>JAUDJH010000005.1:18750000-20000000 GCA_036320925.1 Automeris io
TGCCAACTGCCGGATGTGAGTGAGATCGATATCATTAACACATTGAACGCCGGCTCTTTTTCTCAATACTTCCCGTTCAGGCCGTTTTAATCTCTTTATTCTACAATAAATTCTATTTCGAAATATGTTTTTCTTATCTTTTCTTGTGTTATATAAATCTGCGTTTTATCACATTTTTTAGCTGGGCGTCACCGGTGCAAAACCGGCCCAAACGGAAAGTTCACTGGGGGTCACCGGTGACCCCCACGGCTTTCAACGTGTTAACCAGTAAATCATAAACAAACAATATATAACCTTATCTACTATAATAATTAAATTGAACGAAACATTACAATTTCATCATGGTTTTGTTATTTCAAAGCAATTTTAGTACCGTAGAGCAGTGTTTCCCAAACATTGTTCTGCCATGGCCCGGTAATTTTCACACTGCCCCTTCGTGACCCACTTAATACTTTTAAACCCAGTTTGATTACATTCGGTAAAATAAAACACATTTATTAATAGTAAACCTAATAAATTAATAATATTTGCGACCCGGTGAATGGAAAACGCTGCCGTAGAGTATTCGACTATTTTAATAATTGTTATTAAATACTACATAGCTAAAGCTCCATCAATATCCCCTATCAAATGACTAATTATACGTGTTGCAGTTCTAAATCCGAATACAGTTTATGAAATTCAATTACATAAGTTTCAGTAAACAGTTTGTCATACAGGCTATGCTCAAAAAACATTCTAAAACATTTAATGAGCCTCATCTCCTGTCTGTTACCTTAACAACTAATAGATCCAATTGTATAAGTAGATTATAGATTCTGGTTTGTTTTTTTTTTCATTATTTTTACCGCTTTGAATACAAGTTATTTTGCGTCAAATGCTAATTTGTTTTTTAATTCAGTAGTCTCTAATTAACGTGAAAACTAACGAACCAAGCGACGCGCACTCCATCTCATGCCATCAGAAAAATCACCGATTCCCCGCAGCACTTTGCCATCCGGGCATTTTGTTGCTGTACGGACCCATCCCCAACCCAAAGAACAAGAACAACGTCCTGAAGGCCACAACAATAACAAATACGCAACTCTCCGATGGATAAAACGTTCAAACCTTAGACGTCCATTCTATAGATACTTGTTTAAGCAATTATTGGTTTTTGTGATCTTAATAATATTGCAATAATTACCGTGATAACATATATGGAAATTATGAGTGAAACTTGTGATTATAGGGACAAGAAACTGAATTGTTAGATCTAAAGGTATTTGGACACTGCGGATCCCACAATTGTTCGTCTTTGTTGCCACAAATTGACAACTGTTAACAAAGACAAAACAGCAACACCAGTAATAGGACTCCAAATAGATATTCCAACGGTACTGTTACGCAGGGGGCGATCTATAAATTCACTTGACAAAATAATAGGGTACGCGATAGTTCCGAGCTATTAACGCCCAAAGAGATATATTGAATCTGCTCTTCTCAATCAGATACCTTAATAGGATACACTGCAATAATTTAAGTTACCAATGAAGAGCTAGAGTTCTTTAAAGGAACACTCAACTTTTGTAAAATTTATAACAACTCATGGTAAAATTGTTGCATTTTAAATTTACAGTTGAGCAATTGTTTCCTTAGTGCAAAATTTTCACTTGCTAGAAATTTGCTTTGAATTGAATTTGCTTGTTAGAATCATTTAATGATTTTTGTGTATCCTACATCTGTGTAACACATATGATTTATTCAAAGATGATTGGTACTACGACTGATTTAAAAAAAAAATGTTTTTACTATTAAATATGTAATACATTTTATTATAAATTAATAGTGGCAATAATATGTACTAAATTATAATGTTACAGTGTTTTCTATTTATGAAACTTCAATGAATATTTGTTAATCATAAAATATAATTTTATTATGATATAACTCAATGAAGGAACTTAATTGTAACCAACGTGACCTAAATAACTAGCTTTATGGCAAAGGATTTATAATCAGAAACATAAGTATACGCCACTACCAAAACGTGAAAACGCCAATAGGAGGGTACAGACGCCACACTGCATTCATACACATATCATATATAGCTTTCTTACACTCACCTTGTCACAACAAACACACATACACACACAAACGCACACACATCTATCTCTAATTGTTGCGAGTTCACTGTTTTTTTCATTTTCCTTTTCTTTGTTAGTTTTTAAATATTATCATTGTGTAATTGGCACAGCTTGTCAACTGTACCGTATGTAAAATGTATATATGTGCTGTTCAATGATAGTGAATAAATAAATAAATATTAAAATTTATTGAGTATTCATTACTTATCGCTTCTAGTAAAAATATATTATGGGTTCATATTCCGTAACTAACGGCAAAAGTATTCATTATTTCAAACCATAATAATATATTTTCCTTTCTTTTTATATTTTAACTAGCTGATCCGGTAAACGTTGTTTTGCTATATAAGGTTTTGTAATATCTTCTAAGATGTTCATTGAAATTAAGTGATGTCAAAGACAATTTTGTTCACAATTAAATACTCTTAATCAACAACACATTTATTTGGATAAAGATTAATATTATTACGTTGATACAACTCTTAACAAATAATGCATTAATTTCGACCAAATTTGCTTACCATAAAAACGGTTCTAGTGACTTAATCTTAAAAGATAGACATATACTGTCGCGGACATTTTTTTAGATCATTTCAAGAGGAATAATTCTTTCATACATATATTTTTGGTATCTTGAACCGTTTTTGCAGCGCACGCAATGGAAGCCCTCAAGGATGAATATTTTTCCCCGGTTTTTTTCACATTTTCCATTATTTCTTCGCTCCTAATAATTGCATCGTGATGTTATATAGCCTAAAGCCTTTCTCGATAAATGGTCTATTCAACTCAAAAAGAATTTTTTAATTCGAACCAGTAGTTCCTGAGATTAGCGCGTTCAAACAAACAAAATCTTCAGCTTTATAATATTAGTATAGATTACGAGATTTCTTTTTTCTCACGTATTTCTGTTTCAGTAACTACGCTTTACAAGTTCAAATGTTTGAACGTCGCAACAAATCAAAATAATATATTGAATCAATTTAATCAGTGAGTCGATTCAAACACCTATAATTTCAGTGAAATGCGCGTTAAATATTAGCCCCTAGAACTTACTACCTATATTATTATATGAGACAATTACAGGCTGGACATTTACATGACATGTTTATAGATCTAATATTTATAGGCGTAATATTTATATCGTTTTATTTAAAACTATTATTATTATATTTGACCGTAATCACGCAATCGTGTATGCAAGCGGTTTTACAGTCTTGATTATGTGTTGCAAATAATATATTGCTTTTCACTTTATATTATACTATAACACTCTAACTCATAATGATTTATTCACACATCTACACATAAACGTCGTGCGATAGTTGCTAATCGTTAGAAGGTATAGATAGACATGTGATAAAAATAAATAATGTATGCAACAACTTATACAATACATCCTTGTATGGAAGCTGGAACTTTTTAATTTATTAAGAATTAAACGATCTTTTAAATTAATAAGAATTTTTTTTATAGTAGTTTATATCCTTCGTCAGTATTTTAAGAGTTCCAAAGGTTTACGTTACGTTTACGTACATTGAAGCACAGAATACATAACGTTTCATAGTTGAATTTAACGAAGTAGTTTAAGATTTAACAAAAAATTTAATGTTATCAAAAAAACTAGTAAACGAAATCGAAAGTTTCAATTTAACAATACTTGTACATCTGATAGTTTCTAAAGCTGAGATTTATAGACGCTATTCCGACTTTGCTTAGCAAAGTTCTCGACAAATAAATTCGATTTGACAAATAAACTGAATATACGAGGGTGGGGTGAAAAGTTTCCGGCCTGATTAAGAAAAACAACTTATTTTGGTATTTTTTCGTTTTATTTTTCAATATAACCTCCATCTAGATTAATGCATTTTTCATAGCGATGTTCTAAAGAAATAATACCATTTTTATAGTGTGATTCGTCTAACCCCTCGAAATACTCATTAACAGCATCAATGACTACCCTGTTGCTCTTAAATTTTTATCTCCAAGCCATTTTTTAAGGTTAGGAAACAGATTATAGTTCCTGAGGGCTGGGAGAACAATTTGAACTTCAATTCGTTAATTTTAGCCATCGCAACGACCCAAGAATGGGCAGGTGCATTGTCATTGTGAAACAAGATTTTTTCTTCGCTAAGTGTGATCATTTATTCTTCAGTACGTCCTTCAAACGTGGCAATAACTCTGCGTAGTATTGACCATTGATGATTTTACCCTTCTCCAGATAATCAATGAAGCTAATTCCTTTGACATCCTAAAACACAGTCGCCAAAACCTTATTCACCGATAAAATTGTTTTTGCCTTCTTAAGGGTCGGTTCACCTGGTCCAATCCATTGTTTCGACTGTTGTTTACTTTCAGGAGTGTAGTGGTGAATCCAATTTTCATCTATAGTTACAATTCAATGCAAAAATTCGCTAGGGTCACTTGTACAGCGCCAAATTTTCGATTGAAACAGTTTTCCGGGTCATTTTTTGATCGACCGTTAGCAAACGCGGCACCCACCCAGCACAGAGCTTCTCCGTGCTCAAATATTCATGTAAAATATGGCGAACACGTTCAGTTGACATCTTAGTAGCCTCAGCTATCTCTCTCACTTTCAATCTGCGGTCCTCCATAAACATTATATGAATTTTTCCAATCATTTCAGGAGTTGTGACCTCAACGGGGCGTCCTGAACGTGGCTCGACGAAAGTGCTCGTTTAACCTTTCTTAAATTCGGAAACCCACTGTTTAACTGTTGAATATAATGGCAAAGAGTCTTTCAGTGTGGTCTTTTTTTAAATTTGAAATGGTGTTAGGCCTTTTAAATAGAAGTATTTGTTGAGTGCGCGCTTCTCTGATTTTTCCATTTTCACGTAAGCAATCTAAGCGTCGTGTTGAATCGGCTGTCAAATATATACTAATAAAACAGTCGTTTAGAAAATTTTGACTCAAGCTACAGAAATATGGTACTATAGAATTTAAAAAAAAATTGACCTACTGGCGTTATCTCTAAGTTAGGCCGGAAACTTTTCACCCCACCCTCGAATAATAGGAACTTGAGTATAGCAATATTATTCGTAGACCCAAATCCATGTTGATAAAATCGGCGACTTACAAATCCTTACACATTCATTGCGTAATATAAATTGTAATGTTTTAGTAAAGTCTAAGCAAACTTAAAGTTGTGTCTATAAATCTCAGTTGTAGAGTCCGTAGTTCATCTATGTAGACAGATCCCATACAGCCCCATAAATGTATAACAGCTTGGCACCGCATGTTCACTTATATACCTTCAATGCGTTTATTCTATTGAAAATGTACTTGAGGATTAACTATGTTGTGTAAGAGATAGTTTTAGGTCGAGTTAACGCCTTGTCTTACGAACAAAATCGATCTGTTTTCGAAACATGGTCTCGACAAACGTTTATATTTGTAAATTGTATTTAATGTGGGTATAGTACTAAGTTATCGTAAATAAGTGTTAACACGCTTACACCGGAGCGAAATTCGACGTTTTCCGCGTGAGGCGGGACTTTACACGGAACAGTCAAGTGTGACCCACCGTTGGGTCACGCAGCCTCACGGAACAGTCAAGTATGACCCACCGGTGGGTCACGCTGGCGTGAACGTGTTACATAGCACTACATATTTAATAGTGTATTTATGAATAATTGGAAAAAGCGATTACTTTTACTGTAATACCTTCTTTTAAGGGGCATTTATGGTTAGATAGGTTTACAACCTTACTAGGATTTTAGTAATAAATAAAAATAATTTAATAATAAATGTTAAGTAAACTTTTTTTTTGAATTGAACAATACATGGATGGACGGGATAGACCTTAACAACTAAACCGGGCGAGAGGACGAACTCTGAGGTGCTCAGCCAAAGGAAAATGTAAGGGTTACTTCACTTTGTCCCACTTGGCTATACAATATTTTATAGCTTATATTATAAAATCAATAACGGAGACTGATATAAAATTATTGCACTCCAATTGACTTGTACCAAAGTAATTGTATAGTCTGGTTGTTGATAGGAATTTACTGTTAGGGCTAAGTTGATGAAGAGACGGCATCCGTGTGCTTTTGTTAATGGTCGCAAACTGGAATCCTGGAACGTATCTACATGTTAGTAAGATTTTTTTTTAAATATTACATTTAAAAGAACCATTTGTAGTGCTTTGAGAGCGACGATCAAAGTTCGTAGCTGATTAATGGTGTTTTTAGCAAAATTTACAAGATTAAAGTTAAACAACCACTAATGTATCTTATGTTCACACTACAGGTGATTTAATCCCAATAATAATAAGCCATGTAATAGCTTCTCGATAACTTCGTTCATAATTCCACAGACGAAACCATTAGTTTCCCCAAAGAGGTCAGCAGAACGTGCCCAAGTGACGAAGGCAATTGAGTCGACATTAGGGTTATAGAGATTCCGATAAAGCCGTCCATGGAACTTTTTCTATGCCTTGATATCCAAAGTACTTTTGTATTTCGTTATTCTCATTACTAGTTAAAGCGGAGTTAGTTTTTTATCTACATTAACTACATTCTTATCCATACTTACGTGATTAAATACGACTTGCTCTCTCATGTGCAATTTGCGCTATTTGTTTGAATACTTAATTGATAATAATTGTTAATCTTGTTGTCTTTTGGTTTTCTAATCTGTTATGTAACTGCAAGGACCCATAAAGACCCAAGTTACCTTTGTATTTTGCCAGTTCTTATCTGCCTCCAATGAGAGGTAGTGAGGGGGTAATTTACCATCCCCTCCCAGGGAGGAGACCTGCCTTAGGCGAAGGCGAAGAGTAGGCAGAGCTGGCACCTGTGGTTTTAGTCGGTGCAAATCCGATACACCGGGAGAGTGGTCCTCACCATTCCCCTGGCGGTCCAAAGGTATTTCTAACGGGCTTACAAAAAAAAATCTTATCTCCCAGATAAAGCAGAGTTAGTCTTTACCTATCTTAACTACATTCTTAAACATATTCACTTAATAAAGTACGAATTTCAATAAATATTGTAACCTATCAGACAGACTTAGTTTTGAAAATCATCCACCATATTTACTATTGTGTAAATGACGAACGGTGCCGTTTGAGTTCGTGCATCATTTAGCACGCTCGTATTTATTTATGCATCTGGTTAGTGTACGGTTATACTCAATTTAATGTTCAATCTGATTTACCGAGTACACGTAGGGACGCGTAATATGATCCATCGCTTCTTTAGTTAGGTAATATTGAAGAGAATTTAATGACGATTTCAATTCAGGATCCAATTATTTACTTTACTAAAACCTTATTTGACTTGACTTTTCCTAAAATGCTATTGAATTTACAATTATCGTATCTTGGCACACAAAGTAAATGTAATTCTGTAAGAATATGGTTTTTAACTTTCTCCTGTCACGGCTCCTTTAGTGTGAATAAATATTTAGCAACAGCCTTACCCGTTGCTTTTTTTTTCATGTATTTTATTTTGTGATAAATATTCTGTCCAACATATTTATTTATTTTCATAATTAGGGTTCGGATAAATACATAATTAAGTATGTAAAACACATTTTTATACATCCAATGAGTCGCTAATAGGTAATACAATTTACGCAACTACGCTATAGAAGCTTCGCGATCCCCCTCTAAAGAGGCTTCGAGACCCGCAAGGGGGTCGCGACCCATACGTTGAAAGACACAGCTATAAGACGATTGTCGCGATATTACCATTATTATTATATATATTACCAAATTTTACTTTTCAGGGTTTTTTATTATATAATTTATAAACACGAATTCCTATTTATTTATATAAATTTACCTCAATTTCCAATAAAACCAAAATAGGTCATCCCTATTTACCATTCCAAACATTCGACTTCGCAAAAATCCTTCTATTAATATTGAGAGTTTTTTGATGATTTAAAAAATATGATTTCTTTTTAATGGATAATAAGAAACGCAATTATTCTTCAACTATATATTCATTTATAGGTCTCTATGTTAATTATTAAGTGATAACCAATAAAAAACGAATATTCTGTAAAGTTTCATTCAACAACTTTAAATAAAAATATAAGTCATAGCAATATTAACCACAGTTATTATTCTTCTAAGGTTCAAATACTTGTGCTTGCGACTCCGTCCCGAGGCGTCGCGGCTGTCGCATCACTTGATACGACACTAGATTTCGGTGCAGCTCTCATTTGCGATGTGGATTTACGAGGCAACGCGACACCAGGATAGAGTCGTCAGTCGCATGTAGTGCACGGCTAGGCAATAAATTAGCGCTCAAGAGTGCAGTGTTCCCACGAAGCGAAACCGTATCAAGATGGTACGACAAACGCTGTCGCGCTGTCGGTGCTCGAAACGGGGACACCGCGCCGGGCGCAAAGCTTTATTTTCCCGCTCGATTTATTTCCACTCGAATGACATTTTGTTACAATTTGTTATGTCATCCGCTCAGAAAACGTTCGGTTCACAAAATATTGAGTCTCTATTTTAATAATAAAAAAGCTTTATCGTTAATACCATTTGCTTAAGCTGTACGTTTTTTTGACAGAGTCGTTCTCAGCGTTATGCTATGAAGTGAGACCACAAAGGGACAATTTTTAGATTGGCGATCATAGAAGCTAAAATCTGATATGTGACATAACTTTTTTTAACATCTTTAGGTATGTTACAATTTTCCGTAAACAAACCATGCAAATATTGTTCCAAAATAAACCAATTATTTTCATTTTCTCTGTCTTTTTCATATATTGAAATTGAAAACTAGATTTGAAAATGGTATAAGTAGAAAACAGTTTTTTATATCTATATAGGTATACATTGTTTTTACGATTTTCTAGATTAAGTCATCTAATAATAAAATAATAATTTCTTCGGTGTCTGGAATCTAAACTATGGTTATTTGAAACCCTTAATAGCCGATAACATAACTTTTGTTAGTCGACAGTTTTGGTTTCGGCCAAAAGAGTAATATTACTAAAAGAGATAACTAAACTAATAAAGTCTATTGCCGTATCCTGAAATCGTTATTACCTACACCTACTTAGGCACACTTGGACCCTATTGCAGTAACTATTTAACCTTGCGCATACTAAAGTTAATTAATTGAATAAATATGATCAAGCACTACATCCGTAATTGTGATTGATGGTGTCGCCACAATCCAAACAATAGAGTGGGACGTGGGCTGAACGGATAGAAATTACATTGCTATTAATATAAAATATCCTTGGATCACGACATGAAAGCGGTCGGTGTATTGACGAAATGACAACTGCTTTTGTTTAGTCGACACTAGCTTGATTGGATTTGGCTTACATATCCGAAATCGTGAAGGAACTAAGAAAAATTCAGTTTTTACAAACGAGGTTGATTGATCTACTACAATTTGTAAATTTTGAAGAACAAACACCACAAGCGCATTTCTCATAACAGCATTTGCGTTGAGCTATCAAATTCAATGGCATCTTTATAAAATACTATTCTCACAGTAATATCAAGGAAAAGACACCATGTTAGCCGAAAAACCGATTTACAACTTTGTGAAACGTCCGCGTCCAGTGTGAATAAGCAAAATAAAAATAAAGGATTACTTTTATTGTATTTTATATGAATATTTGTCTATATATATGTTTTATTATCAAATCGTAACAGGATGGAATTTGTACAATGAGCATAAAAAATAAGAAAATAAGGATTACAAAAACAACTCTTGAAATTATAAGTGAAAGATAAAGTATCCATAAAAATACGACTATTGTGTTCTTTTAAACAACATTTTTGTTTTTTAATACAAAACAATAGTTTTTAGAATAGTTGTCTATTTCCCGAAAACTGCTTGTCCAATCTTACCATCTTGACATCGTTCTTGTTGTAGTCTTATGATTGTTATTAGTATGCTTACAACGTGAATATTAAATCAGAGCCTAGTAGTCTCCAACAAAATACCCCGGTGTTGCTTAAAACAAGTCTGTCTCGGGTGCCACAAAGCTTCAAGCTCATAGGTAGCTTGTGACCCCAAAACTGGTACGTCAGTTCGTGACCCGCCCTGACCCCGATCTAGTAACCGCTTTGTGTCCATTGTCTCTTGAATTTGTAGTTGGTACAATCTATAAACTCCCAAATGTGTGCCAAATAGTAAAATGTTTCATTTTCGCTAAAATTGGAAATGTCATCCGAATTGAGTAATTTTAGTGGATAATACCTTTTAAACGCCCACGAACTAATACCAAAACGTGTCAAGTCCAAGGATATGACTATGACAAGGTACCCAATTAGTTTACATTATAGACAAGTTTAGAATCGTAGCAACACGAATCCTGCTAACATATTACCATCTAATGGTTACTTATCTCTAAAAGGGCGAAGGTACGTGTACTTAGGTAATTTAAGATGGCTAAACCTATGGACACAAACCATATAAGGACCTCTTAACCTTTTTTTGGTAACCCAGTGGAAAAACTCATTGGCCATCAGGGCGCTGAACGGCGTGCTGATATCTTAGGGACTAAAACCACCTGGATATTCTTCCTCTCCGTTTGCCAGGATAAACGGCACGGTTATACCAGCGTCATAAGCACGCGGCGAAGTCGGGCTTTTCGCAGGCCTCTCTTTTCTGCATTTGTGAGGAGTGGCATAAAAGGCCACCCTTCGCTCACCTCATCGTCCCAGAGCGGTGCACGGGAAAACGCTGCAGACGTACTCCCTCAAGTGCGCTGCCCAGGCATCATATCCGTACTAATGAGGAAGGTATCTGGCAAAGGCCTCTCTCCTGCGTCCCGTTCTGCGGGGACGTCGGTTGGACAAAGAGGACAAAAATGTTGATTGCTTCTCCCGCTCTTTTTCCGTCTCTTCCTTCACGTTTAACGTCTCCTTATAACATTTGAGGACTGCTTTCTATGAACTGTCACTATCGAGCATTGGCAGCACACAAGTCATTTCCTACCACCTGAACTAATTTAGTCTTGTGTGAAGCCCAGGTTAGGCACTCGTTAGCTATATCCTGTACAGACTCTTTGGGGCATTCGTCGTAGTGGTGACATCACGAGGCTCACTATCGGTTATTCTGCAAAGATAAAAACCTTTTAGCCTCCCCATCTCAACACCTTGTACAATTTTTATATTTTTTGGTGATTTTTCGTATAAAATATTATTTCTTCATTAACAAGAATTTTCATAGTTATATAGTTAAAAATACCACAATTATTGTCGGTACGATTTATCACTAATAGCTACGCTTTTTGCTAACAAGCCATTGATTTTTCAATTTAATTTCATCGATATATAATACCTGGGAAAATGTAAATTTTATTCGCTTATGACTTGAGCTGCGGTTCAACTTTGGCACTATCGGTCGACTAAAGCTTCTATCTGTAATTGAAATGTGTTGCTGTGACAGTCTGGCCATGCGTGTGCCCAGTTGCATAACTATACAATGTTCACGAGATCTAATCCATTTAAAAATACGAAAAATTTGCAAGTATTTATTTAAATTAATGGGTCGCGTACATATTTAATTTAACGTGCTGAGCTAATAAATATTAAAGCAAAGCAAGGAAGACAAAGATAAATATAAAGATCGTATAAAGTTTTAGCACTATAAAAATCTGTAAGTTATGTTTATCGTTATACAAATATTAGGTCCTTACATATGAAATTGGCGTTTTTCGTACTGGCCACTTTAATCACAAATTTCTCCTCTTTGGTAAGGAATTCCAAATTCAAATTTGTACAGCTATAGACTCATGTATTTGTGCTTCGATGATCGTCATTCATTTGTTTTTTTCTTCTGTTTTTTTCTGTTTGCGTCACTCATTTTACAAAATGGAAAACTTAAAATATCGCATTATTTACGAGTACGAGTTCCGCCGTGGCACTAGTGCTGCGGAAACAACTCGAAGGGTGAATGATGTGTATGGCGGTCGTGTTGCAAAAGAAAACACAGTTCGTTTTTGGTTCCAACGTTTTCGTTCTGGAAATTTCGACCTGCAGAACAAGCCCCTTGGACGGCCTGAGACTCAAGTTGATTATGAAGAGTTGAAGGCTATTGTGGAAGCGGATCCATCGCAAACCACGTCCGAGTTAGCTGCAGGCTGCGATGTTAGTGATAAAACTGTTTTAATTCACTTGAAGCAAATTGGGAAGATTAAAAAGCTTGAAAGGTGGGTACCTCACGAATTGACTGAAGCAAACCGGCAATCGCGCGTCGACTGCTGCGTTACATTACTAAACCGGCACAATAATGAAGGTATTTTAAAACGAATCATTACCTGTGATGAAAAATGGGTTCTTTACGATAATCGGAAGCGCTCAGCGCAATGGTTGGATCCTGGCCAGCCAGCCAAATCCTGCCCCAAGCGAAAATTAACCCCAAAAAAGTTACTTGTAAGCGTTTGGTGGACTAGTGCCGGTATTGTTCATTACAGTTTTCTCAAATCTGGCCAGACTATTACGGCTGATGTCTATTGTCAGCAATTGCAAACCATGATGGAAAAGCTAGCGGCTAAACAACCTAGGCTGGTCAATCGCTCCACGCCACTGCTGCTTCACGACAACGCTAGACCACACACTGCGCAACAGACGGCTACTAAATTAGAAGAGCTTCAATTGGAAAGTCTAAGACATCCTCCGTACTCCCCGGACCTTGCTCCAACAGATTACCATTTTTTTTCGAAATTTGGATAACTTCTTGCAAGGGAAAAAATTCAACTCCGATGGGGCAGTCCAAATCGCCTTCAAAGATTTTATTGATTCCCGTCCGACTGGTTTTTTTAGTAAAGGGATCAATGAACTACCTATGAGATGGCAAAAGTGCATAGAAAATAATGGTTCATACTTTGATTAATTAAATATATTATATTAAAAAATATTCGACTTTTTGTTCCTCCCATACAAAACGCCAATTTCATATGTAAGGACCTAATATTATGCTACGTCCTGCGGGAGCTTATTATGTTTGTGGCTGTAGATTCCCCCCCTCGATATCTTACATAGGAGCAGTTGTAAGATAGCAAACTATGTCGGCCTTTTTGAAATATGGGTTTCAGGTTTAAACAAAAGTTTAAACATTGGCAAAACTTCAATTTTCATAAATTCGTTATTTTTTATAAAAATATTTACTATTATATATCAAATGCTAGTCTATTTTTAATAATTTGCATATTACTTTCGATTATATAGAAATCGATATTAAAAAATTACTATCCAAGAAACAAAGAAGATTGATAATAATCTATTGCACAGTCAATAATGCTCTCATTTGTAATGCATTGTCTCTCCTCTTGTAGGGGCAAGTTAATGGTATCGCCGCCTAATGGAGCGCGGATCACGTGGAGCTATAGTGATAATTATCTAAATTCTAAATCTTATCCAGTAAAAATGTATACAAACGGTTCATTATCGCCTCTATGACGTTAAAGTGAATTTTCTGAATAAAAATAAAGCTGTTATCATTCCATAATTTGAGCTTAACGAAATCAACGTGTGTTATCACTGTTTTATATTATTTTTCAAGTGTTTTTTACGAAGTTATCATAAACTTACGCTGAAGTATTCAAAATACATATATTATTAGAGTTACAACGAAGTTTTAAAACTGCGTGGTTGACATTCAAAATATAATAGCGCCAAGACTATTAAATATATATATACACATAAATTTTTATTCTATTTATTTCAAGGACTTTTACGTTTGTACGTATGTCAGCCCCATCGTACACTTATACAGAAATACCTAACATATGGTGCCATTGATCTGAACAGGCCAGACATTAAATATATTTATAGCAACATTTCAAAACAATTCCGCTATCCACTACTTAGGTAGTAAAATTCACTCAAATTCAAAAAGACAAAAAACTAAATAATATCCTTTTATTAAAAAAATAAATAAAACAATTCCCTCGATATCTGAAAATAAAAAAAACGTGTCGTGATCGTACGGTTAACAGAACAATGTGTGAACAGATTCACGGTTGTTTTCGATGAAGGATTAGATGTTATTTTTTATTAAATCGTTTTTAAGGTTTCATTGAGCAGGGAGGCTGACATCGTGACCGACCCTCTCAGACGGGTCACGACTCGCTTCCGAATGTCGACCTGATGCGTTCTCATTGAACCGCCAAATCAATTATCTTGTGAAACTATTATAAAAATATGGCGGGCCTTTTGAAGTACCATTAAACTAGTATTTATTTATAAAATTTGCTGCTGTGGTTAATTTTTGTTTAATATATTACCTACATATAGCATATTATACAAATTAAAACACATTTATTATTATAACACAATAAATTTTATTTAGATGGTTAAAAATTGGAAATCAGAAAATAATTAAAGGACATTTAGAAAACTTTTTAAAAAGTCTGGAATATGGGGTTGTAATTAAAAAAACATACTTAAAAAGTTTTCTTCAGAGATATATATTCATTTTCCTATTGTAGGTAAAGAAATAGAAATCGGAAACACATATTACGTAAAGATTAAAGTAAGGTGAATAAAAAATATGCAATTAGTTACATCTTGAAAACATTTTAGTTTATATTTTATTTATCCCCTTAATGGTTGTTTTTGCTACCATTATTGATGTTGGCTATTAAATAGAAAGAAACATACTGATACCTAATTACGTCCCAGCGTATTTAGGTACATTATTATTTTAATAAAAAACATCATACAAGGCGTAAAGTTTTACTGGCCTCTGTATTTGCGGAAGCGATCCTAATTGTTTTATTTAACATGGTAAAAATGACAGCAACGAACAAGAGCACGGTCATCCGACCTCCGACACGGAAGGCCGAGCGGCGCGGTCCGGCAAAAAGCAGTCACAATACGAAATCGTGACCGCACCGCACTCATTCACAAAATCCGCTGAGAAGTTCAGTGAGAACTGAGTACGCAGTTACGTGCGGGTATTTTCGCGTCCGATTTGTTTCACTTCGCCCGGCTTTACCGAATCCTCCTCTGATTAAACATTATTTTTTCATTACAAAACCTGAATGATAGTACACCTATCCCCCGATTTACACGGTACTTGTTTTACACGTTTTCGCTTTTACACGGTTTTCCAAATAAGTTTTTTTTTTGTGTTCAAACACGTGCGCTGTGTACACATCTCACGGGGAATCCCGAGCTTATGTGCTGACTTGCTGCACATGATGAAGGATAATAAAACACCTTTGGTTTTATTTTTTGTTTTTCTGTTTAATGTATTGTAATTAAATAAAAAACAGTGTTTCCGTAATATATTACATATTTTAACCTGTCAATGCATTTTATTTTTATTTCTGTGTACACCTAAAAATATTGAAAAAAATCACAACTCTTAAATAGCAAAATTATGCATTTTCTGCAAGCTTTTCGATTTACACGGTTTTGACTTGAAATTTTTTAATTTTCGATTTACACGTTTTTTTCAGGAACGTATCTACCGTGTAAATCGGGGGTTAGGTGTACTGTTAAAAAAGGATACAAACAGATAGTCGTTTTTGTGAAATAAATAGGACCTTGAGTACACTCTAAGTGAACTTTAAGTGTGTGTTCTCTTCTTTCCATGATATTAGGTACTTTAAAAGAAATGTGAAGAGACTTAATAGTAGATCGGCATGATAATCAACTGTCAAAGAAAATCTATTTTTTATAGTTGTAATCGATTTCTCTATAGCGTAGTCACTTTACCGCACCAGTATAAAAGAAACTATTCGCAGAACTAAGTTCAAATTGACGAAATCAGTGACTTAGTATATACAATATAATTTATATATTATATAATTATTTATTATATTTGAGTGAAATGTAAGCAAAGTCATAGTACAGTCACAGAAATTCCGCATAGCGACCTCTTAAGAAGTTAAGAATTCAATTTCAGCAAAAAAAGAGAATGATACAAGTAATGAAATATTCTAGTGAAAGTGAGGTTCTCGTTATTATTACAAAATGTAATGATAAGTATCGATAATCGTTTCATTGCGAGGTATAATCGCATTATAGATTCACGGGGGGTCCGCACACGCGTGCCAATCGAATGAATTTTAGATTAGTGTACATGTTAATGAATAGTTAATAGTTTAGATTATTATTTGGTATTAGGTAGCGGTCACATAGGCCGTTCAATGTGCGACATGTTGATGTAATTGCTCTGTTATATTATGACTTGACTTTAATTCTGTATGATACCCGAGTATGAGCTTTTTTCATTTTATTTCCCAAATACGTGTTCGTTAAAATTTTTTTATTAAATTTATCTTCTCCCAAAGGGTGAATTAAGGAGGCTGTCTAAAATTTTCTATAATTTGTACTCATTCGATGAATAAAACTTGCAAAAACTCACTCGTCTCAGAACAAGCTTCATGTTCAGCCCATCTTAGTCCACTATTCAATTGACTATTCTAAATCAAGCAGAACTAGTTAGCAGTTGAAAAAAAAATGCTCCATCTCGTCTGCCTAGAATAAAAGGCGTTTCATTTTTCTTTCATACTTTTAAAAACTAATCTTGGCCTTTGTGCCACTATGCCGAGGGTCTGTAAGCAGTACAAGGCACTCTCGCAATGTACGATGAAGACATCTGTTTCTCTCATTAATTTTAGAACAGCATGTGATCGGATTTTGTTTGCTTCTTCGAAATTGATTTATTGCATTGAATTTATAGTTATAGTTATGTACTCTACTATCTTGGTTTTTGTTCTGTTGTTGATATAAATCATTCTTTTCCTTTTTTTAGAATTTAATTATAATTTTTATCTCTTTATTGTAAACTAGCATTAAATATTAATTATAGTGCATGCTGTGATGCCCTATAATTGTGGGGATATTCATATGTTATATTTTGTATCCATTATTATTATTTTCTTTTTCAATGTCACCGTTGTTGAGTACCCATTAATTGGAAATAAATAAGATTAAGCGTCCACTTAACATTGGTTTCTCCAACTTCTGATCATAGCCATCTATTGGATAAGGCTTTCAACTGGTTTATTTTAATCTCTTTCTTTCTTTTGTTATATTCACAGAATACAACAAATAATAATATTCCAATTTAAATATTCTTCTACAATTCCAGTTTGAATAGAACCTAACAGATCGCGTATCTCGCTGAGGCTTAGATCAAGGCCATCAGATTTTAGAATACATTATTGCTGTAATTAGTTGTCTTAACGAATTTAAATAGTAAAATAAAGCAAATGACAGCTGACTTGTTTATACAAAACATTAACTAATTTAACGTTTATAAAAACAAATTGCGAAACAATCAGTCATACCTTAACTTATCTAAATGTAAGGACGTTTTCGGCACGATCATTATTTGAGATGAATCATTTTAACTTATTAATGTGATGAAATAATATAGGTAGAACATCAATTGGTTCCGCATAATCATTGTTTTTTTTTTTAATAATTTATTGATCGTTCACTTACGATCGCTATCATAGTATTATAATATCGTATTTAATATAAATCTTTTTTTTTTTCATTTAATTTATTTGATGTACTCAATAAATCGTTTGCTTTCGTCGTCAAAATATGCGTAACATTCTTAGACTAGATTAAAAGTTGAATAACCTACAAATCTTTGTTTCTTTTAATTACTGATTATTAACTGAAACCTTTAGTGTCAATTAGGAATCTTGTAAGTTTACAACTCTTAAAAGTTTGAATACAAGTCACTAATGTAATATTCACCTTAGATATTCATAACGTTCATTCATTAATCTTCCTGCCAATAATGATATTAATTCTTTCTTTTTTTTGTTTGAATATGCTATGATAATGTCACGACATAAATCGTCATAGTGACTCGCTTCGGCCTATTCCGTTTCGGGAAAGTTTGTGTACATCCAGTTTATCATATATCTAGTGATCTTCCATTCAGTATATGTATGTGGGCCGACACGGCGATGGCGACTGTCAACGCAATTTCATCCTTTGGTGGTCGTTGCTGATTTTGGATAACACTGTGTTTTCCATCAAATGCAACGTTCTATATCTTGTAGTTATTACTTTTTTTTTTATTTGGTGTCTCGGGGGAAAATCCTGCATAGGACCATCAGGTCTGCTGTGAGGGCAGCAACCCCGGTGTGTCAGACTCCTACTGACTAAAAACCCCCAGGGTGTCCCTCTAATCGCTCCACCCGAGCCTGGGAAACCAAATTCATCCAGACGCCCGGAGAGCGAAATGCCTTGTTTGTAGTTATTACTTAATAAAACCTCTAATAACCAAGTTAATAGTAATGGGAAATCTTATACGGGCGCGCTTGCGCCCTTTTTTTAGGTACAATTTAGAATTATTTTCATATTATGCTTATGTCTATATATTTGACAAAAATTAATGTTGATTTCTATAATACATTTGCTACATGATCCCAAAAGTAATAATTCTTTTTATAAATACAACAAGATAAGCTGATGAGATTGCTCTTTTACATGAAGTTGATACCTTTTTGGATATACATCATAATTGCAAAGCTGAATGTGTGATGTAGTATAAAAGCGGTTATTTAATGCGTAATTTTAATACTCTCAGATAATTATACGGGTAAATGAATAATTTGGGCGGCTTAAGTGGTGTGAAAGATAGCCGGCGCCGAGGCGGAATGTCATTTCGGTAGCGGAGTGTGCTATGGCGATAACCTGATATGAGGGAGGCTCGAATTACATTGTAAAGCCGACTTCAAACTACCATTCTCACATAAATATTAGGCGTCCTTTAAAACGGGTCCACCTTTAAGCTTGATTAAATAATGCTGGAACCCTACGAAATAAGCTATTTCTATTTATAAATTGTGTTCGAAAATAAAAATTATTCAAAATTGCAATTTTAGTCCTTTATATTGAAAAATCGAATTTAATGCCAATCATGAATCATTGACTTTTTAAGCACTATCAATTATTACCCTCTCTTTTCACAAGGATTTTAATAATCAATAAACAAAACACATTTAGTAATTTTGGTCAAAACATATATAAATATGTCCAAATAATTATTGTCCACAAAATGCCAAACGCATAAGGGGGCTATCGCGTGGGTGATTCATGTGCTCCCGTTATTGACAGATGGCGGCGTAATGGATCGATTGATTTACGATATGCGCGCTCGATTTAATCGTTGCATAATCGAGTATCAATACTCCCGCCCTCCTGGTACTACACTAATTCTGTTAATCCAAATTTATAACAAAAATTCCAACTAAATTACCATTCTATTTATCTATCCGTTATCTAGTTTTCAATATAACTGACCAATATTATAGTTGATTCGAATAACGTTTACTCAAGAAAATTTTAAATTGTCTACTTGACCATCAAAATAATGTTGTTGTTAAGGAGCCTATCGGATATATCGTCTTAATATCAGCTCATATATCGCAACTGCAAGGCTAAGATTTATAGACGCTAATTTGATTTTGCTCAGACTTTACTCAAACACTACAATTGATATTTATTAGTTAATTTTTATTAATGTACTTATATGGTAAGTTATCGATTTTCTCAATTTGGATTTGGCTCTGTTAATACTTACTTAGGCTATATTCAATTAATAATTATAATATTCTTATTGTATCATACATTCAGGATTTATTTAAAGACTAACTTATTTCCTGAGCAAAGTCGAAGCAAACTCAAAGTACCGTCTATAAAAATTATCATGGTACAAAGACCTTGCATCGCTCGTTTACGAATTTACTTACTGGTCTTTGTTACCACCTCAACCACTATTAAATAAGGGTTTATCCGTCGACGATCGGTTTTCCCAATGAGAAGACATAGACAAAGTAATATTCAATCCGCGATAACGCTTATAGAAAAGTGCTAAATGTTAGGAATTGACTTAAGCTTTTTAACCGTCGGCGCCTTATTTCGATTCTATACATTTTGCGTTTTTTCTATTAGCGTTAAAGCTGATCGAATGTTATTTTGCCTAAATCCTCAGGATTCTTGCCCATCGCAGTCAAATGTATTATAGTGATGCTTATATTTTGGGCTAATATATAGCAATAAACTAGTGAGCTATATTGAATTAATATTGTAGGCTACAATGCACCCATATGCGAATGAATGATAAGGCAGTACAATTCTATGTCGAGATCTAGTGATCTCGATATATTAAATGATAACAATTTGAAACTCAAAAGAAGGATGTAATTCGAGGGAATTGTGGAATAAGTTGTTTCTTTTTTTCTTTTCCTCTCTTTTAGGAATTATTTTTAAAAGTTATATTATTGGTTTTGTTTTTATTACAGTGCTATAATAATTAAATAAATGTGCCTAGCTATGGAGCGTACACATTGAAATTAATTAGTTGAATCTTTCTTTATATAGAACTGGCAGACTTCGTTATACCTGATTCAAAGCAATATCATTAAAATGCATAGGTACGACTAAATTGAATGTATAGAAATTTACGACCGACGAACCCATTAATTAAATGTTTAATGTGACTTTAGTTTATTTTATAGTGTAATAAAGTCTTGTCTATTTTATGCTCTTGTGTGTAATCCTTGAGCATTATTGGGCTAAGACAAATCATTTAAATTTTTATTATTCCAATTCTTTTGAAGATCCGTTCTTACAATAAGATGTGAAAAAGCGCTTTGACTTTGAGAAACCAACTGTGCAACACTTTACAGGCAAGTTGGTTGATAGGATTTGGGTTCTCCAAGCTATGAAATATTCTTCGTCAACAATGCCGAATTGAGACAGAGCGACGCCCCAAATATCAGGACTTTTGTTTTCTTTATTTTAATTATAGACAGGCTTGCGCTTGACCTCAATCTCACCTGTTGGTAAGCGATGATAAAGCCGATTATGGAGCGCGCTCACCCAGCAAATACCGATTCATTCGGTACTTCGAACTTGCCATAGGATCAAGGACTGGTATAACTTGAAGGAGCCCTATGCCCAGTAGTAAGCAGAATCAGGCTGCTGATGATGATGATGATGTTAATAAGACCCGTAATAAATTCTTTAGAGAAGTCCTTGGTGTGCCATAGATTCTTTGATAGTAAAATAATAAAATATGTGTAACAAATTATGATGTATAATAATAATAATTTTAAAAATAATATATCGACTCGCTATATCCCTTTCGGGGTGAACAGATATCATGTGTCGCTATATCCATTTTATGCTGTTTATTTGCCGATCAACGTGAATAGTAGGGCAGCTGATGGCCGTTCTCAGGGCATTTCTATTAGATGCCAAGCGGGCTTCTTCATGATATTTGCTTTCACCAGTGAGCATTAGGTGCCTAAATCCGTAATTATACTTAAAACTTAATTAAGTTTCTACCCTAATTAAACGAGATTGCTGAGCTAGTTACATTCGCTATTTGCCAAACCCCGCATTAATAATCACGTTACAAGTTGAAAACGTAGTAATATAGCACGAAGAAATAAATAATAAATATCCAAGAACCAAATTAAACGAGCTTTTTTCGTGAATATTCTGTTTTAGCGCAAACATCTTATTTTATAGTCTAGTCAGCATATATAGTTATATACACAATCCTTAGACTGATTTATGGTTTCCGACGTCCAAAAGTCCGGGGACCATTCGGCACGGGCCAACAAGTAGGTAATTATTTTAAGTGTCAATAAATAATAAAGTTGGCCGCGCCGTTGAGTGCTCGTCCATCTCTCTTATCTCAATTCTTAATGTGCCTCTTTGCTGTTGTTCTTTTTTCAAATCGTATTTCCTTTTTTGTTTATGTCATCCAGTGGAGAGGTTATATTCTGTGTTGACAGCAAGAAGGTTTTATGTTTTAATCTGGTCTTTATGGCCGTTTAATCGCCGGTATTAGGGTTTTTAACTTGTTGGGTTTTTTTTTTTGTTTGGCGTTGTTATAAAAATCTTATCTATTTTATGTTTATTCGGGTGGGTAAAACGAAAGTTGTGTTTAAGCGTTTTATAATGTATTCCATCTAGAATATTTCAATTAACTGTCGAGTAATAAAATGAGAGATATGCTTCTGAAATAGGCAGAGCGATCTTAATGGTGGTGCCTAATGTAATAAATCAAAAGTGTAACAAGTGTACATGGTTTTGTTGCGTTTCCGAACGCAGCGGCCCATCGATCACGGCGCGTTCCAACTTTGAATTTATGTTACGTAATTGCGGTTTATGCGTTGCGCTCGCGCGTTGCGATGCTGCGGTATTGTGTCGTTTTTGAACTTCGAACGGCCACGATGTCTTACTTTATACGTGAAACGGATCTTCAATTGTCTAAGTTTTTCCAATTAAAAATTAAATTCATTAATTTTTATTGGAACTAGTATTGTTTCGCTGTTTATAAAACAATACAATAATATATTAGTACGTAATGACTAAATCTGTTCTAAAGCTGGAATGATTTTTTTTTAATCAGACTTGTAATTTTTGAAGTCGGTGTCGTGAAATAGTATATTGCGTAACTAGGTACTGACTTAAAATTGATTTGTAGATTTAGAATTTTTATTAAAAAATAACTTTTTGAAGTCAGTTGATCTTTTTTAATGTTTTTATTTTACAAATGTTTGTCTTGCCATGACATGAAATTCAGATTATTTAGCATGTTAGAGACAAAATATTGATTGAAATTAGCCAAACGACGATAATCAGCTGTCACTGTATGAAATCTCAAGCAACCTTGATGTATGTCTTATCGAACTAAAAATAATCATCAAAATCGGCTTATTGATGACAGAGACATAAAGGGAAAACGATACTTTTTGCTCTTGTCCGTTTAAACATTACGCCAACAATAAAAAAGCAGCATATTAAATATGTGAGCAACTTTTATGATATACCCAATAACTTAACAATAATTATCAATACCCGATTTTGCCTTTATTATACTCTCTTGACAAAGTGACTACACCGCATATAATGTAAAGTAAACATAAGTCTAAGAACACCAATTATTACCAAGGAACGAGAATCTGTCGACAGCTATCGTCCTCGTGCCGGTCGACATATAATAATAATATTTTCTAACAATTACACACATGACCTAGTCCCAAATTAAGCTTGAGCTTTTACTATGGGAACTAGACATATACATATACATACATACTTAAATACATATATACAAACATGACTCGTGCAAACCAATCTGATCATTACAGAAAAGTTTATCACTACCGGTACTCGAACCCAGGACCTTAGCATCGTAACTACGGTCACTACAAACTGCGCTATCAGGCCATCAAATACATCACAAGTATCACGAAAAAAGGTCTCTAAGTATTTAATTAACTGGATATATAAGTTTCATAAGTTGATACCGTAACGTGACATACCGAAGAGAGTCGCCTTCACGATCTTTGCAATTGTGTTCTATTGTCACTATCAGTGCGCGCAATCACCCTACCACCTTAAAATTCATAAGGAAGGATTCTAAAATGCGCTGCGTGTGGCTCTGGAGCTGATAAATATGCGTTTGTCATAAGAAACCTGAGGCCAAGGTCAATAATAAAAGCCAATTCTGCGGTTAAATGAGCAAAACGTCTCAGCTGGGCCGCAGTTAAATTAGTGTAATTTCCACCACAACTCTGTCAAGGTTGCGAATTACATACCGGTGATGTCTTGTGTGCTCATTACGGGGATATTAGACCAAGCCTATTATAGTACTAACTATTGAAGAAAAATTCCTAGTGAGCTCAATTTTAAATAAACTACATAGTACATCTATTCCACGATGTACTCTCAGAACTGTAAGCAAATGTGTCGTGTACAGGTAAGTGCGCCTATCTATACTAATATTATAAAGCTGAAGAGTTTGTTTGTTTGTTTGAACGCGCTAATCTCTGGAACTACTGGTTCGAATTGAAAAATTATTTTTGTGTTGAATAGACTATTTATCGAGGAAGGCTAAAGGCTATATAACATCACGATGCAACTATTAGGAGCGATGAAATATTGGAAAATGTGAAAAAAACGGGAAAAATTATTCATCCTTGAGTGCTTCCATTGCGTGCGCTGCGAAAACGGTTCAAGATACCAAAAATATATAGAGTTATTCCTCTTAAAATGGTCTAAAAAAATGTCCACGACAGTATATGTCTATCTTTTAAGATTAAGTCACTAGAACCGTTTTTATGGTAATCAAATTTGGTCGAAATTAATGCATTATTTGTTAAGAGTTGTATCAACGTAATAATATTAATCTTTATCCAAATAAATGTGTTGTTGATTAAGAGTATTTAATTGTGAACAAAATTGTCTTTGACATCACTTAATTTCAATGAACATCTTAGAAGATATTACAATAACTTATATAGCAAAACAACGTTTGCCGGATCAGCTAGTGAGTATATAAGCATAAAAACAAAACAAAATAAACACTAGTGGCTCACATTACGGTGCGGAAAGGACTGAGCATTTCCAAATGCACGCCTACTAAAAAAATTAACATTTACACGAGCATAAATGAACAAAATGTAATCAGATTAATGAAAAACGATTACGACTACATTTTGCGTTTTTCATCATTAATATGGCTGCATTTTGCTCATCTATATTTTAAACACTACGGAATCCTCAATTGCATACACATTTATGACACCTTATTGTTTTGAAGGATTTAATCATGATTACAGAACAACAATATTAAAATTACGACTATATTTTGTAATCGGTAATCATTAATCAGATAACATTAGGCCCATCTCTGTACACGAATTACGATAATTAAAGAAAAACGGAGTTTGTAAAAATTTTATACTGTTTCAGCTTCAAAATTTGCGCTGTAATGCTTTGGAGGAATGCTTCCATATTATGTGAACACTAATATTGACAGTATAAATGATTTCACATTCAGTACTCTCGGTAAATTAAAGGGGTTTCCATGTCGGTCTACCGCTCTACAATCACTCCAAGGCACCACCCACTGCATACCTATCTGCCTTTGTATCTTTTCCCTGAGCCGCCGTAAGAATACTGAACTGTCTTATACATATAATGTCGGGTAACAATACACATATCAACATAGAATGTTAAGTATTAAAATTCCAAGTCATTTTGGCATACAGTAATAACCCTATTGTTAATATAGTTTCTAAGATATAATATTGAATATTCTAAACAGCACTTCGGCTCTAGATTTGTCTAAATTGTGTTTTAAGTGATTTATAGAATTAATGAGTTTTATATTATCCCGGGGGAACAACCTGCATAGAACCATCAGGGACGCTGTGAGAGCAGCGACCCCGGTGTATCAGACTCCTACTGACTAAAAATCCCCAGGGTGTCCTTCTGATTGCTCCAACCGGGTCAGGGAAACCAAATTCATACAGACGCCCAGAAACAAAAAGCCTTGTTGAGGGTAAATCTCTGGGAGGGTAGGAGTAAAAGCCCACCCCTGTAAAACCTCTACACCGGGCGGTTTGCCAGACACCGTGTACTTTCTCCATCTTGGTACTGCTCGGCAATAGAATTGATGAGGGGCCTAAGTATGGAGAACTTTCGTAGGTTTGTTTTAAAAAGAGAATTATTATAGATAATTTAGATTCCTTTTTCATTAAATATGGAGTCCTATTTGATTCACATTTTGTAAAAAGATATTGATATGACTTTAGAACATGAGGTACCCTTATACTATAAGCAACACAATCGTTTCGTAAAAAAAATGTAAAACTTATAATGCTTGACTTTAGCTGCATTTAATTTTAGTCTATTATTTACAAAATTTCTACTTGATTGTTTTTATAAAAAAGTCTGTAATAAAATATCAAGTGCCCCAATACATATCTATAAAAAAAGCATCATGGTTTCTTTTACACCTCATAGGTTTTAATTATATATTACGGTTCATGTATGTATGTATTCCTGTAGTCACAAGTATTTTTTTAAGCTTTGCCCTAAACGTAAGATTTACACCTGTTTCACGGATGCCTATTATTTATTTATTAAAATATGATCATATAATTAATAGTGGCTGTGGTTTAAGCGATCGGCATCCAGGCGCGATGATACATCAATGGTCGTGGGATCGAATCCCGGCAGAGACCATTGGATTTTTCCAGGGTTTTTACAAGGATTTAAGCACCACAAGCTCACCGGTGAAATAAAACATCATAAGAAAACACGCATGGCATCTAACAGAAATGTCACGTGTAAGTGCTTCCTGAACGGGGATCAGTTGCGCTACCGGGTCACACTGGGTACGACATATGATGATGATGGTGTCCTAGCCGGTTTCGGCCACGGCAACTGTTTCAACACTGGTTAAGAAATTCGAGGTCCAGTTTTCGGAAACAATCAATTGCGCAGGAGATATTTAAGTGCATAACTGGACGCGCTGCCAAAAAAGCACTCTCTCGTCCGAGCTCCCTCAGGCCCGATGGAAAGGAGAACCAGTACGATCGGGAGGGAGCGGGATGCAGGTTTGGTCGAGTTTTCCCTTCTCTAAACACCTGGTTGAATTGCGGTGTTCAAGAGATGCCTTAGTCGCCTTTTACGACACCTCAGCAAGAAGAGGGGGGTGCTATTCTATTCTGCCGGCAGCCACCACGGCTTAACGACACGACGTTTGGGTACGACATATAAGCACATAGTGAATACAGCCACTAATGTATGTCTGCTCACACCGATAGGAATATAGCGTGACGATATATTATTAAAAATAAGTACGAAAAAGACTAATAACAGCAAATTCACGAATATACAAAACAAAATTAATGTGAATGTAATCATAAATACAAAATTTGAGTAACGAATTGATTTTCTATGTCCGTATAAACACAAATTTAATATACTCATCACCCAGACCAGGGACAACTAACTATAAGCTATATACAAATATTTGTTCCGTGTAGGGGTGGAGTCCACTACCCGTTAGAAATCAATCGCCCCAACCAAGTCTATGTGAATTTTTCATTATTTTATATTTACATTAGACAAAGCAATTTAAGGCAGCGTTTTATCGGCTATAGCTACTCAAATTTGGTTTCCCGTATTGCAATAATTTGCAAAGTATTGATTATTATTTGAAAATGTAATGAAGGACAAATTGTTATGAGCTTCTAGCCGTGACATCGATAATTACGCCTAACGCCCTGACCCCCTTCATGTAGTGTTGACTACAAAAGCGTTGATTTTATTTCGAATGGTCCGGCACACCACATTCGTTGGTATTTGGAGAATAATCCATAGAATTTAAGCAGCAGAACGGATTACGGTAGTAAATCTTCTTAGTGGACGATCACATTTTATAAAAGTACATTTTAAAAAACGCATCACGTTTTTGCCTATTTCATAATTATGAATGAAAGATTATTTGCTCATGTGATAAAGAGGGCAATTTATATAAAAAAGAGAAGATATATAAAGTAGGCTGAAGCCTGAGTTACAAGGTCGCCAGGTATATGAGAGAGAAGAAATATAGAAAGAAAGAGAGTACCGCTCATACGTGTTTTATATGTATACGCCTCGGAAACGAACAGCTGAACCACGCATACCGTGTCTTATTGATATTTATCCTAGTATTTTCTGACTATTTACGTTTTTTCCTATTTAAGAAGTTTCAATTCTATCATGTATAAGCCCATCGCATTCCGACGCAGCCTTGAGTTTCTTTCGCCATTTTATCGCAAGGCAGTCGCTTCCGAAATGCTAGTACATCATCGTTAGGTTTCATATTTTGGCTGGCGGCCCAAGTCGAGATTCGTTCCCACAGGGGTGCCCTAGCGTTGCCACCCAACCCATAAAATTGCCGGCTGAGCACCTCAGTGTTTTCCTTCTCGCCCGACTTAGTTGTGAAGGTCTGTCCCGGCCATCAATATATTGTCCTATTCGGAAAAAAAAGAAGTAAACCCATCGGACCCGATATATATACATTTATTACATTTATATGTAATAAATGTATATAGAGGGGTACATTGCGAGTTGGCAACCGTTGCAGAGTCACTATTGTTAAATTCTGACGGCTACTATAATGCAATGAAATGCGCAACTTTTTAAAAATTTTAATAAATGAATTATGTCTTTGATTGTACCGACCGCGTCCCATCAAACACGTATTCGGCCGGCAGGTGTCTAATGACGCGTCGCTCCTAATTCACGTCTGTGGCTCTTATGCGCTCTACTCGATGACGGCGCCGATGCGCTGACGTCACCGCGACTTTTAACACATCTGAGTATGATTACCGATAATTATTCATGGAGGTAATTAGCCAATTACCCAGTTTTAAGCACCGTGTAAATTATTACTCGCAATAATTGTTTTCTTTTGTATGAGTCTGTTAATTAACAACGTTACCGTGTTAAGTGACATATTTCAAAGATCAGAGTTAGAGCCAGCCTTTTTACATTAATATTTAAGGACTATTACACACATTGGCCTAGCCCTAAACTAAGCTTACGCTTGTACTATACGTACTAGACAAAGATTCACGACCTTAATGTACGACAAACTAATCTCATCACAGAAAATTTGCCGGTACTGGAATTGGAACCAAAATTCGGCATCGCAATTCAAGTCACTACAAATAGCGCTATCAGGCCGTCGCGTTCGGCAGACATATTGTATAGAAATAATCCTACAAAGGATTTGATTAGTATGTTATAGTACAAAGATGATATATAATTGAAGTGGCAAAGTTTGCCCAAACTGAGTCGTGACGACAGTACTCAAGCGCAAATGCAATCATAGTGATTCAGTTCGAACTATTGCGTTTCGAGATCAGCCTGTGTACCTCCAGTTCTCAATATACCTAGAGACTTTCTGTCATGGTATACGTGAGCCTACATGGTGACGACAACTGTCAATTTGTCTAAATGTTTATTTTCTTGTTCCTGGATAGTCGCTGTCGTACTAGGACTACACAGCACTTTCCAACAGGTGCGCCGTATTTAATAGTTCCATTTGGACGCAACCTTAAAATCTAATAGATTACTGAAATAGCTTTTCCTGTATGACCGCTTAAACTGGGATCTGTACCTAGGAGTGCACTTATATTGTTACCAGCCCATCAAATTCGCTGGCTGAACGTCTTAAGCACTAGCACCACTCACCAGATTAAGTTGTAAAGGTCCTCCTAGGCTAACAGCCATTGTAGCGTTGCAAAAAAAAACGAATCACATTTAGTAAAGCCAATATAAAAAACTAACTCGATATTATTTATAGAGCAAGGACTTGCCGTATACGCAGCGATACATGTCCCGACAAGGGAGAAACTGTTTTTCATTAGTCGCGCTCGGATTTTTGCGCTAGCGCTACGCGTCCCACAGCTGGAATACCTTTAATAATCATTAACATATCGCGAATGGAATCCCTGAAATTTATGTTTATAGTATAAATTAGTTTAAACACTACTGAGACAGTGAATAAAGTTTTTCACAGTAAAATACCTAATATCATTGTCAATCACAAATTGTCGTTATCGTCTTCCTTGTAAAAAAATATAAAGATAATAACAAATATGTTTATATTAACAGAGTTCAGAGTGTCCAGTAGATGAAAAGCCAAGCAGTCAGACGAGCTACGCAGTCGGTGCCTGGCCAGCGAGCACTCCAGGCCATACCGGCTATTTGACCTTCGCAACGTTACCTCCGCTATTCGCCAGGAGTGGTAATTGATTTATCTCTTTTTTTAAGCCAAAGTTGGCAAGCGCACTGGCACCTGATAGCGTGGTTACTGGATAATTCTAGCATAAGAGGGTCTAGACAAAGTAATATTCGATAAAAGATAGCCCGGCTAGAAAAATGCAAAATCTATAGAATTGACATTTAGCTTTCGAAACATCACGTTATCACTTAAGGATAGGCTTACCATACGTCCCGGTTTGACCGGGATAGTCCCGGTTTGAGATCCCAGTCCCGGCGTCCCGGTCAAACTAGAACAGCACCGACACCCCAACCAATCGTTCCCCCGCGCCCCGCCGCGCCGCCCGCGCCACCCGCGCCAAAGACGAACCAAAAGCGAGCAACAAAAACACAAATTAAGCGAAAAGCAAAATGAAAATGAGCCTCTTTCTCTTCTGCGTCCCGGTTTGGCTCTTCGTAATTATGGTAAGCCTACTTAAGGACAAAAATGTAATGTAAAAAATACATAATGTGTTTAATAAATTCTTTGGTTCCGACTTTTACATTATTTAATATTTGCTATAGTCACTTCCGTCCTTTGGCAGTTGTCATTCTTGAACTGTACTGTGTTTAAACATCAGTTATTTAGCCGTGTCACTATAAAACAACCACTATATATTTTAATTATAGTGTGTGTAAGTGCTTACATATATTGTCTTTGTGTTTTGTGTATATCTGATTTGATACGGTTTTATGAGTAGTAAAATCTTTGAAGCCCACTCTAAAATCGTTATTCCAATAGACACAGTGTTTACATGAAACTTGATTGATATATTTGCAATTATTTAAAGGTAAAGCGGACAACATTCCAGTGCCGATAAAGGAAATAAACCTAGAGTGATCATAGATGCAGCACAGTTCAAAGCAGATTGAAGAAACTTCAATAAAACATCAAAAATGTGGAATATCGTTTATTATAAATAGTAATTATGTTACAATCGTTTTAGTTTTACATAAATAAAGTTACTATAAATATATATTTGTGTAACAACAAAGATTTGGCAATTTTTTTCAAAGATACTTTTCATAGGGTCGTGGTACAATAGAAAATGGAAGCCAAGCCTTATTACATTGTTTTCTTTTTTTTATCACTTTTAAGAACATCTTATTTTTACTAAGCTGATTAATAATATCATTTATTTCTAATATATATATCTCATATTATCTATCATGCCAGAGGATTTATTCAATTATAAACATTGAAATCGCTATGACTTCGTAACCACGGGCACAGTATAAAATTGGACAGATTATTCTAAATCTAAGCACGCACTTGTCGTAGCCTGTATTTGTTCTATTAATATAGAAATTTACGCTACCTTTTATTATCTACAAAAAAATAATTTCAGTAATAATTTTATTAATTAAAAAATACGAATTCTATGGTGAACTAATAAAAACATGTTATATAATTGTACTATACATATATTCGATTAATAATTACAAATTGAAATTAGTTTTAAATACAAATAACTGCCTCTTTATTTAATATAGTAATATCATGTTGTGTTCAATAATTTTATTAAGTGTAAGTGATAGCTAATTCTCTATCAAATATTATTATATTATTAAATTAACACTGTATGTAAAAATGGAAGTTTCGTTTATTAGGAACAATATTTAAAGCGATTACATTATATGTTAAAAAACAAAGCACTTAGTATTTTTAAAGGATAAGCTTAAATAATATCACGCCTCCAAAAGACGTAAGGTGTATATTTGAATGACTCTATGCAAGAAATCGCTACCTTTTTTTTTTCACTTTTACAGAACTCGCAAAAGTATCAACAAAACTTTAAAAATATTATACAAGAGGTGAGAGGTGAGTTTTGAGATTCTTCAATAATATGAGAAAAATCAAATTATGAAACAAATATCAATTGTGCAATATAGAAAACATAATGAACATATCAGCATACCCGACTTATCGCTTTCTTAAATTGGGCCATTCAATAACACAATATTAGATATTAATAGATAAATAATAAAACGAATAGGCATGGAACATTTAACGAATCACCGGTTATTTAACAGTGATAGCATGAAATCACGTGCCCGACCTATATTGTAGTGTATGAGGGTAGTTCATCTGAAGTCGCTGAAGTCCGTCTTGAGCTGTATGGTGGGCTTGGCGGGCTTCGCGTCGAAGACCGGCCGCGACGCCTGCTGCTGGCGGGGCGGCCGCGCGCTCGCCTGGCTCGCCTTCAGCGCGCTCTCCAGCTTGTTGCGCAGCTCCGACGACTGCTGCATTATCGTCTTGAACTCCTGTAAACACCACGCTCTCACTTGATAACCCAGTCACCCTTTCAAACAGTCATTTCCTGACTACGCGAGCAGACTCCAGTTTCTTAATAGTTGCGATTTGTTTCTAAACTGCACTGTAACAAAGTGTAGCGTAGTGACAACGCTGTTGACACTACTGCGCTAGTATAAAAAAAACACGGGCAGTAAAAGAAAATGTGTAAATACGAAGTAACATTCGATAAACTATAATGCTAATAAAAAGTAAAAAAATATAATATTAGGTCCTTACATATGAAATTGGCGTTTTGTATGGGAGGAACAAAAAGTCGAATATTTTTTAATATATTTAATTAATCAAAGTATGAACCATTATTTTCTATGCACTTTTGCCATCTCATAGGTAGTTCATTGATCCCTTTACTAAAAAAACCAGTCGGACGGGAATCAATAAAATCTTTGAAGGCGATTTGGACTGCCCCATCGGAGTTGAATTTTTTCCCTTGCAAGAAGTTATCCAAATTTCGAAAAAAATGGTAATCTGTTGGAGCAAGGTCCGGGGAGTACGGAAGATGTCTTAGACTTTCCAATTGAAGCTCTTCTAATTTAGTAGCCGTCTGTTGCGCAGTGTGTGGTCTAGCGTTGTCGTGAAGCAGCAGTGGCGTGGAGCGATTGACCAGCCTAGGTTGTTTAGCCGCTAGCTTTTCCATCATGGTTTGCAATTGTTGACAATAGACATCAGCCGTAATAGTCTGGCCAGATTTGAGAAAACTGTAATGAACAATACCGGCACTAGTCCACCAAACGCTTACAAGTAACTTTTTTGGGGTTAATTTTCGCTTAGGGCAGGATTTGGCTGGCTGGCCAGGATCCAACCATTGCGCTGAGCGCTTCCGATTATCGTAAAGAACCCATTTTTCATCACAGGTAATGATTCGGTTTAAAATACCTTCATTATTGTGCCGGTTTAGTAATGTAACGCAGCAGTCGACGCGCGTTTGCCGGTTTGCTTCAGTCAATTCGTGAGGTACCCACCTTTCAAGCTTTTTAATCTTCCCAATTTGCTTCAAGTGAATTAAAACAGTTTTATCACTAACATCGCAGCCTGCAGCTAACTCGGACGTGGTTTGCGATGGATCCGCTTCCACAATAGCCTTCAACTCTTCATTATCAACTTGAGTCTCAGGCCGTCCACGGGGCTTGTTCTGCAGGTCGAAATTTCCAGAACGAAAACGTTGGAACCAAAAACGAACTGTGTTTTCTTTTGCAACACGACCGCCATACACATCATTCACCCTTCGAGTTGTTTCCGCAGCACTAGTGCCACGGCGGAACTCGTACTCGTAAATAATGCGATATTTTAAGTTTTCCATTTTGTAAAATGAGTGACGCAAAAAGAAAAAAACAGAAGAAAAAAAACAAATGAATGACGATCATCGAAGCACAAATACATGAGTCTATAGCTGTACAAATGTGAATTTGGAATTCCTTACCAAAGAGGAGAAATTTGTGATTAAAGTGGCCAGTACGAAAAACGCCAATTTCATATGTAAGGACCTAATATTAACATAAATTTTCGATTGCATAAATATCGTACTTTTCTACCGAAATGAAATGAAATATAACTATATTCAAATAAGCCTACTTCTGCACTTTGGAAACGTCCAAAAAAAGTAAAGTGAATCTACCACCGATTCGGAAAGCAGAATCTACCGAGAAAAGCCGGCAAGAAACTCTGGATATTAGCGTTATCGTTTATGGAATGTTAATTAGTCTAAACCCTTGGTTCAAACACGACAGAAGTGAAACTGTATACATGTATAACTGTATGTATTCTACCTTATTATCTCGCAGATTTAAACCTATAATTCTTTTGTGTTTGTCTCTGTTTTAAAAACTCTTTCATTTTATCACAACATGGGAAGAGAATTATGGAAAATATCTATTGTACAGAATCCATCATTTATATTATTAAATAGATTACATAACCTGTTTATACGTGAATGAAAACCTAGAATTGTATTAGCATTATGTGCTCCGAAAAGTTTTATGGGGTGTCTTGGTATTTTATTCGATACTGTTATGATTATATGTTATGCATTAAAGATCAATGATGTCATTATAAAAAATGGAAAGGAAGTGACCTGCGGATGCTTCGGGCCCACTCTGGTGAGCCACTGCAGCGCGAACTCGTGCAGCGCGCGGACGTGTTGCGGCGCGCGCGCTAGCTCCGGCCCCTCGCGCAGATACGAGATCACTATCGGCACCAACATCCACAGCATCTGTACACCTGCGCACGAGTTTAATTTTCATTCACATACTGGCGAACTCAATCATTTCCGTTTGTAGCCTATTCACTATTGATTTCTGATCTCAACATTATCTATCCTCTGATTGCTCCATCAATTCTATAGCACAGCATTGTAGCGTTTTTTTGTTTTCAAAACGAGAGCGTTTAGTTTATACGAAGCGTTCGAACCCAGTAAAAGGAAACGGATGAGGAAGGTAGGGGGATAAAATGTCGAGTAAGTGTTGATAGTGTAAAAAAGATAGTATAAAAGAATATATATTATAAATATAAAATAAGAAATAAAATTAATGCAAATTAATCATAAACGGCGCAAACAGCTGTCTCTTTCTGACACGTACTTTTATCATAGTGCTATCCTGTCCAGGCCTGTGTAATTTTCATTTCACAATAAATTACCAGCGATATCATGTTTCTCATATCTGATCAAAACAGCCTCAAACTGTTGGTCTATTAACCAATTATAGAAAAATATTGAAACGTAATTTTTTATTTACACTCACCTGTGGGCCCGTCTCCTGCGATTTTGAAAGAGCAAAAACACGAATGTTAGTTTATCTTTACCAGATCTAGCCAGTAAGTAGCATCTTCTAATAGTTTGATGGAGCGGTATCGCAACTTCGTTCGTAAAAATTATTTTAAATTTACATTTTGCGTAAATTGTCCCATATACCTTTAAACGGAGAATTAAAAAGCACTTCCAGGTACTAACAGCTATTAAAACTTCTTAGATTTTTTTTTGTGCCCTTATAATGCGTTACTAACTACGTCGAACACGACATAGTTTAGCATTGGATACAGGCACAGTGGATACAGCCACTAATGTATCTTTGCTCACACCGGAAGGAATTAAGCGTGATGATGTATTTTTTTTATTTATTTGTATTGTCAAGTGCTCTTTTTTTCTACAATGGGTTTAAATCTATACTAATATTATAAAGAAAACGTTGGTACCAAAAACGAACTGTGTTTTCTTTTGCAACACGAACGCCATACACATCATTCACCCTTCGAGTTGTTTCCTCAGCACTAGTGCCACGGCGGAACTCGTACTCGTAAATAATGCGATATTTTAAGTTTTCCATTTTGTAAAAATGACAAACAGAAAAAAACAGAAGAAAAAAACAAATGAATGACGATCATCGAAGCACAAATACATGAGTCTATAGCTGTACAAATTTGAATTTGGAATTCCTTACCAAAGAGGAGAAATTTGTGATTAAAGTGGCCAGTACGAAAAACGCCAATTTCATATGTAAGGACCTAATATTACAAAACCTTATATAGCAAAACAACGTTTGCCGGATCAGCTAGTTATCAATATAAGTGAAATTTTACAATTTTAGAAAATCTTGTTATCTGGTTCATGCGGGTGTAGTAAGGTGCGACGGTATACTGACGTGCGGGCTGCGGCGCCGCGCCGACGAGCTCATCGAGTGCCGCGAGCGCTGCGAGTGCGGCGCGCGTGTGCGCCATGTCGCGCGGCCGGGCGGCGGCGGCGGCGCGCGCCACCACGCGGGCCGCGAGCGCGCGCGCCCACCACGACACGTGCCGCGCCTCCGCCCCGGCGCCGCCCGCGCCGCCGCTCGAGCCCCACACGCTGCGCAACACCGAGCAGCACGACGCGAACACCTATTCACATGTGAATATTCAACTGCTTCAATTTTTTTAGTAACCCAAGGGAAAATCTTACATAGGATTATCAGGGACGCTGTGAGGGCAGCGACCCCGGTGTGTCAGACTCCTACTGACTAAAAACCCCCGGGGTGTCCTTCAAATCACTCCACCCGGGCCTGGGAATCCAGATACCCTATATATTATGGGAACGTCTGTTCAGATATAAATATTCAACTGCTAACATTCCCACCACTGGCATCCGACACGCAGCACGATGCAGACACCCACTGACATATCGATATTAATCGTTATCTACTCAAATTCACACTTTTTTACTTCGACAGGACAAATGTTGGTGGCCGATGAGGGCGAACACTCAAGGTGCTGCTCAGCCAACGATTTATAGCTTGTGTGGCAACACAAATACACCCGTCAGACAGAAGAACGAACCTAACGGTGATCTACTAGCGTTTCGGAAACGACTACTTTGGAAATAAAAGTCTGCCGAAACTCAAAGCTGCGCACCGGTCAGCGACAGTTGATATATTCTAACCATTAAGCCGTGGTAGCTGCCGGCAGAATAGAATAGCACCCTCCTCTTCTTGCTGAGGTGTCGTAAAAGGCGACTAAGGTATCTCTTGAACACCGCAATTCAACCAGGTGTTTAGAGAAGGGAAAACTCGATCAAACCTGGATCCTGCTCCCTCCCGATCGTACTGGTTCTCCTTTCCATCGGGCCTGAGGGAGCTCGGACGAGAGAGTGCTTTTCTGGCTGCGCGTCCAGTTATGCACTTAAATATCTCCTGCGCAATTGACTGTTTCCGAAAACTGGACCTCGAATTTCTTAATCGGTGTTGAAACAGTCGCCGTGGCCGAAACCGGCTAGGACATCATCATCATTCCAACCATTACCACCCAACACGCTACACAAGACAGTGTAAACACTAATATATCTACATTGGCGATCAGCTGCGCTACTGCCCACGATGGGCACGACATATAAGCGCAAAGTGAATACAGCCACTAATATATCTACCCGCCCCAAAAGGGATATAGCGCGACGATATATTATTATCAAAAGTATTGTACGTCAACAATTTCTACAACTTAGACTTGGCTTTCAAAGTCAAAGATATTAATAAACTAAGCCTGTCTGAAAGACACCATAGCCAGTTGTATTTCACATTATAATAACAAAGATAAGCGATATAAAGATCAGTCGGCAAAAGTGTAATAACAAGCGCGTATGCAGAGATGGTCAAAACGTAATCAGATAAATTAATAAAGATTACAAAACGTATGCGCGTATGGCCGTGTAATAGTTACCTCGTTGTCATTGGTCTCGAGGCACTGTCGGAAGTGGTTTATGCAGGGGTAGTGTATGGGCGCCGCCGGGGCCGCCTTGTTCAGCAGCACCGCCATCGCCCGCGCCCCGGTCACTGCATCGATGCGCTGATCCGGTTCATCTGTAATCAGTACTTCAATATATGAGAAATATTATTGTATTGGCCGTGGTGGCTGCCGGCAGAATAGAATAGCACCCCCTCTTCTTGCCGAGGTGTCGTAAAAGGCGACTAAGGCATATTTTTAATACCGCAATTCAACCAGGTGTTTAGAGAAGGAAAACTCGACCAAACCTGCATCCTGCTCCCTCCCGATCGTACTGGTTCTCCTTTCCATCGGGCAAGAGGGAGCTCGGACGAGAGAGTGCTTTTCTGGCAGCGCGTCCAGTTATGCACTTAAATATCTCCTGCGCAATTGACTGTTTCCGAAAACTGGACCTCGAATTTCTTAACCGGTGTTGAAACAGTCGCCGTGGCCGAAACCGGCTAGGACATCATCATATGAAAAATAATCAAAACATCACAAATAATATCGAGGGGTGAAAGGCTATTTGGTTTAAGCGACATTTTTTTGGTGATATAATATTATAAATAAAATATAAAGAAACTATTAATGAATTTTCGAAAATTCAATAATAGTTTCCTCATCACGCCAGCCCATATGTACCACGACTGAAGGTCTCTAGGTATATGAGTTACTGGATATACACAAGCTGATCCCGAAACGCGACAGGCCAAAGCGAGTCACTATAACGGTCTTTACACCTATGTACTGTGCTTATGATCCAGTTCAGGTAAGCGGCGTGACACCGAAATGGGGGGTACCACTATCCCAACACTCAGAATTATGAATATATGACATGTGAGTAATAACCGCTCTTGACGCGTTCGACAAGCTTGGCGAGCGTGGACTGCAGCAGCTTTGCGTGCTGCGCGCTCGTTTGCGGATGCACGTGCACTGGCTTGCAGTCGGCCGCGCGCTGCAGCGCCAGCACGCCCGCCTCGGACACCGCCTCGCCGGCGCCGCCGCCCTCGCGCAGCACCTCCGTCGATAGGTAGAGGATCGTGGGCAAGATCGACAGCGCGCCTGCAAGCGTGAACTCACATTGTAACGTCGTTGCCAGTTGTACACAACAAATATTACAGAATACTTAACATGTATAATTGAACAGTTTAACCTGTCAAGTATAATTAAACAGTTAAACCTGTCAAGTATAACTATATTGTTAAACCTGTCAAGTAAATCTAAACAGTCAATATAATCTGTGAAACATAATTAAGTACTTAAACCTGTAAAATATAACTAAAGAATTAATTAAGTCTGTGAAGAATAATTAAACAGTTAAAGCTGTCCAATATAATTCAATTGTTAAATCCGCCCCGAATAATTAAATACATCAACCCATATATAAATGAACAATTTGACCTGTCAAATGTAATTAAACAATGTCAAATATAATTAAGCGGATAATCAAGTAATCAGTAAGTCATTCAAGTAATCAACTAAACCGGGCGGGTTGACACAATTGAAAAAAAAATCACTGTTAACATTGGCAAAAGAGAACGGCTCACCGTGAGGACTGGTGAGAGACGGCAGCTCTGACATGGCGGATAGAGTCTTGACCAGTAAGGAATCAGCGTGTACACCGAGCCCCTTCGCGGGCAGGGGCACATTGGTCGCAGTCGAAGAAGGATTCAAGGCTGGGAATCTGCGCACTAGTAGGCACACGCACGCCTCGAGGCAGGCAAACACGAGCGACTTGCCCGGCGGGAGGTCCCCGGTCGGACCCCCCTCGCCTAGAGTGTGTACCACCTCCAGAACGGACTGGGGGATCGTGCCCTCTGAAGCTTCATTCGGCGCCAGTTCTGTAAACAGTATTACTACATTCTTCTGAGTCATATTTTGACGTAGATTTGTAAACTTTAACCTATTTAGGTATATGAAAAGTTTATTAAAATATGGGTGTTAACAATAGAATCCTATTATTGCTAATACAATTTTATAGAATACATTGATAAAAATGATAATATATCGTCATGCACTATCACTTTCGGGGTGAGCAGAGATACATTAGTGGCTGTAACCACTTTACGCTTATGTGTCGTGCCCAACGAGATCAGTTTCGCAGCTGATCGCCGTTCTCAGGGCACTTATGGCATTTTTATTACAAAGTTTTTAGAATATCCTTTATATTTACACAAAATATATATATATATATATATTTTGTAAAATGTATACCTTTAATTTTTGCATGCATATTCGCGTGCAGCTGCTCTCGCGCTCCGTCGATAACCAGCCTCAGCAAATCAGCAGCTAACAGCAGAACCTCGATGCTCGAATTGGAGAGCGCCGTGCGGTGTATTATTTGGCACAGTTCTATAGCTAAACATCTGATGAGGAAATAAATATATTGAGAAATAAATAAAGAACCTTTATTTTAGTGTCAAAACACCAATACCTAATATCAATACACTATTTCAGTTATATAAAATATACACATCAATATAAAATCCCTTTGTTGATGGAATGTGGCCGATCTGAATCTGTGAGAGAGGTGTTTGTGAGTTTGGCGTCAACACATTAGACGTCGGGATATTTAACATTATTAACAGAAGTATTATTTGATGAGGCGTCTGGTCTGTCCAGATCATTGACCCCATATGTCATGTGTTAGGTATTTTTATATAAGGGTACGATGGGCTGACACATGTACAAACGTAAAAGTCCCCTAAATAAATAGAATAATAATCTCAGATGTATTGAGGTTCTCAAGACAATGGCAACATATTCTAGTGTACTACATTAGGGTTTTTTTTTATCTTGTATTTTTATTTAATGTGTTTGGGTTTACTACGCTTTAGAATTGCCTCTGTAATTTCGTTCTTTTGTTAACAATATTTAAAGTGTAACCTTTTAGCAGTAACGCAATAAGCCAATCTTTCACGGTGAGTTTGCCACCAACGCACCTGCGTGCACACCTGCTGAGTCACGCCCAAGCGGTGATAAGAGAAACTCGGCAAGAAAGTACTTTCCGGGTTAGTAACGTATCCACACTGAATTTCATAAAAGTTCTATCGAATGCGACATCACTTCCAAACGATATAATCATTCCCAAAGTTGTAACTGCATTTACTCTCTCTCTTTAATAATTTATACGTTTCCAAGCACATTACAATTAATCGAAAACTAGCTGATAATAAATAGCATTCTACCTGTCCTTCAACAATCTCGCTCTGTTCTCCGGCGCGTCCAAGAGCGTCACTAGAGACAGAAGCACGGTTATCGTGTTCTCTACTGTCATGTCACGTTGGGCACACAGAGCTTCCATGCAAATACCTGTATACGATCAAATTGATGTAATTTTAATTTAGATAACTTTAATCTATATACTAAATCTTATCGTCAGAAGGACAAACAGCCCGTCTTGTTTTGCAAACATCGGGTTCGTCTTTAAGTGACGAGAAAAAAATATTTATTTGTAATTTTAATGTACTAAGATTAGTTTATAAAATAATTAATGACTTGGGTTGTATAATATGAAATATTTTATCTTGATTCTTACCAAAAAGTAAATGAAATCTCTCATCGACTGGTTCAAAAAATTCGAAGTTTCCATTTTCCGCTTTTGACGATCGATTGTCCGCACTTGCTTCGGAATTACCTAAAACAGGAAATAAAATTATACATACAATGTTACAAAAACAACATTAAATCTATCATATTTGCCGCTATCAGCAATATCATAGACTCCAAATGAATATAAAATAAATAACTTTTAAGAAAATTCAAATCATTCTGGGATATATACAATGGGATATAGCCCCTTAATTTGCAAAAAAGCTTAAATAGTATAGTTACTGGGCGTAGCGCCGGTGGGGCCTCCGTTGAACCTCAAGGCGGCCGCCAGCAGCAGGGAGGGCCAGGCGCGCGCGTACTGCACGCGGGACGCCTCCGCACTCTCCGCGCTGTAGAACGCGCCGCCGCCGTGAGGCAATTGGGACGCGAATTCTAAAAAAAAAAGATCAAATTATCACACTTTATATCAGCAATTCCTAAAGTAGGTTTAGCGGAACTAAGGCGGAGATTTATAGACGCAACTTTAACACTTTGGCCGTACCGTTGCGGCCCGCGGGCAGGAATTCACGGTATTCATGATTTAGTCATTTTTATACCTTTATGGATTATTTTTGGCATTGGCAACTTTATCAACGTATGCTTTATAGAACCAAGTGGCTCTATGGAATTTCACTTCACTCGGATTAGTTGAAAAAAATTTTTTTGACACTTTCTTTGGCGCGGTCGCGACCGTTGCTGTGTGGTTTTCGAGTGTCAACTATAAGTGGTTATTTCGTAGCGCCGCCTCAAAGGGTTAAGCTTGCTTAGACTACTAAAACATTGCAGTTTATATTACTTAATGAAAGTCAAAGGATTTTATAAGTCACCGATTTTGTCAACATGGACTCGGCTCTGCGTATATTACAGCTATACTCAAGTTCCTATTATATATTATATTATATATTAAATATTATATAGTTTTTCGTCAAAATGAGTTTATTTTTTGAGAACTTTGCTAAGCAAAGTCAATATAGCGTCTATAAATTTCAGCCTAAGTGTACCTCGTTATCTGATTTAAGAAACTCCTGCTTTCGGCTAATATGAGGATATGCCCTTTTCTATGTAAAGTTGTATAAGACTCACCTGGCGGCAAACTTAGCAAAGCGTGATCCTTCAAAGCCGCTATCCAGTTTTCACCCAAACTCTCCAGCTCGGGCTCAACTAGTTTGAGCAGACTCTCGCCCTTCGACTCGAAGTCGCCGTACTCGTCATCGTCGCCGCTCTCGGGACTGGCGTTGTCGATCTGATTGTTGTTCTGCAGCAACCGGTTGCGCCATTTGGCCAATTCCGCTTTGTTGTTGAACGGCTTGCTGTCGAGTTGTTTCACGTAGCTGCCTGGAGCGCTGTTATTGCTTACCATTGCCACTATATATACCTGAAATATATATTTAAAATATCAAGTGCGTTATCTAAGTGCACACGATGCGCAGCGTTGCGGCATCGTTATTATGACGCAGCTTATTAAAAATGTATGGGAAAAATTATCGCAACGCATGCAGAGTGTATGATTAGTAGTGATGCCACGAATAGTGAATTGGCCGAATACTGAATATTCGGCAACGCTGTCGGCCGAAGCGCCGAATATTCAGCCGCCGAATATTCCTGGAAGTAGCGTGTTTAGTGATTTTCTGAGGCTGGTAACATTTACGATGAAAAGCGTAATCGTTTGCTACCAAAAAAATGCTGAAAAGCTTGTTTTTATCCATCACAACTTACCACAGATCAAGTTTAATTGCTAAAGTCTTGTAATTTGGATATAAATACATCATTTTGAGTAATATAATGTGTCTTTTTTACATGATTTGGTATTCGGTATTAGGCCGAATAGTACGTATTATTCGGCCGAATACCGAATAGCAAGAAAAGTGGTCGAATATACCGAATACCGAATAGTTGCCGAATATTCGTGGCATCTCTAATGATTAGTGGTTAAAAGATGCATAATTTATATGTGCGTGTGTGGATTAATACAAAAATAAAACCAAGTAAAAAGTAGATGAATGGGCCTTCGCCCATTACTCCTCATCACAGTGGGACAAACGTAAATAGGACACTTTAAAAAAATAGACGAATTGAAAATATATGGTAATCAAAGTAAAATTACCTCAGCCCACGCTTTTAAAATGGACAGTTTCTCTAAAGTCGCCATGCTCTCATTGTAAATCAGTGTTGTGTTTCCTTTGGTGTTTAACTTATCCAAACTTGAAACCAGCAGTTGATGCACCCTGGAATATAATCAAGTCCATAAATAACACGTTATATGTCATTGAAATTTCCGGGAAATTATTTATTAGTAATGACTGCATATGACAAGGACGCACGTAATTGTAGCCACGAACAAAACAAATGTACTGGTGCAGTTGTTAAAAAAAAACAAATGTGTCATTAAATAATAATTGAACATATGATGTTTAAATGAAATTAGCAGCCCTCACCGCCCCCTGAGGTCCGTTAGGGATTTCCATGGGTTATCAAAAAAAAAAGTAGTTAATTACGTTAAACTAAATTAAACAATCCATTTGAAATTAATATAAAAATTTTATACATATTAGTTATCATCGATGTTTCGCAGGTAGTCGGCTAATTTCATGTAGATCAAAACTGCCCTTAATAGCATATTATTAAAATAGATGTCTTACAAAACTGTCCCATATTAGTGTATACCAGAGATGGGTAAAATGTAATCTGATTAACGATTACAAAATGTAGCCGTAATTTTAATTTTGTTGCTCTGTAATCCTGATGAAACCCCTTCAAAACATTAAGAAGTCATAAATGTGTATGCAATTGAGGATTCCGTAGTGCTTAAAACATAGATGAGCAAAATACAGTCATATTAATGATGAAAAACGCAAAACGTAATCGTAGATATTTTTAAATTAATCTGATTACATTTTGCCCGTCAACTATATGTACATTGCACCCGTGCGAAGCCGAGGCGAGTCACTAGTTTACATATAAAGAGTTCATTTTTAGCACAGTACCTTCTGAGATCAGCGATGTCCTTGGCGACGCCGCCGCCGATCCACGCCGAGCAGACGTCGCACGCGGCGGCCGTCACGTGGGACGCAGTCGCGCCCGCGAAGGCCGCGCGCACGGCCGCGCCCACCTTAATTAAAGAACTTCATTTAAGCAAACCTCTTCATAATAGGCCATAGGTTGACGGAATGCGTCCAAGAACTTGAGGACCAAATCCATGCGGCACATATCGAAAAATTAGACAAAGTTTCCACTACGTCAAGATCAGAGAGTATCGATGTATCGGCATATGGCAGACGATATTCTAGGGAGATAAAAAAAAACTCAGTATTGAGGAGTAGGATACGAGTACAAGGAAGAGGATTTATAATAGACATGAAATAATTATTAATTTTATCAATGATAACGTGAAATTTTTGTTTTAAGTCACTATTTCATCTACGATAAAGTCATTATTACTATTGTTATAAATAACCTTAGTTAAAATAAAACTCTAAAAGTAATTATCACAAGATTCGTTCGCAATGTCGTTATATTTTTATCTCTCTCTGACACACAGTTTTGTCATAATGCCATCTCAGACTTGGTACACTAGATTTTTAACTGGAGATATATTTTAGTAAGTATATATTAACGATTAAGATTTTATTTTTATAACAATTAAATTTTAACAAATATAGTATTATGGTAAATCTATACTTAATATTATAAAGCTGAAGAGTTTGTTTGTTTGAACTCGCTAATCTCAGGAACTACTGTTTCGAATTGAAAAATTCTTTTTGAGTTGAATAGACCATTTATCGGGGAAGGCTTTAGGCTATATAACATCACGATGCAACTATTAGGAGCGAAGAAATAATGGAAAATGTGAAAAAAACGGGTAAAATTATTCATCCTTGAGGGCTTCCATGGCGTGCGCTGCAAAAACGGTTCAAGATACCAAAAATATATGTAAGAAAGAGTTATTCTTCTTGAAATGATCTAAAAAAAATATCCACGACAGTATATGTCTATCTTTTAAGATTAAGTAACTAGAACCGTTTTTATGGTAAATAAATTTGGTCGAAATTAATGCATTATTTGTTAAGAGTTGTATCAACGTAATAATATTAATCTTTATCCAAATAAATGTGTTGTTGATTAAGAGTATTTAATTGTGAACAAAATTGTCTTTGACATCACTTAATTTCAATGAACATCTTAGAAGATATTACAAAACCTTATATAGCAAAACAACGTTTGCCGGATCAGCTAGTAATGTATAAAAACAGATCAATCCCACTTATAAAAATTAACACGCCGATATTGTTTTTTAGATTAATCTGCCTATGGCATCCAGCTGACCTGTGCTTGATACTGTTCTAGTAGTAAATGTCCAGGGAAATCAGGTTCAGGAGCGCGCGCGTACAGCTGTATGATCATCTGCAGAGTGCGCAAACCGCACAATCGTAATGCATCCGACTCCCCGGTAGCCCCCACGAAGGCCATGCGGACTAAATCTGACAAATGGAGAGCGAGATAGTCGCCTGCGAACAAACAAACAATAATACTCAATTAGCTATGTGAAAATCGCTATCACACGTAGAAATAATGCCAAGACAATCAACGAGGGATCTGTGATTGAAAATAAAGAAAAATCCATTCACAGGCGATACTGTAATTGTTATAAAATAAACGAATAACGCATTACATAGTTTTGAATACAAATTTAGTCATTTCTTTTTTTTTAACTGAGATACTTTAAAATACTTTTGTAACGCGGGGGGGGGGTATACTTAGATCGTTCGCGAATTACGGTATATACCTCTTTCCCCTCACCTCTCGGTGGCCCGCGCGACAGATCGCCGCGCAAGCATCGTAGCCCGTCCGCCGTTCGTGTTGCGCGTCCTTTTCTTTGTTTCTTTTTATATATTTTATAACGTGTTCGCTCGGACTGTGTTTGTAAATAAACAATCGAAAACAGAAGAACCCCGTTTCAATTAATATCCGTTAGACTTTTCTTTTATTTGAATACGGATACCTCTACCGAGGGCCGGGAAAGGCCTATACAGTTTAACCGGGCTTAGGGGGCGAGCACAGAAGGTGCTCACCCAGCGAGTTTATGGGTTGGGTGGCAATGCAAGGGCACCCCTGTGGGTACGAATCTCGACTTGAGCCGCCAGCCAAAAAAGAAAACGAACCCTACGGGTGATCTACCAGCGTTTCGGAAGTGACTACCTTGAGAAGAAACGCCGAAAGAAACTCAAGGCTGCGTCGGAGTGAAAAATACTATTATGCAAAACGGATTTATAATGGACCTCTTGTGTATTTTCAAGACTGAAATTGTAAACCAAAAATATCGACTTCTCTAACATAGATAATATATTTGACTGAAGGTATTTTTTTCTTTCTAAAAGCTGGCTTGGAGCCGACAAACCTGCAGTCTAATGTACGATGCAATAAAGACCACTATTCCTAACAAATTCTGTTAGAAAAAGAGAAGAATATAGCGTATGGTACATGGGACACATATCGAGTACCCCGTAGTAAATAAAGATAGACTAAATAGTTTAAGATAAGAAGTTAAGTTTATAGCGCGTGTTCATTTGAACCTATTTAGGTTCGCAGGAACACAGGTGGAAAGTTGGTGAACGGACGTTCAAGTTATTTCAAGTTCAGTTTTACTTACTATTATTGCTAGAAATATTTTTGGTATATAGAAAAAATACTACACATATATACACTATCTGTATACTAACCGGTAGGATCTGTCTTTAGTTTTTCTTTAGCTTTGACGAGGTCAAAGTGCGCCGCATCTCCTGTCGCTTCACAAGCACTCATCATTTTCTGTATGCACTCCATTGCGAACACCTACATCATACATTATATTTTAATTAAAAACATCAATTTAGTCTTTTGTTTATTGCTTTATTTTTCGTATTTGCCTCCAATGGATGCCAGGAAATAATCACCTTGTGCTGATAAAAATGAAATATTTTAAAATAGTCCTGAATATAATAAACTGTTAGCCCTTTGTTAATTTTATACGCACTGGATAGTGAAAATATTTTAAAGATTGACTCTATGACACATACTGTAACAGTTCACACCTTTTTTTCTTTTACTTCGATCATGATGAGAAACCATTGACATATTAAAAAGAAAACATAAGAATTGTCGTTCATATTTAGTAAGAACACTGTTAGTGGATACAGCCATTAATATAACTCTTCTCACCCCTAAAGGAATTTAGCGTGATAATATAATATTATTAGCATACTATTGAAAAAATCTACGAATGCTCATCTAAAAATTACCAATGGTATCTTTACATAGTTTCTTACTTATGTCCCGGTTTAAAACTTCATAATTATAAGCCTCTATCCCAGAGCTTCATGTCAAATCATAATGCTGTAACAATAGGCAAAAGTATTTACTCGGGTGGGCCATCTCGACTGCACGGCAGGATGAGTAGACTGCTCCGACTCCGCGTGGAACTCGGCCTGGTCATCATCACCTTCGCCGTCGAAATCTGTGTCCGCATTGCTGCTGTCCTCTGCAAATAACCACCAGAAAAGATAACAACAGAACTACGTAGAGGAAAAAAGAAGGAATACGGTTACTATGTACTCTTTCTCTATATAGACAGTGAGAAAGAGATAGATATGGAATATCATCATTATTGTATGTTCTATTAAATCAAATACTTATATTTCCAACTCTTATCAATAAAAAAAAATTCAAAGACATAATTTGGACACGATTTTTTAATAGGGATAGTTAGGTTTGTTGTTTGTGGTTTGTTTTAAGTATCCAAATTGAAATAGCTCGTGCACGTGATGTGTCCAGCGCACCGCTTGGGAGAGAGGTTTTGGAGGGGTGGGCTTTACTCCTTCCCCTCCCAGAGAGGTAAACTCAACAGGGCTTCTTGTTCCCCGGGCGTCTGGATGAATTTGGTTTCCCAGGCCCGGGCGGAGTGATTAGAGAGACACCTAGATGATTTTTAGTCAGTAGGAGTCTGGCACACCGGGGTCACTGCCCACATACCGGTCTGATGGTCCTATGCAGGATTTTCCAACGGGATAAAAAAAAGGTCGTGCACGTGATAGGTTTGAAACGATGGACCCAAATAATAAAATAAAAGGAATATACGTCCTTTAGTGGTGTGTAACTGTGAACTGTATATTCATTTAATGTGTTTAGAATAATTACACATCATGATGATGTCCTGGCCAGTTTCGGCCACGGCGACTGTTTCAACACCGGTTAAGAAATTCGAGGTCCAGTTTTCGGAAACAGTCAATTGCGCAGGAGATATTTAAGTGCATAACTGGACGCGCTGCCAGAATAGCACTCTCTCGTCCGAACTCCCTCAGGCCCGATGGAAAGGAGAACCAGTACGATCGGGAGGGAGCAGGATGCAGGTTTGATCGAGTTTTCCTTCTCTGAACACCTGGTTGAATTGCGGTGTTAAAGAGATACCTTAGTCGCCTCTTACGACACCTCAGCAAGAAGGGGGGGGGGGTGCTATTCTATTCTGCCGGCAGCCACCACGGATTACACATCATACACACATCACATCATACACACGTCATAGTACAGATGCGAAAATAGTTTGAGATTAGGTTAGTGTGTATGCGTGCATGTGTATATATATATAGTTAGAATGTCTGGGTACCTCACTAAAAACGAGTGGTAGAGCAGGCCAGCATAGCAACATGGCGCGCACTATTGCATTGCTGTTTTGTGCGGTAAGGTCGTGGTCGTTGTGATTTGCGTTTATATCGAGCATTTAAGTTATAAATGGTTAAAAGTGGTTCTATAAGTAATATTAGTAAGTTATGTGATGATGTAAGTTCTTTATAAAGTTTGTATTGGTGATTTCTTTTTGTATTTAAAATCATTAGCAATTTATGATCATTTTGTGGGTTAGTTTACGAGTTTTGTTAAATTAATAATTATAAATGTAACTTATGGTCATTTTGTACTTATTTTTAAAGATTCCTACTTCTGGATCCTAAATATATATATATATACACGCACAAGTTACGTATATGTGTGCTGGAGGGTGTACGCGTGTGTGGAGTTAATCCTGACTACATATCGCCTTGATGCTACAAACATACAATTGAGACATTTGGATCGATTTAAGCACCCACTAAAAGAAAATTATTTTATATTCCTTCCCTAAAGGGGTGAAATAGCGAGTTAAAGTTTATTTGAAAATCCGTCAATTGTAAACTAAGCACTATGAAAACCGATGTTTAGCTTTTTGCTAAGAAAAAAAAAATATTTTAAGGTTTTTTTTATATAAACGCCTATGATGTTAAAATGAGGAATTTCTAATGGGCAACGACTGGTCACTATAGCATGATTCTAATATATGAATTGCTAATCTACAGGCAAATACTATCAACATATAACCAAAGATGGGCAAAATGTAATCTGATTAATGATGAACGATTACAAAATGTAGTCGTAATTTTAATTTTCTTACTCTGTAATCATGATCAAATCCATTTAAAACATTAAGAAATCATAAATGTGCATACAATCTGGGATTTTGTAGTGTTTTAAACATAAATGAGCAAAATGCAGTCATATTAATGGCAAAAAACGTAAAATTTAATCGTTAATCATTTTCATTAATCTGATTACATTTTGCCCATCTATGCATATAACTTACCGTGTCTGACAGTGAGTACTCTCTTGCAGAGCGCAAGCCACTCCTTAATGGCGCGCGAGGAGGCCGCTGCCAGCAAGCAGTAGGTGAGCGTGTCCCGCGCGTGCGACAACGCGCCTTCGTCGCGCTCCGTGTCCAGATACGCGAACAGAGCTCCCGGCAAGCCCGTCTCCGTTATCACTACACCTGTTCCACCGATGTCACATTTTACAAGGATCTAAAAGTGACTTTTTACAAACGCTCTAGTGTGACTTTTTACAAAAACTCTAGTATAACTTTTTACGAAACTCTAGTGACTTTTTTTTACAAAACTTTAGTGTGGCTTCTTATAAAAGCTCAAATGTGTCTTTTTATAAAAGTCCTAGTGTGACTTTTTACAAAAAACCTATCCTAGTGTGGCTTTTTACAAAACTCTAGTGTGACTTTTTACAAAAGCCCAAATGTGACTTTTTACAAGAGTCCCAGTGTAGTTTTTACAAAGGTCCAAGTGGGACGTTTTTGGGTGTAATAATTTGCAACGTCCCTCGAAATTATTTTACGTTTTAATTATTCAAATTATTCCGTTCGTTATATAATGATTTCCAATTCAGTCATTAAATCACACATTATCTGTAATAGTGTAGCACTAAAAGTGTAGTGAAAAAAACCTTAAACGTAAATTAAAAGTCTTGTCATCCTTACCACAGTAAGGTTTAGCGGGAACATGATCCCTGGCAAGAAGGGCGAACCGGCACACCTCGGAGGCTTCCTTCTGTGACAGCTGACGAAGACAGCACAGCGCTGCACGGCGCACCGCCAGCTCGGAACTCGAGAGGTCACGCTACAAGCACATATTTAAACTAAACAAAAACATTTTTTTTTCTCTGTCTCTCCCTTTCAACAGTAATCGATAGTCGCAGTGATTATGCCGGCAAGCACAAATATCTCTTCGGGCTTCGTTTAAGCACACATTTACTCACAAAACACTTACTCGAGTACTATAGAGCGACCCAAAACACACTAACAAAATGCCATATGCGCGAGTGTAACTCTGTTACTAGCACTGTAGATTTTTTATTGCATTTTCTATTTCATGTGTTGATATTATAAAATGTGCTGTGAAGTTACAATTTTTAAAAAGGACCCAATATCACTGGACGGTGGGAACACGCTTTCCGGACCATTCCACAGTCCGACGACAGGGCTGCAGTAAGAGTTAGAGGACTTCTCAGTCCTGGCCGGGATGTGAGTAACCGCATTGCTGTGACTCTGCAAGCCCGCGCGCGTGTTTTATTTTATGGAAGAGAGAGGATGGAACAAGGTCAAATAACTTTTCAGAACACTCGCCGTGATACAGACAGCAGCAAACACTTAGTAAGGCTCTCCGCGCAACTGGACTACTAATAATAATGAAAGACATTTTTTTTTACACTGGCTCGACATAGTGACTACAGAGTTCCTGATGGTAAGTACAGTGTAGTCCAAAAACGAAAGCGACTATCAAAGGATGAAAATCCATTGATAGCCTCCATCGTCATGTCGGCCCACATACACCACGACTGAAGGTCTCTAGGTATATGAGCTACTGGATATACACAAGCTGATCCCGAAACGTGACAAGCCGAAACTGCTCACTATGACGGGCTTTACACCAATGTACTGTGGTCGCGATCCAGACGGGCACCGAAGCCCTACAACCTCGTTGCTGCTCATTTGACATGAAAGAAGCAGGCGTCAGGTACTCACGCATAGTTGAGGCACGAGCGTGTGCAGGTTGATATGCGCCGGGGCGAACATTTGCAGCTGCTGCAGACAGCCGATGGCCTCGGCGCGGCCGCCGCCGCAGCCGCATTCGTTCAACGCGGCGCATGCGCACACGAACCGGCTTACCGTCACCACTGCACGATGACAATCAATAATTGACTCTAAATTATGTTTAAAGTCGGAAACTGATATAATTGCAACAACAGCACGTACACCTTTCACATTTTTCTAACTGAGATATTTTGAGGGTATAATAAACAACGAGAGATACAACTAGAGATGGGAAAAATGTGATATCCTGAATGAAAACATAGTGCAGTCCAAAAACAGTAGCAACTATCTCGGGATATTAATACATTGACAATTGCCAACGTAGTCAGTTCACATATGGCACGTGTGAAGGACTATTAATGACATACACAAGCTGTTCCTTAAACGCGATAGGAGGAAGCCCTATGATCTTTTCTTTTTGTAACCCGGGGGAAAATCCTGCACAGGACCATAAAAGCTGCTATGAGGGCAGCGACCCCGGTGTGCCTGAATCCTACGAACTAAAAACCTCCGGAATGTCCTTCCAATCACTTCATCCGAGCCTGGGGATCCAGATTCTTCCAGACGCCCGGGGAGCTAACAGTCTGTTTAGGTTTCATTTTTGAGAGGGTGGTGTGAAGAGCCTACTCCTCCAAAACTTTCTCACGGGCGGTGCACCAGACACTACACGCCGCCTCCCTCTCATCCGGGCAGCACACTCCCTCAAGTCTCCTGCCCGAAGCACTATGATCCCACTTTGAGGTAACTCGTGACGTTTTTAATAGATGCTGTATGGGTTTCCTCACGATGTTTTCCATCATGACTTACTAGAAAAATCTGTATTATATTTAATATGTTCTGAGCGATCTCTGTAGGCTATAAATATGTCGTAATCATAGGCTCACGTTGCAATTCAGGTCCGACGACGGTGATCAAGGCAGCGAGCAGCCTGCCGATGGCGCGATGCAGGTCCTCGAGGAAAGGCGGCGCAGTAAAAAGCAGCTTGAGGGCGAGGTTTAGGGTGGAGTCCACATGACTGCGGAACATCGGTCCGGACGCGTCCGCCAGCACAGACAGCGCGTGGAGAGACCACACCTGTCAACATTTTAAACATGAACTTAGAATTGTCCACGATGTGACTTGCGACAATGCAGGTTTTGGGAGTCGAAGCTGCTCGCGTCCGTAGGCTTTACCCTAGTTTCCCTACACGTGACTCCTGGGTGGTGCTAAACGAGCAGCAGCGAGGTGGTAGGGCGTCGGTGCCCGTCTGGATCGCGACCACAGTACATGGGTGTAAAGCCCGTCATAGTGAGCAGTTTCGGCTTGTCACGTTTCGGGATCAGCTTATGTATATCCAGTAGCTCATATACCTAGAGAGCTTCAGTCGTGGTATGTGTGGGCTGATATGACGATGGAGACTTTCAATGAATTTCCATCCTTTGATAGTCGCTTTCGTTTTTGGACTACACTGTACTTACCATCAGGAACTCTGTAGTCACTATGTCGAGCCAGTGTAAAAAAAAGGTCCTGGAATCGAGTTTAGGTTACTGCAAACTCTTCTGTGATGAGAAAATCGGTTTGTCGCGAGTTGTGGATGTGTATTTGAAGTATTTGTATATAATAGTGTATATCATTCTCTAATACCCTTAGTATAACCATAAGCTCAGCTTGGGCTGAATTAATGTTTGTAAGTATCCGTAAATATTATTAAAAAAACACCAATGAACAATCATGATATTTTAGCTGCCAGCGAGAACCGCATAAGCGCGTTACTAACGAGACAGTTTTTAACCGACTTAATTTTTATAACTATTGTCGGTTGCTTTTTAGGTTACATCTTTTATCCTTTCTTTTGTGAGCCCACGGAGCAGGCAGACATGAACAGCAGACGGAGGACAGACACGTTTGTGAAGCGTAGTAGGGAGCCGATGCAGTGCACCATACATTTTTAGATTTTCTATTTGTCTTGTTGCTGATGAACCTGATAACTTAGTGTATGCTTTCAAGAAACATTCGTATAATTTTCACAATTTACTTTATGAAACGTTATATATTCTGTCAATAATTTATTTACACGCCATAATTGCTTCTTTTCATGTCGGCTTAGCTTGTCTAGCGGTAGAGACAAGCCTCCCACAAACGGTAGAGGCCTCCACTACAAGCGGTGGCTACTCCTCCTGCGGCACGCGATGAGCCTCGCGCCGCCTGCCTCCACATTTAGTGACAATAGAGCTGGAGGCTCATCCTACACATTGATCACGGCCGACGTGATTAATGACTCCACAAGTATTTATAAAAAGATATAAAAACAAACTTTTCCAAAAGTCATATTGCTGTATCAAGTTGTTATGAAAGAGTGATTGCAATCGTCGGCAGCGAGATGGAGGTAGAAGAGTGAAGAGGTGTGCATAGCGACCTGCAGCTCGACATTGGAGCAGTCGTGCGCGAGCGCTCTCAGCACGGGCAAAGCGGCGGCGCTGGCAGCGGTGCCTCGCGCGCGCTGCACGGCTCCGACGGCAGCTGCGGCGGCTGCTGCGGCGCGCTGGGCCCGCGAGCCCGCAGCGCGAGCCAGTGCCACGACGCGCTCGCTCAGCGCCTGGCCCTCCGCCTCCGAGACGCAGCCGCACAGCCTGCCCGCGCACGACGCCGCCGCCGCGCGCACCGTCGCGCTGTTTGCTGACAGTCCACTCTACGCAAATTAAACTTGCTGTTATACGCCACCTCCGGTTTTTAGAACCCTTATAGGATCACTTTGTCCATCTGTCTACTTAAACCGCGCCTTCTAAGGTACGCGGTGTCAAGTGGAAATAAATTCGCAGGTATATAGTCCGTTGTAACTCAGAAAATAAAATAAACATCTAAGACAATGCAATAAGAAAATGGTAATTTTTTACGTCACATATTTTACGTTTTTGCAAGCGATCAAAATCTATAGGATACTTTCCGCTGTCCTGTACCTCTATATCTGAATCTGATGGTAAAAAATAACGTCTTCACCAGTATAAAGTAATTATATATCACAAGTATAGAGAAAAATCTAAAATCCGTAGTTTCGTTACCAAATTTTTTTTTATTAATAGAAACTTACAAGTTTGTACGCAACCCTCCAAGATTGGTAAAAGGTAATCTTGTCTCTTGGCAATACATTACACTATTACTTACCATCAGAGATGGGCATAGTGTAATCAGATTAATGATTAACGATCACAAAATGTAGTCGTAATTTTGTTGTTACTCTGTAATCATTAATAAATCTCTTCAAAATATTAAGGAGTTATAAATGTGTATACAATTCAAAATTCCGTAGTGTTTAAAACATAGATGAGCAAAATTCAGTCAATTTAATGATGAAAAACGCAAAATGTAATCATTTTCCCCATCTGATGATAATGATGTCCTAGCCGGTTTCGGCCACGGCGACTGTTTCAACACCGGTTAAGAAATCCGAGATCCAGTTTTCGGAAACAGTCAATTGCGCAGGAGATGTTGTTGAAGTGCATAACTGGACGCGCAGCCAGAAAAGCACTCTCTCGTCCGAGCTCCCTTAGGCCCGATGGAAAGGAGAACCAGTACGATCGGGAGGGAGCGGGATGCAAGTTTGGTCGAGTTTTCCCTTCTCTAAACACCTGGTTGAATTGCGGTGTTCAAGAGATACCTTAGTCGCCTTTTACGACACGTCAGCAAGAAGAGGGGGATGCTATTCTATTCTGCCGGCAGCCACCACGGCTTTCCCCATCTATGGTTGCCATCAAGTGCAATAAGGTCATTTTGGCGAACCACTACTACATAAAGAGTAAAAACGTACAATGACTAGTTCCGTGGCGATGTTCTTGACGGGCTCCTGACCCAGCGAGCTCTTGGTCTCGGCGAGCGTGCGCAGGCCGAGCAGCAGCGCCGTGTACACGTTCCCCTGTATGGCCTCCTGCCGCGCGCCCTTCGACATCTTTATGCATTCCGCGAAATGCTCCAACATTTGCTGTCTACAAATTGAAAGAAAAGAAAGAAAGAAAGAAGAAGTTTATTGAGGCAAAGGAAACAACACACAACAAACATATTTATATAAATACAACAATGAAAGAATACATAACATCACATCATGTACCCTGTGTGCTGCTACCCATCTCAAAGAGCACTCAGCTCAGCATATGCTGGGCGACGCTGTACGCGCCATCCAGCGCTGTTGAACGGCAGAAAGGAACAACTTCTGTTATTATAAAATTGTAACACAATCAAATCCTGTTATTACTAGATTTACATCACAATCAGATAAACTATTTAAAGGCGTCAGACAGAAAGACTGAAATTTTGCTGTTACTTTTGTGAATACTATAACACACATATTAACACATTTTAAACTTTCGCATTTTTTTTGTAAATATTTTAACGGGTCTTATGTGTGAAAACTTACTTCTGATTATAATGCGACATTTCAATCTGGTTGCATAGGATTTGGGGACGAGCAAACTGAAACGCCGTCGGAGTTTTCGTCGGGGTATTTAAATTATGAGGAACCAAAAAATTAGAGGAAATAGTATTATTTGAGATATAAAGTAAGATTAACTATATTTATCAAAACCACTATAGCATATTTAAATATGAAATAATAGTTTTAATTTTTATATCTGTATATCTATGCATTCAAAAAAAATTTTTTTCTATTTATAACGGGCATGTTGTACCGTTGACCTAGGAGGACTTTATAGCTTCACCGAAAAAGGCATCAGAAGATAGGATACTTAAAATAAATATCCATTTTTAGTAAGTGTAACCCATTAGCACGATATTAATTTTGTAGCTAAATAATTTCCGATACTATATTACCATTAATAAGAGCAATAATATAATTGAAAAAAATTATCATATACAAATATCAATTTATAAATTGACTCTCTCCAGGGATTACGTCCACTTAATGAGATTTGAGAACGGTTGTTTTAAACGAACAAAAACCAAATCATTATGAATAAGTGGAATTGCTCCCTTACTCGTAACACTTACCGATGTTTGTTGGCAGCTCTGGAGAATATCTGCGGGAACAGCAAGACGGAGGCGTCTATAACGGCGACACCTAACGGCTGAGCCCCGGTCATACCTCGATATAGCGCACAGGGATCATGCTCCAGCGCTCCCGATCCGCTAGCACTTAGCGGCGATATTAACTGGAGAGACATAAGATTAACTCAATTTTTTTTTTTATTCTGACTCGACACTGACTGCAAAATACCTAATGGTAAACATGGTGCAGTCCAAAAAACGCCCACGGCTATCGACAGGTAAGAAATACCCCATCGGTACTCGCAGCGATCATGCCGGCCTGCATAAATATCTCTTCACGCTATGCTTAAAGGATCCCATATCACAGAATGGTGGGAACACGCTCGCAGGAAGACCATTCCACAGCCCAAAAACACGGCAAAAGAAGGAGTTAGAGAACTTCTTAGTCCTGGCCGGGATGTGAGATACCGTATAGCTGTGACTCGGCAAACCCGCGCAGATATTGTATAGGAGGTACTTTAACAATACTGAGATGTATAGAGTCAAAACTGTTAAGTTAGTTTCCCAGATATTCAAACAATAGAATGTTTAATAAAAAGTCGTGTTTTTATTATAAAATTGCTGATTTATTTAAATTAATTACTTTCAGCGAATTAACAGATGACCATAATAGCACAGATCACTAAAACCAACCAATGAATCGTGCGATAAATTAGAGGAAGAACAAAAAGGAACAAAATGACGTGGCCGAGAAAGATGAAGAGGTAAAGGAGAAGAAAGAAAAATTGGTTCAACGAGTATTAAAAATTAAAAGCATATGGTGGATATATTTTTTTATATTTTTAGTGAAAATTAGTCAACGAAATCAAAGATGGGCAAAATTTAATCAAATTAATGATTAACGATAACAAAATGTAGACATAATTTTAACTTCGTTACTCTGTAACCGTGATTAAAATCCTTATAAGCATTTAGGAGTCATAAATTTGTATATAATTGAGGATTCCTTAGTGTCTAAAACATAGATGGGCAAAATGTAATCATATTAATGATGAAAAATGCGAAATGGTATTGTAATCGTTTTTCATTATCCTGATTACGTTTTGCCCATCTACGAACGAAATAAAGACAAAAAAATCTTCTCATAAAACGCACCTTAGTAGATATACTTTATAAATCTTTGAAGTATTGTATAGAATCTATGCATACCTGTAATAATATTAACACATTTTTTTAAATCATCGAGAGCAAATAAAAGAGATTACCTGTTCCTCGATTTCTGCATGATCCGTGTCGTAAATCCAACCTTCTTCCCCCAATAGAATGGTATCACGAGGGTGCATTGCATTTCTAAGCATACCTAAACAAATACGCGTACTTAATAGAATGTTCATGTTTTATATTTTATCTGGTGCTATATGTTTTCCTATATGTGCCGAATTTGAGATGAACTTGAACATAATGAAAAGCGGGATCGTTTTAAGGTCCGTTCCTCCTGATGACGATGATGATGATGATGATGTCCTAGCCGGGTTTCGCCACGACGACTGTTTCAACACCGATTAAAAAAATCGAGGTCCAGTTTTCGGAAACAGGCAATTGCGCAGGAGATATTTAAGTGAATAACTGGACGCGCTGCCAGAAAAGCACTCTCTCGTCCGAGCTCCCTCAGGCCCGATGGAATGGAGAACCTGTACGATCGGGGACCGTTCCTCCTACAACTATGTCGGCAGTGGCGTGACATGTCTATAGCGTCAAAAGGCATTCAGCGCTAAACTGGGCTACACAAGTCATCAGCAAGTCCACCTTTGCCAAATGATACTGCAACCCTCATCTACTTGCTTTGCAAACGTCGCCAAGACCTAATACGGCCATGATTTATTTAATGGTAATATACTTCATCGATACAGACATACCTATAGTCTGTTCACTCCATTAATTTTCCGGCATTGCAATATTAATTAAACCTAACTAAATCACTAATATATCCGACAAAATATTATGGCTTACGCTGAAGCATATTGTTGTTTTACTGCTTTATTTATTTATTTATTTATTTATTTATAAGTACACTTACATAGACTACATTAACACATAAAAATTATATAAGAACATGAAGAGGATACATTATGAATGCGACTATATTTATAAGTGTAGACTACATGCACAGAAGAAAAGAAAAATAAAAATACGAGTAACACAGAAAGATATAAACTACTGTAATCAGAAAATTTTTATAACAGAAATAAAATTAAAAAAAAATCTATGGAACAATCTTCTCAAATAACATCTTTTTTTTTAATTTGTATATAGTTTCGTTAAATATGTCGAGATCTATTGATCTCGACATATAATTGTATAATTTTGTCATTCTGCATAGGGGTGCATTTTGACCTAAGTTTGTGGAATAATTTTGAACACGGAACAAGTTAAAATTAGATGCTCTGGGTAATCTAGTAGGAGCAGAAAATTCTATAGATGGTAAGATGCTAGGAGCTTCGAGAAGATTGTTAACAATTTTGTAAAAAAATACCAAGTCAAGCATGCGTCTTCGATCGATTAAACTATTCATATTAAAATACTGTAATTGATCGCTATAATTTAATAATTTTTTACCAAGACCACAGGAAAAGGTAATATGCCTTAAAAATCGTTTTTGTATGCTTTCTAAACGCTTTATATAAATATCATAGAATGGATTCCAGGCTGTACTACAATATTCCAAGCCACTACGTACCAGTGCATTGTATAATAGTATTTTTGTAGACGGTGACTTGAAATCCCTAGAATTGCGTAATATGAAGCCTAAACATTTAAATGCCTTGGAGACAATGCTATCAATATGATTATTAAATCTTAATTTATCGTCCATGATGACACCCAGATCGCGAATATGAGAAACACTTTCCAGTGTGATATCATTAATAGTGTATGAAGGAGCAATTACATTTTTTTTCCTACTAAAATAAATTGAAAAACATTTGGCTATATTCAGAGACATGTCATTGGCAACACACCATTTATTAAGACTGTCCAAGTCATCCTGCAACAAAACGATATCAGCACAGCTATTAACAGATTTAAAAAATTTAAGATCGTCTGCGAAAAGATAATAATTTGAATTCTTGAAACAGTTACCTATGTCGTTGATAAAAACATTAAAAAGTAGAGGACCCAAATGAGAACCTTGAGGCACCCCAGAGTAGATAGGAAACCAATCAGACGCATATCCATTAACAACTACACTAGATTCTCTATTAGAAAGATAGGATCTACACCAATCCAACATTGGTACAGAGATTCCATAAACTAAGAGCTTATCAAGAAGAATATTATGATTCACTTTGTCAAATGCTTTACTAAAATCTGTATAAATTGCACTCACTGAAGAATGTTGATCCAGTAGACAGGATACATCGTTAATAAATGAAACTAAGTTCGTATTTGTGGACCTAAGTTTCATAAAACCGTGTTGGTTTAAGGAGATAATATTTTTAAAATGCCAGGATAAAATAGGATGCAACAATTTTTCAAAGACTTTGGCAAATGTATTTAAAATAGAGATGGGACGATAGTTTGTTACTAAATCTTTCTCTTTGGTTTTGTGTAGAGGAATAATCAATGCTTTTTTCCAAACTTCGGGGAAGACCCCTGATATTAGAGACTTATTGAATATAAGACAAAGTGGATATGCTAGGGCCTCGGCAGTCTTTACAGCAAATATTGACGGAATCCCGTCTGAGCCAGCACCTTTAAAAGGGTCAAGTCTTTTTAAAATCTTTAATACTCTGCTACTTTTAAATTTAATAGACGTTAAGTAATTGTTATTGGTTGATTTATTAAAGCATAGAGATTGACCAGCTGTGTTGAGATAAGATTTTTTGGCGTAAACTGATGAAAAATTCTTCGCAAATAGGTTGCAAACGTCTTTACCATCAGAAGCTGAATTATGATTCAGAAACATACGAGCAGGAAAATGACTTGGTCTTTTCTTTTTATTTTTGATAAAAGACCAAAACAGCTTAGGATTAGAACGCAAATTACACTCTAGATGAGTAAGATATGCCTTGTAACAAGAGGAAATAAGAGCAGATGACCTTGCTTTAGCATATTCAAAAGATATTTGATCACGTGGATTATTGTTAAACTTACGCAGTTTTTGATGAAATTTGTACTTTTCACGCAATGCATACACAAGATCACTGGAAAACCATACAGGGTATTTTTTAGAACGACATGTTGCAGATTTTGGTACATGCTTACTAATAATTATACGCAAGTTTGCATAAAAAACTGATACCATATCATTAACTGTTAAAGTTTCTTTAAATTCATTCTGCCATTGTATTGATCTTAACTCCTTTAAGATTTCATCATAGTTTGCCTTATGAAAACAGAATCGTGTATTGTTGCTTACTGGGAGGTAGCAAGGACTGCCAATATTGAATAAAAATTGTATAGGTGGATGCAGGGGATCTATAATTGATAGAGGCATTCTACTTTCAAAAATGTTACTGATGTGTATGTTAGATAATAAAAGATCAAGTTGTTTTCCTTTATTGTTAGGTATGTGATTGTATTGTTTCAAGTCGTGTAATAATGCAAAATCAAGTAACATATTAGAATAAAGACTATTGTTAGATGAACCACCCATGGGTATGTCTTTACTAGAGAATTTCCATGAAATAGAAGCCAAATTGAAGTCTCCGACAAAAGCAATATGTTCTATGTTATTAAAACCTAGCACTCTATCAGCATTACTTAGGAATTCCTTCAGTATACACTTCTGGATAGGCGGTGGCAAATAAACAGTGCATAAATATAATAGTTCTTTTTTTGTATCACTAAAATTTACCTCCACTGCAACCCAGAGGTCTTCACATTGCGACTCAAATGATTGGAGACGATTGGAATTTAAGTGCTTAGCAATCGCAATGAGAACTCCTCCTCCGTTTTTCTTACTATGAAAACCGCTAGACTCTCTGTCACGCCTATACACGTTATAGCGATAATCAAAGAGCTCCGAGTCGAAGACGCTGCTATTTAACCAAGTTTCTGTTAATATAATAATGTCATGGTTGTTACATACAATATTGTTGAAAAATTCTACAGTTTTTGTTCTTAATCCTCTAACATTTTGATAGTAGAAATTTAACATTAGTTAAAATCAAAAAAATAAACTAAAAAAAAAAAGCCGGCAAGACCAAAAAAAAGAAACACAAAAATCGTATAGTTTACTACACTAGTGAGCTAAGGCACTCAATAGTTTTTATAATAATGTATTTAGAGTTTTCGGTTTTCCGCACAAAAACCTTTCCGTCACGCACCCAGACAAACTTGTAGTTTAATTCCTTGGCCTTGAGTCGTGTAGCAGCTTGAAGAAATTTAGCCTGTGGAGTCAAATGCTCAGTAATATACACAGGGCTTTTTTTTCCGATACCCAAGTGACTGGAATTTAGCTTTTCTGAAGGATTGTTCTTATTGTGCTTAACAGCGGACGCCAAGAAGTTGTCTCGAAGTCTTTGGCTGCTAAATTTTACCAGAATAGAGCGTGGACGAGGGCTTTTATTATCCAGTTTCGCAATTCTGCCGCAATATTGAATATCAGTTTCAGCAATCGGGCACTTAATAACGTTGCTAAGCTGTAGGACAGTCTTGTAGATATTCTCGCTGCTATATTCAGGAAGGCACTGTATTTCGATATTTGTTTTACGAGATTGAACTTCCAGTTGTTGTAAACGATGCGTCAGGTCTAGCGTGTTAGAGCGTAAACACTCATTGTCTCTTTTTAGATGCTCTATAACCTGCCTCTGAGATTCACAAGTACTTTTTATTTTTTCAAATTCTCCGTTAAAGAATGAGAGAGACTCGTTTATAGTTGAAAGGCTATTATGGATTTCCTGTATATGAGAGCTGAATTTTCTATCAAGTTCTTCCCTGATAATCTCACGCACAATGTCTGCTGAGAGCGAGATACTGCCTGATGTCATTCGAGGTTTAGCACGCAGCGTAACGTTATCGTAATTGTCTGTCGATGTAGACAGAGGTAAAAGCAATGAAGTTGAGGCAGCAGATGGGCGTACCGGAGTATTAGAATTGTCGCCGCACCTGGGTACTTTGCAGAGACAAGAAGGGCACATCCACTTAGCCTTGAATTCTTCTGAAAGTTCACTGTATGTTTCAGAGTCTATGTTTACGCATAAAAGGTGATACTTTCCGTTACAACAACTGCATGATATACAAAACGAGCCCTCCAGTTCGTTTTTGCAGCCAGAACAATCAAGCGAGGACATATTAATATATCACTGCCAAGCAAAAATCAGCCAAAGCGAGAACAAACAATGCAGCGAGGCGGTAGCAAAATAAATAAATAATTGTTATAAGCGCGTTCGTGTTAAATGTTCGACGAATGACCTAATGGAGCGTACCAAAAGAGCTCAAGCGCCGTGTGTAGCTTGTCGCTTACGCGTTCACTACGTGAGGATATAAATGCACTCACCAGTAAATAACTATTTAGAATTTCACTAAAAATACACTTTAAATAGACACTATGAATATTTATTTATATACATTTAATACATATACTTTAATACATTATAAAATACATTTCATTCAGCAGGGCTCAATATTTTACAAGTAAAGCGATTACTTGTAAATATAGTCAAACTGTAGGTAGGTACAGCTATACCATGATAGAAAGTGGCAATAACTAACCTAGTCTCTTGATCAATATCAATTAACTTGTTTCTCACCTAAACGATCGTAAGCTGCTAACTCGATACAATAAAATAAAATTACAAATAAATATGTTAAAGAATTCTGGACGCAACTTTAAGTTTGCTTACTTTACTAAAACATTACAATTTATATTAGTTAATTAATGTCCAAAGGATTTGGTAAGTCACTGATTTTGTTAACATGGATTTGGCTCTGCGAATACTATGGCTATACTCAAGTTCCTATGATATATTCAGTTTGTTGTCAAAACGAATTAATTTTTTCAAAACTTAGCTTAGAAAAGTCGAAATAGCGTCTATAAATCTCAGCCTAAATGCTCTTATATAAGCTTTCATTCAGCAAGACTCTGCGAAATAAGCCGAGGAGCATTCTAACCATGGTCAAATTATAACTAGGACCTGAATGAGTAAAGTGTACATACCAGTCGCAACATTAGCTCCGCTAGGGTCGGCAACGCCGGCGAGCTCAGCGGCCAGCAACCGCAGTAGCGGCGCCGCTGCGGCGGACACCGGCCCTAGCGCGGCGCAGGCTTGGTACAACCGCAGCCGCAACAGCGCTGCCGGCGCCTTCAGTGCGCCGCCGTAACTCCGAACCACGCTATTTACACTACAACATGAAATCTATTTTCCTAATCTAGAAGCGAATAACAATTTAACAAATCTTCATCGCAATTAAATGTTTTAGAAAGTCATATGAGACGTACAAACAATTTCAAAATTATATTTTACACATATAAAAGATTTAAAAGTGTAAGGGTACAGAGCGACCAGTAAGCCAAAATTAACTTTTGTATCACATGGGAACATATCCTGCATTTGATCTTCAGCTCGATGGCCCGGAGTAACAGATTCTTACTGACTAAAACCCTCGGAGTGTCCCTCTACTTGCTGCTAGCCGTGCCTAGAGATCCACATTCCTCGTACAATCTGGCGAGCGAATAACCTTTCTCAGACTCCCATCTCTGGGAATGTTGAACGTAAAGAATCCACTCTAAACCTCTCTATCCGCTGGTGCAGAAGAGACAGCTTTCGACTCATTCGAGCAACAGACTTCCTCAAATCTAGTCCCCAGACAGTATTACGAGGGGATGCTACGCTTATCGCGTGCAAAGGCACCCCTCCTGTAACGATATTCAAGCCGCTGGATTTCCAGGGGATACGTTTTCTCCTTTTCTCTTGCGGCGGCGATCTTCTGCTTCATAACATCTTCAAAGAAGGCCGTTATACTCTGCCATAGTATCTTGCTACCAACCACGGTCCTAATCAATATTGGTCGCGAGAGATCAATGCAAATCTAGACCACCATAAACATGCCCCACCTATAGCCCCTCGCTGTCGAAGGGCGAACCAATAGAAAACTTATGTCATTTTGAAGTATAGACTACACATAGTACAGAATACCTAATTTAAACAATGTCTGTATCATGGCGAGAGTTCTGAAGAGTTGTTTAACCTTGTTCCAGCCTCTCCCTTCCATTGCACAACCACACGCGCGGGGCTACGGAGTTGTGACAGCTTTTCAGTAACTCACATCTCGGCTAGGACTAAAAAGGTCTCTAACTCTTATTTTTGCCTTATCGATGGTTTTTTACACTACACCATGCTTTCCATCAGGTATGGTGTGGTCACTGCGCCGTTTCAGTGTAAAAAAAGTAATATTTATTGGACGTAATAGCTAAATAAAGTGTGTGTGAGTAATCGGCCCTTTCACATTATTTCACTTTCAATGAATTATCTTCTGGCATACGTATAATTCCAATTCTTACTTAGTGAGTACAGCTATAGCGCCATCTATGGGCTGCGTCAATCTCTTGGCGGTGTCCTCACTGTTGGCGAGAGACGGGCAGTGAATCAGCAAGCTGTGCAGCGCTGATAATGCACCGGCGCGACCCTCTAATGTCACCTAGACCATTTTTACATAACGTTTCAGAAGATTGCAACAAAATTAGCTTTATTATCACAGAATAAACAATTATCATGTTTTTAGATTAGCAAATCGTATTACCTGCCAAGTAAATGCATCGCCTCTAGACTTCTCCGATTCTAGCTCTTTGGCCGACCGCGGAAAACTGTTCCTCCACAATAACAGCATCCTTGGTAACAGACCACGTACCACTGGGACACCTATCAACAGAATACAAATTAGAAAATAGTTAACACACAAACTTAATACGAAAGACAACGATTAGAGGTCCTGTGGTCTATTTTGAGCTTAAAAAATAGACGAATCGGTGGATGCAATGGTCGAGTGCGTCTGCGCTTCATATTTTGAGTTCAGTTTCCGAAATTACGAATAATTCCATAGGCTACACATATTTGATCCGTATCTGTCCTTACGAAATTCTTGTTCGTAATTGTACGGTCAATCAAGGGGTCAAGGGGTGGACACTTAGTTTTGCGATCCCAATAAGTCGGTAGAACGGCGTGACGCGCTCTGCTGAAGTACACTAGGTGGTATCGGGGGAGGCGGCGTCTCCCCCCGTGATTGTGCCTGTCAGGCGCGGCGTAGTCGGGCTGCCGTGAATTAATTACAAGATCCGCAGTCCTCTTTAATTCACAGAAGTAATCCGTCCCTAGAGTTTTTAACTGGTACCTTGGCCGCCATCCCCATGTGCGTCCGAGGATATTCCCCAAGTAAAAAAGTTTCGATGAGCAAAATGCGCAATATTAATGATCAAAAAGACAAAATGTAATCGTTTTTAAGAAATGTAGTTTTGGGGATCCTTGAATCAGATTAAACACCAAATTAGACTTTAAAAACAATTTTATTTCACTTTTCAAACTGATTTCACATCGTAACACTTTTCTACGTCTTATTCTAACCTCGCAATCTCTTCCAAGCAAAAACTGTTAATTATCTCTCTGTCTTTCTATCCTTACTTCCTTTCACTCACATACGTTCCGTTCTACACATATACTACTTCATACATAATAATATTTCATACAATAACATCCATCCTCCAAGCCTACAGTAATCTGATTACACTTTGCCCATATATGTACATGCAATTTATAGTTTGTGAAGACAAGCCTAAATATAAACATCTAGAAAGTCACCGAAACTTACCCAAAGTGCATATGGCCCCTACAATAAGCCACCCCGCGTTAGTTCTTGCGGCGGTGAGCCTGCTGCTCTGCCCGGCTGAGCGCAACAACTGCTCGGCGGCGTTGAATGCCACTTTGCCGCGCCCGTGGGGAACCCCCAGTGGAGACAGTCGCACTGAGCCCAAAATTGCTGCTAACGCGGCTGAATATCCTGTATAAAAACAATTACAATTGATGTATATTTTTCTATAAGCCTATCAAATATGTCCATTATCATTAGCTCAATGCGGTAATCCATTTTTCTTGCAGACACTCAGCACAAATTTTGTTGCAGTTTTTATGGTAATTCGCGGTGTAAAGTCGAAATAGCGAACAAATCTCAACGGTGTGTTAGTTGTCGTTATGGACTTTTTTTTTTTGTTATTCTATTTATTTAAGGGACTTTTACGTGTGTACGTATGTCAGCCCCATCGTACCCTAATACAGAAATACCTAACATATTACATATGGTGCCATTGATCTGAAAAAGCCAGATGCCTCATCAGATAACAGTTCCGTTAAGATTTTGTTAAACATCCCGATGTCAAGTCTGTTCAGAGCAAAGGCACTCACAAACGCCTCCCTCACAGGTTCAGATCGGACACATTCCATCAACAAATGGTGGATATCATCTATGATTCCACAATTTACACACAGTGGAGAATTATTGAGTTTCATAAGATGTTTAAATTTGTTAGATGGAATGTGTCCGGATCTTAGTCTGTGTGCCACTGACACCAACTTCCTGCACAAAGTTGTTCTAGAAAACCAGGGTATTCGAGGAGGTTCGCTTTGCAAAGTTTTGTACCAGATCCCTTTCTCTCTCGATATTTCATTAAAGTAAGCTTTCCATATTTCATAACATCTATTTTTATGCTTTGGTAACAATTCTGAGAAATCTGGCATTGTATTAATAATTTTTCCGGTTAAGCTACCTATCTTTGCAAGCCTGTCAGCCTCCTCGTTACCCTGGATACCAATATGGATGTGGTTATGCAATATGCTGGATGAATATGTTATGGACTTATAAAACTATATACTTTTTTATACCTTATTACACTATACCGCATCATAGTTAATAGTGATGAACTTTCTTTTTTGTTAATTAACGTCAATATTTCATAATAGCAAAAAGTATAATTTGTATTTTGAATGTGATTATATATCGAGGGGTGAAAAGCTATTTGGTTTAAGCGATCTTTTTTGGTGATATAGTAATACGTATATATATATATATATATATATATATATATATATATATATATATATTTATAAATTATAGGCGAACGCTTGACCTCAATCTGGTGGAAGGTGAAGATGAGTCCGATGATGAACCGCGTCCGCCTAACAAATGCCTATTCACTCTTCTTTTAAAGACTCCCAGGTCATAAGATCGCGGAAATATGCTATATATATTGCTATATCACCAAAAAATGTCGCTTAATCCAAATAGCCTTACACTCCTCGATATATATGATGTAATTTCGCGAAAGAATCTGTTTTACATCTGTAGTTACAAATCGAAGACCTGACAAACACGTCGACATAGACAAAAATATTAAATCTTTATCGTTTTTCTTTGTATTATGCATACATAAGTCCTTTTCTAGTACGACACGAGTTCGTCCTGCCATCTATAACTAAAGTATTATGAGTAAACGTAAAATTATATTATTACCATCAAAACCATTATTGGTTTTACCGTTCCATTGCGGGGACGCTGGAATGATTTTCTTATATTCGACACTATTTTCTTGGCTATAACCATTATATCTACAAAATCAATATACTAAATCAGTATACAAAGACATAAAAAAAACAAACAAGCAGTGATAATACCAGATATATGATGCGGTGTAGGCCTTGCGGAATCCAGGGCGTCCACGCACTTGTCCAGGAGAGGAGTGATTTGAGACGGCAGTGCCACACACACACACCGCAGGCACCACGCTGCGCACAGACGCGCCGCCACGCACGGGTGCTCCAATACCTGATAACGTATTTGTATTCCTTGTGTTATTGCTAGGTTGGACTAGCCTTTGGACCAAGCATCCAGGGCAACAAGAAGTATAAAGATTCCCAGGCCCAGATAGTGATTTGAAAGGCACCTTTTAGGTTTTTAGTCAGTAGGAGTCTAATACACCGGGATCGCTGCTAGGATTACAAAAAAAAAAACATTTTCGACCAGGCGAAGGCGGTGCGCACGTGTTCAAAACGCCGCCTGATAGAGAGGACCTGAAGGGTTGGCCCTTTACCACTTTCAGAGATGGCGCTCGTACAAGCCTGTCCACTCGCTGGCTCGTACAAGAAATATGGATCCTGAATCTCGGCTTGCAGAGACACCCCGGGCGTTTCTAACCAGTAGGTGTCTTGCACACCGGGGCTGCCACGCTCACATCGGCTCTGAAAATTCTATACAAAGTTTTTTCCCCAAGTTTTCCCTAAAACAGTTTTGGACTAGGTATAAATAATGTATCCACGTTTTCACACATAGTTCCACCCATTAGTTCCTTATCCTTAGGTAATCAGCGTCATGCAGTTCTTTTATTTGGTCCACAATTACATTTAAAAAAATTGCATCATAAATCAAATTACCATCCGTGTTAACAATATGTGTATTGAGCACTAGATGTAGTAAAACAAGTAGAGTAAGTACATCTTTATGATATATCACTAGTGTTGTTAATTATAGGACAGCTAGCCTTTTCGCGTTAGGTCTAAACATGCCTACATTAACTTTATGAATATGTACTAAATACTGTACCGACAAATCATTGTGTTTTTTATCAAATGATCAGTATGAAGATCCTTACCGTACAAATGGCATCAATCATGTTCAACGATGTATCCGAGACGAGATTCTGCACTGAAGTGCCCAGTTGCAAGGTCAACTCCCCAGCTTCGGTGAGAGCGCACACCAGCAAATGTTGACTAAACAGAGTTTCCTGCGAAAATTCAGTGACAATGTAATCGGCGACTAAAATAAAGCAAAAATGAAAGAAACAGAATGGACTAAGAGCCCGCGACGCCCAGACCTTCGTTATATTATAAAACCTGAAAATTCTTCTATATATGTCCCCTATACAGGTATAAGCAAACGCAACCTATACAACCTGGGTCGCGGTGGCTTTGGCAGGTAACAGGTAGTAAAGGTGAGTAAAATAGTGAACTACTTTCGTCATAGTATAAAATCAGACTTTTATATATGTCAGAATTGCTGTATCACATCAGGTTTTCAAAATATCTTAACCTAAAAGTGCAAAAAAATAGCGGTATTTTACTATATTAGAACTAATGTAATATTGGGAATATATATATTTTAAACGAGTTGAGTCAGTTTGAATCGTAAGAGTAGTATTTTAAGCTGGCTCTACTCGTTAAAAAAAAATTCACAATGTAACATTAGTGCTAATATAATAAAAAAACCGCTTTCTTCTAAAAAAAATTACTTCGAAAATGACCCTCACTTGGCCAACAACAAAACCTAGCAAATCTGTGTAATTATCAAGAATAATAACTGTTATTATGCATACCCCTTATAACGAAATAAATAAACTTACTTGATTACAGTCCTTGGCATTTTCAGGGTTAAAGTCAATACTGTTCATTTGCTTGATAACAATTTGTATTATCTCACGACAAGCCGAAGCTTGCGCCTTCTCTCCTAACATCTTCCCAAGTGTATTACGCAATATGTAATTTATACATTTCCTAGAACAAATTATAAGAAATTAAAGAGAATTATGAATAAGAAGGAATATAACAAAAACCTTTGAAAGTCAGAAAAAAAAAGATTAAGAGAAATATGAACGAGGCATACCTCGAATAAACAGCGTCGACATGAGAGCTAGCCGCTTTAGGATTCGCCACCAGGTCAAGCACGTGTGTGAGGAACGTCATCATATTCCGTTCCAACCAAACACCGCCCATATTTTGTACAAATACTACATAGGCCTATAGACAAAAGAAAACACATCATAACTCACAAAAGAAAAAATTTTTTTTTTTCGTTACAATGACTGACTGACTTGGCTTGCCTATCGCGTTTCGTGATCAGCTTCTGTATATCCAGTAACTCGTATAACTTATACTATTATGACCATCATTGTCAGCTTATTTGCACCCACTGCTGTGTATAAGACTCGCTCCCATCATGCCACAAGGATCTTGTTTACTCTGCTTGCGCCCAAGTCTTGCCAATGACCTTATAAATGTCATCGGCTCACCTTGTAACGAGTCAATGGTAATCTTAGTTTCTGGTATATGACCTTCGGTCGCGGTATATGTGGGCTGCCATGACGACGGAGAATATCAACGGATTTTCATCCTTTGATAGTCGCCTTCTTTTTGGACTACAACTTACCATTAGACAGAGTAACAAAACACTTAAGGTGCTCAGTCAGCAAAAAATTACACAATCCGGTTTCACCTTTTTTATAGCAGATATATGTTACTAGCAGACTAGTTTTGTCCACTTAGCATGAGGTAGTTATATTTTTTAAACATAACATAGTAACTACTGAGGTTTAGACATATACTACAAATTATTATATTACTACAAATTCAAACCAATTTCAGACGCCAAAAGTCATAGTTAGGCAATTGAATTTATAAAGCTATTCAATTATTAATGATTCCTCTCTGAGTTCGGTTCCGTTTAAAACTAATATAAATACTTATAATAGCCGATCATATAATGCAACATTAAATATATAAAAGGAATACCTAGATATGATTATTTTTAGTATCTTATGTATATTGATACAATTATGTCGTGATAAGAAAAAATACATACATGTGTTACACAAACTCTGACTTCTCTATTCACCCCTGAAACAGATTTTATGATTTCTCCCTTGAGAAAGGAAGTGCCTCCTCTTAAATAAGCACTCATTAAAAGGTTTAATGCTTCGTCTAAAGACACAACATTTTTGGCAGGGTCTTTCTTGTTCTGTTGAACTGCAAAATATAATAAACATTTTTTTTTATTATATTTATTTTGCGGACTTTTACGTGTGTACGTATGTCAGCCCTATCGTATCCTTATATAAAAATATCTAGCATATGGCGCCATTGATCTGCATAGACCAAACAAACAAAAAAAAATTGTTAAAACTGTTAAACATTACCGACGTCTAGTGTGTTGACAGAAAAGGCGAACGCCTCTCACAGATACAGATCGGACACATTCCATCAACAAATAGTAAACAGATTGAAGTCAATGTTGTAAAAATGTAGCCTATTCCAATTGTTGTCTATAATATAAAACATGTAAATTTGTGTATATTTATTAAGATAAGTCAGTTTGTTTTCTCTATAAAAGCAATTGATGCTCTCTGAAGTATCAGGAATGTCTTCAATTTTAAAATCTACATATTGTCACCATAATTGTATATGTTGTTTTATTATACAAATATTTGCACAATAATTTTTGCTTGGTATTATTTTGTATCTTTTTAAACTTTTTGGCAACGTAACAGTGTAATAAAGTTATATGGACTTGAAAACTCATCAGTTCAGTTTTCAAACCATAATAATTAGTACAGCCATAAATGAGATGACAATGTTTCAAAATGTTTGGAAGTACGCCTACTTGAATAAAGTTATATTTCATTTCATTCAAAGTACAATATTGACAAATATATTGATTTGCAGATTTCAATGAACAGTAAAAACTAAACTACCCACTAGTTATAGGATTTTAAAATTGTAAAAGAATTAAGAAATAGAAATTTCACCTGACTGGGCTCCTATTTTCATTTTATTGTTCAAATTTGTAGCTTCACCAGCTTGAGTTGTAGCTATTAGAGCACCGAGAAGTTCTGCGATGGCGCATCTGTATTATAATAATAACATATTATCACGCTATATCCCTTTCGGGACGGGCAGTAATGCATTAGTGGCTGTATCCATTTTGCATTTATCGCTCTTTTCAGAGCACTAATACATGACATTACAGCTAGATCCCAAGCAGATTTTCCCCTAATGTTTTCCTTCAGCGGTGAGCATGGTGCCTAAATCCGTACGGACATACAATTTTTAATCTGGATAAATCCAGAGGGACATGCCGGGATATGAATCTATGATCATTCGCGTTACCGCGCGTAAATGCTGTTCCCTTGCCCATTGGCCACCATAGCCACTAAAGTTAGGTATATACTAGAGTTTACCAATATGCCAAAGGTATAGTCCATAGTTTAGCAACATTCGATTAAATATGTCTCTATAAACCCTTCCGTTGCCGTGTGGACGATTCAGAACTTCTAGAACAATTTAGCTTTGCGGTACCTTGGAGGCCGCCTCGGTATCCCGCTCCCATATTTGCAACAAAACGTTTTAAGACCAACCTTGGTCACTTTACACATTGTGTTGTTTAAAGAGTGTCGCGTTTATATAGCGGGTGTGCCCGGAGACACGAACATAGATATATTTTCAGATTTGTTACCGGCCTACAGGAAGAAAATGATTGAGCAAGTGTGTTGAATTCGGCATTTTTCATGGTATTGTGTTGTGTTTGTATGAATTATTATCAAGGATTTTTATTTGATTTAATTTTTTAAATATTTGTAATTTATACATTATTAATCAATTTTTTTGTGACAAGCTGCGTTTATCTGTTACCGACTACTACTGGTATCTATTGCCGACATTTAACTAGTGCGCTCGATTCTATTTTTTACATTATAAGCAATAGTACTATTGATAGCCTATAAATAAATAAATAAATAAACACTGTTTAACACTGTGAAAATCAAATATAGTGTATTTCATAATGTATTGTAATAGTATTTTCAACAGTTTAAAAGTATATTTACCTTAATGTGTAGTCACTGGGATGAGCTGCTCTCAGACAGGCAGCAGCGATGGCATCTAAGTCAGCCGGTGCTAATCTCATAAATGGCAGCAAGTGTCGGAGAGTGTGTGCCGCTGCAGCTCTAACGGGAGCAGCCCTGTCCGACAGCAATGCTGTCCTAGCCGCTCTGGATACTTCGCGCACTGCTGCTGGTGCTGCAGTGCCCATGCCAACGCAAATCTACAAATATTTGTAATTAAAAAAACATATGTGTAATTAATTTATACATATGTCCAATGTATGTTTTTTTTTAATTGTGTGGATTTATCTCTTATGATATATTTTCTATCTATCCAATGGTGAGATGAAAATATGTATTGATATAAATCGATCTAAATACATTTTTCCATATAGGGATATAATTAAACTCATATAAAGTGAAATATTATACTTTACTTTAATAAATACAATGTAAAAAGAAAAAGAAGATACTTTCAATAATATTTACCTTCTCTAAAGTGTTCATAATCTCCAGTCTGGTTTGGGATTCAGCACTTTTGAGAGATCTCACAAGGGTAGTAACTGTATCCTCATAAGATCTACCCATCATTCTACCAAGTTTTTCATACATACCCCCTAAACAACATATAGCTGCTCTGAAAATGCATACAAAGTAAAAAGGACAATAAGTATGGTTTATATCAAATATTATATTTTAAAATTCCAGATATAAAAGACAACAAGTAAATCAGTGCCCCACTAGTGTAAGGGATATTTTTAAACTGGCTCAACAAAGTGACTACAGCGATTTTGATGGATAGTAAATCCAAAAATTGTTGACTACCAAGAGACGAGAATCAACTGACAGACGCCATCGTCATGTCAGCCTACACTTACATTATCACTCGCCCGGTTTATTTGTGAAAGTTTAGCCCGACCACCAATGTACTGCCCAGTTAAAAAAAAAACCACAACTGAAGATTTCTAGGTAAATAAACAACTGGAAGTACACACGCAAGTTAAAAAATGCGACAGGCCGAAGCGATAACCGTGAACCGGGTCTTTGTGCTTGTATTTTGTTGTCACAGATCAGTTCAGATAAGGTAATTGCCCTAACACTTCATATATTCAGTTATACATAAAGACATTTCTTGGAATATCTAGGGTAATAATAGCATGATGATGACTGTCAATAGAATTTTATTTAAAAGAGACCATACTTTTATTCTCGGGCTATACTGTACTTACCCAAATTTAAGTGAGGACTTCAGATGATCATATAAATGTAGTAAATGTAGAAAATAATTATTTATCGCTTGATTCTCTTAGGAGTATATAACCAGGCAATGTTATAAATTAATGTGCCCTAAGTACTTACAATCTGGTCGGCAAATATGATGGTGAATCATCCTTTACTTTAATGATGTCATTGCATTTATTCACAGTGTCAAAAAGGAGAAAAGTGTCCCCAACAGAAAATAGAGTAGCAAGACAACGAGCTAACAGCTTCCTTGCTGGTGCACCAAGATTCTCTTTCAATAGATTAACCAGTTGGGCTACTAATTTCTGTTGGCAGTTCTTGATGTCAGTCTAAAATATATTTAGATTGAATTCATTATACAATTATTAAAGATATCCCACAAGGAGATAATTCTGTAATACTTTTATATATCTCTTCAGGTTGATGTTAAAGGAGGTACCAACAGTGTGCTACCATGCAGCAGGCTGTCAGCAAGCAAAGCAACCAGTTTGTAGGGAAAGTATTTCAATGAAGCAGTATATACTACTCAGAGATGGGCAAAATGTAATCTGATTAATCATTAATGATTACAAAATGTAGTCATAATTTTTATTATCTTGCTCTGTAATCATGATTAAATCCATTTAAAACATTAAGAAATCATAAATGTGTATGCAATCTGGGATTCTGTAGTGTTTAAAACATAGATGAGCAAAATGCAGTCATATTAATGGTAAAAAATGTACAAAGTAATCATTAATCATTTTCATTAATCTGATTACACTTTGCCCATCTATGACACTACTTCATTGAAGTATGTGAAATAAAACAAAAAAAAATACAAAACATCTGGAAATCAAGAGATTCACAATTTAGTCAACTCTACAGTAATTAAAATATTTTACTCTTAAGCCTAAGTTAAGAAAAGGAATATAGTAACGAAACTTGTATATCACACTCAAAGACTGAAAACGCTCACCAAACATGTCAACAACACAAAACCAATTTCACCATGTGAATATTTTACAGTTACCACAAAGTATTGTAAGGTAATTTTATATTCAAAGAGTATTTTCCAGTCTTCGAGAGTAACATATACAATTAAATATTAATATGATTATTTACTTTGTGTGCAGCAACTAACACCTTGTCAAGAAATCTCAACCATTCAAATATAAAATGAGGTTTTTTATCATCAGGAAGCTGTTGCAGAGCTGCTTCATTTAGGGTTAAAGTGTGTGAGACTTCCATGGCTGTAAAAACAAAACAAAAAAACAATTTTAATTCACAACAATACTAGTGTACAAGGGAATACTAAAATTAAAAAGTGGACTGAAAATGTCAATTAAAGTAATAATAATTTCACCATATTTTTGATATAGTTATTTAGGATCTTTAAAATACTAATTACAATAATAATTGTAACTACAAATGAAATTAAATGCAGGGTAGGTGAATCCCATACCAATTTTATATTTAGTTTTTTTTTTTTTGGTAATGTGCATTGACTAAATCCCCCAGGTGTGCTGAGGCACAGGCCCAGGGGCAAGGCCAGAGCATTTTCCTTTTCACCTGATGATGTCTGGCCTTGTTCAGGCCCCACCTACTTAGCGGGAAGTGGTTGAATAGTCTCCACTCCTCGCATCCACCTAACACATTGGCGGCGAGGGTGGTGTAAGGTGCCACCCTTCCCTCATCTCCTTGAATTTTTCACTAGCGCTGTGCAAGAACACATTGCACACCGTTCACGCCTGAATCTGGACAGCGGGCTCCCTCAAGCGCACCACCCGGCGTATATCTGGTTATGGAAGACAGCCTCTGGTGAAGGCACTCCTTCAGCGTCCAGTCCCCGCTAGGCGGCTGATTGGGTTATCGGGGGTGGCAATAGCCTCCTGATCCCGCTCCACTGCCTCTTTTGCCTTCGTCATCTCCTCCTTGGAGGAGAGGGCCATACGCTATGCCCTGTCACTATCGACGATCGCGTGAGCTAGTGCTGGCAGCAACAGGTCACCCACTACCCTAAAGGTAAAAGACAAATTGTCTAGCATAAATTTTAATGATTTTTTGTAAAAAGGGATTCAGAAATTTTATTTTTTTTGTTACTACAGTTATGTTTTTATAATTTAGATTCTTCCTACTATCACAAAACAAAAAAAAACAATATATACAGGAGACACTTAGAGAAAAACACAAACATCTACAGCATTATTAGAAAACAAATTTAAAATAAAGAAAAAAAAATTAAACAGTAAAAGTTAGTCATTATAAAAGTTATTTTACTGCAGTTTTTATTTAAAAATTAAATATTTAATTTTAGTTATTGTTTTTAGTTATTTAAAAAATACACTTGCATTTGATATTAGTAATGCTAAGATTTTAAATATAATGAGATATGTTTATAATAACACTGTCTAATTGCAAATTCTTTAAAAAAAAAAAAGAAGAAAATACAATGTAATTTGCCATAAAATCCTCTCACATTATGAACAGTGTTCAGTTGTCATTATTTATTTTTTATATATAATTTAAGAAATCTGTAAGTATTCAAAATCTAACTATAATTAACTATAACATGTATAAAAAGATTTTCAAAATATGTTGGAATAAATAAACCCATAAAATAAGTCTAGTTTAAATCTGACCATGTAAGCTTAATACGAAACTAGAGTATGTTTATTATAATTGGATACAATGTGGCGTCAGAGGATGAATCAACTAAGAAATATAAATCACCATTAAGGAAATTCATATGCAATTTCTTCATCTAATTTTGGACACGAACCCGATGTCTAACAGAAAGAAAACATAAGAAGTACATAATAACATACCTGACAATAATTAGGTTGAAACACTACAATTTACACATCATACACAGTAGTTTAATTTGCTTATGTCTACATAGATAATTTTAGGGGTCCTAAATTCTTATAGGAAATGCAATATTATTTAAGTATTAATTATTAAAGAAATTCAGTAAATTAAAGCGTCAAGCATCTACGATAATAACAGTTTTATTTTACTTTTGATACAATCGTTCAATAACTTCTAAGAAACTTATCCCATATTATTAGAAACATAATTGTCAACTGTCAGTGTCAAGAAGCTATCGTTTTACTGTTTACCATAGTGATAGTGTAGATCTTTTGGATTGGATGGATTTGCAAGTGTCCAAGCGAGTCACATAAGTCCAGTCACCTAAGATCCAACTACAGAAAAATTGAACTAGATGAGACATCCTTCCGGCGCTGATTTTCAGGTGAGAGTGTGTCATTTGCTGTGACAACGCGCAGAAAACAGCTAGAAAGGAATTAATAGAGTATAGATACACAGCTCTAAAGATTATTTGAAAGTGTCATAGTACTGATGTAGTACTCAAATCAGTAATCTATTTGACCTGACTCGGCACATCACTATACTGGCTTCAATAAGAAAGTTCTCACTTCTTACTGGACATGACATAACAGGAACTGTACCTGTTATTAGCTTCATCTCTTTCGCATCCGTTGTGTTGTCATACTGCTAACACGGTCTGTACTGACGTGATTTTAATTTCTAAATCGCTAGTGATATCACGTTTATTCCCATCTCTAAGACGTACCTGCATCAGAGTAAATTGATATATAAAAAAGTGTGCATTTTTCAATTCTCAATTGTATTTCGCTGTATTTCTGTTTTGTCAATTATTTTAATTCAATTTATTTTAAAATAACTGTTACAAGTACTCAAAGACTATAGTACATAGTAAAGTGATTTTAATTCGTGTATACCAAGAAGATATTAGCAGTGGCATTTCTTAGATATTATTTATGATGATGACTCCTCCAAGTCCTGCACAGTCCAATGTGGATAGGGAAAAAATATATAACTGGATTCTCGAGTTATGTCATCCGTCTACAAGAGAAAACGCGCTGTTGGAATTGAGCAAAAAACGGGAAGTAGTTCCAGATTTAGCCATAATGCTGTGGCATAGTTTCGGTACCATTGCAGCACTATTACAAGAAATTACTAATATTTATGTTGCGATGATACCTCCGACATTGACTGCGCATCAAAGCAATCGGGTATGCAACGCCTTAGCCCTTATGCAGTGCGTGGCTTCACATCCTGAAACGAGAACTCCATTTCTTCAGGCACATGTTCCCTTGTTTCTATATCCATTTCTCCACACAGTTTCCAAAACCCGTCCTTTCGAATATTTACGCCTCACTAGTTTGGGAGTGATTGGTGCTTTGGTAAAAACTGATGAGCAGGAAGTTATAACGTTTCTTCTCACAACTGAAATAATTCCTTTGTGCCTGCGGATAATGGAAAATGGATCAGAACTCTCAAAAACTGTGGCAACTTTTATCTTGCAAAAGATTTTGCTTGATGACAGTGGGTTATGTTATATTTGTCAAACATATGATAGATTTTCCCATGTAGCCATGATACTGGGTAAAATGGTCCTGTCACTCGCAAAAGAGCCATCGGCCCGACTATTAAAGCATGTTGTTAGATGTTATTTACGTTTATCTGATAACCCAAGAGCAAGAGAAGCACTAAGGCAATGCCTACCAGACCAGTTACGTGATGCGACATTCTCTACATGTCTTCAGGAAGACAATTCAACTACACATTGGTTAGCACAGCTCATAAAAAATTTGGAAGCTCAGCCACCTCCAGCCAGTCCTGCCCAGCAAAGCATGTGAAATTTACTTAACCCTTTTGCAGAATACATTTGAATATAGTACTTTTTTAATCGATGTTATTAAATATTTGCTTTTCAAATGTGTTAAATAAATAGAAAAGGTTGTAGGATTATGGACTGTTATCCTAATGATTCATATTTATAGTATATTATTGTGCTGTAAAATATTTAAAGTGAGTGGAAATACATTAGTGGCTTTTATCTAACTTACTTATTTATTTTTTAATTGATTATTAAAAATGCTGTGTGTCACTTAATTTTTTTATCATGTTTATTATCAAAAGTTACTTTAAAATACTGTTTTTAAATATAATATTTCGAAGTTAACTTTTCGTCAGTGAAGTGTCCCATTACAGGATATGGTAAAAAGTCCATTTTAGGTAACACATATTATTTCCCATATATTACTTTGAGTTGCAATGTTGAATTCAAAGTCAAGTCTAGTGTAAGAAATTACATAAAGTAATATATATAATTGATAAAACTAATTGGAGTTACACATAATTACAATTAGATTTAGAGCAAATCAGTTCAGGGTCCTGTAATGGAATCTACAGACAAGAGGTTATAATCCTAAAATGATCTTAGATCGCTAAGAATTGATAATTAATGTAATTGAAATAAATTATAAGGAATATGATCAGTGTAAAAGCAAAAAGCTTAAATCCATCAAGTTTAAAAAATCTGATTTAGGGCTTAACTATTCAAATGTATGTAGAAATGTAATAAGACATACAGTTATTTTAAACATGATAAAATTGAAGTAATGACAAATCAAATTGAACATATCAAAGCTATATATTAGAATGAAAATATAACAATGAATTAAGCTTTGCTTTTGCACTCCTATTTGTTTTTTTTTTTTAATAACAATAATATATGTATTTCCCGGCATATTAAAAATGTAATGATTGAATATGTGTAACCACAATGAATAGCAAAGTGAAAGTACTTAAATATTGTAAACTAAAACATTCAATTATTAAAATTATATAATTTATTTATTTTAATTACAGCATATTGATAATGACTACTTGCATAAAAGAAATAGAATAATATGTTAATAACATAATCTGTATTTTATTTACATTAAAGAGTATATTCAGCCTGGTATAGGACAAAATTCAATAATGTTAGCCATAATCTTTAAAGTATTATAAGGATAAAACATAAGATTAAAACGTTTGTGTATTATATAATTAATTGATTTCAAACTTTATATTTTTACTAGCAGTTAGTTTTACATTCACAAATGACTTTTTTAAAATAATTATAGCATCACAGGTTAACTTTTTTGGTGTGGGTGTTAATTTATTCACTTGTTAACTGAACATGATCAGGAACCAAATAGCCTTTTGGTATCCAACACTATAACAAGTTATTGCTTGTATTAAATGTACGTGGCTAGCTGCTGGTGTATTTTATTCAGGTTGATATTTTACCATTTTTGCACGGCTCATTGTCATTCTCACAAAAATTTCTCCACAGAGGGCCACAGAATACCGATCTGGTATTCCATGACTCTCTGGTCATTAATTAAATGAAATATTAGTACTGAATATTCTACAATATATTTCATGTTAGTTTCACTTTTATTTATAACAGCTTTTATACTTTGTTTATATGGATTTAGCACAGAAGATGAAGACAACTGGCCTTATAATTAAATAAAAGTTAGTTTATTTTCGATAAAATGTGTTTTAAATTTATAATTACAAAAGGTAGTTTAGTTGATTAAGTAATACAAAAACTATCTTTTGTGATAACAATAAACTCAAACCCATGTTAAACCAGAAGTTAAAGCAATATGTACTCTCAACTCCATTCAAGAAAATCCCTTAAATCAATGAAAGAAAATGTTTCATAGCCATAATCAATTCTTTTGTTGAACAAATTGTTGGTAGGAAGTTCAAAAATCCTAAAGCTAAATATTAAACACTGCTCTGTGTTATTAAATATGTGAGTATTATATCAGAAATTATAGAATATACAGAATATAAAACATTATTTAGTTTAAATACATGATTTAGTTAAAAAATTGCAACTTAAATTAGCATAAATACGATGTCAGCTTTGTGTCTAAGCGACCTTGAATCATCATATCTACCCGAAATATACTTAACATTATTCTGAACGTATGTATTAGATGCAATAGATTTTGTTAAATAAAACTCATTTACGTTAAGGAATTCCATTCAATATCAAAGTTCATCAGGTGGCGAGCGGATTTCCTGAAGGAGCTGGGCTTGGATGATTGAAATCACCCGGCCTGGTCTTAGGCAAAATAAACGCACTCCGACGTCGAGTTGCGGAAAATGAGCCCGTGTGAACCTGATACCTAATACCTGAATATCAAAGATCATCATCAGCCCTAAAACAACCTTTGTCTATATCCTTTTGAATGAAAAACTAGTCAAGCAGATCGGTCTAGAGCAAGGCTTAAACTTTTGTCATTCACGACCCCATTTATGATTGCGATTTCTTGACGACCCCATACAAATATATAAGAAAAATAAATTAATATTTTTTGATGATTTATTTATTAGGTAACAATATACATATGAAAATATATAGTTTTAGTATTCGTTTTGAAACATACAAAAATCTAAAATAAAAAATTGCACAAAAAATTATAAAATTGTATTTATTATAGTTTCAAAAATAAAAGTGGATTCTGACCGTCTTAATTCGCTCGAATATATTCAAGTAGTTGCGTGGTAAGTATTAAATTAAAATATAAGTAAAAAAAATATGAGATGAATGTGCCTGTTTTATATTGCATAACATATCAAATCTTGGTGGAATGTGTGAAACTGCTGGGCGTAAGACCTCTTCAACATTTTTTAGCACTGAACGATATTGGGATTTAATGGAGTGGGCAAGTCCACTGTATTCCATTTGGGGTCGCGACCTATAGTTTAAGAAGAGTTGGTCTAGAGGTATAAAGAATCCCGACGGTGTCAACGTCGTCTGTTATGCAGACGATACGCTAGTACTTGCCGTCGGGGAATCCTTCGCAGGGACCACCGAGCTCGCCGAGCATGGGGTAGCACGGGTCGTTTCCAAGATCCACGAATTGGGCCTCCGGGTAGCGCCTCAAAAGTGCGAGGCGCTATGGTTCCATAAACTGCCGTGAAGCAGGGAACCTCCCGATTCGTCGATCCGAGTAGGTGACGTAAATATAAGGGTGGGTCGGTTCATTAGGTACCTTGGGCTCACCCTTGACGGCCTCTGGGGGTTCGAGGAACACATCGAGCGCCTCGTCCCCCGGGTACAGAGGGTAGTGGGTGCTTTGCATCGACTCCTACCCAATCTCGGGGGACCCTCTGAGGGAGTTCGCCGCCTCTATGCCGGTGTCGTGCGGTCCGTGGCCCTCTACGGGGCCCGAGTCTGGGGTCATAGATTGCGCGTCCGCCGCTGCAGGCAGAAGTTACACAGCTTGCAGCGGTTGATGGCTATACGGATCGCACGCGGCTACAGAACCATCTCATATGAGGCGGCGACGATCTTGGCACGCTTTCTGCCCTTTAGTTAGAGTCCGACCGAAACTGGTTTTCCGGCCGAAACCGAAACCGAATATTCGGCCGTGGCTTCAGTTTCGGCCGAAACCGAAACTCACGTGGTCAAGTATAAAAGTCAACGTGGTCATTACATGTAATCAGTTCCATCAAAACATAACCTCTAAAGAATGTTTACGTCGGGTGATAACGCACTGACTAAGTTGTGTTGCTATAGAGCAATGCGAATTAGATCCGTCAACTGTCGTCTAAACGACGCAGTTACACTCCGACGCAGCCTTGAGTTTCTTTCGGCGTTTCTTCTCAAGGTAGTCGCTTTCGAAACGCTAGTAGATCACCGTTAGGTTTCGTATTTTTGGCTGGCGGTCCAAGTCGAGGTTCGTACCCACAGGGGTGCCCTTGCATTGCTACCCAACCCATAAATTGCAGGCTGAGCACCCTCAGTGTTCGCCCACCCGCCCGGTTAAGTTGTGAAGACCTTTCCCGGTCAACAAACACGCATAAATTCGAAAAAAAAAATAGCAATGCGAACGGCGCACGAATCCCAAAAAGGCCGCCAGCGTCCGCCAAAGCGTTGCCGCGAGAAACGAAGTTAGGCAAGCATATACGACAACTACCGAAATGAGTTTCGGTTTCGGCCAAATTTGGCCGAAACCGAAACTGCCGCCGAAACTTGATTTTTGGCCGAAACTCGGCCGAAACCGAAACCGAACTTTCGGTCGGACACTACCTTTAGTATTCAGGCGGAAGTGGACTCGGCAGTGTCAACCGAGTCCGCGAATTCCGTCTGAGAGGCGAAAGCGTGGCTCCCGTGGTGCTCGAGAGGCTGAAGGCAGAAGAACGCCTTTCAGCCCTGAGAATTTGGCGCGTTCAGCTGGATGAGGTGCGGTGCATGCCCCAGCGCGTGGTCGGTGCCATTCTGCCGAACCTCGAAGCCTTGCTTAGTAGTCGATATCACGTCACCTACCACCTGACACAGGTACTTACGGGACACGGATGTTTCCCTGAGTACTTGTGCATTGGCAGGGCATTGTGGCGTGCTCTGCCTAAATACAACGAGCAGTATCGGGGAGAGTATCATCTTCCCCCGAGCTTGTGCCCATCGGGCACGGCGCGACGGGGCTGTGGCGAATTGATTACAGGACCCACAGTCCCCGCCAATGCGCAGAAGTAGTCACCTTGGGGTTTTTAGTCGGTATAAGTCCAACACACCTCGGTCGCGCAACCCCCCTGTGCGGCTGAGACGGTCCTATGAGGATTTTCCCCAAGTAAAAAAAAAAGAGGTATAAAGAAAAAAAAAAGATTCTGTTATTCTAATTTAAATAATTTAGAAATAATTCGTTAAATTCCGGCGTTTTTATGAAATTAAAAATTCGGTTCATTTAGGTGGAAGGAGATTTTTAGCCGAAGCTTCGGTCAGGCACTACATAAAAACGTGTCTTTTCATAATGCTCCTAAGAATGTTTTTACTACATATACCCCTACTTTATATTCATAATTCTTACTGAGCCCCCAATCAGCGCTTTTTAACGAATCCAAATATATATATATATATATTACTATATCACCAAAAAATGTCGCTTAAACCAAATAGCCTTTCAACCCTCGATATAAAGAAGACAAGTAGAAGGTTTGCGAAAAAAGAAAAGTACCTATTGTATTTTTATACAGTAAACTGTTTGTAGATATTTTAACCTAAGGAAAATGGTAAATGTGAACAAAAACTTTGAAAAGGTTTTCTCCTCTCATTCATTTATTCAGTTTAAATTATTTCAAAAATCTGGACCTCTTCTTGGGTAGTGAGATAATGCCCAGCGTTTACCATTCAAATAACTATATCGTAAGCTTGGAGTGTCGAGACTATTAATCGGCCTGTCTTGTGACTTATGTATAACCTTCATAGTTTGCCTCATGGATTCGGATGGTATATTATCTCTTCTAGATGTCACCATGGTTGGGTTGCTTTCAGGAATTTTAAACGGATTATACAACCTGTCGAGGAATTGAGTTCCACAACTGATCGTTTCAATGCATCGAGCGCAAGCTTTATCCATCAGACAATGATTTATTTCAGCAAGAGTTTGTATCTGTTTCACACTTGCCTTTTTATCATTTTTGTGTGAGCAATTGCAACCACAATTGTAGTTGTTCCGTTTGCGGATCATCGTAACACAATTATTATCACATTTTAGGGGTCCAGTAATGAGCGTGTTTGTAGACTCGTCAATTAAAATTTTCCTTATAAATGTTTCTGTGGATTTTAATCTGGTTACAACAGTCTTGCTACTGTCTGTTTTATGAGGAGTAAGTTTATTGATAACTTTTTTTTTCTCAACCACGATTGCCCTCCTACTTTTGCCATCATACTTGCTTGAATTGTGATGCATTAATTCAGACCTAGTTGCTTTAGTTTTTGTATGTGATGGTGTCAAAACAGGTTCGACAATTTCATTGCAGAGCTCTTGTGCTATGGTAGGCATTAGTGTCTTCAATTCTATATAGCTATAATTTTATCCATTGATTAGTTCCGGGAGTGGTATGTTCCAGCTTTCAAATATTATTATAAGAAATTTAGTGGTCATTTTACTGTAGTTCACTGACAAAGTTTCAGAATCATTGCGTAAAATTATATAATATAAGGTTACTGTTTTCACATTTTGAAATATAGTATCAATCAAAAATATAGGCAGCAGGTACATGGGTCGAAAGATGCCAATATCAATCACAAATTAGAAAATCAAATTATTCAGTGTAAACTCGCTATTATGAAGCATTATTTGTTTTGTCCAGTAATTGTTTCGTGTGTGCTTATCTTTTGATTTCTTGTGTATTTACCTTAGGTATTTACGTGTGTTTCTCGTAATGTTTTACGTACATAACAAAACATTTACGGCGGGCAAAAAATAGAAAATTAATTACAAATAAACGGGAAAGAGAATCAACATGAAACATTTGCTCCTGATTCTCCCTGTTTGCCTGAAAATTTTATTATCGTTCGTTCTTTATAGGGTTCCCTTAACTTACATATTTTTTACAGTTTTGTATTCTAGTGAAGAGTCATAAATAAAAAAATAAAATGTTTTTGATACAATATTTGATATTGTACTTTTTGTATCATTAAATTGAATCAAATAAATCGGTTAAAAATATCGATATATTGAATTAAACATCAAAGTTTTTTCAACAAGCCTACGTCCACAGAACACCTATATCCTCTACGTCAAAAATGTCAAATCGAAATTATGTCGCACAAATAAACTATTAAAATTGTTTTGCATTTTACTGATATTGTTCGTCTAATTTAAATGTATAACAATGTGGGTGTTTGGGTATGGATCTCTGGTTTGGAAAGTGGACTTTTCGTATGAGACAAAACTAGTTGGATACATTAAAGGCTTTCTAAGAAGATTCTATCAACATAGTATAGACCACAGAGGATTTCCTGATAAAGTAATATTATTTTTAAAATGTACAAGTCTTATTTTTCTATGTTGTTTTTTTTTTATACTGACTCGACAAAGCGACGACAGTTCACATGATGGAAGTACAGTGTAGTCTAAGAACGACAGATGTTCAAAGGACATTCAAAGGTTAACGGAATACACTACATGTAGTTCCCGTGTAGTTGTGTAGTACTTGACTGAATCAAGAACAGTACAAGGGCACAAAGTCATGCTTCAATTTTATAATTAAATGTAAATCAAACTTATATGCACAATGTAGAGAATGTCAAAAAGAAAAAAACCAAGTTGCTATTGTAAATATTGTTAATGATGTTATCTATACTAATACAGTATCTATACTAATCTCATTTCTTTATATTTGTCTAAATTATAACAGGTTATGGACCCAGGATCAACTTGTGTATGTATCTTTTTTCATAAAGTGATGACAACTGTCATTATACTGAGATCTGGCATTTGCCACCATTCTTGAACCTTATGACACACCACTTACCATCAGATAAAATATAATAATTTAATACATTCTATAAACCAATAATTTGTGTTTTATTTCCAGCCTGGCAGAGTTGTAACTTTAATACCGAGTGATGATCCAAGTGCTGCAGTTTGGGGAGTGGCCTATAAGATAAGGCAAGAAGATATAGAATCAGTCACCAAACATTTAGACTTCAGAGAAAAGAATGGCTACTCCAAAAAAAGTGTAACATTCCACCCTGCAGATAGTAATTATAAGCCATTTGATTTAACATTGTATGTGGCCACAGAAGAAAATGAATCTTTTGCTGGTGTGTAGGTCTAATTATTTTCTAATATGTTTAAATGAATCTATTCAAAGAACACAAGTAATTTGATTATAAATAACTAAAGTAACAATATAAAACACCCTCAGACCCAAATAAGTCTTTATTCCTTGAACCCTTTCAATGAGTTCAAACATAATAATTCTGCTGTTATTCACAAACTTTAGTGAAGAGTATCCTGTTGCTTGCAGATGAGGCTACAGCATCATGTCTAGGCTACCATGTTACTCTTATATCGTTGGAATCATAGGATGCTAAGTTTTAAATCAATGAAACTAATAAAAGTATTTAAATTCCTTCAACAATTAGTAAAGAGCTGAATATCTTCAAGCAGCTGACCAGATATTTTTCATTCACAACTAAGACACACTCAATCAAGTCAGCTTTCTAATATAAAACTAAAATTGATTCCTTTAGAAGCTAGGACGCCAAAGACAGGCATATAAATAAAACACCTCTCTTTTTCTATTGAGAATTTAATATTGTCACTATGAATTTTTTCACAAGTCAGGTGTATTATTTTAAAAATTACCACATGTCTAAAATTAATATTTTATACTGTGTGATATTAATTTAGATTTAAATGTATCTGAGGGCTGGCATCAGAGATGGGCATAATGTATTCTGATTAATGATTACAAAATGTAGTCATAATTTTAATTTTCTTGCTCAGTAATCATGATTAAATCCATTTAAATCATTAAGAAATCATAAATGTGTATGCAATCTGGGACTCTGTAGTGTTTAAAACATAGATGAGCAAAATGCAGTCATATTAATGCTAAAAAATGTAAAATGTAATCGTAATCATTTTTATTAATCTGATTACATTTTGCCCATCTATGACTGACATGATGATTGTGAATGTTAATGGACTTTTGTCCCTTGGTAGTTGTGGCTGTCTTTGATCCACAGTGTGATTTCTATCAGGGGTGCTGTAGTCATGCTATATACTCTTATTGAGTGAGCAGAGGTATATTAGCGGTTGTATCCACTTTGTGCTTATATGTTATGCCCCACATGAGTAGTGCAGTTAATCGCCGCTCTCAGGGCACTTACACATGAGATTTCTATCAGATGCCATGCGGGTTTCCTGACGAAGTTTTCCTCCACCGGTGAGCATGTGGTGTCTAAATCCATACGTAATCTAGAAAACCCAGGGGTAAGTATGGGTTCGAAACTAAGACCATTTGTGTATACAAAATATGTTGTGTAACTTATTCCAATTTTATTTTTATTTAATGCTCTTTCTGGTGGCAATCCTTTATATATTACATAAATTGAGAGAAAAAAAACATTATTATACTTTGCATTTTATATTTTTGTAACTATAATTTGATGTTTGTTTTAACAGGTCCAGCATCAATAGATAATATAGCAAAGCAAGTGTTAAATTGTAAGGGTCCAAGTGGAAGTAACAAGGAGTATGTGTACAATCTAGCAGCAGCTATGCGTCAACTAGCCCCAAATGTTCAGGATCAACACCTCTTTCAATTGGAAGAGGCTGTCCGTAAACTGGATCCAGACTAGAAGACTTTATTTTAATGTTAATACTTAGCAAAATTAGCACTAAAGCAGAGCCACTTTAAAAAGGTTACTTTTGACAGTTGTCAACAAATAAAAATAATACTGATTAAATATTTTTAAAAGTAGTCTATAATATTAATTTAGCTATCTGTGGTCACTGGTGTGGCTGGATGTGACATCTCGGCACGCCAAGGTCTCTCACGGAAATAATCAGCAACGTCAAGCAGCTGGCGTATTTCCTGAAGGAAGAGACCTGCTACGATTGAAACTGCCCTCACACCGTGTCGTCTAAAACAGGCACAACTAGACGTGTAATTGTGGAAACAAGCTCGTTTGGACTTTAAGGAATCTATCATCAATAACTGTTTGAAAAATTAAATTCATTTTACGCCTGTCCAAAGATACATGGTCAGTGTTTATTTTAAATGTCAAAAGTGGCCTTTTACTATGACTCTCATATAGCAATTTATTTAGAAAATGATTGAACTGTGAATGTAATTTTTTATTTACAATTTTATATAAATTAAGATATACATAATCAAAACTATATAAGAATATATTATTTGTGAATCCATTCCACAAGACACAATTTAAATAGGTTATTTATATAAATATATATTGTAATAGTGAAGCGATTACCAGAAGAACATCTCGCCCGGTTTAGTTGTGAAGGTCTACTCCGGTCATCAAGATCGTATCTGCCATCGTAAGCGACAATTTGCATTTCTTACAGGAGAATGTTAGTTAATTTTAAAGTATTTTTTTATCTTTTTGTAAAAATAATTCTAATTATTCATTTGTAAAAACATGTACTGATCGATTAGGATAGTAACTGCTGCATAAGATTTACGCGGATATCATCCTTTATTTTACCCACTTGGACGTGGAATATAAAAAAAACTACCCTTAGTGTTGCTCTACGTCGAAAAATGAACCCCATTTAAAATGTTACCAAATTTCATGCTTTTAGCTTGAGTAATTTAGCCTCTACGATTTTAGAATGACATACATGTATTTATTGGTTTCTGTATTAAGTGTTTGCTTACGTGAAATTTGCGATTTCTTTTAATCATAATCATGACGGGAAGAAATCCTAATATGATGTGCTTATTTAAAAATATATATTTATGCATATAGCAGGATGATAAGCCCGCCCATCCTTATAATAAAAAAACAACGCTCTCTCTTAGTGAAAATCATATCATAAAATGTAATGAAGCTACCATAAAAAATATAAAAATTAACGAAAATTTATGACTATGACCCTTGCATAATATCTAAGATATACGATATGTTAGTTAGATTAACGCGAATTACATATATTATAAAAAATATATATAATTTAATATTTATCTTGCAGATTATTTAGTTTTTCATTACTTCAATAGTAGTTGGTAACAAGTTACTGGAAATCCTTTTGTGATAAAATATCACTAGAGGGCGCGAATATGCGATTCTACTTTTTTCACTGGCTTGACAAAGTGACTACAGTGCACTTGATGGCAAGTATAGTGTAGTCCAAAAACGAAAGCGACTATTAAAGGATGAAAATCCGTTGATAGTCTCCGTTGTCATGTCGGCCCACATATCACGACCGAAGATCTCTAGTTATATAAGTTACTGAATTAACATAAGCTGATTCCGAAACGCGACAGACAGACAGGCGCAGGAGGAGGATTTTACAGGATATGAACAACCTAGAACAGAGATAAGTGGCGAAATTAGAAAGAGGCCCATGATCAGCCGTGAATTTTCAATTAATATATAGTCATGATTTGCCCGACTTATTTCTAATTGGAATATATAACTGCAAATCTGTTCGACAGCTAACAAGCCAATATAAAACATAATTATAGCTGATAAGAGAACGCCTTCCTAAAGACGATGAATCTAAAGAAAGGAGACGCAATAAGCAAAGAGACGAAAAATTATCATAATAATGAATCTTTGGGACTACCGTGAAATAAATGCAAATTGTATTATTGTTATAGGTACACACAATAAAGTTGAGATGTAGGCCGCTAAAGAAATATTGCTGTGTTGTCTCACTCAGTTATATATAACCTTGATTTTCTTTTAGAGCTACTTCTCAAGGCAGTCTATTTCGAAACGCTAGAAGACCATTTCAGCGTTTTTTTTCTGCTCTACCCTCCAGCACTGGTCTAGTATGCCACGAAATCCTCTGTTTCTCTAGTTTACCTCCTTTAGCGTTTGCCCTAAAAATTCCGTCAGTTTTGTAGATCACCCCAGGCCACCAAAATATCATTTATTTAAATACCGATTTGCGATTAGTGTATATTACAAAGTTCCTCAGTGGCCTATATTTTAATTCTTTTTTTTACACTGGCTCGACATAGTGACTACAGAGTACCTGATGGTAAGTACAGTGTAGTCCAAAAACGAAAGCGACCATCGAAGAATAAAAATTCATTGATAGTCTTCGTCTTCATGTCGGCCCACATATACCACGACTGAAACTCTAGGTATACGAGTTACTGGATATGCACAAGCTGGTCCCGAAACGCAACAGGCCAAAGCGAGTCACTATGACGGTCTTTGCATTTGTGTTGTACTGTGGTCATGACCCATTTCAGGCAATCACTCTAATACCAATAAAAACAATTATTGAATGTACTTGCATATATAAAATTAAGCACAATACAACCGCTTAATGTTGTTCAAATGAAAAAATAATTTAAACTGCAAATCGCAGTAAAGAATGCTTTTGTCTGTATGACATTGCTCCGATTTACACAGTCCTCATATGGAATACAGCAAACAGTCTGCTTACTACCATTATAAACGCTGGTTTCTGTAAAACATATGCCCCTACATACATATGTACAATTAAATATATAATAATGACGATGAGATATATGATACAATAAAAAACTTGTTTAATTACGTATTTATGTTACGTTATTTTGTGATTCATAAATTTGTATGGCCTTAGGATTTTTAGTATAGGGATGTCATATTTTAACATTAAGAAAATGAGATATAATTATGTTTAATTAATGCGTAAGTGATATAAATCACAATAATACATTTAAATTTTCGTGATTTGTTTGCATTGTGAGCACTTTATCCGTTTATACGCGAAAAACTTATTTCAATTCTGGTTCATTTCATCCCGCTACGCTTGATTTAAACGTCGAGTCAAATTAGAGTAAGTTTTTAGCGTGCAGATAGACCCAATAACTATAAAAGATATATATCACCGCGCTGTATACATTTCCAGGTGAGCAAAGATACATTAGTATCCCGTTTGCCCTTATAGGTCGTGCACAATGTAAAATTATTAGATAAATAATAATATTTAAAGCAAATATTTTTACAAAATTTTTGTTGAATTAAATTATCATTCATAATCACTGATGATTTTCATAATTACATTTTTTCATTTAAAAATGTGTTCATTTCCATTATATTTCCTGTCATATCTGCCTAATTGTATACCAACACGGGCTACACGCTAACTGCAAATATATAATTTGTTATTACATTACATTTTCCCGCAAGATGTTTGTAACATCTCTCTAAATAATAAATAGGAAGGTTGGTAAGTCTTCAGAACCCGTTTAGATCGTGGCAGTATATATATACAAAGCCCGTCATAGTGACTTGCTTCAACCTATCATGTTTCAAGATCGGCTCGTTTAAATTCAACTGTTAATACGTATTTAGACGAGTTCTCTTAGCAGTCATTTTCGTAAGATAAACCACTTTATTCCGTCGGCCTCTGAAACAGCAATATATTCTGAGATATTTACATTAAAAAAACCCCATCATATGAAATCTACTTATTTTTTACCGCAATATCACATTGATCGGTGTGTTACTGAAAATATAAGTGAGTAGCACGGAGTTGGTATTTTTCAAATCCCAAACGGAATCGGATTGAGGTGTTTTATGCCTCACGAATACTTCTTCACACGTTTTCGTGCAAGACCTGTGTTGTCGTATATTTAAGGCGAAATGATGATGGCCACTGGTAATAAATCCTCGTCTCTTAGCGTTCATCGCTCTTCTTATACCTACTGTATTTACCATTGTGTGCGATATACTCAGTTCACCATACCATCATAGAAAAGTGATTGCGGAGAAGACTTCATCATAATTTTAGTAAATTAACCATTTAGGTTATGACACTGGGACACTGATATAAAATTTAATTGACGACAAGGTTATCTGCACTTTAATGTGATTGTGCAACTTATGATATTTTTATTACTTTTGCTTTGACTTGAATAAGTTTATGTAATAATATGTTTATATAGCTTGACTACATTTAAAAGCACCAACAGCTACATAAAAATCGAATTATGCAGAAAAAGATTAATTTTAGGTAGAAAAAACAGGTTAAAACATGTTGTGAATGCTTTAAAGGGCGCTGTACCTGTGTAGATGTAATAATGTACGTATAATATGAATGGAATAATGTATGAAGCCAATGGCAAACCCTGTATGAATAAAACATAATTAAGGTCCGTCCGAATCTTCGTCACTTCAGCTTCAGCTGGATTCACCTTCTGGCAAGATGTGATATATTTATAATAAACACGTTGATCGTGTACATCAACATAAAATATAAAGTTTAAAAAATGATTATATTGCTCGTATTTAGCTAATCTTAGCCAATTTAGGATTTCAAAACCTTCGAATTCAGGTTTGGGCGAAGGATGTGATAAAAGCCGATTAATCGGCTCCAGCTTCGATCAGTTACCGTATATATAATCAGATACTTATTAAAAGTAATTTAACATTCACAATCAGATGAATGAGTATTAGATCGAGCTTGGCTAGAAACCTTAGGCTTTAGCTAAAATTTAGGGCAATTTCAAAGCTTTTTAAATAATTTTTTTTTCCGAAAGCGGTCATAGCTAAAGCGTTCAGTCGAACAATAATAAAAGTAGGTCGTAATATAATAACGAATACATTCGTGGCTTAAGGTGAATATTAAATTTTACAATGCCAGACAAATTGTTAGTTTGATCGGCTACATTGATGAAACTTTATATCTGGACATTTTATAAATAATGCTTATGCGGTGAAGGCGCGAAATCGATATAACATTTGCTCTTTTAGTTAATAAATGTTGCTTAAAAAAAGATGATCTTCAAGGTTGGTGACGTAAAAATATACTCAGTGTTGGAGATATCCTTCAAGCGAATTTAAGCTCTTACCAGCAGAAAGGTTGTTCGGCTGTTTACCGAGCTTTGGTTTTAAATATATATAGATAGTTTTCTAATAGCTACATTATAGATACAAACTCTGTGATCTGCATAACGAAAATGCCAAATACGTATATTTTATCAAGTAAAAAGATATAGATTTAATAGAAAATAAGATATATTTATGAATCTTCCACGTTCCAATAAATAAAAAATAAAACAATTGAAAGAAAAATATTTAATAACTAAATTAATTGCAGCTTGTCAGTCGTCACGATTAATAATTTACAGAATAACTTAGCAACATATACTTAGACCGTTTAATAACTATGTTTTGAAACTCAACAGAGGAAAATAAATTTATATTAAGTATTGTTATACTCGAGGAAATATACTATTTAATTAACAAGAAATAACAATCGTTAACATGCTTGATCTATTATGAATAAATTAATATATTTCCTGCTTCGAGTTGTGGTCTGATATCACGTTAAGCCAAAATGCGACAAGAAACCGTTATATTTCCAAGGTTTCTGAATTTTTACATATACGCGGTAATCAGCAATACCTACTCGAATAGTGAAATATATTTTTTATTACATATTATTACTTTGTTGCCAAGCTTACTTAGAATTTGGCAGATAGGGAGTGTCACATGGCACTTATGCTATTATCAATAAGTGATAACCCAACCGATGCATTAAGATAAAAAATAGAGGAAGACTGGCCTTAATTATATTTCACATAATTTATTATATGTATATTTTATTTAACTTTAATTTTACATATCTCTGCTCACTCCGAAAACGATAAATCGTGAGGATATATTATTATTTAATTTTTATTTGATGGTAAGAAACGTTATAACTATTTATCAAAAGATAACAAACACTGACGTCATATTTCATAACAACCTTCATATAATCTTTGGCAAACTTGCAACGATGCAGCTTTTTGCGATATCACTTCATATATGTTAAATTCATTTATTTTTATTACGACCTAAAAGTTTGTCTAAGAAACTTCTCTTCCGTTTCACTTTCTTCGCTGTTTTATTGTGGTTTTCCAAGTCTTCGCCCTCCGCTGTCATTTTCTGTATTAAAGCTGGAATGGTTAAGTCAACTACTTCTACTGGTGGTCTTTTTGCGGATTCCTTGCTCAGTTGCCTTTGTATAGACGAAAGGTCTGGAACACGGTCATTTTTCTCGTCCAATTCGCTTTGGGAAGCTTTAGAATCATTATCATTTTGCTCTTTATTCTTATTTGATTCTTCGCTAATGGATTGTGGGCCGTTTTGTACGATTTCAGTCTGAAGTTTAATGTCTTCGGAATTATTCTGCGCTACGTTATTCGTTTTGTTATTTAACTCTTCTCTAGCATCAATACTGTTTTCCTTCTTTTCGAACACATCGTCTTCTTCTAATTTCTCATTCGTTGCATCATTAGTTCGTTTGTCATTACTACCAACACTGTCTGTCATGCTAGAACTTGATTTCGGAACAGAACCAATAACTTTAGGTTTTGTCGGGGGCAATTTCCAGTCAATGGGCTTGCGTTGTGGCGAGTACCTTTTTACTAATTCTTCGAACAACTTCTGATGATCAATTTTAGACGGAGAGTCAATGCTTGATAAGTGCCTATACTTTGGACTATCCGGTTCCTCGTTTTCTTTACCATTTACTTCACCTGAATCCAAATCGACAATTACTCGTCGCACCGGCGTCGGTGTCATATATGGTTCGGCGAACGGAAATTTGTACAAATTAGGGCTTTCAATTTTATATTTGACTGGTGAAGTACTGTTAGCTGGCATAGAAGAACGCGGGCCACCCCTCTGTATAGGGCTATTCCCTGGTTCGTATAGGTTTGAGGTCATGAATTCTCTTCTCATTTTGGACAGGCGTCTCGTTCTCTCTGTCATCGTGTGCCGATAATCGACATTGTCACTCTGGTTCAGTTCTGACATGAAGTTGTCAGAATATTTCCTTGGTCGGTAGTCGTAGTTTCGTTCGTCTGTCTTACTCTCGCGCATGCTGGAGTAGCCGGGTGCGTTCCGCTTGAAGTTGGTTGTGGTTTTGCCGTGATTCGAGGTGATTATAGGCTCGACTTGCCTGTACGAAGGCATGAGGCTCGTGGGCGACGGCAGAGGCACATATTCCGCGTCGGGCTTGTCGAAAACCTCGCGCCGCTGACTGAACTGCTCCTCACCAATCATTTCCCGCGACTTCACGCTCACTGTAGGCGATTTGGCCGCCATTACCGTTCGATTACAAACCGCAACACACAGTTATTGATACTATTTTCCTGTAAACACGCGGTATCTATTTTCGTACGGCACACATTATGACTTCACCGGTAACATCGCGCCTATAAAAGAGTACACGTATACACGTTAAATTGGACAATAAAGGTGGTCAAGTCGTCCGTGGAAGGCGTCCGTTCGCGATATGTGCCGAATGATCAATAGAGTGGATGCGATAAGATACGGGCGTCGTGCGGCGCGGCACTTTAGCTATTTCTTTATCTTTTCAGCAGTCGAAACAGTTGAGTAAATATAACACTGACTGAACAATCGTGTAGGTACGTACAATTAATAGCGTTGCGAGTGAAAGCGCGCCGCGGCCGCGACCGAACGCGCGAACGCCTCATTATATAATGAAATATTCAAAACAAACGTCCCGAATACTTTGGACCCATTTAACTCGTTTGCTAATCTTTATAAACTTGTATTTAATTCCATTTTGCTTATTAATAGCACGATAAATATTTACTCTTGTATGACCTCTGTAGATAAATACTGTAATTATTAATCGCCGGTTGAACAGAGACCTATTTCTCGGGAACGAAATAAGATTATTGCAACAAGTGTGGCGGGCGGCACGAAATGTCTAGACTATAACATGATAAGTCCTTATGTAGCTATAGATAGTTGTTTGCCATTTCAATTTAATGACAATGCATATAAAGATAAAATTTGCTTGTACGGATTAGGTACTTATGTCATTGATTTTAATGGCTAAAGAACCGTTAGAATGAAAATTGTTGAAGCTAATGTTTACAATTTGCAAACGGATGCGTGTTTTGTGAAAAAGTTTTATTATACTGCCTCGACAAAGTAATTATCGAGTATTTAACGCAAAGTACGATTTAGTTCAAGAATGACCACCAAGGGACACAAATACATTGACGATCACCAATGCCATATCGGCCCACATACCATATACGATGACTGAAGGTATCTATGTAGATCCCGAAACGCGAAAGGCCTAAGCGATGATATTTATACTTGTGAACTGTGATCACGAAACAGTTCGAGCAATCTAAGCAAATAATTAGCTTATTGTACAATTAATTACTTCATCATTAATTTATTTGATTTGTAAAAATATTTAATGTTTCTAGCCTGAAATAATTTACTAAGATTCCTAGATAGATACGTTAACCTTTTTTGATTGTTCATTATGGTGTTTGCCTGGAAAGGTTTTTACAACTTCACCTGGTGAAGGGGGCGAAGCACTTAAGGTGTCAGTCAGCGATACGTTAACTGAAAAGCACGAGTAAATCAGTTTCTTATGGGCGAGCGTGCTCTATCGTTGCCATCTTAATTTTTTTACCATCGTCAAACGTAAGCTTTGATAGTTATAAAAAAAACAGCGAGATTTTTTCCCAAAGTCAACGACATCTTTAATGAAAATATGCTATAAAAACCTACGCATGCATATTATTGTAGTATTAATTAACTTCGCGGACAGAATTAACAATTTTGTTTGCAATTAACTCTATTTTCGTCATTGTCCTTTATTATAAAAATTCCTACACAATATATGGGATTATTTTTTAATAGAAAGCATAAGAAAAATCTTTATATTGTATGAAAAGAATTTCTGTTCATTAGCCATTTTTTACCATATCGCTATGAAGGCCAAACTACAACTAAAATATCATAAAAAAACCAGTTCGTGACAAAATTTGGTAAAAATAATCATGACTTCTACTTTAGACATTAATGCTAAAGATAATGAGTATATTGGGTAGATTTTCTAGATAGTGATTCACACAATAAGTGCCTAGACTAGAGACAATTATTTTGTCATTTACTACAACGAATGTCCGATGAATCACTGTTTCGGGGATCGCTTGGTAAATTCATCTCGCAACAAGTATATCTTAACGCAGTGTTGTTATATTAAGGTTGAGATTTATAGCAATTTTTTTTATGTCCCGGGTTGATGCCTTCATAGGATCATCAGGACCACTGTGAGGGCAACATCCCCGGTGTGTCAGACTCCTACTGACTAAAAATCCCCGGGGTGTTCTTCCAATTACAGCATTCGGGCCTGGGGAGGCTTCCAGACGCCTGGGGATCTAACTGTCTGGTTAGGGTTCATTTTTAGGAGGGTGGTGTTAAGAGCCCACTCCTCCATACCTTTTAAAAGGGGTGGCCACCGGACACTGTACGCCACCTTCCTCTCATTCGGGCAGCAGGCTCTCTCAAGTCTACTGCCCGAAAGATTTATAGCACTACTTTGACCTGGCTTGAACTTTATTCATGTTACAAATTATACGATTTAATTAATGTCAAAATATATACTTTGACACTATTTATTTTTTTATTAACTCGGTGGAAATCCTCATGGACTATCAGGGAGACGGTGTGGGCCCCTGCTCCGGTGTGTCGTCTCTTACCGACTAAAACCACAGGGGTGCCAAACACTGCCAACTCTTCGCTTTTCGCCGAGCCTGTGGATCTGTACACTTCTTACGGCACAGCGAGAGATTGGCCTTAGGAAGCTACCACCCTGGGAGGAGATAAAAACCTCTTCACTTCCTCTCAAACGGGAAGCGCGTGAGCACACACACGCTACCCCTGCACTGACAGTTGGCGGATGCCCTCACGTCCACCACCTGGTTATTTTTACACTAACCATATAGTTAATCATATATTTCTTCAACCTGGACTTGACTATACGAATGCTGAGCCTATACCCAAGTTCCTATTAAATATTCTGTTTTTTTTTTAAAGACGAACTTATATTTTGAGCATAATGTAAGCAAATTCAAATAGCATTCATAAATGTCAGCCTAAGTTAGCACAGGCACCGTAGCAAATTATTTCGAGAGTTCTTTGGTATGCTGCAGAGTCTTAAGTTAAAATTTAAGAAAGTAAGACGTAGGCCACATTGAAAAGCTTCAGTATTTTCCATCAAATTTTGTAAAATTTGAAATTAATTATTGGCGAAAAAGTCCTATGCGATATATTTTTGCAAACTCTATACAGCTTGGAAGTAAGTACGCACTGACGCAAAAAAATCGAGCGATAAAATTTCCATGTGCAGTCTATACACTTAAGTTTTCCACTTTTTTTACATCAAATAAAATTATTAACACAACAATACGGAAAAAGTTTCATTTAAAAAAAATAAAGCGTAGTTATAGGTTATGGGTGAACGGGGCCCGTAGCAATTGCCACTCTCGTTGTGTGGCCAATCCGGCACCGCGTCAACGTATGATGCGGTTTTATTATATGTGCACAAGTTAATCTTGTTAAAAGTTTCATCTTCCCGTCAGGTATAGCAGCCATTAAGCCCCGCTATATTACTGTGGCTAATCCTTTTTTCCGCATTCTCTAAACAATTAAGAAAGCTTTACGTTGAGAAACTGGTATCATTAAAATCTTGCTTCTATTTTCAGTTTTGTTTTAACGACTTCATTGGTGCATGGGAAGCGTGCGACTTCTGCCAACAGGTCGAGGGTTCAACGCAACACATATTTGTGAGGCCTACAGCTAGTTTTTCGTGTTTAGGTAATAGGGGCAGAAGAGTTGGATAATGTTTTAACAAAAATTGTACATCTTATATAAAATCTGCGATTTGACCGAGAAGCAAATTGCTTCAATCACGGAACTACCATTAAAAAGTGCCATGCCTATGCGTCTTTTAAGACAATTGCCATTATCTCTTTTTAATATCAGAGAAGCAAACAGATTTTCAGACCATCGGATGGTAAGTAAGTAGTTACGACACTTACGACTTACTCTCATAGATGGGCAAAATGTAATCAGATTAATAAAAATTATTAACTATTACATTTTACGTTTTTTACCATTAATATGACAGCATTTTGCTCATTTATGTTTTAAACACTACAAAAGTCCAGATTACATACACATTTATGATTTCTTAATGTTTTAAATGGATTTAATCATGATTACGGAGCAAGAAAATTAAAATTACGACTACATTTTGTAATCATTCATCATTAATCAGATTACATTTTGCCCATCTCTGCTTACTCTTAATAAAAACTATTAAATAAACAATTTTTAATCTATGTGGATTTTAGTTTTATAAGTCATTGTATTCATTTTTTTTTTAATTTTAGATCACTGTTCTGGTTTGTAAGTTTCCTTGCCTTGCCATTTAAGAGTTATACACAAATATATATATAGTGAAATATTTTGTTATATATGTTGCAATAAACTTGAAATCGTTACTATGACATATTAAAACCGGTTGAAATGTAGTATGACTCGCCGCAAATATTTCCCATAAGTAAAATCTATCTATGCACAATCTACATCGTTTATTGACGCTGTTACATGTCTAGAAACGACACTTGGATATCAAGTAAATTTTTTATGAATAATAATGTAATTAATGTTATTGCTAGATAAATGTTATAGAATAATTATAATTTTTCTCTATATATCGAAATATAAAGTTAATTTCAGTACTCTTGAAGTAATGATACCATATTCTTGTTTATTAATATACAAAAACATACCTTGTGAAGTTCTGCGCGCATAACGTGGTAAATAATTAAATAGTAGATAATTATTGTATTAAATACCATTTATAAAATGGCTATTACAAACGCGGAGTAGTTATCATCAATGTATACTTGCTTAAATATTATAATTTTGCACATTAACATTTGAAATGGTTTCATTTTTTCAACATCAAAATAAATTGACCTTCAACTTTTTGTCCCTGCTTACAGAATAATAATGTGACAAATGACACTTTGTATGATTCATTTCGAAGTTGTCGGGCGCAGTCAATTTTTTCGAGGTTATATTAAAAATAATACAATACCAGAAGTACCGCTCGCAATTCCTCTGTATTAATAATGTTTTTTTATTACTGTCAGGCTCGTGCTTGACCTCAATCTCACCTGCTGGAAAGTGATGATGAAGACGACGATGGAGCGCGCTCGCCTAGTAAATACCGATTCACTCGACATTTGAAAATTCTCATGTCATAAGAAGTTGAAAACAGACACAGGAAGTGATTGAACGCAATGATGAATCCTATCCGTTATGCTACAAATGCTAACACCTTTTTTTAGATCTCTGATAATGATTAAACAACTAAAAAAAAATCAGAGAGGGAGAAAATGGTCCATTATCGAGATTATTTTCACTAGTAACAAGAACTATCAAGAAGTTTAAAAAACAGTAGGTACTGTCCGTCAGCTCGACTATCAGTCTATCTCCTACCTATTACTATGAAAAAATAAAACTGGAAACATTACCACCGTAGCACCGAACAAATTAGTAATGAATTAATAATAGCAGTTAATTGTCGGTTATCGGTGTTGAGATATTTTTAGACATGACTACAAATTCTTCCTCATCTCCTGCTAACTACACACTTCCTGTCTACTTTACACGAGGAACTAAATTGGCCTCGAGCTGTTTTTTCTAATTAGTCACGCTGTAGATTTTGTCTGTCCTGTCTAGTGTTTAAAGAAAGGTTAGCAATAGCAGGCTGTCGTCAAACCAAATTTATCATAACCAGCTTTAAGTAACTAAAATTATTAATTAATAAGTATAATATAACTTTATTGCTCGTAAATATAAAGTTAAAAGGGTAAGATATAAGGGTTATGATGATAAATCTCTAAAAAATCATACATGGAAATAATGTTGATCAATTAAAAGTAGCATGGAGGAATTTTAATGAAAAAGAAGTGAGGATTCCTTCTGGTTACCCTAGTTGCAATTCAGTATTGTAAATAGATAAGAAATATCTAGGCTTTTATCTTTCAACGAATGGCACCTACAATGTAATATGCAATGAAATAAAATAAATACGTAATACATTCAAAACTAAGAGACGATGGTCATAAAAATACTTCAGACAAATATGCGACGTGGGAAGAGAGAAGGGTGCGTCAAGGATGAACACTATGGCTGCCTGTGTCCATTCAAAACGATGTTATGAATAGTAGACTTAAATGGCAAATGATACAATAGTTTATTATTAATTTATTCATTTCGTTCTGCTAATGGAAATACTCGATATCGATAGATAATCTCGTTTAGAATAAATTACTCATATATTTGTATGTAGCAATTATACGGGTTTTGCATATTTAGAAGCGTTAATTCTACTTATGTTCGTACTCGTAACCATATAAATTATACATGTAAGCTCTTGGTGGTACCTATTAAATGAGTAATAGTGTGATGATAGGACTTTTGTGACCGACTTGTCCACGACCACATTGCGTCTGGATGCAAAGATTGCAATAGTGAACCTCAACCATTCGTGTTTCGGATTAGCTCATATCAAACTTGCCCTATTCTCTCTTCTTTTTCAAGATTGACAACTCAATGGTAACAATTGGTGCTGAATTTAACTACACGCGCTAGTAGTTACTATCGGATAGACGGCTTGTCAGTGAATTTGTCGCATTTTTATATATAAAAGACACTTATCCATATACCAATCGATCCATATACCAATCGATCCATATACCAATGATAATGTGTAAATACTTGTAGGTAACTTTTTGGAGGTTTACAGACGCTGTAGACTTAAGCATAAGGTAAATAATCATAAAAAACGTGCAATCATAGTGTTTTTTTACATCTGCCCGGTGAAACAAGTATAGCGCACATTGTGGTATTTAAGTACAAAGCGATGGTCACCGCTAGTGGATAAGACTACATTGACAGTCACTGTAGTGAGGCTTGCCGTGGTTTACTTATACTTCGGTGAATATATACCTAGAGGACATACCCTAGCTTATCTTTGTTGGTCTGATATGTTCTCTTCATTGCTCTCCAAGGAACATACGAGGAAAACTGAGGTAAGTGTAAATTATAACAGGATAAAAAGTTTTTTTTTTAAGCTAGATTAAGTAACTAACTACACTGCATCTAATGTTAGTAACACAGTTCAAAGACATCTCATAATCACGGAGAATCCGTATAAGTTAAGTATCCGTTGATACGGATGAACTGTGATAAAACAACAAGAGTATAATTTGTGATCAAATCAACCTGCTCAAATATCTCTTCACCCACTGTTTAAAGAATTCAATGTCATAGGAGAAAGAAACATGGTGGCCTTAAGGTCACGTAAGAGGGATTTGAAAAATGAGCAAACTCAAATAAATATATATTTAGTAAAGTTTACAAACTGTTTGTGGTCATTTAAGATATCGCGTCTGGCCATGAACCCGCTTGTACTTTGTAACAGGCTAACCTCCATAGAGATGAGTAAAAATGGCTATAACCACTTTTGTGTGCACAATCAACAATGCTGGTGATCTCATTCGTGATCATTTGCATACAGTTTTGAAGTTTGGCCTTAGACCATTTATTCTGACCGTACCGCACAATTCCCACCTACATGTCTCTTGTACAGCTAATTGTTTTATCTGCAACCGGGTTGTTTATTAATTGCATTCGTTTTTGCGTGTAAAATTTATTCTAATGAGTTTCTATCTAACAGCTAACCTTTTAGTCTAGTGAATAAAAAAGCATAATTTACTTCAGGTACAAAATAAAACCAGGAAAGGGGATATTTTTCAATGATGTACAGGCCAACGTTTTGCCTGCTGATAAACGAAATGAAGGTTGATGATGGACCGAGTTCACCCAAAAAATGCCTATTCACTCTTTTTTTAAAGTTTCCCAGGACGTAAGATTATGGAAAAACAGACGCAAAAAACATATTCCACTACTTTGCTGAACAGCATTATGATTTATGAAGCGATTTTTTTATTTTAGGGATTGTGATTTTATTTGTACTGGCTCGACGAAGTATCAACAACGCATCTGATGGGTTCAGATTCTGGAAGATTCCTCAGTCATAGTCTTCGTAATTATGCTGGGTGCAATTACCTTCTAAAGTAGACAATATCATAACGAAGGGGCAAACCGGTCAGAAGATCTGCAGTTTGATGAGAACATAGATGAACAAAATGTAATCAGATTAATGAAAAACGATTACGTTTACATTTTGCGTTTTTCATCATTAATATGGCTGCATTTTGCTCATCTATGTTCAAACCACTACAGAATCCTCAATTGCATACACATTTATAACTCCTACATGTTTTCAAGGGATTTAATTATGATTACAGAACAAACAAATAAAAATTACGACTATATTTTGTAATCGTCAATCATTAATCAGATCATTTTGCCTACTCTGGATGAGAAAGCGGAAGTTAGAATTGGAAAACTCTCACTGCGTGTCCAATTGAAAAGTATAATAAAACTGGTTTTGTAATCAGCCCGCTTTGTTTTATTTTAACAAGATCAGTTTTGTTCAGTTTAATGCTGAACAGAACAAACGACTGTGTTAGAGAAAGCTTAGAAGCGTGATAATTGTTCTAAAAGTTTTTCACACGAGAATCGGAGTCGTGCTAAAAAGATTACCAATTTACAGATGTAGATAACAATTTCTATTTTCTGTTACAATGCGGAAATTTAGCTTAACATTGTTCAACTGCATATACAAATTCACATCAGTTTTTTTAACTGTTTCATCTCATTTTTTATTGTTCGAAGAGCATTGCGTGTTTGTATGACTATTGCTCTGTTTTAATAGGCACCTACTCTACAAGCGGAACTCCACAGCGTAGATACAGTACATGATACTCGAGTTTCTTTGCGGTTTTAAGAGGTGGTAGGTAAGTTAGGTCGTTCATTAGATCGCATTGTTGGTCATGTATGTTTTTGGTACCTGTTATATACAACAATGTTACTCTTGTGACCTTAAGTTTGATATCGTCTGATCAGCCCCGGATCTTGCAAGCCATATGCACAACCAAGTCGTCAAATTCTTAGAGGGGTAGGGGGGCTGTGGTCTCCTTCTGTGAGAATATTAGGTTCCAGAAGGAGGCTGCAGAGCGAGAGTGGCAAAGAGCTAATCTCGCTCGCAGGTATGGACGTCGTGCCGCTGACATTTGTCCCGGCACGTCAATTCCAGCCGATCGGTCCATCCATGACCGATTGGCTGATACATTTAGGATCGCGGGTGCCCAAGATGGGGAGTCTATGGGCGCCAGGTTCGCGATGTCAGAGGTTGGTGGTGGGGGATTATCGTAATTCACTTTAATTTCCGTGAGACGAATGTTTAGATGTGGGGTGCAATGCTATCCTGCGAGAAAGGAACGCAGTGCACGGTGGGGCTGTGGAGCAATTGATTATAGGGGCCATAATCCTGTCTTAGTGTGGATGAAGTCAACTAGGAAATAAAGGGGAGGCAGGCAAGCACATTACCCAAGTTTACCCCGTGAATATAATAGTTAAATAAAGGAGTGGGCCAACCTCTGTAAAAAAATAGTTGAAAATTTAGGCTGGACCTTTTAAAAGTTAACTCAAAAGACTCGTGTGTTATCCTTACCACGTTCTAAGTTACGCAAGGTCAAAGATGGTTTTTTTTATGAATATTTCACTTAATAACATTTATACAAAGTGCAAGTGGTCAAAATCATTAAAAAATTGTGTTGTAAATATTTTTCATTGGATTAATCGATATAATTGAAAAACAAAGTTAACAAACAAAAAAAGACAAACTGGACTGGGCGTTGACTTTAGATTTTCCTCGCTTCAAAAAATTTAACAGTCAAATGTTGGATACGCACCATTGTAGCGTATTATTTTTATGTCCAAATTATACAGAGCCATAACGTCTCATAACTTTATTTTATTGACCAAAATATCTGTATTTTACCAGACCAAAAATATTTGCTTTAAATTTGAAACAGTTTCTGGTTTTAAACCTTACCTAGTCACTACATACCTCAATTAAAAAGGACCCTGCACATAACGCACCGAGGCCTCCAAAGTCTATGTGCACATTGATGCGAACAATTAGTATAATTTCTAAGTTCGCCTTGACTACATTATTGTTATATAAAAATACCTATATAGAAACCTACAAAAGTAAATTTATATCAGATGTTTTTTATAAATCTAAATTTTTATTAGATTCAATAGAATATGCTACGGTCCCCGACCTTAGCGTAAAACATACAAAGTCAGTATTACCATTTTAATATAGCTAGACTATTAGCTATATATATTATAATAAGCTGAACTTATTTTAGGTATTAAAATGAAATCCTTTAAATAAATGGTTTACTTCTTGCGGTAGTGAATTTATCATTACAAGAAACGTATCAGCAAATTATGATAATAAGAAGTCGTGAGCTCTTATCGTGATAATAATTGATATAGGTAATGATACCGTATGTTTGTGGTTATGCAATTATAGCATTGGATTGCCTCGATAAATTTTCCTATAAATAATCTATATAATTTTCTACATCAAATAAAAAGAGAATATTTTCACTACATCTTTTCTGTAATCCTGAGTGATTTGAATATCATTTCCTCGTTACAACTTATTAGAAATTAAAAATTAAAAGAAAACTTTAGGTAATGATTGGTCTGAAAAAAAAATCAATTTTTACGTGATTTAATATATGAGGCTGCCAGAGTCAAATTAGCCTATGTAAAAAATTTGTTGATTGACCAATTTCGTGTAGAAAAATCCCTCAAAAACTGTTTGATTTAATTATATTACTGTAAAAATAGAATATATTTAATTATTAATATTGCAATTTTTATTGATTATTATTGGAATCCTCCTCCTCAATCGTAGACTCTTGGCTGAGTGGTCGTAGTGTCATGATGACGCACTCTCTTAGAAAAATGCTAGCTTCGTCGATGTTGATGCGGTCCGCAGCAGCACATAAATATTGAACTATGAAATGTTGAATCGCAGCTTTTACTCTCACATCTCACAGTTGCCAATCGCGGAGATATCAGCCTAATTAATTTAGCTTGGTTCACGAGCATGGTTTTGCCTCTATTGATTGCGAGTCTACATGAGAAGAAAGTAGTCTTTAGAGGTGTCAACTATTGCTGCATATCTTCCTTTGTTTGAGCAAGAAGACTTGTGTTATCGGCGTATGTCAAGTTAGATGTCTTCCGGCCTCCCACTGAAATCTTCTAGTCCCACTGCTCCAAAACATTTCTTAAATACATTTCGTATAGATGTGGATCGGAATAGCCTATTTAAGTCACTACCATTTTGACGGCATCCCTTGTGTCCCTCTGCTTCTGAAGGCCTCTTTAAAAGACAGGTATATATTCTTGATAAACAAGAAAAAAATATTGTTATAGAATGACAAGTCCATAATATTGTAATGATAAGCGTGCTATAAATATAAAAAATATTGTAAAGATGCAGATAAGTTAGATGCCAATAACACTTCTCGCAATTTGTAGACTCACTGTTCACTTATTGTAAAGGATTAAATTAACCTCTATTTTACCAGTTCATGTAACTACTACAAGTATTATAAACTTGCATATTTCAGATATATAAAATTGGCTATGAGGTAAAATAGTTTTTTGTCATGATATACGGGTAAACGCTTGGCTTATTATATGTGATAGCAGGTGAAGGTGAGGCTGATGATGCACTGCGTTTCCAACAAATATTTATTCATTTTATTATTCCCAATTTAGATGTTAGTAGTGAAACATTAAAGTATATCTGCTTACTCCAAAAGGAATATAGCGCGATGATTTATAATTATTCAACGGTGTGTTCACTAGACCATAATATCGCTGTACTTACCAAATCAGCGTGAATGCGATTAAAGTGGCCTTTAGGTTAATTAAATGTAAACTACCAAATGACGCTTTTCGCCGAATCATTACAAGTGAGATTTGGTAATGTAAATGACGTAATAATAATTACATTTTAGTTAATGGTTTCTCATAATATTTAACCTCTTAACTGGCTCATTTCGTTAAACGAAATGACCAATACCTGCCCCCATTCTTCCCATTCAAACGCAACGAATGATACGCGGACTCCTAAGCATATACTTATACGTATATTATACTTAAGCGAACATATTCGTTTTATCCATAGTGGTATACACAATTTAATTTTATACGATATATTCGTCTTAGGTGTTTTGTAATGCATATGTTGATGACGTATATATCCGTTATAGCCACTTAAGAGGTTAAATTCAGGTAATGCCCGCTTACTATTTAGTAGAGTCCGACCGAAACTGGTTTTCCGGCCGAAACCGAAACCGAATATTCGGCCGTGGCTTCAGTTTCGGCCGAAACCGAAACTCGCGTGGTCAAGTATAAAAGTCAACGTGGTCAAGTAAAAAAATGAAACAAAAACTTACATGTAATCAGTTCCATCAAAACATAACCTCTAAAGAATGTTTAAGTCGGGTGATAACGCACTGACTAAGTTGTGTTGCTATAGAGCAATGCGAATTAGATCCGTCAACTGTCGTCTAAACGACGCAGTTACACTCCGACGTAGCCTTGAGTTTCTTTCGGCGTTTCTTCTCAAGGTAGTCGCTTCCGAAACGCCAGTAGATCACCGTTAGGTTTCGTATTTTTGGCTGGCGGTCCAAGTCGAGGTTCGTACCCACAGGGGTGCCCTTGCATTGCCACCCAACCCATAAATTGCCGGCTGAGCCCCCTCAGTGTTCACCCACCCCCCCGGTTAAGTTGTGAAGACCTTTCCCGGTCAACAAACACGCGTAAATTTGAAAAAAAAAAAGCAATAAGAACGGCGCACGAATCCCGAACAGGGCCGCCAGCGTCCGCCAAAGCGTTGCCGCAAGAAACGATGTTAGGCAAGCATGTACGACAACAACCGAAATCAGTTTCGGTTTCGGCAAAAGTTTCGGCCAATCATGGCCGAAACCGAAACTGCCGCCGAAACTTGATTTTTGGCCGAAACCGAAACCGAACTTTCGGTCGGACACTACTATTTAGCCCAGATGTTTACCTAGGTGTAATAATAATCAATATAGTTTGATTAAACATTTATTTTGTATGTACATCTTTTTTTTAATTTACACAATAACCGGGGGTGTCCAAGATATATAATTTATCTATATTATTGTTTATTAGGTTTTTAAAGCTTTTTATTAACTACACATTAAAATATTATAATTGAGTATATTTTTAATATGGTTTACATTTTCAGATCTTATAGTTATCTTATAGACTAAATTAATCTTTGACAAGATTAGGTAGGTCCTAGCGTGTAATTGAATTTCCTTAATTTTTTTTTCTTTTAAAGAATTTTTTTTTCTAAACCATTATCTATTGCCTAAGCCGCTGTGAAACTTAATGAATAAGGATCATCTTTAATATCAATTCTTTATCTTTTATATCTTGGAATCAGTCACAGTTTCGTTTAAAGTTGTTACTTATACATTCTACAATATTATCCTTTTGTGTTGTGTCTATATATGTATGTATATGTTTTTTCTTTTTTTGGAATTGTATTATTATTCTTTAATGTAAACTAGCTTTATATATTAATCACTGTGCATGCTGTGGTGCCCTATAATTGTGGGGGCATTTATATGTTCTATTTAAGTATCATGATCCTTTTGTTTTCTTGTCTAATGTTACCCATGTTGGGCACCCTATTATGTAATATAAAAATAATAATAAAAAATAAAATAAAACATAATGACCTTATATTTTGTTTCCTGATATCTACGTCTCTTTAAGCCTTTGTCACAATGTCTATGATAATTCAAAATGACTGAAATTAGTGAGATAATAAATAAAACCAGTATAAATAAGTAAATATAAAAATGTCATTGTTCTCTGCCTATGCTTTTAATTGTAAACAAGATTATATCAACTGCAATTATTAAATTTGTCAATTTTTGCCTGTAACTATTCACTTTTACGTACACCTATCCCATTTTATTAGCAATTATTAAAATTTTAGTACAAATATCAGCTTCAAGCATGTATTACTGTACTCGAAGCATACAAAATATAATTTTCGATTCAATAACATGTCCGCGATACCAATTTAAGCGTTACGAATAGGGTACGGATTCCATTTCGTACATAAAACACATTTGTTTTTTTTTGTAACATATTTTTAATATAACAATAAATTACGACTGACAAATAGGTTAAGCGTCCCATTCGTTACGCCTCACATACGATGATACTGACAGAAAAATTGATTTCTGCAAAGTATACCAAGAAATGATGCTAGTTTCATTTCAATAAACTCTTTATAGACCTCAACATAATAAAAACAACAGTATTTCTCTTTAGTAAATCGTTGCCTCTTTACGTATCTTAACACTTTGCCGTCCGCACGATTCGTAAATATTTATTCGCTTGGCGCCGGCAGCGCTAACTCTGATCACTTGACTTGTCGCCGGCCGTTCTTGACATTATCGGGAGATAATAAATTGTTAAGTTTTACTAATCTCATAGTTAATTCTCAACCCTGTTCCCCTACTTTCATGAAATTTCGAAGACCGAAAATTTGCGCACGTCACCACTGTGGTGTCGCCGGACGGCATAGTGTTAATGGAAGTCTTAAAATATTACATCTCGCCCATTCTATAATCGTCAAAAAATTTGTTGTGTTCTCCAATGATTAGTACATTTTCTTATGATTTACAGGCGGACAATACATCTCAATCACACGTGATCGAATGTGAAGATGAGTCCGCTGAACAAATGCCTATTCACTCTTCTTTTAAAGGCTCCCAAATCATAAGAACGTGGAATTATGGTCGCAGAAGCATATTCCACTCTTTAGCTTATAAAATTAAGACTTAGACAAAATCTCTTTCATAGCCAGTTCGATCTTCAGCTGTATACACGCAACCCGTTCTTGAAATATTTGATTTATTAAATTTAGTCTCTTCTGCTCCAACAAAGCGTTCTCTTTGATCAGTTTTTGCTTTAACTCTTGTTCTTCTGCTGAAAATATTTCTTTATTATCTTTATTGTTCTGGAAGCTTCCTTCTTGTTTATTCTTCAATGCAACGTGACTTCTCAGTTTAACTATTTCGAACTGTTCCGAATTAATTTTCGCTTGCAACAGCGATTTTAGTTGCAAATATTCAGCGTTTTCTAGTTCCAATCGTAGCACTTTCATCTCTTTTTCGGTTAGTTTTGGTTTCTCTTTGACCGGTTCAGCAGGAGGTATTTCGTCTTTCGGCGATTGTACATTTGGTTTGAAGTCGAAATTGTCTTCGAATTCTGCATCGAAGGAGATGTCTTCTTGCGGCGATTCTTTCATTTCAAAAGCGTCATTGTTTGACGTTTTAGTTTCTACGTCTTGCGAGGTGGACGCTTCGTTCGGTTGTGAATTCCTTCTGGCGTATTCGTCTTCGGGTAGTTTCTCGTCAATCGAGGACTGTTGCGTCGAGAATGCGTTTGGTTCCACTGATTTCTGCACGGATCGTAGTTGTCTCTGAAAATGTAATATTGTTGATTAAAAAATTGTGAATTTTTGATAATTTATTTAACTGTGCGTTCTCATTACAGTTTAAAGCTATTCTCTACGGGTACTAGCTATTCCCTGGTATCTAATCATAGTCAGGTTCTAGTGAAGAGGCGTTTTCTAGAGCGGAGCAAACTAGAGTACCTCTTTAGACTACTGTGCGAGGAAAATGCACTGATCAGCTTATCAATAGACTACAATAAAACTGTTGTATTCTAACCCATATGTTCCTTTCTATTTATGATGTATGAACTATTTAAAAGATACAGAATAATCTAACAGATAACGCAGCGCAATAACAAATGTGTTTCTATCAAGCTGCTGACCTCAAAGATGAAAAGAAAAAGAGTTTGAAATGCGACTATGGCAATCTTTGACCAAATACTGTACGGTCCTGACGGTGCTATCGCTCTGGCAACTCGAATTTAAGCTGAATACCTTAAGCTGCGTGACTATTCTCTGCGCCTCCCACAGCTGCTGGTCACGCGCGTGCGTTATGAAGCCGGCGTGCATTTCCGCGTGGATCTGGTTCAACAGCGACTCCTGCTTGCGCAGCTCCGCGCTTATCTCCTGCGCCGAGTCCGGGAAGTCACTTGGTATGCTCAGCAGGGGCGGCACGTACCTGTAGTTTATTCATACCTTATCGACTATAACTGGGATGTTCATACTATCGACTGCAACAAGCTTTTCTTTATCTTGACTTGGCACAGTGTATATCCCAACCCTGTTGGTAAGCATAGTCCCAAAAACGACAATGACAATAAACAAAATCTATCGGTAGTCGCAGCGATCGTGCCGGCCTGCATAAATATTTCTTCAAGCTTCGTTTAAAGGACCTGGTATGTGTGAGTTGGCGAGGAAGAAAGGAATTCGGGAACGAACTTACTTGTATATATCCCGGTCCACGGCGCTGGTCCAGGCGTCCACACACAGAGTGTTCGTGTTTTCACAGTTGTATAACACAGGATTGTAGAATTTTTATATAATTTTTAAAGAGTTTATCACAGCGAGCGCGTTTCAGTTTTCGAAGCGTTCGAACCCAGAGAATAGGAAACGGATGAGGAAGGTAGGGGGATAAAAATGTTGAGAGAGTGTTACCAGTGCAAAAATATATATAATATAAAAGAACATACGAGTAAATTAAATTTAAAATAATAAATAATATAAATGTAAAATTGAGAATAAACGCCGTAAACAGGACCCCATATCAGAAGACGGTGGAAACACGCTCGTCGGAAAACCATTCCACAGCCCAACGACACGGCTGCAGTAAGAGTTAGAGAACTTCTCAGTCCTAGCCGGGATGTGAGTAACCGCATTGCTGTGACTCCGTAAGCCCGCGCGGGTCATTCTATTAAGGACAGAGAGGATGGAACAAGGTTAAATAACTCTTCAGAACACTCGCTGTCACAGACAGTCCATCCTCAATTTTTGTTTGATAACTACATGATTCATATTTAAGTTAATTCTCAGTGAAGGCAGAGTCTTCCTTATTACTTTTTAAATATCGGAATGAAATAAATAAATGCCGCCAAGAAATATTATATCACATAAATTTATACACTCATAAAAAATATTAATTTAGTTATATGTGAAGGTCCTTACTTAATGTAGCTTACACGTGGTATAATCTTAAAAAATAAGAAAAGAAGTAACTAACTTTGTTAGTTGGACTTCTGGAAACAATTTCTCCGCCTTCGTGATCAAATAGGAGAGGAGATTCAGCGACATGTTGAGAGCTGCGCCCATCGCACTCGATATAGTTTGAATGTTTGCATGATTCGTCTGAAATAAATTTAATGTACTACATCAGGCATTATCTTTGAGATCTTGCGTAAGAAATATTAAAAAAAACCGGCCAAGCGCGAGTCGGACTCGGGTATAGAGTGTTCTGTACAAACTTGTAGATATAATGGTACAACTGGATCAAAAGTTCCCTGTTGCGCAAAAATACGCTTGTCTTTTTCTTTCTCGTCTATTTAAAATTATTTTTCTTTTTCTCGATTGTTTTATGAATTAACTTCTCCTTATAACAGGACAATAAGCAACAAATTCAAAATAACTGTCAACATATTTCAAACTGTTTATTAAGAGTAAATTTTAAGTAATTTCGAAATATTAATCTATAACTCCCTAAACTGGTTGTAGATGTTTAAAAGTGGTGATGGCAAAAGTGTCGTTTTTAATAGTACTGTAAACATAACTTTTCTCCTTCACTCCGGCGCAGCGTTGAGTTTATTTCAGCGTTTCTTCTCAAGGTAGTCGCTTCCGAAACGCTGGTAGATCATCGTTAGGTTCGTTTTTCAACTGGCCGGCCGCCCAAGTGGAACTCTGTACCACAGGGTTGCCCTTGCGAAGCCGCCCAACCTATAAATTCGTTGGCAAAGCGCCCTCTGCGTTCGCCCACCAAGCCCAGTTTAGTTGATAAGGCCTTTCCCGGTCGTACAGTATAATCACTTCAAAAAATAAAACTTTTGTCAAAGCTCTTTGGACCACTAGTAAATAAATATTAACCTGGTCATTGGCAATAACGCAGTGGAAATGTCTCATGAGCCAGCCGAGAAGGCTGCGATTGCAGCGCGGCAGTTTGCCGATAAGCGATTGCATTGTGATCTCGCGTTGCGGCTCCGCTATCGCCGTCGCCTGCTCGAACTGCCCCAACAGCTCTTGCGTCAGTATCGACTCCGTCAGCTCACTGGAATTGTTTCATTGTTTCTTTTAATCAAGTCACTCCATCATCATCAGCCCACATTAGTCCACTGTTGGCGATAGGGGCTTGAGTCCTTTCTTTACCTTACCTTGGCATCCTACTACATTTGTTTATTCGCGGTCTGCATGTAACATTCCGCCTGCTACATCGACCATTGGTTCTCCAGCATATGTGGCTACACTACTATTTCTTGATTTGCTAATCCATTTGTATGCCGTACCTTCGCTAACGGAGTGACCTAAAGCCAGTGGACAAGCCTAACTGTAAGTATCCACGTCTCGGGAAAAATACGTCATAATGGAGACTATCTGTTATAGCGCGGCATTCATTCTATAGAAGCATAAAAATATATCCTTAGTATGTTTAGAAATTTATTAAATAGATTAGAATTATTGTATAATATATAACTAGCTTTTGAGATCCAGACTTCAAATTTACCAGAGTCTAAGTCAGATTTAAAAACGATAATATTATGTCCCAGTATGGGCTCTTTATCATGTGTCAGTGCCCTGAGAACGGCGATCAGCTGCACTACTGGTCACGTTAGGCACGACACACAAGCGCAAAGTGGATACAACCATTAATGTATCTTCGCTTACCCCGTAAGGGATATAACGTGACGATATATTATTATTATCTCCCAGTATACTAAGTGTATTTATGCTTCTATAGGATTAACGCTACTGCTGGTAGGGCGCACCGGTTGAAGACCTTAGTTTTCAAGGGAAAACGACGAAAAGACCCTTCAAACGAATATTAACTTGATTTATACAAGCTACGGATGTCTACAAATTATGATCCGTATACACATGAGAGGAAACTTCGATATTTATTTATGGATTTCTAGTATCCTTCACCAGCGAGCATGTACTATAATTACCTACGTCCGTATTCCACCTAGTATAGGCGTATAGGCAATTTCAAACCTGAGATCATTTGGATTTTACATGAGCATCGGCCCTTTCCCAACTTAGCCGCCATTGACTTAAAATGACATTATGTTTGAGAGATAAAGCCATGATATGCATTAAAACTTCCTGTTTATTTATTTTTTATTTTTTTTATTACATACAGGCTTACGCTTGACCTCAATCTCACCTGCTGGAAAGTGATGATGAGGCCGACGATGGAGCGCGCTCACCCAGCAAATACCGATTCACTCGACGTTTGAAGATTCCCATGTCATAAGACGCCGGAAACACTGACGCAGGAAGCGAGTTCCACTCCTTCGCGGTACGCAGCAAAAAGGAGGAGGCAAATCGCTTAGTGCGAGCAGCAGGAATGTTAACCACAAAAGGGTGCAAACCAGCACGGCGTCTCGTCAATTTATGGTAGAAGGGGGAGGGTGGAACTAAATCATACAACTCAGCCGCACACTCTCCAGAGTATAGTCTATAGAAAACCGAAAGGCAAGCCTCATTACGCCGGTGTTCCAAACTGAGTAGTTTACGCGACGTAAGAGCCTCACTCTCTGAGATTCTTGATCACTGCTGGGAATCGAGACTCTATTTCACTCTGGAAACCAGCTGTCTCCACCTGTCCCATTCAACGGCCTGGCGTAGAGCACTGAAGAAATTTCCCACTGACCTTATAAATGCTTTTATCATAGCGCATGCTATCGGCACGTCCCAATGATACGGGAATGTGGGGCCGCGGTCTGTGTACAATTTCCTTAGTTGTTGGAGCTTTATCTTGTCTGGTTCGGTACGATATATATCTTTAGACTTCAAGCCGTGTTGCTGTAAAAATATATTATCTTTATACATATATATAAAATTCTCGTGACGTAATGTTAGTTACCTTACTCCTCCGAAACGGCTTTACCGATTTTTACCAAATTTTATATGCATATTTAGTAGGTCTGAGAATCGGCTACTATCTATTTTTCATACCCCTAAGTGATAAGATTCACCTAAGTGTTCACCCATAACATTTTTTTTAAATTTTATCCTTACACACAATTGGTTAGTTATTTTTTGTCTACACTATAAATTACCTAGAAATAACTTATATGGAAAAACGTTTGCCGGGTCAGCTAGTATTCTTATAAAAATATATTTAATACTGACGGTCCTAGCCTGCATCTGCCCAGATGCGTTTTTTAAATACAACAAAGTGTCTAAAATCTATCTTTCAGGTGTCTGGCTTCAATAATAATGGAACTTACATATACCCGCTTCCCCGCAGGATCCACTTACATACTCTGGATAAATTGTAGCTTAATATTCAATCCAGTATATAAGATAACTTTATGTCCAATTTAATTATTGTCGTGATTCGGGATCAGCTTGTGTATATCCAGTAACTCGTATACCTAGAGGCCGTCAGTCGTGGTTTATGTGGGCCGACATGACGGCGGACACTATCAATGGATTTTCCATCTTTGATAGTCGCTTTTGTTTTTGGACTACACTGTACTTACCATCAGGTGCACTGTAGTCACTTTGTCGAGTCACTGTAAAAAAACCTTAAGGGAGGGCATTGACTGACTTATTACAATTTATGCTAGTTTGACGATAATATTCTTGTAATATTAGTAGAAAAATGAAGTATATATATTTTTTATTAATTTATAGGCGGGCGCTTGACCTCAAACACACCTGGTGGAAGGTGAAGATGAGTCCGATGATGAACCGCTTCCGCCCAACAAATGTCTATTCACTCTTCTCTTAAAGACTCCCAGGTCATAATACCGTGGACATATGGCCGCTGGACGCATATTCCACTCCTTAGCCGTTCGCATGATAAATGTAGAAGCGAATGTTTTCGTGCGGCTATAAGAAACATCCACCACACACGGACGGTATCCGACACGACGAATATTATTTATTTTAAAAGTATATTGAGTACCTGTAAGAAATCGATTGCATCTCTTATAACGAGCGGTAAACTCGTGTCGTCGTGACATCGGGAGCGTTCCACCGACTGTTGCAGCGACACGCCGAATATCGGGAGCGCAACTAAAACAATATTAATTGAAACTAGATCATCATGAATATATAACAGGGTTGCATGATTGATTTCAGCTAAGCATGTTAATTTTATTAATTAAAGTAGTCTATACTTGTAAAATTGTGTTTTCCGAATTCACTGGATGTTCATAAGCCTGACATATGGCTTCGTAGTTTGCCACTTTTATCCGCGCATTTAGTACTATATAGAACATTCTTCCATTTATTCAATTCCATGCGAAACATTATAAAAAGACATTCGCGAAACTTCTCTACTGTAAATTAATAAAATAAAACTTATAACTTAGGTATTGTCGAGACATATACATTCCGTCATCATTGTAAACAAAGGCGAGGTTACCAGTTTGTATATCGATACTAAAAATTGAGAACGCTGTATGCGACTTGTCATCTTAAAACATTTTTATACATGTGGAATCATAAACAAAGGCCACTTTGAATGGTCAGGGTCCCATGGTTTTACGGCTATTCTGAAGCAGTGAGCATTTTTTTTTACATGATATAACAGTTATTGTCATAAGCTATTAATAGTAGATGTAACTGATTTAAAAAATGCATTTCTAGGTTAAATAATAACAAAAGTCATAATGTTTTGAAAAAATCTGCAATAGTTTTTGCCTCTGATGTAGTTTTGATTTTGCGAGTTCCTTTAGAATAAAATAGCGTTCTCGCTTTTTGCGTCGACCATCAAACGTTCCGAATCGATTTCTTATTTTCCTACGTTAAATATTTTGTTGAAACTTATCATCATCATTAGCTCACTTTAGTCTATCGTTGGGTAACTTTTAATAAGCGCCTAATATGGAACGCCCCTCGGCAAGTTGGTACGACCGATTTATTAAAGGGGGCCGGCAATAACAGCAAGCGAAGACCACGCTTTGGGCCCTTATTAAGCACATGAGGCGGTATAATTAACATTAATTTAATTATGTATCTATGTCTGACACAGATCAAAATCATCACACAACTCAAAGCCATGTTTACAACTAAAAACTAAGGACTATCTAATCAGATCTGATTTTAAAACACATGATAACACAAATCGATTAAACTTTATCCGTCAATGCCGCAGTATAATCAACTGAATTAAAAAAACCACGACAAACTAAATAACGCAGTAAATATAACGTAAAAATCCAACATAAAACAATGAACAAGTTATTAAATAAACTCACTGTCGATTGTAAATCCATTAGTAAAAGGATTCATTTGGAAAATTACTCGCGGCTAAGTACGCGAGAGATGTAAACTAAAATAATGGACGAATGCACGTTGTTGTTCTGCCTTATCTGTCGCCTTGAATAATTTATTTGCACAGATATTTTACCTTCCTATTATCGCCAGTGTTTTAATTTTTTTTTTTTACTTAAATCATTGATTATTTAACGGTTTTCTTGGAGATTTAGACACTGTACAGCCTTAAAAATGCTAAAAATAATTATTATTGTGGTTATTCTGCATATTAGTTAGAGAAATAACATTACAGTTTATAAACTTTTAATAAGTACGCAATAAAATATCGATATCTGGTCGAAGCAGAAGGTTTTAAAATGCTAAAAAATCAGTCCAAGATTGCCTAAAATATTCAATATAACGATTTTTAAAACTTAAAAGTTTATGTTGAGATACATAAACAACGTCTAGAGATTATTAAAATTGCCTTACAACTTGACAAAAGGTCGTAAAAACGAAGTCGTAGGAGAAAGTTTTGTGCAAAATTATACGAGTTTTAACCGTTGTTACACACATTTGCTTATTTCTTATATAAAAAACCTAGTATTATACTGTATGCCTAGCATCTACTTAACACATTAAAGGCGGGAGTCGTAGTACTACGATTTATCTCAACTATAGCTTAAAGACGGGAATCGTAGTAATATGGTTTAATTGAACTTTTTTAAGCTTATTTTTTTTATGTTTACACAAAATATCGCCCGCTCCAGGACGAAAAACGAGGCGGGGCTGTTGCCGCGCTACCTAGCATACTTTCGTCAAGATCCCCCGCCTTTAATGTGTTAAAATGTTTTTCTTCTTAATAGATAACCATTGCAACAACTAGGTCAATATATGATCCAACGGGAATGATTGCCTATAGATTATTAATTATTCTAAGCACTAAACCCACAAAGTGTATAGTAATCGATTCGAAATATAAGGTATATTATTTACATATAAAATCCGTGCTAAATTCAAATTGAGATAATTTAAGACATCTATATGTGGAGAATCTAAAAATGGATTGTAAAGTATTTGTTATGGTTGAATTGCACAGGCGTTTAAAGCTAACGATTTTGGTGTTCTTTATTGTCTACAGTAGCGCAAGCAATAAGAAATCACAAGTAAATGGCGATTAGCGCAGTGGCTGAACGATTGATTTCTTCCATTCCAGCTTAAATATTGTGGGTTTGGTTCCCATACGGAACAAATAATTTGTAACGGCATGATTATATCATTTTCTTATTTATTTACACTAGAATAATTTATGCTTAAAACATTATATACCATTAAAACTAAAGTAGCCAAAATGATTTCGACAAAATTATTGTGATCTGGTCTAGTAACAACGCATACAAAATTGCATACCATAACGATATGAATAGTTATATCTATCATATTTGTATGATAAGTAATATTATAAGAATCCTGTTATAAAATATTTTTTAAAAGCATCTTTATGTAACAGTCTGTAATACAAATGTTCATTTTTTATACTACTTCAGTAAAATGGACTACAGAGCACTTGGTGTTAAGGATAACGTAGTCCAAAAACTGTCTGTAATTCTCAAAAAACAGGTGACTGTCGATATTCACTGCAATCATGCCGACCTGCTCAAAGGTCACTTCACACTTCTTTTAAAGGATCTAATATAATAGGAAGGGAATACACCGGCTGGAAGCTCATTCCTTTACATGATGATACAACAAAGGTAAGAATTGGAACACTTGTATTTGGGTCACTTGTGGCCTTTTATAGTCACAACTAGCTTTTGCTCGCGGCTTCGCTTGCGTTAAGAAGTATTGTTATTAATTAGATATAGTTTTTGCGGCTTTACTTTTGTTTAGCGTATGTAAAAAATTAGGGCCTAATCTGTCATTATGCGCTAAAACTATCAAGCTATTATATTATAGTCGAAAATCGGAGAAAATTTATACAAACTTTCATTCGCTATTTTATCCCCTTAGGGATAGAATTTATCAAAATCTTCTTAGCGGATGTCTACGTCATAGCATCTACCTGAATGCCAAATTTCAGCCCGATCCGTCCAGTGGTTTGGCTGTGCGTTGATAGATCACTATGTCAGTCAGTCAGTCACATTTGAGTTATATATATTTAGATATGACATATTACACTTACCCCCTAACGTAAATATTTCTTCGAAAGGTACACCGGAAGTCACTGTGGACGGGACCTTAGTTAACTTTTTATCTTTCTTGTCCTTATCTTTCTCTTTCACTTTTTCCTTTTCCTTCTCTTTCACCTTTTCTTTTTCCTTATCCTTAGTTTTCTCTTTTTTCTCATCTTTAAGTTTCTCTTTTGACTCTAACTTGAATTTAGCCTTTTCTTCTTTTTCCTTAAACGATATGAATATGTTTAAAATAGATGAAATAATACATATATATTACAATTTCTTTGATGAAAGTATCAAAAGTCTATACAATATAGATTTCCAAAATACATATACAATTGTGTATATATTTAAACGTATCTATCTTAAGAACTACAGTAAGGATTTGAAAGTATTTCAACGTGTTATAGCTAAAATAAACTTTAATAAACAGCAAAAAAAATCACTAAGCGAATTTAAAAAATAATAATTCACACTATATAAGGTTGATACTCCCACCCCTCCCCCAGAGAGGTAGCCTTAACAAGGCCTTTTGTTCCCTGGGCGTCTGGACGAATTTGGCTTCCCAGGCCCGGGTGGAGCAATCAGAGAGACACTCCGGGGGTTTTTAGTCAGTAAGAGTCTATCACACCGGGGTCGCTGCCCTCACAGCGTCCCTGATGATCCTATGTAGGATTTTCCCCCGGGATAAAAAAAAAACACTATATAAAGTTACATAGAATGTGTACTAAAAACTAAAGAAGATAATAAGTAACAAAAAGAGATGCAGTGAAGCAAGAAGTCTCCTTTTACGGATTAGTTCAATTTTGATCGTTATTTTTACTATATCTGGATATAGTATTATTTCTGGTAAGGATAATGTTACGACGAAACTAGGGTGAAACTTGTCCTTGAACGCTCATGATTTTAAAACACAGAGATTGTCTGGAGGCTCTTTCGAATGGACTAACTGTCAAATAAATTGTCATATGATTGATGTCAATTGATGATTGAATACACAGGATTTCCATCTATTTACACCGTTCATTCAGAGAAACGAGGCACGCGTGACCTTAATTTTAATTAGACAGATGTTTATCTGTGAAATATCCGAGTTGCGGAAGATCGATAAGCAATCGAATCGCGATCGAATATCTGGGTGCACAGATCTCTCTAGATTTTTCTAAAAAGTGCGGATAGCTTGACCAACCAATATAAATATTGGGAGGACCCGTTCGCAGGACAGATGGCCCGGTAAAGTTGTAAAGGCCTTTCCCAGCCACGATCGAACTGTCCTGCAGAAAAAAAATACGCAGGATAGTTTCTATATGAAAGCGACACAAGCGATATCTCTGACTGACCGAATACAACTTTGGCAAACATATTGCTATTGGACATTGTTTCTACGTGCGAATAATTCGTCTGGCTTTTGCTACTGGACTAGGAGAACTCTGCGATTGGAAGTTTGACGGCCGAACGTGTAGAATTTTCATTGACTGAATTTCTGGAACTTTCGGTAATTTAACAAAAGGACCATTTGACTACTGCGCTCCCAACCATGTCTGTGGCTGTGTGCTAATATTGTATACTCTCTTCGATTAATAAATCAATTTTTCGTTAACATCAGGCCTCTTTTCACCCCACGCTAGTTGCAATAAATTAAATGACAAATCAATTGACCAAATGGACTCGACACTATCTAAGTGACATGACCACATAATTTTTGCACAACATTAGCCTGCCTAGTAAATTATTGGGTCTCAAACACCATGTTCCGTACCAATGGTTATTGCGAAAACATGACGGATTAAAAATACCTCCTATGAAATGGCTGGTATTGTTGTCTGTTTGTTGTTATATTTTATGACCAATAATGCTTTTGAAATTTGAGTCTTAACAATTTCATTTGACACTTAGCCCGTGAATGCATGGAATTGCTGATAAGTGATAATACAAGGGCATCTCAGTAAATACGAACTTCTTTTTAGACGACTATTAGTGATCTGAATGATCTACTAGCGTTTTGGAATGGCTACATTGAGGAGTAACGTCAAAAAATTTGATATTACGTCGGAATTACATGGAGATGGTATTGTTAGACATCTATAGACATTAGTAAAGTGGTTGTTATGATATCTCGTTATAAATATGCTATTTTACTGTGGCTAGCCAGATATACTTTTCAGTAGGCTGGGGTTATAATGTCTCTTATATCTATTCTCTACTTCTAAATTTGGACCGCAAAATAATGACTTTAAGAATATATACCAGGCGTCATATAGTACTAACTTCCCTTTTTAATGCTCACGGACTTTAACGGATAACAAATAACTGGGTATTGTAGGTGAAGGGGTTCTCTGATCTGCCTTGATTGAAGCTGTGTCCAGCATTTATAAAGAGCAGGGCTGTTTGAAGGCCAGCTGCACGCTATGCCATTAGATGAATACAGATCCCAGACCCAGATTGTGTTGAAGAGGTCGAAGTCTGTAGGTTTATAAGGTTTTTATACAAATTAGAGAAGTAATATCACTATGAATTTAGAATGTGTCACTTAAGAAAATTATCATAAAATATAAATATACAAAAGTGCGATCTGTAATATAGTTTTTTATTAATTTCTCTACGCCTGCTTCAAAAGATTGTATTGTAGAGCAAAGCGTTTAACCCTTTACTGGCTTTTGCCAGTAAGAGTCACTATTCTGCCATGTCCTTTTAAGTAGCAGAATAATCCACATCGATTTTCATCGGGTTAGTAAAAAAGATATGTAAAAATACATCTATGTAAATTGTTGTTGACAGCTTACTGAATATTTATGATATATTTATTGTAAAATAGATATTTTCCTTTGTACTGACACGGACTTGTTTAATCGTTAAATTATAATCAGGTAGTAATATTTATATTATGACCCGATAATATTACGGCATAAGCAGATATTGGTAACTATAACATTCATTTAGCGCTTTGTGTATTCATTAAAATTGCCCACTAACACACGATCGCTTTTTATGGCAGCTGGATTTCAACACATCGTTTTTTTACAATGGCATGTGCGTAATAAGACACAAGACTACCGATTGTATTTAGTTTGTACTGATGTTATGGTTACTGTTAAGATTGATCGGAAGACGTCTAAGGAGTCGAAGTCCATTATGATGGACTGATCAAATCCGTGAAACTGAATTTACACGATGCTTTCCACGATGCCAAGAATACAAAAGATTTGCGTACCATCATAAGGACGACGATATCTAGGAGTATTTAGGACTGTCAACATTAAGGAAAGCGACGTAAAAAGAATACTAAACTTATAAATACAAAGGTACGAACCAGGATTCGAACTTACGCCATTTTTACGCCGTATTTTGATTAAGAGTATTAGCTATAAGGTTTTATTAAACTCAAATAGCATGGCTTACATAAAATAATATAGAATCTCATTAAATATTTACTTTCGAAGCTGAACATGTTCAAATTATTTCGCTACTTAAAACAGATTTGATATTTTCCCTAAGAATTATTAAAATATTTTGTTTACAATACTCAAAATTATTTACGTAAGTGCAGTGACATCATAAAAAAAGGTTATATATTCTATACAAACACTGTAAAAATATTACAATTGACATTATCAGTGTCCATTTACACTTGTATCTAATCGTAAAATGTCGATTACGGTTTGTTGCACAACAAAAACAAACACAAATACTATCAAAAAGGCAGTTATTAAAAAGATTCACAAAACTTTGACTGACCTATATCGAAAATGTGAATTGGAAGTTAATAAAAAGACTTCTATAAAAATTTTATAGTAACAACACACGAAACAAATCGAGTACCTTTGTAAAAACGTTACGCAGGTGATGCATGATGCGATTCTAAGATCCGACTGAATCAACCATTACACGAGGCAACGTCACACCAAGGCTAAATTACACCTACTGAACAGCGAAATTATGCAAAGGTACAGACCACTGATGCGCGAAAATTGTACATTTATTAAGTAAATTTTATGCGCATACATTAGATAGATGAGATGGGGACATTTGTACGTATTAGCTTCGCTTCAGTCTTTCGCAAAGAATAAGCATGACTTATTTGAAGCACTGTTACATATATGGTTTCCTATACATTTAAAATAACGGCAGACGCACTTCATTTCTTGTTCCATCTATCTGCTCTAAATCTTATGGGTTCGATCCCCTTACGGATTAAATATTTAGATGATCTACAGGTCTAGGTGATTGACATGTGGATTTTTTTAATAAATGAACCCACGACTCTGTACTAAATTTTTTCTGTGGCACAGTTCAAAAAGGTGGAAATACGCTAAACTATAGGTAGTTGAATTAAATTAATTACTAGGTAGTAATTGAAATTAAAAAAAAAAGTTTTTTTGTGAATATACTTTTATATATATTTCTGCTCACTCTGATAAAACTTAATTATTATATTTCATATCCAAACACGCTTTATAGTTTACTTTTAGAATTATAATCAGTCCTTTACATATTATTTATTTTGCCTATGGGTACTATTTTCGCTTCAAATATAAGAATATTCTTACAGAATACTCTAAAATATTTTTATATACTAGACTACTAGGGCCTAGTTTATAAAACGGTCAAACTACAGGAGCCTGATTTAATTTATAATGTAATATACTATGTCAAGGTTTGTTTGGACAATGAAAAGTTGTTGCACTTGGTGAGTCATGATTCAATATAGACAATGTTATTCAAAGACGTTTTTACACTTAGCAAGGTACTTAAGCATTAAGAGGATACAAAAAGAAAATAGGCACAGTTTTAAAATAATTTTAACAATATAACATCAAATATTTTAAACTTTACTGGATTAGGTATAATGAAAATCCGAGCTATCACATAACATTCATGAAATTAAACTTTTATATATAGGGAATAATTCTTTTTAATATTTTTGGTATTTAATGCTATACTATTGTCTTTTTTGATAACCTGAAGGAAATCCTCATAGAACGTCAGGGCAGCGGTAAGGGCCGTTGCCCCAGTGCGTTGGACTCTTACAGACTAAAACCACCGTGGTGATCCTCCAAGCACAAGGTACACTATTTGCGCATTAGCGAGTTCGCCCTATTCACAGACGCCTCTAGAATGTAGAGGAGGTGGGATGTATATCACCTCTCCACCGCCAAGAGATGCCTGGAACCACATACACCACCGGAGTATAGTCTAAGCAGTATGCTCCTTAGCCGTACCGTCCGACACTCCATAGGAGAACCCCTGGTTTATATTTGGTGGTGCCGAAGCAGGGGTCTCCTCACGTAGTACAACAGAGATATCCTGCTGTGTCTCATCTGCCACGGGGATGGCATCCTGGGCATTGCCTCATCTCTTAATGGGCCATTAATGCTATACTATCTCCCTAACTTATTTAGACATATGTTTAAATAAATTATTACCTTTGCTTGAAAAAAGATAATTTCAATATAAAAAAAAACATACTTTCATAATATTTTGTTGGTTTTGTTATATAAAAACCGTGCACTACATTATTTAAAATTAAATAAAATGTAATCACCATTATCAATATGGAAAAAAGTACAATAGTATCACTTTAGAAAGAGTCAAAGATATGTCTGATCAATCAACCAATAATAATTTCTACATAAATGACTATATCTTGTGAACTATAGACCAATGAAATTAAACTACAAAAATAACCATCAAGGTATCATGGATCTTAAAGTTTTGACAAAATCATCAGAAATATTCATTGTTTATCACTATTTTTTTTTAATTCCCTTAAAACATTCCATTTGGTGAAATGCGGCATAATAAGGTAAAGACTATTTTCTCTGTAATTTTACATGGGTAGGGAAGAATTGTTTAAATAATTGATATATGTTCCTATTTCAACATATAAGATATTATATTAAACCAATTTTACTATACCAACCTTATCTTTTTCTTTCAGTTTCTCTCGCTTCTCTTTTTCCTTTTTCTCCTTTTCTTTTTCCTTTTTCTTCTCTTTTTCATTAAGTTCTTTCTGTTTAACAGCATCTTCTAAAACTTTTTCTTTATCTCTAGATTTCTCACGTTTTTCCTTATTTTTTGTAGGAAATTTAAACGATTTAGTCTTCTTTGATTTTGAGGGACTTCTGTTAAAACACTTTTATTAAATAGAAGTTATTACTAACATTAATAATAATATATTATCACGCTATATCCCTTTCGGGCTGAACAGAGATACATTAGAGATTGATTACTATTAATAAATTAAATAAAATGTTTAACTAGTATACTTTACAATTAAATTTACTTTAGTAAATGAAAAATATATACATATTTATCTAATTATCAATATGTTTTAATCACAGTTCAAATTAAATTATTAACTTTTGAGTCAAGCTTATGAACAAAACAATAAATAAAAAACAAAAGAACCAAACTCACTCCTGATTTTGTTAAAAGCCACAAAAGTACAGAAGGTAGCAGTGGGTTATGTTAGCATAATTCTAAAATACATGTAAATATAATAATCAAAATAATATATGATTAAACATAATATAGATTTAATGGATTCAAAAGTATACTATAAACATACTTTGTATCAGTGTCCTCTTCTGGTGAACTCTCCCCTTCAAGAGCAGCATAACCCCTATCTTTCTTTGACTCTTTCTTTTCCTTTCGCCGGCCTAACAGGTCCTTTTTACTGGGCTTCTCATGTTCACCGCCATCACTAACTGTATAAAAACCAGTCATTATGTACTGATCTCTGTTTTATAATACTTATTTCATAAAATCAACAGCAACTCCAGAGTAGTTCTTGAGTTATGATATAAACCATTGATTCCCAAAGTCATCTATATTGATACCCATGGGTTGGTGAAGTGTTAGGAGTTCAAGTGAGCAAAAAATGAATTAGGGGTTGATGTGATACAAATGGGGTTCTGTAATAGTGGATCTCATTTGGCACGTGGACAATGTATTTTTACATTTTTTGCAGTCTGTGGAAATGCCTGCTGAATGTGTAATTCAGCAGCGAAGTATGCCCGCATGCCAAGTTTTAAGTAGGTCATGACTTTTATTTCAGTTTTTCATGAATGAAATTTAGTCACACAGATGATTATTGTTCAATTTTTTACTAGAAAATGTAACAAATATACCAAATTTCACATTTTTTTTAGTATATAATGTTACTAGCGAATTAGCTATATCTCACAACATTGTGTAAGTAAGCAAGATAATTGTTGTCACTAACCAAGGAGCTTTAATATTAAACCTACCTAATTTGAACCCATAAACTAAAAATGATTTATCAAAGCGTCAGGATCATTCCTCCCATTAAAAGGCAATCAAATAACAGATATATAATAACTTTTAATTGGATTTTGTCGATATGAATTTCATTTATAAATGTATAAAACATAATGTGCATTTTTTATTGTTTTATTCGACTCTACACTTGAGTACAGTCAGAAATCAGTCAAAAATACATTAGTTGAAGAATTTGTAAAATATAATATTAACTTGGCAGGGGTCTACCTAAAACCAAATAACATGAGAAAGGATGTACAATGCAATAAGGTTTGACGACCTATTATATAAAGGAAGACAACATAAACATCCCTTAAGAATAAACAAATAAATATAAGAAAAATGATATATTAGTTAGTGCAGTTGATATTTATGTATTAGTTGTTTTATATTTATGTTTTTTAATAGAATAAATGCTGAATCGTTGAGTCAAAAAGGCGCACTTTTACTTACAGTCACTTTCGTTACTCTTCCGACCACTTTCAGAAGCGTAGAGACCGGGAAAGTCTTTCTCTACGTCGGGGCTCTCGAAATCCATTACTTTTAATATCTTCAATTTATGACGTCAAGTAAATAAATAAACGGGGTTTAACATTACAATAAAACATGAAACAAGCAAAAATATTATACCTAAATATTATAACTAAGCTTTTAATTCTTATTCGCAATATTTCTAATTATTGATTATTTAGAGTGTGTTCACGGTGCTGTTAAAAACAAACCTTCTAACATCGCCACTTTCAATCATCTATAACTTGTTCAGGAAGTTATAGTTAAATACGTCGAAAGTCGAAATTGTTAAAAATGTACCCTCCATAAACAGTTTGACATTTAATGTCTTTTATTCCTATTATAAATTCTGCTGCGTGGAAAGGTCAATAAAAGTTTTGCTGATTACTATCCTGCATAGATGGGCGTAATCATGATTACTTTTAATCAGATTAATAATCAGATTACAAGTAATCATAACGAATGTAATCATGATTACTTGTAATCTGATTACTTTTAATCATGATTACATGAGTAATCATTAATCTTGATTACAGTAATCATTCAATTAATCATGATTATTTTAATGATTACTTTTGAGTTCTGACTGAGAGAGAGATCGATTTAAATACTCGTTTATTTAATTTTTCAAGTTATTTTATTTCGAATTATATATGACTCCAAACTTCCGTCTAATAGTGGGGTGGTGTCCAGCGCAGAGTGGGGGGTGGCGTCCAGCGGAGAGAGGGGGTGTGGCGTCCAGCAGAGAGTGGGGGGTGGCGTCCAGCGGAGAGTGGGGGTGTGGCGTCCAGCGGAGAGTGGGGGGGTGTCCAGGGGAGAGTGGGGGGTGGCTTCCAGCGGAGAGTGGGGGGGTGGCGTCCAGTGAAGAGTGGGGGGCGGGGTCTAGCTGAGAGTGGGGGGTGGCGTCTAGCGGAGATTGGGGGGATCCAGCGGAGAGTGGGGGGGTGGCGTCCAGCAGAGAGTGGCGGGGTGGCGTCCAGCGGAGGGTTGGGGTGTCGTCCATCAGAAAGTGGGGGGTGGCGTCCAGTAGAGAGGGGGGGTGGCGTCCAGCGGAGAGTGGGGGTGTGGCGTCCAGCGGAGAGTGGGGGGGTGTCCAGGGGAGAGTGGGGGGTGGCTTCCAGCGGAGAGTGGGGGGGGTGGCGTCCAGTGAAGAGTGGGGGCGGGGTCTAGCTGAGAGTGGGGGGTGGCGTCTAGCGGAGATTGGGGGATCAAGCGGAGAGTGGGGGGGTGGCGTCCAGCAGAGAGTGGCGGGGTGTCGTCCAGCAGAAAGTGGGGGGTGGCGTCCAGTAGAGAGGGGGGGGTGGCGTCCAGCGGAGAGTGGGGGGGTGGCGTCCAGCGGAGGGTAGGGTGGTGTCGTCGTGTGTGTGCTCACACGCCGCCCCAATGGGAGATATTGTTTGGTTAGTTTTACGACCCTCTCCCAGGGAGGAGGCCTGTCTAAAACCAATCGCTCGCTGGGCCCCTAGGAAGTATCTGGATTCCCAGGCCCGGCGAAGTCGAAGATTAGGCAGTGCTGGCACCCGGTGGTTTTAGCCGGTGCAAGTCCGCCCCCGAATATCCGTCTCGTCGAGCGAATTATAATCATTATAAGGGTCTTTGCAGTTGTGTACTGTGGTCACGAGTCACGACATTGTTCGGCCAATAAGCCTACCAACTCATAGTAACTCGCTTCGACCTGATTACGCTCAGGACCATTTTTTCTGCTTTCAGCCGTTTGAGTTGGTAGGTTAATTGCCGGAATTGGGTCGTGACCATAGTACAATAGTGAAAAAACTGGCGTAGTGACTTGCATCGACCTGACTACTTTCAGGATCAGTTCGTGCTCGGTGGCCATTAAGTAAATCCAACGAAATCTAGCTGATCATAGATGCTTTTGCTATTGTTCTGAGTGATTCCTGGACTATTAGAAGTGATTATCAAAGTACCGCCCATATTTTACTGAAATACCGACTCCTACCCGATAATCCACGCCCGCCTTCGAGATGGAGAATACTTCTGATAATGGCCAAAGACTTTGTGTGCAATCCTTTAAGTTAAAGTTAAATTTTTAAAACAGAAAAATGAAATATATATTTACATATATATATATATATATATGTATATATATATATATATTTCATTATATATATATATATAAATATATATATATAAATATAAATATATATATATATATATAAATAAATAAATATATATATATATATAAATATATATATATATATATATATAAATAAATATATATGTATATTAAATATAATAATTTAAATATTTTGGTAAACAAAAAAGCGTTTTTAGTGAGATAAAAATGGTGCGTCTTTAAGAATATGGAAATCAAACGCTAAAAATAAAATTAAGCGAACTGAGAAAAAAAACTATGTATGTGTCCCGATAATTTTTTGTAAGAATCAAAGTTATTAGGTAGAACGTCAGTTATCCGGAAAAAAAAACAGATCGATATCTCAACTTTAGTTATGAGTTAAAATTCAAAATACGATACGAACGTGTGCGGCGGTTCGGTTTACATCAAAGACGAAACCGAGTCAGTAGACAGAGACGGATGACCAAAAAAGGTGTTGTTGCGCTCTGCGCTATAGAAGCTTGTGTAAATTTGAGAAAATGATATCTTGTTCTGATCAATTACAATTTTGCGCTATCTTGCTCTGTCTCTCTACCTCCGTCCCGAAGGCGGGCGTGGATTATCGGGTTGGAGACGGTATTTCAGTAAAATATGGGCGGTAGTTTGATAATCAGTTCTAATAGTCCAGGAATCACTCAGAACAATGGTAAAAGCATCAATGATTAACTAGATTTCGTTGGATTTACTTAATGTCCACCGAGCACGAACCGATCCTGAAAGTAGTCAGGTCGAAGAGAGTCACTATGCCGGTCTTTGCACTATTGTAATGCGGTCACGACCCAGTTCGGGTAATCGCCCTAACACCTAACTATGTGGTGGTACTCAGTTCGCCAGTTTAGCTAGTAATAGTCGTATACTATAAATAAAAAAAAGGCGAGCGCCGCTCTGCTGTCGGCAGCACATTTTACGTATCAAACAGAAAAGTAATCATAAAAGTAATCATGATTAATTGTAATCCGATTAAAGATTAATAATCCTTAATCATCGAAAAATGATTACTTTTTTTGATTAATTTCGTTAATCATTAATCATGATTAATGATTACAAAATTTAATCGTAATCGTTAATCATTAATCTGATTACATTTTGCCCATCTCTGCTATCCTGTTATCAGGATAAGTTAATTCATAAAACATATTTTTAACTGAATTAGGAAAAATTAATGCTATAATGCATGAAAATCAAATAGATCTTACACTATTGTCATTTAAAATCTGTAAAACTAACAGAACGCCACGAAATTCACATCAGCCGATATGAGTTAAAAGTGGCGCTATTTTCGTATTTTCGACATCGTTGAAACTCCATGAACAGTTTGACATTTTTCATTACTAGTAAAATTGTTAATTTTGATGACGCCATAAGCCTCTTACAACGGTTATATCACAGAGTACAACAACATAGCCAATGTAGGTAATTACGCTAAGATAGTAATTACGGTAATATAGATAGGTATGCAAAACAAAATGTTCATGAAATTTTGAATATAACTGGCATCAGGGTGTAGCCAGACCGATTCCGCTAATTTAGGTCTAAGACTAGCGTTGAAAACTTACAAAAAATTATAAATCGAGGCTGGCGATTCCTATACCTAAAAATTCACTACACCCTTAAAAACAGCAAAAATTTGGGGTAAAACCTACTTCTTCTAAAAAAAACTTAAAAGTTGGAATCACTGAGAACAACATCAATTAGAACAATTCGATAAGTAAGTTATTTTCTACAGTAATAGGCACATGTCATAAAACAAGAAATGTTATTACTTTTTCTTTTATGATTTACGCCTTTTATTATTTTATGATATTTATTAATTTGGTAGTGTTTTTCTTTTACTTGTATTATTTTATGCTATGTCACACAAAGACATGATGAGGTATACAAGCATTACGACAAATATATTCAATAAATCTTAAGTCCAATTCTATTTAAATGAAAATTGGATTTGTTTACACAGCAAACTTATTAGAACAAACGAGTGTTGTTTTATATTATGGCAATTCGTTTGATTGTAATGATTATTACATTATTAATTGACAACTCTAATTCAATTAGTTACTCTATTGCACTATTATGTTAATTACATTACTTGAATTATCTACATTACCTCGATATGACTTCTATAAGGTCGGATAGGTGTAAGTTTTTAAAATCTATTTTTAACTGTTGTTGTGCATATAACCTAGATAAGATTTCTAAGATAGATTAATTTCGTTCTATTAATAAATAATGTTAGTTATTTTGTTTTATTTTACGAATAATCTTTACGTGAATAATGTGGGGAATCCAGAGTTTGCATTCCCCAAATTCGGAATATAATCAACATTATTGGGGAGTTTGGAACATTCACAATAGTAACACGTTTTGTTTTGCTTTTAATTATGTTTACGTGTCGTGCTATTGCGATGTTCGAAATCAAAAAATAATATTTAATTCCTAAAAACTTAACTTTAGAGTACACATTCCAGATGACTGGTTAGTATGCTTTAAATAAACTTATGCGTATTTTCTTGTGTTCAATATTAAGTCATTAAGGTAAAAGAAGATAGCTAGACACTAAAGAATGTCACTTTCAGGAAAAATATTTCCTACTAAGAATAATAGTTGGTGATATCATTTTACTATTAACTTAAAAGACAGCTTAGGATATTTATTATACGTGGTTTAAAAGTTATATATAATTTTCTCAGCAAATCAAAAAATGGCATTAGTCGACAGTAGTCGAAAGTAAACAATGCGAATCCGTGCACCGTAATTCTTAATTTCTCTTAAGTTCGTAGTTCTCATTTTCCAGTTTTAATTGTTTTTTAGTTTTACGATTAATGTTACATTTTGGCTTAGATTCTAGAAATGTTTAAGGTTATTGACTTACTACAACCATTCCTTTTCTATTTTTGTAAGGTTTACTAATAATTTCAAGTAGTGTCAACTATTAGTTCCAGAAACTAAATGAAAACCTAAAAACTGATATAGGTGTCATCTACTGATATGACATTAAATTTGCCAGGAGCATGGCCAGTCCGTCAGTGGTTGTATTCATATATATATTTATTCATGGATATTGACATTAACACACAAAACTAAAATCATATACTAAACTACTAACAAAGCATATACTAAAAATGAAAGTATAAACTTGTAATAATATTTTAACCCTTTCCACTCCAAGGTTGTTTTTTTTTTATTCTACCAGCTTCACGCTAAAATTACGTTTTTTAACTTTTTTTTGTGTATTTTGTAAAAAAAATAACGAATTTTTCTTATTTAATAAACTTTATTTTATGAGTAAATACATGATACTATATTATAATTCTTATCTTTATAATTCCTTTTGGTATGGTATTTTTCTAAACAAATCCCAGGATGAAGCGAAGGTTTTGTCTCACATGTTTTGCAAAAATAGCATGTTTCTTTTCTCCTCCCTTTTATTTTTCGGTTGGAACACACAGCACAATCCTTGTGCTTCCCCCCAGGTTGTAAATAAATAAAGTGAGGGGTTCTATCGAGACAATGTTCTGTATCTGCCGCAACCTCAGTTCTGCGACTTGTTTCAGGGCCTTAAAGTCTCCAATGAGTGACATGAGCAAAGTTTGTCTGTACTTCTTATGACTCATTGCTACTTTTATCTATATTTTCGGTTATAGACCTTTTAGACAGCTTTTGCTCTATTTTTTTAAGCATGACAGTATGGAGGGTATACTTATATGCAATTATAATCGACCAATCACTACTTTCAAAACGCGTTACTTGTTGCACCATCAACCCGTGTCCGTGCCCCACAGAGAATTGATTCAGTCACAGTCGTATCCACCAGGAAAACTCACACCATACATGACCTAACAGGTCTTTGCTTGAAAACAAACACGATGATGCACAGAGATAAGTTGTTTACGACGTGGTGCATATTAGGGATGTAACGGAGGCAGTTTTATCGGAACTGAAGTCGGAGTCGGAGTTTTTAAATTTGATTTATCAGAGTCGGAACGGAAGTCGGAATCGGAGTCGGAGGCAATGTCAGTCACAAGTGCCGGCAGAATAAAATAGTTTTATTAAGGGACAAATAAAAACATTATTCAGTGAACCTTTTTAATTAGAAAGTGATAAATTTACAAATACACAGACAGTAAAAATTGTGTTTCTTATTAACATTTACCCATTAACAGTGAACAAATTAAATCAAATTTGCTCCAGGGTTGTTTATGTGTTAATTTCTATTTTACTTAGTTTAATGTAAATGTAAAATAAAAAACCTTTTAATAATAAATTTAAATGTACATTTAGTTTTAAATTTAATAATTGTAATCATATTTTTTTAATCTAAATTTTTAAAAATGTCTTCCACTAATTAATTAGCACTGATTGTTTGATTAATTGATATTATGTTTCAACAACATATAAAATGAAATCAAATGAATTAACTACAACAGTGGTGGTGACCTTCGATGAATACCTCCGATTAAAACGTTTCGGAACCGAAGTCGGAACCGGAGGTATAATAACAATCGGAAGTTCCGACTTATCGGAGTCGGAGTCGTGGCTCCGTAACATCCCTGGTGTATATAACGGTGCGATAACAACTAGTTTAATTATGTAGCATCGATAAAATTTAATTGAATTATAGTATCTTGCGATTCTAGCATATGTTTCATTCATTCGTGATTCAAACATTTTAGTAACAAAAATCCCTCCTGTTTTAAAATTTTCCGCAAAGAGAAGTATTACACTAAGTCGAGTATCACTCGACAGTGGAGCTTGTGGAACTAAATCAGTGTCGAGTGACACTCGACATTGGAGTGGAAAGGGTTAATAATAAGAATAAATTAATAATATTTTAATATTTTTGTTTTACATTCAAAAGTTTAATAGAAAAAATATGTTATTCTAGGTTTAAAAATTATATCATAAATGTGGTTTGCGGAGCTTGCCGGCAAGGCGGAAACCCTGCTCAACAATCTAGACGAGCAGACCGGTGCTGCCCTACGCAACCATAATATTTCGAAACCACGGAAGAATGACAAAAACATACAAAATATACTTGAAAATGAGCCCACATGGAGTCATAAAAAACGTCCAATTCCACGTAACTTAAAAAAAATATCACCTATAACTGAGACCAGATCATCATATGCCTCCAATCGAAAATTATCTCCACCGCAGTCATTGACATATGCTCCAAATAAAAATGGCATAGAAAATGCTAGAAATAGTGTTACGAAACCAAAAAAACATTTATCAAGAAAATCAAGCCCATCATATTGTCTGGAACACTGCCCAAAGACTTTGGTTTGTGATGTAAAGGATGATATGATGAATGAACAAGTTAATTTAAAACAAAGAAGTAAGTTACAGGATCTTTTATTTTTTTTACATTTGTTCTATAACATTTTTTATAGTTGCATGACAAGGTGCATCACACCTGATAGTAAGTACAATGCAGTCCAAGAATTATGGATACTGCTAGAGGACAAGTATCCAATAGCAGTCACTTGCATCATACTGGCTTAATTAAATCTACCAAAACTGAAGGTTTCTTGGCATACTGATAGCTGAATACACAAGCAGATCTTGAAATATAACAGGCTGTAAAGTGTTGTTATGATGGCCTTTTTTCCTATGTATTGTTATAACACAATTAGACAATGATGCCCTGCTACCTGACTGCCTCTTGCTTAGCATCACCTGGTGTATGCAAATGTAATATAGAGGGTTGCATCTATGCATTAATCAATTTTGTTTTTTATCAGTTGTCACTGCTGATAAAAGTTTTTCTAGTCTTATTTCTTAAAAATACTATTCTTTAATTAAAGTTATATCCACTTTAACATTAGGGAGCAATTTAGGTTCCTCCCTAATGTTAAAGGAATTTAGGGAGGAACATTAGGGAGGAATTTTATATTTTATTTCATAATAATATTGAGGGTAGACTAACAAATTTAGCTTTAACATTAAATGCCACTTAAAGCAAATGTTTAAAGCATCATTTTTTGGTGATATTGCCATTTAATCAGCAAAAAATACTGATACCAATAATATATGTTAGATTATCAGTAGGCCGACATTCCAATAAATAATTAGTACTAATCTTGTGCAGTTTTTAAACTTCGAGGATGGTCCAGAGCATTAAAAACATTGTTTTGGGGTCACTTTAATTATTCAACATAATTAAGGATTAACTAGGATTTAAAGCAATGCTTTTAGAAGCATTCATTCAGAGTTCGAATATTGCACCACTTTGACACTCATATCTCCATTTAGAGTAAACTGCTCTAAATCAAAAGAAAATATAAGTAATTATTAACAAATATTTGTGTGACATTTCTTAGCTAAATAATCTAAACTCATTACTTGCTGTTTACGCCCTTTATTAGCTATTTTACATGTCTATTATTTATTATTTTATATTTACTCATATGTCCTTTATATTATATATATTTTTGCACTGGTAACACTCACTCGACATTTTTATCCCCCTACCTTTTTTCATCCGTTTCCTTTCTCTGGATCCGAACGCTTCGAAAACTGAAACACGCTCGCTTTGATAAACTCTTTAAAAATTATATAAAAACGCTATAACCCTGTGTTATACAACTGTGAAAACACGAACACTCTGCTAACCCATCAACGCGTGAAATTGTGGTGTGAACGCCTGAACCAGCACCATGGACTGGGACCTATACAATTAAGTTCGTTCCCGGATTCCCTTCTTCTTCCTCGCCAACTCACAGGCGCCACGTGCAATTATATATGACACAATATCATCAAAAGCAACAACTTAAGTAACAATTTAACAATTTAAATAACAACTTAAAGCAACCTTTCACCCCTCAATATATTATCCTGGGAAATACTTAGTAGGTCTATATTATGCAATAATAATGGTAAGTGATAATAATGGACAATATATTTAATTTTCAGGGTCCAGTTTACCAATTGATTTAGAAGTGGCCAGCAATAATGATTGGACATATAAAATGCAAAATTTAATGGTGGAAAATGCAATGTTGACAAATGAACGGAATGTAATGAATAGAGAAATGGGAGAGTTACTTGAGAGGCTCTGTAAAACTGAAGATGGTAATATTGTAGACCATGTAGTTAGTAGGAATGCAGGTATAATGATACTTATCACAACTTAAAAAAAAAACTTTTAATACTAAGTTATTTTCATTAAATTTATACATATGTTAGCAAAACTTATACAATAAATATTATAATAAAAGAATATTTGTTACAATAGACTAAAAAACTAATTGTAATACTTTAATAACCACTAATAACATTTGTGGTAGTCATAAATATCTATTCTTCTAGTTTCATATAATATGCATACATATTTTAAAGCAACAAGTGAACTGATTTTTGTTGGACAAGTGTGCTCCGTCATTGGCCTCATCATATTTTATTACATCAGTGTGAATGAAGTTAAGCATACGCCTGTTTGTAAAAAAAGGAAGTAAATAAAGCAAAGCTGGTAAAACAAAACAAATATAGTTACATGAAATATTTAAAAATTATTTGACAACTAGTTAAACATTACAGACCTTGAGAAAACTAATATGAAATTACAAAACTTAGAGATGGATAACAACAGGATAAATTCAGACAATGAGATGTTAGGTTCACAGATTGTACTATTAAAGCAAAAGATACAGGATTTGACTGAAGTTGATATTGTAAAGTATAAAGAGACCAGTTTGAGCTTAGAGACACAAGTATGTATATTAAAAGAAACTTGCAAGGAATTGGAAGAAAGGTATGTACTTTTTTTTATTCTAGCGTGATAAAAGGATACCTCATGTAAAGTACAGTGTAACATAAGAATGGGAAACTGTCAAGAAACGAAAATCCATATACCATACCATAACTGAGCTTTCTGGGTATACGAATAATTCGCCAGGTGCCGAGGAAGGTAGCATGGTCTTGCCCTTGGGCCCGGCAGACGGTTAGGAGGAAGTCCCCGGGAGCTTTAGTCGGTGCGAATCCGACACACCGGGGAGCGGTCCTCACCGTCCCCTGACGGCCCATAATGGGTTTTGCCCGGGTTACAAAAAAAGGTATACGAATAATAGAGGTTCACAACTTGTTCAAGAAACACAATTGGCCAAAACGAATCACTGTGATGGTGCTTGCACTTGTGTACTGTGATCACAACCCAGTTCGCGCAATCACTGGAGAGGAAGTCGAAGCTGCTCGCGTCCGTAGGCTTTACCCTAGTTTCCCTACACGTGACTCCTGGGTGGTGCTAAACGAGCAGCGGCGAGGTGGTAGGGCGTCGGTGCCCGTCTGGATCGCAACCACAGTTCATGGGTGTAAAGCCCGTCATAGTAACCAGTTTCGGCTTGTCGCGTTTCGGGATCAGCTTGTGTATATCCAGTAGCTCATATACCTAGAGATCTTCAGTCTTGGTATATGTGGGCTGATATGACGATGTAGACTATCAATGGATTTTCATCCTTTGATAGTCACTTTCGTTTTTGGACTACACTGTACTTACCATCAGGTACTCTGTAGTCACTATGTCGAGCCAGTGTAAAAAAAAAACACTATTGCAAAAATAATATTTATTAATTGGAGCACTACATTAAAAATAAGGATAAAAAATCATCACTGTCATAAAAATATTGGCAATGATTTTTCACCTGCTATGTAACAGTGATAAATAATTGTAATTTCATATTGTCACTGATATAAAAACAAAGTAATCATTTTCGTGCTTAGTATACATACTCAAAAACACTATAGAGCATGGGTCGGCAACCTCTTCTTATATAAGGGCCACAAATATTATGAGTATATTGGTGCGGGCTACATTTCTTCTAATAAACAAAAAAAATTTTTAGATAAAACGATTTTTTGCATTTTTAACCATATTTATCGTTACTCTCATTTTACTGACTGTGATCACTTGAACTGAATTTCCGGCATCCGCGCACATAAAACAATGAAATAGAAACTTATTTTTAAAGGTGTTTTTAATTTATTGCCTGCGGTGCGGCGTTCTGTGGAACGGCTCTTATTTGCGCGGGCTGCACGGTAGTGGCTTACGGGCCGCTAGTTTCCGACCCCTGCTGTAGAGAGTTACTCAATTTTCAGGTTAAAGGAACAATCTCAAAAACTAATAGAGAAAGAAGCTGTTCATTTAAAAATAGAGACAGAGCTACGGCATGCACAAGCAACGATCGCCGAGCTTAATAACAACTTAGAAAAGAGCACAACAGAGTGTGTAAGATTAGAAAAAGACTGGGAGACTTATAAGTTGAGAGTTAAGAGTATGTTGCACGCTAAAGACAATGAAATAAAAGAATTGCAAGAAGGCTTGAATCTATCGGAGAACACCAAAATGTTGATGGGACAAATAGACAGCTTAAAGTATGTATTTATAAAAATGTATTACTTGCTCATGTGGATAATTTTGACAAGTATTTTGCTTTGTGTATGTAAAACATTGTGAGAAAGAGAAAGTAACATAGTAATAAATATTAGCATGAAAACTTGTGGTACTTAATGATTCTAGTGGATAGAACTCTGTCTCTAGATCTAAAATCCGTATGTGACTAGATTATTGGGACATTTTGATTATTACACAACTAATTTGTCAATAGTGGCCGTAATTATGGCTTGTTATAGTAGGGCGTTTCAAAAACCTTTTTTGTAGAGCGTTACATTCTCTACAAAAATAATGAATGGGTATTGCAATACGATATATCGTTCATAAGTTATAAAAGTCAAAAGAAAAAAAACTTTTGTCCTGTGTTATTTGTATGGGAAATCGAATAGTGCGATGCGGACAACCTAAATATTAATATTAAGAGCTCATATTTTCAGAGGCCTATTTTGGCATTCAAACGAAACTTTTGAGCGTGGTTCCGAGGAAAAATATTTTTTTTTTTAAACGCCCTCTTATACAGTATGTACATATACGTATGTTATATCATAAACAGTCGTACATGTAATGTAAAAAAAAAATATTGGTCATTGAAATAAAGTCGGGTTGTTTTATATTTTTTCTTTCATTTATTTATAGAGAAGAGCGTAATGAATTGTCGGCTGGCATATCTCACGTTCGAAACGAATGTGGTGACATGAAACAACAAATTGAGCATTTGGAAGCTCAGCACAGTACAGCGGAGAGGATCATCGGTGCGTTGCGGGACGCGTTGAAGGACGAACGGGCCGCTAGGAACAGAGCCGAGTCACATTGTGTCAGTTTGGGGAAGGTATGTGTAGTGTTTGTATTTATACGGTGACTAGCAAACCCGGCGAAGTTCGTTTCGCCACCAGATGGCTTCGTTTTTGTTTTTAGTTAGCGTTTGAAAGAACGTGCGCATAATAAATGTCACATGAAATTAACTGAGCAGAGTACAATGAGTAGCTGTCAAACAATGTATAACGCATCGGCGCCATCTACTTAAAATACTGGTGCGATCTGGTCCACCACCATGCAAAACCATATTGGTGTGTAGTACATGCTATGTATCAGAGATAGGGCTGTATGTGAAAAATGGTTTCCCCGTTTTCCTGCTTTTTTGTGAAAATTTTTCCTGAATTTTGTTTGCTATAAACCTCACGGAGCCTGAGACCTTTCCAACGAATGCAAAACCGTGGAAATCGGTTCGTGCGTTCTGGAGTACTGGAGTACTCGAAATGACGATGCCGATTTAGATAATAACGAATGTTGCGTAAAATCGGATCTTTAATATATTAATTTTACATATGATAGACTTTTTCCTGTTTAAAAAAAAACTATACTATTGCAGCATTCGATGATGTAAAAAGAATCAAATTTTGAGAAGTAAAGCCATGGTAAAACTACAGGAAACTGTTGATTTTGATACTCTAAACATTAGCTTATAATTTGTCTATTAACTATTACAAAGTTTACATTGTAATTTATAGGGAACATAACATTAAATAAAAGTAAGAGAATAATTGGCAGAGATCTCAAATTAAAATTATTTAATGCACTCCGATATGTTTTTGTTTTTATTGGTTACAACTATAGACCCTGTTGGGCATGGCATTTATGTAGGCAAGAAGGCTTCAATGTTAATATTAATAGGGCACCGTAACCCTTTATTATATTTGTTTTTTCTTTATAATCACACACGCAATATAATTTACAGTCTGTCATTTAGATACACATCTACAGTGTAGTAACATTTGTCAACAAGCATCCACTCTAAGCTTCTCTAGAGGATGTACAAAATGTCTTGCTTTATTAAAATATTTCAGGAATTAAAATCGATGCAAATCGAAACGGGCCAGACGATTGCGAGCCTGAGAACAGCTTTACGCGATAGAGAACACGAAGTAAGTCAACTGCGGGAAACTGCGTCGACTGTTCGCAGCACGGACACGAGCGCATTGAACGTTGCCGACTATGACGTCACTCAGGACTCCATCGATGCGGAGAAGATACAATATCTAACGGAAACTCTGGTTCAGCGGCAAGCGAGGATAGAATCCTTGCTGGCTGATAATAACATATTGAGAATACAGCTGGAAAAGTTAGAGGTAAGTGTAACTAGAAATGAAAGACATCAGTTATTGTGACTTAAAATTTAATTTGGAAAATAATGGTGTCGGTACAATTGGCACGTGGTCCGATCTTATGACCTGGGAGTCTTTAAGAGAAGAATGAATGGGTATTTATTGGGCGGATGTGGTTCATCGTCGACCTCATCTTTACCTACCACCAGGTGTGATTAACCTTTAAGCGATCGACTATAAATCATAAAAGAAATAGGGATGTCGGAAATGAAAAAAAATATCATTATATCGATATTTATTAAAATATCAATATCGGTGTCGATATATCAATCAAATCTCTATAAACACAAAAGTATTTTACTAGTATTGCATTTTATTAGACAAAATTACAAAAATATCAAGAACTAAAAGGCTATTATCTAACTTTAAGACCTATTTAAGATACCAAATAAAAATAAATAATAAATAAATAAATGGCGGCAAATAATATACATGCAACAGCAATCAGATGTCAATGCATGCAACGTAACAAAACATAATACTCAACAGTCATAGACAATATAGTTCTTTTTTTTTTGCGTTCTCTCCTATCTTCTACAGTTTCAGATTTAAGCAACTACACTGCCATAAGACTTTAAAAAATATCCTTTTCGATGCAATTTTCGATACTGGATATTTTATATCGATATATCATTACAAAATATATCGCCTAAAAATATCGATATATTGTATTGAAAATATCGATATATCGATGTATCGATATTTATTCAACAAGCCTAAAAAGAAAACGAAGCATGTGACGCGCAGTTGCAAAATGGGTGCACGCGTGGTCATGATTGTGTCTCGTAACTTTTACATTGTTTCGACATAATGACTACAGAGTACCTGATGGTTAGTACAGTGTAGTCCAAAAACGAAAGCGACCATCACAGGATGAAAATCCATTGGTAGTCTCCGTCATCATGTCGGCCCACATATATCACGACTGAAAGTCTTTAGGTATATGAGTTACTGGATATGCACAAGCTGATCTCGAAATGCGACAGGCCAAAGCGAGTCACTATGACGGTCTTTATACTTGTGTACTCTGGTCATGACCCAGTTTGGGCGATTGCCACCAAAAAATTCTGTATATATATATATATATATATATATATATATATATATATATATAGGTGACGTTGAAATCCTCAAAAACAGCTAAAAACTTGTTATGAATGAATTAATTTTCCAGTCTAAATATAAAACAGAAGTGGCTGCGTTTCGAACGAACTACGCGCATAGTGTGGTGCCCCTGCAAGATGGAGAAATTCGTTTTAGATCGAGGAATTATGTGCAAGAATCTACCATGTCTGCCCTTTCTATGAGAATAGGCGTGTTTATAAAACGATACCCGATATTTAGGATACTAATACTGATGTACATGGTAAGTTCTCAAATGAAATATAACTTTATTTAATTAAATAATGTAAAAATAAAGAAACGTGAATATATTACTAGTTTGATATGCACTCTACCGAGGAGAATCGACAAGAAATTACCGACAACTGCTATGTCCAATCAAAGGACATGCCTGTCTTGTTATTTATCCATCTATCTCTTCCTTATTCATTGGTATCTTTCCAATGAACTCAAACACTATAATTCCGCTGCAAATTCACGAAGAGTTGAGTATTCTGCTGATTCCTGATAATGCTACGGGTCAAATGCCCTGGATTAGGATGTTATTGTAATATTTATATCTCAGTTTACTAAACTTTAAATCGATCACACTTGTACAAATTGTTTGTATCCCTCCAACAACTAGAAAACAGCTGATGAGCTTAAAATAGCAGAACACATTTGAAGAATTCTCTAGATCAAGTCACCTTTCAAATAAAAAATAGTAAACGACATTGATTTGTTCATTGACAAGCTACATTACCAGAGATAACATACAAGTAAATACACAGAGCGAGAGATACGCAAATATATGGTTTAAACGTATAAAAAAACCTTCGTTTTTGCATCGGGGCTTTTAATTAAATTTTGTATTAACATGGTAAGGGACCATCTCCACGGCCGTTTTAGTTGCAGCTATTATGATCAACTACAGTCGGTAATGAATTTAAATCGCTTTGACCCGCGAGAACGCGAAGGAAGCGAAATCAAAACATCACGACAAATACGCTCGTGGTGTTAGTTCCTGAATCTCTACGAGCATCGTGTTTATTTGGGTATGTGTTTTCAGATCGGCTTACATTTTTGGGTGCTCACCGTTCTCTTCACTAATACTCCCGAAGACATCGTCACAAGGCCAAACAAGTCGTGAATATTACAGCTTTAAATATTTATATAGGAAAATAAATAATTCTAAATTAATTAAGTAGGCAGAATTTTCGTTCAGTTAGCTTGCCTTTAGTAAACCATTAACACGTTAATTTGAAGCTCCCAGACCTAGAGTAGTCTAAGTGATTTCATCAAAATTATAGTGACCTACATTTAAATAGGCTATTCTGGTTTAACAACTTACAACTTTAAATTTACTTAGACTTTACTAAAACATTACGATTACTCAATGAATGTCACAGGATTTGCTAAGTCATCGGTTTTGTTAACATGGATCTATTATATATTCATTATTTGTCAAAACTGATTTATTTTTTGAGAACTTTGTTAATCAAAGTCTAAATAGCGTCTGTAAATCTCAGCCTAAGTGATTTTATCAAACTTATAGTAACCTGAATTAAATAGGATATTCAGGTTTAGTAATAGTGCATAACAATTTTAATGCTATGACAATATACATTATATTAATTTAAAAAGTAATGCTACGTTAATTAGGCTTCAAATATTTTTTTAAAGAATATCTTTTGTGCAGCAAATTTTTAAGCACAAAGTTATCACTTGGGTCACTGCGGCTTTGTTGCCTCATATATAAATGCAAAGAATATATAAACGGTCTTTTTTTTATTCAAGTTTTGATTCATCTTGATATATTCTGTATTCTATGAGTCTTTGATGTTTAAATCGACTGATATTGTCGTTTAATAATATATCTAACGTGTTAATTATCAAAATTACTCATGAGTATTTAGTTATTTGTTTTTAATATTCGAATGCGGTATTATTTTAATGTATGTGAACTGTTACTTCCATGAAACCAAAATAATTAATAATTTTAATAGGTGAATGTGGAGGAAATAAATGGAATTGGAATATTATAATAATTGAATAACGTTCACTAATATGATAAATATTATAAAGTATTAGTAAGCTTTTACCTCCAGTATAACAATAATATTATATTGATTTTTTAGTTTTCGGTTAAACGGGATTTTTAAAGATATTCAGATAGATAGATATATATTTATTATTTCTATAATGCCATTTATTTCGGTGCTAAATATAAGTGTAAATAGAAAAAATACTTTAATAATTGTATATAATAGAATCTCGGTTTAGAAAGCTGTTACAAAATACATATTTTTAAAATATTAATATTTAGTAAAGACGTAAGTGTAACATTGTCACACTTAAATTGGCCATAACTTGTACCTAACTTTTGTTTACTTACTGTAACTACATAAACATACTTTTGAATTATTTTGATTTGTAATCGTCCTGTTTTTATAAAATAGAAATGTGGGCTCAAATAAATGTTATTTGTGGATGTCGTGTTTTATTTCTTAACATTAACAATTTTTGTTTTACTTGGGAAAAATGTTCATAGTACCGTCCCGGCCGCACAAGGGGGTATCAGCCGGGGTATGCCGGACTTGTACTAGCTAAAACCCCAAGGTGACTACTTATGCGAATTAATGGGGACTGCGGATCCTGTATTCAATTCGCCGCAGCACCACTACGCCGCGCCTGACAGGCACAATCACGGGAGGAGACGCCGCATCCCCCGAGAACATTAACCTGTCCCAAAAGTAAGCTTGCCCTTGTGCTATGAGTACTAGACAAAGATATGACATATCCGTGATTCGCGTCAAGCTAGTTTGCTCATCACGAAAAATAACATGTACTAGGATTTTAAAGTTTTTTTTAAACGTTTTAATTTATTTGAAAATACTGTAATTGTATAAATGATATTATATACTTCGCTGATGGAATGTAAATGGAGTCGAGAGCCGAGGCCGACCTATAACTACGTAATGATGTTATATTTTTAAACTTGGTAAATACAACACAATTCTGACTATCTATTTAAAAAAGTCCCACAACCACGGACTATTGCGTTATGTCTGTTGTGTGATAAGCTGCATTATTGGCATTACCGGTGGGTTTCTTGCTATTTGTAATCAAATAAGGCCTGTGGACGTTGTCTTCGCGTACATTTCTGAGAATTACGCTTATACAACGTATAGATTTTTTTTACGAGGACAGTATGAGGAAATCTACGAGATCTGACAATATAGTATTGGAAAATGAAGTTATTTTTGTTTTAAAATCAAATTGGCATAGTCCGACTATTTGTCAAGTGTGATCTTTTGGTAAGAAGTTGGGACACTCTTAATTTTTTTGGCATATATTTTTTTCTTTTATTTTCTTGTAACTTTTTGAAGGATATTCACGTCTAACCAAAGAGTAAGAACACCATTTTTATTTTTAAATAAAAAAGAGTTAGTTCTTCCGTAGATCTTATCTCCCTTCTAGTTTAGGACTTCCCCACTGGTTTTATTTAAAAGAAAATGTTTAGTAATTTTGTGTTTATTTATTTCTTTTCCTCCCAGTTATAAGGAAAAAAAACTCGTTAAATTGGTTTTTCATTTGAATTAACCGAACAAAGTTGTTACAAGTTCAACTCTTTATTGCGTAGTTCTTTGTCCAACATATAAGACATTATCATCCTGCGATATCATTTAAATATAAAAATAAAAAAATATATATTTTTCTTAATTTATCACTAAAACTGTAAACAAAAGCGACGACTTTCAACTTAAAGCCATGTTTGAAATATATCTCACAACACTGCATACTTAAAAAACCCGTTCACTTGTATTGTTCTTTTTTTCTTATAAGCTTTTGTTAGTTTTCAGTATTCGTTGTTAAGTTACATGATTTTACTTAAGCTTCAATAGACATTAGCTAGATGTACTAAGTAGTTTTTATGATAAACATAGAGACAATATTTATTTAAAAACGATCACTTACAAATTTGAGAATTATTAACATTGAAGATTTTAAGAATCGCGTTCATACTAGATTTAGAAAGTTCTTCGCAACAATACCGCACATTAAAATTTTAAGAGAGAAAATTTTTGCTCCGCATTTACATCTGGCTGAGCAGCTCGGTGTTCGCTCTCCCGCCCGTTTTAGTTGTGAAGGTCTATCCCCAGTTTATATTGCTCAGTTCGAATAAAAAGCCCGATTTTTATGTGTGGGAGCCCTCTTTAAATTAGATTTTTTATTACATTGAATATCATTATCTGCTTTGCGTCAAAGGCATTACTTATTATATCCTAATTTCAGATCGCTATTTTATTTAGTTTAGAGGTTGTATGGAGTGGCTGTGGTGGTCTAGCAGACAATGGACTGGTTTCCATTCACGGCAACACGAATAGTCATAGGTTCGAATCCCGGCACGGACCTTTGGTTTTTTCCAGATTGCGTACGGACTTACGGCACCACATGCTCATCGGTAAAGGAAAACATCGTGAAGAAACGCGCATGGCATCTAATAGTTGTGTGTAAGTGCCCTGAGAACGGCGATCACCTGCGCTACTGGTCACGTCATTCACGATATATAGGCGCAAAGTGGATACAGCCACTATTGTATCTCTGCTGACCCCGTAAGTGATAAAGCGTGACGATATAATGTTATTATAGAAGTTATAGACCGCTGGTAGATGGACAAAGTGCTAAACCGCTTAAATTTGTTAAAAAACTCGCTTCGCTTGGTCAATAATAAATTGCATAGCTGTAAATTTTGATAGCAAAATAAGGAAACATTGAGTTACCACTCACCAATTCACTCATCAATTACCATTTGTTTTCCATAATGCAACTAGTTTATGTAAAAAAACTTATTGAAACAAATTTCCCATTTATGTGAATAATGAACGCGACCCAAATGTGTCACAAATCACAATATAATTTATCATGCATTCTTTAAATAACATGGAAATTACTGTGTTTTAACCGATATTAGTTTGTAAGGATGTCACTACCATTTTAAAAATGTATTACACGTTTTTTTTTGTGAAAGCTCACCTCATTTTTGGTGAAAAGCTCCTTTCACTAACTTATGGAGTGCAGTTTAAACTCACTGACTTACTTTGTAAAGATTTAATCTCTGATACTGGCTTTGAAAGATTTCATTTTTTTTTCGAAAATTACATATGTTGATGACCGGGATAGATCTTCACAACTAATCCAGGCGAGCACTGAGGTGCTCAGCCGGTAAATTTATGGGTTGGGTGGCAACGAAAGGGCACCACAAAGAGTAGGAACCTCGACTTGGGCCGCCAGCCAAAATACGAAACCTAACGGTGATCTACTAGCGTTTCGGAAGCGATTACCTTGAGAAGAAACGCCGAAAGAAACTCAAGGCTGCGTCGCGCACCGTTTAGAGACAGTTGACTGAACTACGGCGACGCCGGTGTCGTGGTATGTATCTGGTGCATGAGTTTACCTCACTGTTTGCATATTTTACTGCAGAAGACCCTTTGACGTGCGTGAAAATAATTCCTATTCTTTCGCTCAGAGCTCAACTTATATCGCATAAATCGTATGTATAAGAACAGAATATTTAAATAGACGTATGATGTAATTACATAAACTGGTCATCACAAGTGTTGACTGTGAGTAATCCTGTCATTTAGTTTTTTTTAATCGCAATCTGCAGAGACTTCAATAGAAGTGGGCTGAGTTTTGGTATACTCTTTATTCGGTGTTTTAATAATAATTAGAAAAATTAATATCAATATCGTGCCTGCTAAAGAAGTTATTAAAGTCTAAGGTCATAAAATTTCAATTTTCTCATATATCTCGCACGCTATTAATCGAAAATCAATAAAAATTGCGTTTAAAAAGCATGTAAATGCATTCTTGTCTCGATTGAAACTGCTTTATGTTAATTAATCCCAAAAAAATGCAAGTAACACTTACTATAGATGGTTGAGCGATGAATAATTTCCTAATAACCTTTATTGACTTCTAATAGTAATAGGACGAGACATTGTATTTTCGAAAAAACAGTTCTTTTTATAGTTTTTTTTTATTGATGTATTTTAGATCCAATTGACGAATAATTACCGTATGAATGCGGAGAAGAGCATGGCGCTCCTCTGGTAATGTCCTAAAATTTCGGGAACCGCTTGTTTTATGTCAATATTGCCGAGAGAACGCCTGCATACCTATTTGTTTTCTATTTGATGTGAATATAAACTGGTGCATCAACGAAAAAAACGGGTTTTTTTAAAGAATTTGTTCTTTTATTTTACAATCCTCATAATTAATTTAAAAAGCCTTACTTTTTATGTGTTTTTTTGTTTGACACAATTTATGCGGTCTTATTAGTCGTATGTTATTTCTATTATATAAAAATAAGTCCGGTTTTCCTTCCTGACGCTATAACTCCAGAACGCACGAACCGATTTTCACGGTTTTGCATTCGTTGAAAGGTCTCGGGCTCCGTGAGGTTTATAACAAACAAAATTCAGGAAAATTTTCAACAGAAAAGCAGGAAAACGGGGAAAATCATTTTTCACATACAGCGCCATCTTTGATACATAGCATGTACAGACTAATATGGTTTTGCATGGTGGTGGAGCAGATCGCACCAGTATTTTAAGTAGATGGCGCCGATGCGTTATACATTGTTTGACACCTACTCATTGTACTCTGCTCAGTTAATTTCATGTGATATTTATTATGCGCACGTTCTTTCAAACGCTAACTAAAAACCAAAACGAAGCCATCTGGTGGCGAAACAAATTTCGCCAGGTTTGCTAGTTTTTTTATAATATATTCACTTCGGTATCCATCTGTATTTTTGGCATATGCTCAAAAAATTTGGTCTGCATTCCAATGTTACTATTTTTTTAATTTAAAGAATATTTCTGAAGCCAACCATCAGTCACCCCTTTATGTTTGGAATATATGTAATACATTTGACAAAAACACCTTCAAACTATTTTTCATGGAAAATTACGCTCTAGCAATGATCTCGTCCTCCCTTATCGTCGAATAGGATTGAGTTTAAGCTTGAGTCTGCAAATCATTAAAAATTTTGTATAAATAATATATACAAAGTTAGATTGACATATTCATTATTACATTAATAATTGGAATTACTATTTCGATAATAGACCTGTTTCGGTGTCGATGTTACTCAAATTGAAACGACTTGCTCTCTGGACAAAAATAATTTCAGTGACTCATAACTAATACAGGTACCTGCAATAAAAACATGTCGCTAAAACAGTTTATATTGGCTATATGCGTGGCTGATGTCAAATGGATGTCAATGACCCCTAAGAGGGACAACGTATCACTTGATTGTGGCATTTTAAGGCGCGAGCTTTACTGTGCTTTTTTCCTGTTTTGGTAGAAACATATAATATTTATATTAAATTAATGAGGATTTGATAAAGAGTAGATTAGCTTAAACTAAAACCGTAAAAAGATTTATTGGTTTTATTCAGTCTGCGTCATGTAACATATCACGTAACATCTTAAAGAACGATTCGCATTCTGCGCTGCGAGATCGTCATATCTCGCTCTTTATGCATTTATATTGAAAGGCATCCGATATGAGCAACTTTGCAGCTTTGTCAGCTGTTATGTTCGCAAGCTTAAAACGCCACGCCACCTGGAATCGCGGTCACCTTCATCAGACGCCTTTCCATACAGAGTTGTATATCACGAGCTGGCATCCGCTGCTGGTCGCCGTCAAAATCCGAATCGTATCTTTAGAATATTTTCGCTTTGCAAAAGCTTTTAGTACTTGAAATAATGTAGGCCTCTCAGACAATCATTGAGTTTTTTTCGGCATTTCTTCTCAAGGTAGTCGCTTCCGAAACGCTAATAGATCACCGTTAAATTCATTTTCACTGGCTGACCTCCAAGTCAAGGTCCGTACCCACTGGGGTGCCCTTGCGCAGCCACCCAACCAATAAATCGCTGGCGAGCACCTTCAGTGCTCGCTCACTCAAGCCCGGTGTAGTTATAAAGCCCTTTCCCGGACAACAACGAACGAAATTAACGAAAAAAAAATGTAAGTTTTTTTTATTTTAGGGACACAAAGCGTAGACAAAACGTGAAACGGCTTCGTAAACCGATAGAAATTCAAAATACGTTTTAATATAAATGTAAAAAAAAATGTAATGTTAATGTTTTAAGTTAATAAAAATATTCACATAAATTCGTGTGTATTATGAGTAATACTTGTTACAAATATGACTGCTGCATTCACAGAAAACAATTACCTCCATTGTAGCGTGTCATCGTATGGATAAATTAAGAGGTCTGCTTAGTCATAAATCCGGAATTCTGAGAGTTAATAATATATCACCTTTTCTATAAATATGAAACCGCGACTAAATAAATGTTTAAACACTACACATTAAAAAAGTTAAATAGAGCTCAATATTAAACTCTAAATTTTGCTTGATTACAAAAAAAATACAAATCGTGTCAATAGATTATTTTGAAGACCCTAATGCCATAAACTCTATTTAACTCTATAGTTAAAAAATATTGACATTGTATTATCACTGTAGGTAGTTTTTGTAATAGTATATAATATATAAGTATTTTCTTGTAAAAATACTGGCATTATTATTTTATAAACCGGTTTTAGCGGCCGTGTAAATCAAGTATATACTACTGACGACTGAGCATTGTCAACGTTTAGTTGTTCACAAATCACCGTTTCGTAAACATGTGTTTCTTAGTCATGAACAAATAGTTTATTAAATTACGGCAGCGATAGCCTAATAGTCTAAGCTTATTTATTTACGTTTTACGACTTGGATAAGAGCGCGATTTGGCTTGCCTTGACCTTTAAAATCCTTTTTTTCTCGTTTGTGGTTTTCCTTGTTTCGCACAAGCGACGATGACTTCAACTATGTGTTATGTGTTTCTTACTGGTAAGTTTGTTTTTAATAATATTTTAACAAATCAGAAGTGTGATTTGTTATCCGATTGATAAAACACAAGTTAATATAAAATCGAATTTTTAAAATCGATATTCTAATCTTGTTAGCTAATTAAGGGTGTCAAGTCTGGGTTTTTCAACTACACGCTTATTGCTGAAGGAACAAATCATGAGGAAAACCGCATTGCATGTAATAGAAATGTCATGTGTATCCTGTTCATGCGACAATCAACTGCGCTACTGGTCACTTTGGTCATGACATATAAGTGTAAAGTGGATACAACCACTTATGTACCTCTCCTCACCCGTAAGGGATATAGCGTGACGATATATTATTTATAAAATTAGTCATAAATAAATTATATTGAGGGCATAAAATAAATAAAAGGCGTAAATCGTATGTGTATGTACCCACAATGTTAACCTTAAAGCTAATGTTGTCCTAATTGACTTGTACTTCATAACAATTAATTGTTATAGCTGACTTATTTTCCGTTGATATTAAACAATATCCTACTAATATTATAAATGCGAAAATTTGTGAATATGTTTGTTACTCTTTCACGATAAAACTACTGGACGGATTTGCATGAAACTTTTACAGTAATATAGATTATACACCGGATTAACATATACGCTACAATTTGTAATGATTTTATGTAATTTTGGTCGTAATATAACGATACATGTCAATTAAGTCGGAAAAATGTGGCCTCTGAGAACTATCTTAGCGTACACTGCCTAAACTATTGGAGTTACACAAAGATGATGTACGATTGTTTCTCTTGAATAGTTCTAAATAAAAGTCCGCGACTACATATATCTATCTTTTATGTGGAAGTCACTATGAGCAAAATTGTATATTATAATACAGAAGATATTCACTAGAAATAATTTATATGACAGAACGTTTGCCGGGTCTGCTAGTAATACATAATATGAAGTGTATCAGGTTTCAATCATCCCAGCCCAGCTCCTTCAGGAAATCCGCCAGCCGCCTGATATTGCTGGTTGCTTCCGGAAGGGACCTCGGTGTGCCGAGTTATCGTGCCCGGTACACTGCACTCGATGAGCATGTGGCTGGCTGTCTCCTCTTCTCTCATGCATGCTCTGCACAGAGTAGTTTCTGTGACACCTAAGTGAAAAAGATGTCTATTAAAATAACCAGTCCTGTTATGGCTCCGATGACCCTACGTATCTGTAATCTACTAAGATGCAAAATAGCTTTAGAAACCTTTGGATTCGCTCGAGGTAAGGCCTCCTTAGCTTGTCTGCATCCTACTAAGTCGTTCCAGTCTGAATCTTCCAGACGTCTTATTCTTTGGCGAATTTCGGATTTGAACGAATATGAAGTGTATTTATGCACGATAAATCTTGTTTAATTTGATTGTATTGCATCGTGTATTGTATTGCATACTCTATAAATACATAACACTTTTTCATATATACGCCTGTATCTTATAGGTTATCGCTGGGGCATTCAGTATACTCAGACAAAAAGATAAACCTAATATTGATAATGAAACTGTCATCAGCGCGCGTTTTCGCTCTCGCACATCATAAGAACCTTAGTTTTCATTTTATTAGACACGCGATATAATGCCATAAAATAAATGACCAACATCTTGGTGAATTTTAGTTTAATGAAAATCTACATCTTATTTAGAGTAGACACAAATACAAAGTAATAATAATAATAGTAGTAATAGTACAAAGTAATATTTCACTAGGTAGTGCGTAAGTAATTTGGTCTTAGGTTGTAATAAGTAAATATTAAAAATCTAATTTAACGCGATACACAATTGAGGAGCAATTTAAAAATTCAATATTTGTAAGCGTCTGTTATTTTCAATATGCAATAACTAAGCCTGTTGCTTATTAAAAAAAGACTTTTCAATTTAATGATTATAATTTCATTTAGCTAGGTATTAACAGCCGCAAAACAGTGTGGTAGCCATAAATAAACTGTTAAAAAGTATAGTGCATTTTTTAAATAACAAAAATTATTTTGAAGTCTTCAATTTTTTATTGGAAAGATGAAGCGCAGCTGCCAGCGCAACCGTTTCCCATATATACTCCGACTTTTAATTCTGTGCACAAAATGTGACGATTCCAATATCAATTTTTAAATGATGATACCACATAAACTACAATTGATGTTCTCATATAAAAAAAATAGTATCGGTTAAGTTCGAATAATGCAATCGAATGCTGCTATATTAAATTTTGTATTAAAAAATTAAACTACTATTTTTTACAAACATATTAGCTAGAGCTGGGATTAATGATGCATTTTAAAATTTTGGCGCTAATTCTAGAGTGATTGTGTAATTAATTCCTATTATTTTCTTTAGAATTGCTCTATATCAAAAGCGTTAGAACAGAGAGCAGGTAAATTGAGCTCTGTGATGTGTTAGCGTAGAAGTCAATTTTAGGTCCGACAACTACTATTTTGACGTGTATAAAGCTATTTCCCATCCCTACGTACACATTTCATCTTTAAATACTCTTAGCTATATCAATAATATATATATATATATATATATTACTATATCACGTAAAAATTGTTACTTAAACCAAATAGCCTTTCACCCCTCGATATGATATTACCTAGATGAAAATTTATTTGAGCGCTTCTACATACACCGTTTTACAGAAAAATTAAACTCGCGCGTTGTAGGTTAGTAAAAATGTAAAGGAATCTTTAATCAATATATACATTTCTGTACACGTTTGTGCCCGCTATTTATTTTTATTATTTTTTGCTATTTCTTTATTTATTTGGATTGAATATGTTTATAAATAAAAAAGCTATATCAGTTTAAAAAAAAGAACACGTCTATCATTTATTGTTATAAAAAAAAATAGTGTATCATTTATTAGAAAAAAGTGGTATAAAATAACTGTTCAGGTGATTTGACGGAAATACATATCGTCGGGTGAAAGGTTATTTGGTTTAAGCGACATTTTTTGGTGATATAGTAATATATATAAAGGGTGTCTCAGAATGTTTTTCATTTTTTGATGTTAAATAAAAAACAACATTATCCATTAAAACATGTTTTATTTATTGTTAAATTAAAGAGCAGATCTTGAAGTTTATTTATGAAAAACAACCGTTTGCAAATGTTCACCATTTACTTGTTCACACTCATTTAGCCTGGAGCTAAAATTTTCAATCACTCGCTGGAGCATTGCTCTTGGAATAGCGTTGATTTCTTCAGTGATTCTTTGCTTCAAAACGTTCAGATTTGGTGGCAATGGATTGTAAACTTTACTTTTTAGGTAGCCCCATAAGAAAAAATCAGCAGGCGTTAAATCAGGACTCCTCGGTGGCCAGTTTATGTCTCCTCGGCGGCTTATCACTCTTCCGGGGAATAAATCGTGAAGATCAGCTAATGAGTCATTTGTTACATGAGAAGTGGCCCCATCTTGCTGGAAAAAGGTGTTGCGGTTGTAGCCAGACTGGTTTTGCATTTCTGTAGCCAAAAAAGTCCGGATCATATGGCAATATCGATCAGAATTAACGGTCTGAGTTCGACCTCGGTTATCCTCAAAAAAATAAGGACCGATAATTCCTTGACTTGATATGGCAGCCCAAACAACCACTTTTGGTGAGTACAAGGGCTTCTGATGCAGTTCTAGCGGATTCTCGGTAGCCCAGTATCAGCAATTTTGTTTATTCACGTGACCGTTGATGTGAAAATTCGATTCGTCGGAGAACCAGATGTTATTGAAACTCCTAAAACGGTTTTTCATTGTCCTGCAGAATTCGGCTCGTTTATCAGGATCATCAGGCTTCATTTCTTGAACAATAACAATTTTATATGGGTGAAAATGCAAATCTTTCGAAATAATGCGATAAACCGTAGATTTGTTCAAATTCAGAGAAGCTGCGCGCAATCTCAACGACTGTCGTGGGTCGTCCATAACAGACTGGCGAACGCGGTCGACGTTCGTGCTCGCCCTTGATGTCCTTTTGCGCCCAGATGATTTGTCCGGCATTGTATTCCCAGTCTCTTCAAACTTGCACACCCAATGTTTAATTAAATTGGCACTTGGCACATGTTTTAAGCTTGTTAAATTAAAATGTGTCCTGTAGAGACGACGAACAATAGTGTAGGAATCGTTGTTTTTATAAAACGCTCGCACGCAAAACGCGCGCTGCGGTCCCGTGAAACGATTCATGGCTACTAAACTTAACAAGCCGGCCAAGCGTTTGAGACCACTCCCCTCCCCCTGCTACCAGCGATCGGCGCGTATTGGTCAATTCAAAAACGAAAAACATTCTGAGACACCCCTTATATTTTAAATCGGTAAAAAACGCTGATTCCAAAAATATTTATATTACTATATCCCCAAAAATGTCGCTTAAACCAAATAGCGTTTCACGCGACAATATGATCTTATACTTTGAACCTTTGAAGAAACCAATTGATGGCTTCAATATTATCATTTGTACAAAGATTTCAGCTTGAAGTAACTATTATAACATATATTAACATTATAATAAAAGTACTAGATCCACGTGAACGAAGTCGCAGGCAGAGCTAGTAAAGAATGTATGTATTTATATTAATCCTCTCCTTTACCGTTCTATAGTGGATCAAATGCTACGACATTAGCCTTTAAGAATACGTATTTACTTTATCATTAAATCATAATTTGTAGTTAATTAAAGAAATCATTCCAAACATTTATCTGACCAATGTCGGAATTTCCAGGTTACACTGACGTCAGCTGTAATAATTGATTTAAACCGGTTACTAGTCGCACCAATAAATACATATTTGTTAGATATTTTTGGTTTCCAATTGATGTAAAATGTAAAGTCCCTAAAACGAATTAGGTTCGATCAAGCGTAAAAAAGGGAAAGTACCTTTGAAAGATAAAATTAATTATATTTCGAAACTCTATAGTCCTCAAAAGATTTTGGAATCATAGAAATATTTAATACTATTCTAGTGTAATTTTGTGTAGTGGAAAATACAAGTGTTCCGTAAGTCGTGGTCCAAGGCTATACAAAAATGAGGATACGTAGCTCTATAACTTATCTATAGTAAATCAAGTTCTCGTTTGTTTGAGATATCGCGAAAAATTAAGACATTTTCGAAAAAAAAAAACTAACTAATTAAATAAAGAAGTGAACCGTTTCTGAAATAAATACTCTGAATTCTGTTTATTAGTTAAATACTGATTTATTTTTAGGACTAAAGAGTTAAATACTATTAATAATAGATCAGCATCTCTTTAAAGTAAATCAGATATGTATTTGTGGCGATTTGTATCCACTGCGCATATGTTGATGTTCTCAATTCATAAACGTTACATTGTTAGATAATTTGGGCCACCCTCAGTATACTATTCCAAGAAGCAAAAATCCGTAGATCTAAAATGGTCATAGCGATGTAAATCAATGTTTTCCATCTTAATTTTTTTTGTTTCAGTTACCATTCTACACATCGTATCCGTGGATAGTCAATTAGACCCCAGTATTCTCACAGATGTGTTCGGGTCTAATCCGAAATATACCTCCTTTGCATCTGTGGCGGCGGAATCATCGGCCCAAGTGGTAGCGGTGACTCCAGAAAACGACACTCTCGTCGACCCAGATTACTGGGATTTCGATGGGTTCCAGCCTGCTTTAGCCGATTACGATAAATTTGACTGGACGTTGACCAAGGTATTGTTAATAAAATTTCAGTGGTATGCAATGAATAATTTTCGTAGTCTATCTTTGGAAAGTCAATATGTGCGACGCACAATTGAATGTAGCTTTAAGAAAGGGACTCACAACAAATCTAAAATATCTCCTGCTGTATAAACTGGAATATTATAAAGCAAATCCAAGCATAAAATCCCATGAAAAACATCGTCGTCTGTCCTTTGTATCCTATTGTTGGAAATATGAATCTCTTAATAAACGCCACTGAGTCCGATTTTTGGCTCGTTTCTTCCATTCTAACACCAACAGTATTTCACCAGTTGTCGCTCCACTATACTTGGAGTGTCCCACGCTACATTTTACAATTTACTATCTTGATTCAAGAACCTGCTCTAGAAATCATCGGTTGTTCGGCATATATGGTAGCCCATTGCTATTTCAGCTTGTTAATCCACATACTTACTTCGATGATTGTGTGTCGGATAACTTCATTTCGGATCCTTCAGGGAGATATAAAAAATAATTCAAGATATAGTTCGTTTCTACTCACGCTGAACAACTAAACAAGGAGATACTTGAATTTTTTTGGGTTCATTTTTATGGCATGTAAGCTCTCGCCACAACAAACAGTCAGATTTAGACAAATCATCCCTAACGCAGGTATAGGTTGGATCATTTTCATTAAACAATGCCTAATTTATAGGCGAGAAAGTGATAATAGGTCCATTATGAATCCAGGCAACGAAGATGTTTCCACTAACAATTGAAAAACATATATCAATTTTAGAGTGAGATAAAAACACATAGATTGTTCGTATGTTCCTTACACTAAATCATCTTACTTTTTTTTCTTATAAAGTTCTCAGCACGCCTATAGTTACCTATTTTATATTTGTATTGCCCGCTATTTGTATTTCTAAAATATAATATAACAAGATTTTTTTTTTGTTAACAGCATATATCATCTTTTACAAATGGAAACTTCTTACTTTCGCCACTGGGACTTAAGCTTGCTCTGGCTATCCTCACGGAAGCAGCGACAGGCCCAACTCGTTCTGAACTCGCCTCTGTTCTTGGTTTCAATTTGGATAGAGCTGAAGTTAGAAGAAAATTTGCAGCCATAATAGATTCGTTGAAGGTACATTATTTTTGCATTTTTATCTTGGTTAGTAGTTCCTGCGAATTTTTTTTTGTATGATAAAGGATTATGTATACTGTTGCATCTGATACTTTAAGTAGTTCCAGAGTAGTGTGAGTATTGCGGCGTTCAAAAAGAGACCAAAATCTGCTAGACCCAAGAGTGGTTTCAATTTCAATATAGCATTAATATACTATAAAGGTCAAATTACTGGGTGCTCATAAACTGATACCAAAACGTAACAATGCCTATGGAAGTAGCTTTAATAATTTCATACATCTAATCACTAGTAAACACTGAATAATAATGCCACTTCATAGATATAGCAAATACTGGAAAATGTAGATTTCTTTCCTTTACTAACTTAACTAAATTTATTTCGGTCAAGTCCAAACTGTTTCTTCTCGTAGAAAATGTTTGATTATAACATAAATACATAAAAAAACAAATAAATAATAAATAGTTCATATTTGTTTAAATATACTTTCCTAATAACTATAATTAACGCTTTTGGAGTCGCATATCCTAAAGTTAATTTGCCTAATTAGATCTCTAGCAAACTTAGTGAAATTTGGTAACATGTACTTAAAAGCGAAATGGTTTGTTTTTCCAGAAAGAATCTCCAGAATACATTTTGAATCTCGGCAGCAGGATTTATGTCGGTGAAAATGCTCGCCCCAGACAGCGGTTTGCCGCGATTGCACAAGAATTCTACAAGACTGAACTTACGCCAACTGATTTTTCTAACCCTAGTGTTGCAGCCAACGACATAAACACCTGGGTTTCCAACATAACGAATGGAAGAATACCTAACTTGGTTGATGCTGGTATTTTTTTTTAATATCTATATCTTTTTTGTCTAGAAATTGTGGATTGTCCTATTTTTTATGCGAACGAATTGTTTTTTGTTTTTCATTGCTTCATTAAACTATTGTATTCAAACGAAGAGGATGTTCTTAAAAAGGTAGAGATTTGTTAGTGTCTTTTGTATGAACCTATTTTATAATCAAAGAAAATATCTTTTAGTGCCTAATCACTTTACTGAGAGCACAAATAGCTGGAGATTACAGTTTTTAGTTTTAGAGTATACAAGTACATATGTCTGAAATATATACTATACATAACACAGAAAACTATGCAATTATCAAATTATATCTATCTATCTAGTATATATATAAAAATTAATCGCAAAATGTCTTGCTACGCGCATAACTCGAGAACGGCTGAATCGATTTGGCTGATTTCTTTTTTGTTGTGTTTGATGAAGTCTGGGGAAGGTTCTTATGCAGTGAAAAAAAACGTAAAAAATGCGAGAAAAAAAGTAAAAACAACAATTTTATTTTCCCATACAAACCACTCTGTCCCAAGCTGTCAAACAATGATGTCAATCAAAACAAAACAAAGGTGCGTTAGGATTGTCTTTGGTATGTCTTCATGTTGATTAGAGGTTGCATGTCATTAACGATAATTATAATTTATATGTCAAGTAATCAAACAAAAAATAACGTGTCCCATAAGGCATTATAATAAAAATATCATTACCTTAGATATGACTTAAGTCTTTCAATGCAATTTTATTTCTATTAGACTGCGACAGGCCAATAACTTTTGGCAGAATTAAATCTGACGGGGCAGCTATTAACATAAAAAAAACAATGTAACTTTGTTTTAGAGAAATAGGGCGAAACAAGGTCTGCCGAGACCGCTAGTATAAAATAAATACAAGTGAGACTATCATATTTGTTACATTTACAAGTTCAAATTTACTATAACTATATCAAATATTATATAGCCCATTTCAAATTAATACGCGTGTACATATTCCTATTATCTATATCTAGTTTATCAGTAACAAATTCTATATGTAGCTAAGTTTAAAATAATATAGTCACAGATTATTTTAAAAATATACTAATTTGTTTTAGATGATATAGCTGGGACGGTGGTAATGATCTTAAATACCCTGTATTTCAAGGGAACTTGGCGTCATCAATTTCCACCGAATGCTACAAAATCTGGCCCATTTTATGTCACTCCTAAAGTACAAAAGTCCGTTGATTTCATGCATATTAAAGAAGACTTCTATTATGTTGAATCTTCAAAATTCGATGCCAAGATGTTGAGGATGCCTTACAGAGTAAGTAATGATATATACTTGCTTATTATTTTTACCAATTTTACCATCTGATGTCCATTAGTGAAATACTGGTCTTGTGTATATTAGCCGATTTTCAAGTATTCCAAGGTTTCCAGTACTAGGTTGAAACTCTGGACCTTGCAGTTACCTCAGTCAGTACACAAGTATAAGTTATTTTGTCCCTTATACTTTTAACCTTATGATTGGCTTGCTTGCATTCTCGATCACTCCAGTAATGCCATATTAGTTATTTACTTTGAAACTATAAAATACATAATATAACAATTTAACTCTTATATTTGTAAGAAAACGAGTTATTCAATAGTTATTTCACTTTATAATTTACGGTTTGGTCATTAAAAATGGTATTTGACTCCATTATATGGAGTTTTCTTGCTCCAAGTCAAAATTAAGCCCGGCTGGCAAGCAGTTAAGCGACACCTCGTAGATATTTAGTCAGTAGGAGTCTGGCACACCGCCGACTTCACGGCGGCTTTAATAGTCTGATACAGTCTTTCTCCCGGAGTATAAAAAAAGGACTGAACACTCACTAGACATTCAATTCTATTTGTATCAATGAGCCAATGTATTGAAAAGAAATAAACTGGCTGAGTATCATAGCGGCTCTTCTGGATTGATTCTGTATTCCGAACTATAGGTAGATTCATTTTTTTGACTACTTCAAAGTACTTATATCAAACATAGATAGGCGAATTATAATCAGATGAATAAAAATGATTACGATTACATTTTGCGTTTTTTTTTCATTAACATGACCGCATTTTGCTCATCCATGTTTTAAACTCTACAGAATCACGGATTACATACACATTTATGATTTTTTAATGTTTTAAATGGATTTAATCATGATTACAGAGCAAGAAAATTAAAATCACGACTACATTTTGTAATCGTTAATCATTAATTAGATTATATTTTGCCCATCTCTGATATCAAATAAAAAATAAAGCTACTTTGAGTTTTGTTCGCCATTATTGCCATATTTATAGTATAGCGTCCATAAAATTGATATCAAGAATATGCCCTTCCATAGCTCTTTGTGTACCTTATACCATCACATATGTTCCTTTCAGAGTGTACAATGTGTAAATTTAATTTTGTAAATGAAATGATCACCGATATCGTATGTTTTGTTATGTTACAGAGTAACAAATTTGCGACGTACATCGTAGTTCCTAATTCTCTGACGGGTTTACCTCGTGTTCTGGACAACTTGAGCGACCTCCGCCACGAAATTGGTAATTTAAGGGAGCGCTATGTGGAGGTTACAATGCCAAAGTTCAAATTTGAGTTCACATCACGTTTAGACAGCGTTTTGCAAGAGGTAAGAATTAGAAAGAACTACTTAACACAGTTAACGTTTTTCTAAAGGCCAGCAAACTGGCTGACAGCCCGTCTACACAATAAGAAGTTCCATCATTTCATCATTTCATTCATTAGGAGATCCATTTCATAGTTTTAAAATATGATTATGATTTTAGGTGTAAGGGAGGTCCGAATTGGGTCGTGACGGGTCGTAAAGAACGTCATAGTGAACCGCTTTTGCCTGTCGCATTTCGGGTTTAGTTTATGTTGACCCAGTTATTCACATACCTAGAGACCTTCCGTCGTAGTATATGAGGGCTGACATAGCAATGACGACTGGTTGCGACTGTGAACGGATTTTCCTTGGTGCTGATGAGCAGCTAGAAAATTAACAGAGCAAGTATTGGAGCATGGCACGGCATTTGGCGGACCCATTGTCCAGTGAAACTAGAATGCTGTGCCAGATGGTGACGGTTGCTCATCCGCGACTCCCCTAGGATGTAAGGACGTAGGTCGGGGCACAATGGGGCTAATATGTTCTTTGAAATAAAAGTCCTTAAATAGAAATAAACTAAAAAAGGTGCCTTGTTGGTAGTTGCTCCATTGTCCAGTGAAACTAGAATGCTGTGCCAGATGGTGACGCTTGCTCATCTGCGACTCCCCTAGGATGTAAGGACGTAGGTCAGGGCACAATGGGGCTGATATGTTCTTTGAAATAAAACTCTTTAAATAAAAATAAACTAAAAAAAAGGTGCCTTGTTGATAGTTGCTGTTCTTAGACTATACAGTAATTTCGATCAAGAGTAATGAAGTCAATTTCTCGTGCCAGTATAAAAAAATGCTAAATGTTATTCAAATATCAGTGATGTTCTAGCTGCAGTAAACGTTACGAAGTATAAACTCTTGGTATAGATAAGGATTCCAGATCAAATAGTTCTTTTGAATTATACAACTTAACCACCATCAGAACACTCTAAGGATAATTAGAAGGGGCCTGCAGAAAGCCAAACGTCGCTGGGTGCCGAGGAATATGGCTCAGCCTTGCCCTTCGCACTCGGCAGGCGGGCGAAGGATCACCCCGGGGGTTTTAGTCGGTGTAAATCCGACACAACGGAGGCGGCCCTCATCGTCCCCTGAAGGTCCGTTAGAGATTTCCCCCGGGATACAAAAAAAATAAAAATTCATAATAGTCTTGCTGAATAAAATTTATTTTGGATGATAAATGGTCCATAAATATTTGATTGATACATTTTTAATTTTAATTTTATTGGTGTTCGGCTCGAGCCGATTGACGGTCTATGATTATTTGGGTGGAAAATAAATTGATTGCTTTTGGTCGAGAGATTAGGTACATCTTGGTAACTTACTATCATTGTAAAACTATACATATAATATAATGCATACAAGGAAACAATTACATGTAGGAATAGCGTGGATTTAAGGATGTTCAGTTTCTTGAGAGAGTTAAAACAGATATGGAAATGAAAATTTTACTTTCTTTTGCAGTTGGGTATAAGACAAGCTTTTGAAGACACTGCATCATTCCCTGGAATCGCCAGAGGTCAACTCTTGCATGAAAGACTGAAGGTTTCTAAGGTGCTGCAGAGGTCTGGGATTGAAGTCAATGAAAATGGCAGTGTTGCTTATTCTGCTACAGGTAAAATAATTAAAATTTTCCATATCATGACGTCACTGATTTATAGTATAATGCCGTTGATCAAAACCGGCGGTTTGAATAAACTGCGGTTTTTTAAATCGCGGCTCGATATTACTTATTGTGTGCCAAACAGTCGTGTATTGTCAGGAATTGTAAAGAGAGTAATAAAATTAAACTGTGAGGTGTTACGGTGATTTCACCCTTCTAATGACTCGCTTTGGCTTGTCGTTTTTTGTGATCAGTTTGTGTACTTCCAGTTGTTGATATATCTAGAGACCTTCAGTCGTGGTATATGTAAGACGGCATGAAAGCAGCCGCTATCAATGAATTCTACTCTCGTCCCTTGGTAATCTTTGCTGATCTTGAATTGGGTACACTGTACTTTTCATCAGGTGCGCTGTAATGGCTGTAATCACTTTATCGAGCTAAAATAGAAAAAATGCCTATTGTATGAAATTTTATTCGTTTTTAAAATTGCAATTTTGTATTATTTTACAAATTTCTTCACTGACGAGTCTTATAACCGGGGTCTAAAACTATGCATCAATAAGCGCCAAGAAATATGACAATATTAAGGCAAATAATTCTCTTTCACCACGTTGTTTCTTTGATGGATCGAATCAGAAATGAGGTGATCTGTCAAAGAAATAAAGCCATCGTCATAATTTAGAGCAGGGGTCGGCAACCAGCGGCCGGCGCAAGTAAGAGACGTTCCATAAAACGCCGCACCGCAGGCAATAAATTAAAAACACTTATAAAAATAAGTTTATATTTTATTGTTTTGTGTGCCCGGAAGCCGGAAATTCAGTTCATATGATCACAATTTGTAAAAGGAGAGTAACAATAAATATGGTTAAAAATACAAAAATTAGTTTTATCAAAAAAAAAATGTTTATTATATGAAATGTGGCCCGCACCAATATACTCATAATATTTGTGGCCCTGACATAAGAAAAGGCTGCCGACCCATGATTTAGAGGATTAGTGGGCTGAAGGGACGATGTGCTTGCTATATTTGTCGAAAACCTGATAATAGATTGACGTGTTCTTGAACGGAGTTCGCGTCACGGTAAACGTAATATAGGATGCATTCTAGCTAGGTTCAGTGACGCTGCAGAGCCTAGTATGTTATTCTTGCGCAATTGTCGGATGAGAAGAACAGAAGCGGGAGTGGCGAATCTTAGTAGAGGCCGCTTTCTAGCAGGGACGAATGCTGATTGACGATGATGACGTTTTAGCACTTTTGGGGTGAGAAGAGATACATCAGTGCCTGTCAGCATCTTCTTTGCGTATATATGACGTAACCTACGTCATCAGTTGCGCAGCTGATCGTTGTTCTTAGGCTATGCTACATTTTTATATTTTACGTTCCACTTTTCTTCTGACGATTTTCTTCACCGACGATCATGTTTCTTGAATCTGTAAGTTATCTAGAAAGGTGGGGGTGGGAGCCAGAATTCGTATCTTATAGATAATTATAGAAACATGTCTATACGGGTGAAAACGCAACGGGTGCAGTCGATTAGATCGTCGAATTAAAAAAAAAAATTGAGTTAATTTGAAACCCTCGTCATACAATGAATAAAATCTGTAAAACATTAAGAAATAATTACTTCACGTAGTTAGTATTTTTGTATTTCTGGCTTTGACGTAGAATTTATGCGATTCTAAAGAAAGTTTCCCAAGATATAAACAAGAAAACTCAACTATACATTTCCTACGAAGGCAGATACTGAATATCTTTCTGATTTAAATATTTAAAAAATACAAAATATTTTTAATCTATTTAGTTTTTCTTTAATTATCTCTTGAGTTTTAAATCCTAAATAAAGAATAAAATTTATACATTACGTATGCTTTTCTGCTGTCGTTATCGTTTACCGAATATTGCTTGGTTATGGTCCTTTGATCACATAGCTTAATTTTTTTAATGCATATAGGTACGAAGGTTCTATACTACATAGTTTATAATATTGCTATATCTTTTACATTAACGGAATAATCGACGGGTCACTCTTAAAGATATATATTATTTTTAAAAAATGTTATAATTATCATTGTTGATTTAATATTTTGATTATTATTTTGCAGAGATTGGTATTGTGAATAAGTTTGGAGAAGATGATATGACCTACGAAATCAAAGCCAACCGACCGTTCCTGTTTTTCATCCAGGACGAAAACACGCATCAGTTGTTATTCACGGGTCGAGTAGCTGACCCGTCTCTAGTTAACGGAGCTTATTAAAGTATAATATAATAATTTAGATATGCCCGTATTATTTAATCTATATATAAGTCATCTTGAACATTGTTAACTTTTTTATAGTAAGAAATAAATCATTTTTATATATGTATATTTTGTTTTATTATTGAAAAATCATTATATAAATTTACGTATATAGGTTGATTTTATGGATGAGGGAGTATATTCAGCATTCGATTCTAATTCCAAATATGTAAAAATAATGATATCTTAATATTTCAATTAAAACAAAGAAAATATAGTCAACATATTTAGGGATAATTACACAGGTGAATAAACGAATAACGATAAATTATTAAGTAGGTATTTTGCCTATCCTAAGTCAGGATAAAGTACAAAAGAAAAACCTGTTTACCTAAAATTACGTAAAAGGAACTTTATCCACTTACCAATCAATCGTGTGCCACACGTACTGCGGTGTCCACACTTTTTACGGATCAAGTCTTATTTGTTCATAAACACGTTGAACGCCGTGGGGCTCACCGGTGACCCCCAGTGAACTTTCCTTTTGGGCCGGGGAGTGTGCAACCGTGACCCCCAGCTAAAAAATGTGATAAAACGCTGATTTATAACACTAGAAATGATAAGAAAAACATATTTCGAAATAGAATTTTTTGTAGAATAAAGAGATTAAAACGGCCTGAACGGGAAGTATTGAGAAAAAGGGCCGGCGTTCAACGTGTTAATTTATCTTTATGATTTGTTAGGGAATATAGTTTTTTACATTTTTATTAATTGTAAGAAGGTACATATTATTGTTTCCTGAAATAACTCAATCGTCTATAAAATCACCTTGTAATGCTACAGAAATAATAATATGCTTGTTGCTTATATAATATTTTACGGCTCTGGATATAAGTCCTTTTGAGCCCACCCTTAATATGTTTTTCTTTTTTTTTTCAATTCAGTAGTCTCTGACTAGTGATGAAAATGTCCGGGAATTTTCCCAAAGTGCCCAAAATCTTCCTTGGGAATATTCCTGGGAATTTACGAAATGTTCTCGGAAGTTTTGGGCACTTTGGGAAAATTCCTGGGCATTTTCATCACTATCTCTTTCTAACGTCAAATAAAAAAGACTCAAGCGACGCGCACTCCATCTCACGGCATCAGAAAATTCACCGATTCCCCACAGCACTTTGCCGTCAGGGTATTTTGTTGCTATCCAGACCCGACACAAGCCCAAAGAACAAGAACAGCACGTCCTCAAGGCCACAACAACGACAAATCCGCAACTCTCCGATGAACGAAGCAGAAGACAGAACCACTCGCCTTCAAAGCTTAGACATTAATCTTAAACTAATGCTAAATATTCAGTGGTAGTAGGCATCTTTGGAATTAATTGTTAAACTGATTAGTTTTATTTGTTGGTATGTATATGATATCAAAAAATGAAAGGCTGTTTGCTTTAAGCGACATTTTTTGACAACATTGACATGTGTATGGTTTGAAAACCCTGTCAGATCCGAAAGAGGCATATCGGAGATACGATATCATTACCGAAATACTTCAGATAATTATATCAGGGGTGAAAGGCTATTTGCTTTAAGTGACATTTTTTGGTAATATTCTGTAATACACATTTTCGGAATCAGTGTTTTTTACCGATTCCGAATATATATATATATATTACTAGATCACCAAAAAATGTCGCTTAAGCCTTTCTTTCACACCTCGATATTATTTGTGAACATTGATTAGTAACTGTCGAATAAAATTGAAGAGATTACGTTATTTTACATGCGATTCTATGCTCGGATTATTTACAAAAATCAGTTTAAATACTCACAAAACGATTTAATTGATAAGCGGTACTTTGGATCTTTTTGGCGTCATGAAAATTTTTTCTTTCCTTTATTCCTTTGTTTGCAAGCTACGCATGTTCCCAATATTGCTATGTAAGTTTCCAATTTAATTTATTATAATTTTTTAACTAAAAAGGATAAGCTAAATAAAATCTAATATCGATACCGGGTAACGCCTTCAGGGATCGGGCAGGGTTTTTATTTTATATATTTTATTTTATTTTACATAATAGGGTGCCCAACAAGGGTAACATTAGACAAGAAAACAAAAGGATCATGGTACCAAAATATAACATATAAATGCCCCTACAATTATAGGGCACCACATCATGCATTTTATATAATACCATACTGCATATATTTTTAGAATGAGTGAAAAACGCTGATTCCGAAAATATATGTATTCCAATATCAAGAATAATATAGTTCATAAATATGAAATCAGTGGTATTCTTTTCAAAACAATATATAAATGTCAGATATTTCCCCCATCGAACCCTCAGATTCATAAAGAGTATATTTTTATAACAAACACTTTTTATTGCATTGAAGTCGGCATGTTTTTTGTTTAATTATAGTAATACTGGAGATATAAACTTCACGACATATAAAAAATTAAATAATTTGAGTTCACATAGAAGAGCTATGTTTGTTTACATTTATTTTTAAATAGTTCTGCAAATTTCACGGAATCTTACACCCGTAATCCCGCAACCCGCGGGACTGGAATATAATACGGTATACCCGGGATCTCAATATTGCGGGATTCAAAGTTCAATTTAAAATTGTATGCTTATACATAAAATTTGAATATGGTGTAATATTAATTCGATGGCTCATTCAAACCCATAGTACATGTATCTTATTTCTTATTGGTCATTTGTACAATTACGTAGCGCGGTCAGAAACGATTTTCCATTCATTAAATAACTTCTTTACATAAGCTTGTTGATTCTAGCCAGAGATTTGAGGCTTGATGCGCGTCGAGGCAGGACAGTGTGTTTTATGTGTAATATCTATATACAAGTGTGAATCATAAAAAAAGTGTCAACATGCGCTTATTTATTTCTATAGGTAAATATTTAAAAATACTTTACGTCAAAGATGTATTTGACTTTTTAAGATTACAAAGCGAGATAAATTATTATACACGAAATGTAAACCGGTTGTTTACATCTTTAGATCTACACAAGTTCTTGCAAATTAAAACGTTTAGATGCATTCATGATATTTCAAAAATATATTATGTTTCGAATGTTTACTAAGTTTTAAGTATTTCAAATAATCTATGAAATATCTTTTAACAATGTCTATGAATTCGATAGTTCTTCACGTGAAATGAAAGATGCTAGTCACGGTTGCATTTTTTGCGGTGTCTTCAAATTTGTGGACATATACGTATTATTCGTGAAACTATGTGATTTATTTGTTGCGACAACTTTGTGAGGTCATCAAGAGATACCTCATGATGCTTATAATTTGCATTTACGCAAGTAGTGGCATCGATTTTCGTAGAATATATATGTATATCTAAAAGATAAATAGAATTTCCTATAAAACCGTTTAACGTGATCCAACGAAAAATACAAGTATATAAATTAAAGTTTCAGGGTACGTAAAGGCGGAATTATAAGCGTCACAGCACCCCCCAATACCCACCAGTATATTTTCGAATAAGTGAGGTCACGTTATGTTTTTTAGTTGGTAATTCTCGTAGTACCTGACACTTATTGGCGCGCATTCTATAGAAGCATAAAATCGCATTATCTTGTTTTATTTGGGCATTAAATACGTATATTGATTTAAAATAAATCCCATTTGAATTCTAAGAGTCCTGTTCTGGTAATTACAAGATTATAAGTCACTATATTTATTAAATGTGCAAGTAAACCAATACAATGTTTTTTATACTTTTATGGGATGCAAGCCACTGCAGTAACACTCGTACCCTCTACGGGCTGAGATCATTTTATGCACACCTCAATAAATGGAACGAACTACAGTTCAAAATAAAACAATAATCAATATTTGATCATTCCTAACAACATTAATGGACAAGCACTTGCTAAAATCCATAATTGAAACCGGTCTTTTTCGTAATGCGCTAATCTTTATAAGAAGTAAAAATGTAGCTACCTACCTGCTATGCTAGTCTAAAATCATTATCATGCATCAAAAATATTATTCATGCTATATCAAACTTTATTCAGATCAATTGACCGTTTTAACGTGAACACAACGACTCCAAAAACAGAATAGAGAGTAAACCTGTATTTTAAGGCTAAAAAATTATGAATTCATTCTCAATCGTTTTTGTTTTATTAGCTGCTTGTGAATGCCTTGTAAATTTGATGAATTGTATATGAATAAATTTATTACAATGATTAAATTATCATAATAAAATTGTTGCAAAAATTTTAATAATTATTTTATTTATTGTTAAATTGTAATTGTGGGGCATTTATATGTTCTATTTTGGTACTATGATCCTTTTGTTTTCTTACTCAATGTTACCCATATTGGGCACCCAATTACGTAAAATAAATAAATAGTTTTTAATAACGCTTGATACTGCTTACGTTTGAAGAATTTTGATGCTTTATTATTTAATAGATTGCCACTATTTTAATGAAAAGTACAAAGTATGATAAAGTACTTGATTTTTCCAATCACATTTTGTAATTGGCTCATGTAACAAAGTTCTAAATGAACCCTTAAACTTAGATGAAATTATAAGAATACGGGCTTAAATTAACCAAAGATTCAAAGAGAGACACAAGTTTGTTCTCACGATAACTAGCTTATTTCTTATATAAAAATCTTAATACTATATTCAATGCTAGTCAATTTTTTTATAATAGGAATAAAATATTTTTTAAAATAATCGAGTTTTACTATTGCTTAAATCTTTGTTTACGTTCAAGCTGGTTTTCTAATAAATATGCGTGGATTTACTTTGAGCCAGACACAAGGATTGCGTTTGTCATTAAAATCTGGTCTATTCATGGTCATAGCTGTTCTTGAGCGCTAAGACTAAGATTTATAGACGTATTTAAGTTTGCTTAGACTTTACTAAAACGTTAAAAATTATATTATTCAGTGAATGGGTTTGGCTCTGCGAATACTATGGCTATACTCATGTTCCCATTATATATTCAGTTTTTTGTCAAAATGAATTAATTTTTTGTGAAACTTGCTAAGCTATGTCGAAATAGCGTCTAAAATCTCAGCCTTAGTGTTGTTATTATCAGGTATTGTATTGAATTTTAGTTAATGAAATATAAAAATATGGATTGAATATGATATACTTGTTTCAAATAGTATATTCATGTTTATTTAAATAATATTTTACCGGAATATACGCGTGACAAGAAGCTGGTACAAGTACTTGTTATTATTTTTGACCTTCGCAGTTGCTTAAGGTCTTTCAAATCGGTTTATAATCAAATTGTATCTTTTTTGCCGTTTATTCATGCATTACCAATAATAGCTTCATTTTTGTAATATCAGTATAAGTTTCTTTAACATTAAACATGCTTTACTTATAAATATTCCTAAATTTTAATATCTTGAAGCTAATGTAATAACTGAAAGCTTTTTCTGATCCGAGCTAATTTCATCACGTGATCAGATCTTTTATTTCTAGCTAACATAGGTTTTCGATGTTCGATAGGTGTTCGAGTATGTTATGGAGTATCCGCAACTAGTGTTCCTTGAACCTGCGAGTAAAGTTATGCTTACTATTTTATACTATTTTATAGGGATGCTTACTATTTTAATAAAAATATTGGGACAAATTTGCCTGTTATCAAAAAAATCACTGAAGTACTTTGATACATTGGTTATTTTTTCCAGCAATACTACTTGTCAGCATACAAAGGCTGAACTGTACAATTGGCGGAGGACTAAACCCACGTTTGAACTTCTTCGATATCGATTTACTACGTTACACAGCTGAAAATAAACAAGGCAATGTCTTGGTTTCGCCAGCCAGTATCAAATCAATTCTTGCAATGCTTTTGGAAGGAGCCGAAGGGTCCACTGCGGACGAAATAAAGGCAGCTATGAGATTATCTCCAGCAAAAAAAGATTATTGGAATGAACTCAATACGTATTTGCAAACATTGCAGGTAATATACCTTTTTTTAAGTCGGGGGAAATCCCTAACGGACCTCAGGGGGCGATGAGGGTTGCCCCCCGTTGTGCCGGAATTGCACCGACTAAAACCCCCGAGATGTTCCTTCTCCCGCCCGCTGAGTGCCAAGGGCAAGGCCGGGCCATCTTCCTTGGCACCCGGCTACTTCTGGCCTTGTTCAGACCCCGCCTTTTTGGCGGGGAGTGGTTCAATAGTCGCCACTCCCCGCATTCACCTAACACACTGGCGGGGAGGGCAGTTGCAGGTAATATATCTAATTTTATACTAATATCGGTTCTGATGGAAACTCCAGCGAAGATAAGTTCGTATTTAAAAAAAAATCATAAAGGTATATTACCTGCCTTAAAGGTACCCTACAAAGACTGTTCTTTTTTATATACATCTGAGGTATAAATATTTTTGAATGGTATAGGTTTGGTTCTCTTTCATTTAAAATAATAGTAATATTCACGTTCGTAATATTCGTCACACTATATCCTTTTTGAGATGAGCAGAGATACATAAGTTGATATATATTCTCTTTGCGCATATATGTTAAGCCCAACGTGATCAGTAGCGCTGCTGATCACTGTTCCCAAGGCATACATATGCCAGCAGGCATATCATTTCTATTACATGCCATGCAGGTTTTCTCACGATTTTTTCCTTCACCGGTGAGCATTTTTTGTCTAAATCCGTGCTTAATCTGGATGACCCAGAGGTAAATGCCGGGATATAAATCTATGGCCACTCAGATTGCCGCGCGTCGATACAGGTCCTTTATCCAATAAGCAACAGAGACTCATTAAGATCCGCCCGGTTTAGTTGTGGAGGCCTTTCCCGGTCATCAATACTCGGTCAATTAGCAAAAAAAACTTATTACCCAAAATTGAAGGTAAAATTTTCTTTTTTACGTGTTTATATTTAGTCTTACAATTTTTGTTTATATTTACTTTTGTTTTTATATATTTTCAAACAATACCGAACTTATAATTAGGTATATTGCAGATACTTTGTTACAGTAGGGCGGATAACTAACCTTTGTTTTTTAATAATTTATACATTTTTATTTCAGTCAAATTCAACAGGAACTAACCTTCAAAATGCAAATATGTTATTTGTAAATAAAAATTTAAATTTAGTAAAAGGTTATGAAGAATACGTCAATTCTGTGTATCAATCTGATGTTGTAAAAGTTGATTTCGGGAATAGCAACGTGTCGGAGCAAATAAACAAGTGGGTTGAAAAGAGAACAAAAGGACTTATTCCATCTATCGTAGATCCTGGTGAGTTTATACACTGATTGTTAATTGAGCAGAGGGAGTCTTTAACACATTCTATTCCTAGTTCTCCGCGCGTGTTTGAGCGAGAGAGTCGACCTTCTGCTACATCAATCGATAGTCTAAAATACGAAATCAATTCTTATTTAGAACTAATATGTTCCATGGCTTATCTTTATCATAAAGAAAGAAGACGATATCATATCTTGATAAGTTTGCTTCTCTTCGTTCAAAGTAAAATTGCCATTGTCAAAATCAAATGAAAACTTTCAAAAAAGAATCAGAAACTCATTGATATGTATGTATGTATATATATAGAATACATTCTACATACACACAAATATATATGTAGAAAACTGGCTTTTACACAAATTAATTCAGTTTCCTGGAAGGAACATTGCATGTAAAAAATCTGAACAACGTAAGCTGGATAAATTCGATAAAATTTTATCAGATATGTACTTAATCATCAACTATCGCTTAGGTAATATTGTTATTTATAATTAAAAATAAATTATGATTTTAAAGTGATAAATAAAATAAACTTTTCTACACCTATCAGAGGCTTCCATAATTACATTTTTCAATAAAACAATATCCGCTGTTTGAGCTTTTACATTTGCGATTATCCTCCCAATTGATAATTACATATATTGAATTGTAATTGTTGTATTGTATTATATATTTTTTGTGCCGTGGTGGCTGCCGGCAGAATAGAATAGCACCCCCCTCTTCTTGCTGAGGTGTCGTAAAAGGCGACTAAGGTATCCCTTTAACACCGCAATTCAACCAGGTCTTCAGAGAAGGAAAACTCGACCAAACCTGCATCCTGCTCCCTCCCGATCGTACTGGTTCTCCATTCCATCGGGCCTGAGGGAGTTCGGACGAGAGAGTGCTTTTCTGGCAGCGCGTCCAGTTATGCACTTAAATATCTCCTGCGCAATTGACTGTTTCCGAAAACGGGCCGACAATTTTCTTAATCGGTGTTGAAACAGTCGCCGTGGCCGAATTCGGCTAGGATATCATCATATTGAATTAGATAATGCCAAGCTAAATCCGAATAAAAATTAAATACTCATAAGCAATCTATACTTTTTATTTATAAGAACACTTCCATAGTCAACATTAATACAAAGAAAAACAAAGACACATGTAGAAGATATATTACAAATGTGACTATATTTAAAAGCGTAGACTAATTGCACGGAAGGAAAGATTAATGAAAAATACGAGTAACACACGGACAGGAACAATAACAAAAAGAAAAACACTAATCTAATTGAAAAAAAAAAGCAAACAGACTACAACCTTTTCCACAATCTACTCGAATAATATTCCTTTTTTTTTGTTTAAAAATATTTTCATTAAATATATCGAGATCTACTGATTGAATTGTATAATCTTGTCATTCTGAATTTAAATTACATACAAATGTTTTATTCCAAACCTTTTGAATGCATCTTCTAAATTATTGTTGAAAGTATGACCGTTTCGGTATCGAGATTGTTGTTAAGAAGATATGAATGGACGTGCGTCATACATACAAAAAAAATGCGTTTTATTTTAATGCAATAATAATGATGTCGATGAATATATTCCAGGCTCATTAGACGCACTTACGAAGATGTTAGCAACCAACGCAATTTACTTTAAAGGATCTTGGCAAAATGCCTTTAACCCTCGGATGACTCACGAAGCTTGCTTCATCAGCAAAAATGTTTGTATGAATGTAGGTATGATGGAACTAAGAGCTCTGTTAAATTACGCTTATGTGGAAAATCTGAGGGCTCACGCGGTGGAGTTGCCATATGTGGTAAGTACTTTTTTTTTTAAAGCGGGCTCTAACATGCGTTAGGCGTTAGTAATTATAATTACAGCAAAAGGTTTCTACCCACTATTCCAGTTCATAGCCGGGCTGTAATAGTTGCATAAGTTTTCGGTCGCATTAGTAGTGGGTACCAACTATTAACAATTCATACAAACTATTTTTTCATGTGTCCCGGATATTAACGGTCGCATACATTCGTCATAGTGGGCAGAGACCATAAAACACTTAAAGCTAAACTGTTACGGTCAGTTTGTTGTATTAAGTTTGTAAAGCATTTATTTGCTTTTTTATTATTATGACTAGTTTTTTTTTGAAGCGGACTAACTACTGATTGCCAGGAAAGGCATTTACAGTTCAACCGAGCTTAGGGGGCGAGCACAGAAGGTGCTCAGCCAGCGAAACTTTTGGGTTGGGTGGCAATGCAAGGCCACCCCTGTGGGTACGAACCTCGACTTGGACCGCCAGCCAAATAGTACTGACCCTACGGGTGATCTACCAGCGTTTCGGAAGTGACTACCTTGAGAAGAAACGCCGAAAGAAACTCAAGGCTGCGTCGGAGTGGAACTGCGCTTCGGTACGAAAACGCACTGGTTATCAGCAGTTGACTGAACTATCCTTCTTCGGCGCCGCCGGCGACGCCGGTGTCGTGGAGTGAAAGTAGTGTGTGTGAGTGTGTGTACCTCACTGTTTGATCGGTTGTTGGATTATGACTAGCTGATCCGCCGAACTTCGTACCTCCTAAACATACAATTAACGTCGTGTTAACTTTTGCTCCCCCACAGTGCCCTCTTTTATTATATCAAAGAACTAAAAATAAATGTACCTCGAACTTTTCCTTGGTCTACGAGTAATCTAGCAAGGTTTAGCTAGCGTTTGCAATTTAAGCGCACTGAAATATGTTTATTACGACATCACATTATAAACCTTTAAATTTTCGGTTTTTCTGTGCCATTTTCTGTACCATGTTTTTACGAATAAAGTCTAGGTGTTTGATACTACTCAATACACTGTTTAGTAATGATTTTATTAGTCTATAACTATGTAGTTCGTATTTATCTTATAGTATTATTAATAAAGATAAATATATTTTTTTAAATATATGTATAAATTTATCCCATGTGTTTTATCTTTACTAAAATATTGTATTACAAATAATTCACTATAATGTTAATTTTGATGCCATATATTTATTATGATTAACAAAGAACTATTTACTTGAAGATTTCTCACGTGTATTGAATATTAATATTTATCCTTTGACGAAGGTATAATCATTAAGCAGAAGATCCTTTTTTTAATGAGATATTTTATAAGATCTTTACGTTGACAATCATATCCGTATGATGTCATTTTGACCTTTATAAGTCCAAGTTTATTCGATTGCATTCCTGAATTTTTTATTTTAATTTATTGTATTGCCCTTCTTCATTCTCGTTAGCTGATAATTAACTCATAATATATATAATTTGTCGCGGAAGTAAAACAATGCGAGGAAGCCCGCACGTTATCTAAACAAAATTCACGTGTAATGTCGTAGGATCGGAGGTCAGTTGTACCACTGGTTGGTTAAGATGGGCAAGATGTATGAGTGCAAAATGGATACAGCCATCACTGTATCATAATTTATGTACTAAGGGATATAGCGTTATAATATATTTTTTATCAATACAGGCTGTCCCGCTAGTAATAGGCCACAGTAAAAAGGGCGATAAGAGGGTATGTAACTTCTATAGCATACTGCAAAAACGGTTTTCAGTTTTTAGGTCATTTAAACATATTAGGATAAGCCAAATTAAAAAAAAAATTGTATTATACGATATTTCTAAAAAAAATTTTTACCCTGGCTCGACATAGTGACTACAGAGTACCTGATAGTAAGGACAGTGTAGTCCAAAAACGAAAGCGACCATCAAAGGATTTAAATACATTGAGTCTCCGTCGTCATGTCGGCCCACATATACCACGACTGAAGGTCTAGGTATATGAGTTACTGGATTTTAAGGTGCCACTCTATATTCATTTTTATATTATCAATATCAGAAAAATATTTTCATTACTGCAATCGCTGAATTAGTAAATAATGTATAAGCTAAAACTAAAACTGGGTGTTATTATAATAATGTTTTAATTTCTTTTATATCCATGTCATAGTTTCGCAGCCTTTCATTTGTAATTTATTTTCCTTTGTAATTTAAATAATGAACAAAAAATAACTTTAACTTATTATCATTTAATCATATTCTAATAATGGCATTACTATCCATGTTTATTTTTCTATTTGATTACATAATTTTTTGGAATTATGTTATATTTATTACTAGCTGTCCCGGTAGACCTTGTTCTGCCCTATTTCTCTAAAACAAAGTCACATTGTTTTTTTTTAATGTTAATACCATCCCCTTCAGATTTCATTCTGCCAAAACATATTGGCCTGTCGGCTGTTTTTTGAAAATTGTTTGAAGGAACCTGGCCTTAATGCTATATGTGTAAAAATTGACAAATACTGACATTAATATTTATACGTCACTCAATCGTTTTGCCATCCCGGAACCCGTCCACTAACATTTAAACTTTATGGTGTGGTGTTAAAGTTCAAATTGACTTTTAAATATTATTACGAATTTTTTGTATGAGAATATAGAAAAGTGTTGTTTTTAGACTTTTTCAGACATTTTTTTTATTTTTCTCTCCGTAATAACCTTCTCCAGACTTCAACTAACACAACAAAAAAGAAATCAGCCAAATCGGTTCAGCCATTCTCGAGTTTCGCGCTTATATACATTTAACGATTCATTTTTATATTATAGATTAACTAGCTGTCCCGGCAGATCTTGTTCTGCCCTATTTCTCTAAAACAAAGTTACATTGTTTTTTTTTTTGTTGATAGTTGCCCCGTCAGATTTCAATCAAAAAAATTATTGGCCTGTCGCAGTCTAATAGAATTAAAATTGCATTGAAAGACTTAAGTCATATCTAAGGTAATTATATTTTATTATAATGCCTTATGGGACACGGTCATCTTAGGGGACACGTTATTTTTTGTTTGATTACTTGGCGTATAAATTATAATTTTCCTATATACATGCAACCTCTAATCAACTTGAAGGCAAACCAAAGATAATCCTAACGCACCTTTGTTTTGTTTTGATTGACATCATATGTTTCACAGCTGGGGACAGAGTGGTTTGTATGGGAAAAGAAAATTGTTGTTTTTACAATTTTCCTCGTATTTTTTACGTTTTTTGACTTTATAAGGACCTTTCCCAGACTTCATCAAACACAACAAAAAAGAAATCAGCCAAATCGATTCAGCCGTTCTAGAGTTATGCGCTTAGCAACACATTTTGCAATTATTTTTTATATATATATAGACTTATAGATTATTTGCCCTAATTATACTACTACTATTTATTATTATTTATATTTCTATTATTTTAGTTTTAAACATGGAGAAGAATCGGTGACCTGGTATACCTGGTACTCAGGTATTCTTATAGTTTCGCCAGACACCAGCTCACTTTGTGTACTTATGTCCTTTTTTTTTGTATTGTTATTTGTATTTTTAATATTACGGGTAAATAAATAACTTTTTATCTTCATTTCAAAATGATGACTTTTTAAGTTTTCAAATATTATTTTTATGTAAAGTGATCTACTAAAAATATGTGATATTGTGTTATTAACTGTTCAAGGTCGACCTGTTTTTTTCTCATATAATTACGAGATTAAACAAGTAAGGACCGTTTAAGAATTAAATAAGTATACCTAGACCCAATATCCGGCTTTACCTATATTTATTTAAACCCAATTACGTAAATGCACAGTTGATCAAATCGTTTACGTATTTTCGTTATTTTTACCTTTTATTTATATTATTCCGGTCTATACAACTAGTTATTTGTTAAACATAATAACAATCATTATATGTTGGCATTGCTAGAGATAAATATTTAAAACATACTGGCTTTTCAATATATGTTCTTAATAATAAACACTATTTGTTTAAATATTTTGTGTGCGTTTTAAATGAGCAAAACTGGTTACAATTTACTTAACTACTTAGTTTACATTGATAAAGCATGTACGCTAATTGTCGTTAGGATATTGGGCCATGACCCGACTCCCAAACGACTTTTAAGGAATGGATTTTCTTTACTTCGGGATTACTGCAATAAAAGTCAATTAATTTGGTTATAGTTTAGTTTGATTTGCAAATGGAAAAGAATAGGTATGGATGTATTTTTACTCTCATAATTAAATAACTAAATAAACGGTCATGTAAATGTTCCTAAAATTTGCCCCAATTGGTACTTCTCAGCAGATATTGGTTTGAAACAAATATTACCTGTATTTTATTTATCAAACGTATTTTTTACTTTGGAACATTATGAAAAATACGATAGCCTATCATAAGAAAACAGTTACGTGTGATCATTCGTTTTAGGATATCACCATCGCAACATCAACGCTGTGATAGCGCCATCACATCTGCTGTTTATCACCGTAGGCCGTCTTAAGAGGACCAATGTCTTGGTTAACTGTATTTCACACCTTTTAATTTTTAGGGAAGCCGTTATTCAATGATACTTCTCATCCCCCGAGACCACGACAGCAGTGAGGCTCTCATCAGAGATCTGCCGCATGTAGGCCTTCCGCAGATATACGAAATGATGGAGTTGGAGCAAGTTCAATTATCGATGCCCAAGTTCACTATAGACTACACTGTAGATATGGTCGAAACTTTGAAAAGTGTACGTATTCCATTAAATTGGAATCTTGTATTACTATTATATGTAACTAATTCCTTGTGAAAGGCGTCCAACAAATATTTAACGGGAAAAGCTAGTGACCGAGCTAAACAGCGCGTATTAAGGGAGGCGTAAAAGGTTATTAAAAAAATATTTTCTTGATTGGTATAATGATATTAACTACTTTTAATATACTGGGTACACATTGGAGCTAATATCATTGCTTTACGGGGCATCAAATTGATATGTTTAAAACTTGAAAAAACATCTGTCTGTAACTATAAAAGTTTGGTTTTTAGTGTATAGCCTTGAAAGGTAGTAAAGTATTATATGGTATAATTTAATATCTTTATAACTGCGATACTCTGTACTTGTAACATTTGGAAATAATTTCAAAATAAAGTAAAAGGCAAAATAATGAAAATAAACATGTTATATGAGCGACGATGTTAATATTTAACTAGGAGTCTTTGTATAAAAGTAATAAAGATAAACAATCATAAATCAAAATAACAACTTGAATGCTTTAAACCAGTGTTTTTCAAAGTGTGGGTCGCGGGTCGTGAAATTTCTATAGCGGAGTTGATAAAGGTTAGAAAAGCTACTGTAGTAAAAATAATGTGTTTACGTACTTAATTATTCATTTACCCGACCCTAATTATGAAAATGAATAAATTGGATTGAATATAGGTCACAAAATTAAATACAAACAAAAAAGCAACGGATAGGGTGTACGAAGTATTTTTTCAAACTAAAGGAGCCGTGTAATAAAAAAGGTTGAAAAATACTGCTCTAAATACAAATTGTTATGTGCTTAAATTTTCAGACGGGAGTTAAAACTTTGTTTTCACCGGCAGCAAATCTCAGTGTTATGTTCGAAGGAGGCACTAGCTACGTCAGCAATTTATTACACAGAGTTCATTTGTCTGTTGATGAAGAAGGAACCGTTGCTGCAGCCGCTTCGTCAGCTATGGTCGTACCATTAATTAATGACAGTGTGCAAGTGAGAGCTGACAGGCCTTTCATTTTTTTCATCAGAGATAATTTGTACGGACTTGTCATATTTGAAGGGAAGATTGAAGAACCGACTGATATTCATAGCCTGATCGATATAAGAGGTAAATTTTATGAGATGCTTAATTCTTTAACAAAAATTACTTTAAGAAGAAATATAAAATGAACAAAGTGTTAATAAAAATAATATACGTAATAAACATCATTATTGTAAGTTGTTATTTGAAAGGTTAGAGGGACAACTATATTTCAGAAAATAAGTATAATAAAATTGCGAATAGCTTTAATTAATTGGCATTTCATGTATCATTTAGTGTGGTTCATTCAGGCATTGGTACCCTGCGACAACATTAAAAATAGTAAAGTAAGTTATTAATATAACATTTATCGGTTTTATGTATCAGATTATCGAAGAACTGTAAAAATATTGCTGGAATGTACTAAATTCGCACTATTTACAGAAAAAGTTCTCAGTTTGGTTATTTTTTATTTCACCATTAGTTAAAGAAGGAACCCATACATATCCTCCTCATTTTTTAAAACTATCTATATAAATAACGGGAATATATGTAAATTAAAGAACCAGTATGAAAAAGTTAAAAATATAATTAATAAATTGCTCATAAGCCTATCCGCTAACAACACAACATTGTTACCACACATACAACACATATATTAATAGATAGTTTTTTTTCTATGATTTCGCTTTTGCTCAAAAACCTTTTTTTTTACTTTCCTGTAAAATTTATATACTTTAGTCTTTTTTCCACGAAGATTGTCATTTTTTTGTAGTTTTAAAAATGTAAATCAATCAATACTATCCATTCACTAGAAGTCATTCAATATTAATAACATTTTGAACTTCTTTAAAATTAAACGTGGCAATATTTAGACGAATTGTATTAATAGCTTAGGTAATTTTTAAATGTATTCTTTATTTTATTATTTTCAATATATCATTAACAACATATATCATTGTTTTTACAGGAAATTCTCCAGCATACGCTAGAAAACAGTAAATCAAGTAAAGCTATTTATTTGGCAAGAATAAATAAATTCGAAGAACTGTAGCTTTTGGTTATTGAAAGCTACTTTAGAGATATTATATTATATAATTGTTTAAAATCTGTGTGTTTGAACAACATAAAAAGAATGTTACTTATGATTTAAAAAAGTCTTTTATTTTTATAATTTTTCTCATTGATTAACGAATGGCGCTCGTTGACAACAGAGTGATAAGAAATTAAAGCTTAAGATCATAAAATATTGCTGAAAATATTCAAATATATGTACCAGCATTGGCATCCACGACTAAACGGAATTTACAGGGATGCCAATCCTTATTATTTATTATTATAAATATTAGGTTTACAGCTCTGAATATAATACATTTAGAGCCTGTAAGTAAAAAGGCAGAGTATACAATACTGGTTATATCCGGTTTGCATTTAGATGTCGTGCCCAATGTGACCAGTAGCGCAGCTGAACGCCGTTCTCAAGTTACACATGATATTCCTGCGGGTGCGAGTTTTCTCACGATGTTTTTTTGCATTTTCAGATGTTTTATTTAATTGAATATTTACAAAATACTCTCAGGAAGTCGCTGTATAATGACAAACCACCTGACAACAAATAGATACGACTTTTATGCGACGCAAGCAAAATAAATATAATAAAACAAATGTAAGAACATAGTTTTATTTTGACAACCCCTGTTTTATTTTAACATTCAAAGTATGAAACTGTCTTCAGTTTGCTTTCATACTTCACCCATTACATGTATATTCTTTTAATTGCAACTAAAGGGTTTAATAATAAAAACTGACGTATTTAGCCGATGATTCAAATATTTAATATACTAAATATTGTATGAATTCAATAAAACATAATAGGCGAAATCAGAGCAGCTTGTCTAAACTTCGCCTATCTTTTTTAAGTAGAGATATTTATTTTCAAGTTTAAATATAATTGTAATATAATTGTTCTTTATTTTTAAAGGGTCTTTTGTTTTTTTTTAAAAAGCTAGCCTCATATAATATACTTCAATTTAAAGGTATTACCTAGTTTTACATTTTTAATGTAGCAAAACTTCCCTTTGTCGTTCTGTTTTGTGGTAATTTAACCAAAACCTCAAAAACCGGACAAAGTATGGACAGTTTACCGTATTTACAGGCGGAGATTGACTTATAATATTAAATACAAACGTTTCTGTTTCTTTTGTAAAAAGCTTTAGACTTAATTCGGACCCGCCTAGAGCACGCTGGGCCACTGATACAGCAAACCTAAATGTTACAAGTAAATTTCCACCTTAAGATTTCTCTTAGTAACTAAAACTGGCTTCGCTGGCGTATCCTAACAAAGTAGGATATTGGCACAAGTGAATCAAGTATTCTTGAATATAAATTGGCGAGTTTGTATACATACTTAAAAACAGTTTAATAAAACGGTATTCTTGATTGGCTCGGGTTGTTGTTGTGTACTTTAAATAATTGGTTAATAATTAACACAGAAATCTATAAACATTTCGCTTGGCATCTTTAAGCTTATTCTGACCCAGGTACTAGGAGCATGAACTTTATTGGACAAGTTATTTAAAATAAGACAGATAATATACATTTTATGTGTAAAAAAATTTATGCACCTTGGTAAGCCAAGGAAAAAAGGAGCGAAAAAGGAAACTAACACAATGAAAATCGCGTATTGAGATCAATTCCTTTTTTTTGTTAACCCGGGTGAAATGCCTAACGGACCTCGGTGGTTTGTGAGGGCCGTCCCCGGTGTGTCGGACTTGCACCGACTAAAACCCTCGGGGTGTTCCACCTTCCACCTACCGGCATCGAGGGCACATCCTCGATGACCGGCAAGGCATGTGGTCTTAAGTAGGACTCTACTCGTTTGGGGAGGAGTGGCGTACAGATCCTCTAGATAACATAAAGTAACATACGTTTATTGGTAATGCTAGTAAGAATTTAGGGAAAATACCTAACGAGAATTTTGAAAGATTATTGGCCGAAATTAATACCCTACCCTATCTTAGATTTGCTTCTATAGCAACTATAGTGCATCTCTTTTCACATACACAAGCTTGAAAGGAAGCGGTATAATTATTGATCTACGTGTTAAAGATAGATAGGTTATTAATTTGGGCAGTATGTTGATTCCATACATTTTGCATTTTCTACTAGCATTATCGTTTATCGAATGTTACTTTCTGTCCCGAGTCTGTTTATAGGTATCTAGCAACACGGTGTATTCGTTTATGTGTATAATTCGACATCGCAGTTTGCCAAAAACAATAACTTATAAAATATAAAACATGTGCATCAACGGAATCGAGTTCTGAGTCCCAAGTCTCCGGTAGCTAGGAATTAAGAGTTAGAAACTTCCTCACAATGCTTGATCTATCGTGTAACTTTGCTTTCTGTAATCATCCCTTAACAACCAAGCGAGAGCCTCTGGAGATGATAATCGAGACTATTTGCGAACAGTGCATTAGTTGCTGCGATTATCGGGACAGTAATAGTTAATAATTAATTAAATTTACATATCATATGCGGGTAATTTCATGTGCTACATTTTATTTATTATTATATTTTACTGTTTCCAGAAAGTATTGTCACTGTCGATGAAAGGAGGTCGTCGATTAATTTATATGCACGTAAATAAATATAAAGAGATCTGAGCATAGTAATAAATTAAACGGTGAACCTGTGCTTTTTATTACTTCTCTCTATATTCAACGCCGTGTTCAATGTTTTTGTGCATTTAGGTCCATGCTACAATCGATGCATATGTCTTAATCTACTTGAGGCAAATATATTTTAGATGTATTACATTTAGAGGTTGATTTTTTTATTTTAATGTCTCAATAAAGACATTTTCATATTAAGTCTACTGGAAAATTCAATCCGTTTTTCTGTTTCCAATTTCGACACATAATCACATGTCTATTTGGCTCGTGTGTGTTTCCCTATTTTTATCACTTAATGTATACATAATGACATACTAAATGAACTAGATTAAAGTTGGTTCACGTTTATCTGAAGCAATAGTGTACCCATGGCCACTAATACAGTTTATTTATGCAACTGTATTTTTATTTGTTTATAGGCATGTAGTTGTCTCGATAATCGTACTGTGTTTTTGGAATGTACTGTACTTACCATTAGGGACGGCGTAGTCACTATTTCGAGTCATATTAAAAAATATATATTTCTACATAGTCGATATCATTTAGTATTTTTAATGTCTTAAAATCAGAATATTAGACCTCGAACAATCTATAGCAATATTACAAAAAGGTAAAGTTTATTTGTAAGTAGGAAGTAAATTTCGGAAGGATCCCTCAGATTTTATTAATTTTGTCATCAATATTTATAATTGACATTCAGGGTGAATATGAGCTATATTTAGTTATGATCCGAAAAAGGAATTTCACAAGAGCAAAACTACGGGTACAAATAGTTCTTTAATATTAAAAATGGAGGTTATCATTTGTCTACTCTCCTCGCTTAGCTTTAACATGTTCAAGTGACACTCAAAGTAATCAATTAATTCTTAATAGCCGGCAGTAAAACGAGTAGCGCTTGTGGCGCTTGATTCGTAGACCTTTCTACTGCGAACCATTTCTTTTGCATTGCTATTATTGATTTCGCGTGATATCACGAAGCATAGATACTATAAAATCATAGATACGGCATGGAGCTATCTGAGATTTACGTATTATATATGCACTATTACTTCACACTGTAAAGATTTCTTTATTATTTAGAAAATACATCACTGATTTATTTTAAAAGAGCAAACACCTACTTATGCCCGTATGATCAAAATTTCGGTAGAAAAATAAACTGTTGAGCACTTATTAGTTCGCTTATAAAAAAATCCCGAATCGATTTACATTGCAGCTTTAGAAAGCAATCACAAAATGAAGCGTGTAAAAATTATATTGATCTAAAATTATCTTTTGTGATTTTGAATAGTATAGATTTAATTTCTGTACATCCTAGGGTGTCGTCCCATACAACTTTCAGCATCAGCATCAGCATCCATTATTGCAAGTGTAATATACAGACAAACAAAGCGTAATTGTTATTTTTCGAACGACGACAAAAACTGCGTTAAGTTTGCGTAGTTTAGAAGATATACGTAACATACAGACAAACAGGAATAGCCATTTAAATTATATTATGTGAAAATATGTTTCTTTTTAACTCTTGTTGTAAACAGGCTGACAGTCAACTAAATGTTAAGGGGTGACCGTTATCCATAGACAACTACAACACAAGGAGCATTACTATTGCGTTGTCAATTGTATTGACACATTGAACATTGTTTACTATAACCTTATGTCAAAATAATTTCATGCTATATCACGATAAAATATTTCTTTTAGTGTGACGAACTTTTTTTTGAGTAAAATGGGCTCCAATGACCATATCGGTGCCATATTTACTTTCTTGCCAAATATGCCTCACGTCTGGGAGGTGTAAACGTCGTAGAAAAATAAAAATTGATATTATTTTAAGAAAAAAGTGAATATAGACTTAGTTGTCTTTATCTTCTTTTTCTTCATTAAGTAAAGACAAAGTTTTTGTACTTTTTTCAACTATTCATATTTAAGAATAATATTTATAAGCATAATATAACATATTATGTATATCGTCGTTAAGTAGTCAGGTAAACATTTTTGACACTGGAATACTATATATATTCGAACAGCTTAAAAGGAATGTAACGGAGGCAGTTTTATCGGAACCGAAGTCAGAGTCGGAGTTTTTAAATTTGATTTATCGGAGTCGGAACCGAAGTCGGAATCGGAGTCGGAGGCAATGTCAGTCACAAGTGACGGAAGAATAAAATAGTTATATTAAGGGACAAATAAAAACATTATTCAGTGAACCTTTTTAATTAGAAAGAGATAAATTTACAAATACACAGACAATAAAAATTGCTGTGTTTCTTATTAAAATTTTCCCATTACCAGTGAACAAATTAAATCAAATTTGCTCCAGAGTTGTTTTTGTGTTAATGTATATTTTACTTAATTTAATGTAAATATAAAATAAAAATACCTTTTAATAATAAATTTAAATGCACATTTGGTTTTAAATTTAATATTTTTAATCATATTTTTTTAATCTATAAATATTTTTTTAAAAATGTCTTCTACAAATTAAGTAGCACTGATTGTTTGATTAATTGATATTATGTTTCAACAACATATAAAATGAAATCAAATGAATTGACTACAACAGTGGTGGTGACCTCCGATGAATACCTCCGATTAAAAAGTTTCGGAACCGAAGTCGGAACCGGAGGTGTAATAACAATCGGAAGTTCCGACTTATCGGAGTTGGAGTCGAAGCTCCGTAACATCCCTGGTACATAGCTTTCACAATGTATGCTTTAGAACTTTTTTTAAACGTTTCTCTTCCATCACTTATATGGTGTTGCATGCACGGTTTTTTAATGCAATTCTTGATAATTTAAAAAATCCATACGTATGGATGTATGTAAGTACATATCCATGTAATTATTTTTCTGAAATTTAATTGATTACATCCTTTCGTAAAAATATGTTATAACGAACAAAGTTCAGAGCTTTTTGTTTAATGATCTGCAGCTTATGTCAATTTACCATTTTTTTACACTGGGTCGACATAGTGACTACAGAGTACCTGATGGTAAGTACAGTGTAGTCCAAAAACAAAAGCGACCATCAAAGAACGAAAATCCATTGATAGTCTCCGCCGTGATGTCGGCCCACATATACCACGACTGAAGGTCTCTAGGTATATGAGTTACTGGATATACACAAGCTGATCCAGAAACGCGACAGGCCAAAGCGAGTCACTATGGCGGTCTTTACTCTTATCTACTGTGGTCAGGACCCAGCTCGGGCAATCGCCCTACCACCATAAATCCACCATGTCGATTCTGTACTATTCGTAATGTTGTAGAATATAACTGTCCCATGTCAACATATATAAGTTGTTGGAGCTTCCGCGCACGTCATTTTCTATTTGGAAAGGCTCGTGCGCAGACGCATGCATTGTTATTTGAAATACAAGTGGTTATTAAGTGAGTCTGTGTTGCAAGTGGACAGTAAAACACGTGAGTATTTTTATTAGGTCGTTGCCATTACAAAAATGTAGGTCAGATGAGGTATGACTAACCGCATGTTTTGGCGTAAAAATATAAGAATAAAGCCTTCTTGTTGTATATTTTATTTATATATGCTTAATAAATATTAGACTGTTATTTTGATTTAAGGTTTCTTCAGCAAACTTTAATTTTATTGCAAAGTTTTTGGAAACTGTATTGCATGCGTCGAGTTTGAACAATAAAGATCGGCGTTCCGCTGGCGCCATTAGTCTTCATACATACAAATTACGTCGCTGTTCACGTCTAATTTTGTTGTTTTTAAAGATGTCTCCACCAATGGTCTTGGTTTATTTTAAATATTTAAATTCCTAAGCCGGCTCCGAGACAAAAAACATATTACGTAGCTGTTATACGACTAATGCTATTGTCTTTGAAAACTTGTCTTATACAAAGCTTTGTAAGCTATGTTTTGTTTTTATTACCCATAGGGGTACTAGACAAAAATAGAGATACTTAAATTAATATACGTAACCATGACTAGTGATGAACTAATCTGCTTATCACAGATAACTTTGTCGCTTATCAGGATTCGAAATCCAGGACCATAGCATCGTAGTTAAGGTAACTGCAAACTGCCGTCAGGCCGTATGATTTAATACTTAATTAAATGTTTACTAGTGTTTATATATGTCGGCAAACTTATAAACAACCATAATCTTCCTTCCTTCTCTCCTGAAAGTGTCGTTTGCAATGTGCGACATCCTAAGTATCCTAGATAATGAATATGCACTGTGATCTCAACTTTAGAGACATCTTGGAAAGTGCAACGATTACTTACGCCTGATCAACCTCACTTATTGTATAAAGCTTAGATCAGGCCCTTCATGTCATCCTGTTCGTATCACCGGGATCTTTCTGCACAGTACTTACTTGGCACCTTGGATAGGTTGCAGCGAAGAGCTGCTCGCATTGTGAATGATCCAAACGTTTCTAAGCATCCTAACCGCATCAGTTGCGCAGAGATATTTCCGTATTAAGCGTCTTCTCTCTTTTGTATCACGGCAAGTGTTCGGAACAGTTATTTAATCTTGTTCCACCCTGTCCCTTCCGTAACAAAACCACTCGCGCGGGTTTATGGAGTTCGGGTTTTACGGTAATTCATATTTCTGCTAGGACTACAAAGTTCTTTAACTATTCCCGAGTCATTGAACTGTGGAATGGTCTTCCGACGATAGTGTTGGCTGCGACTATCGATAATTTTTACTTTAACTTTTTTTTACTTTATTGATAGTCGTATTCGTTTTTTGGACTGCACCATGCCTTCAGCACCCGAATCAGGTAAAAACAAATACCTGAGAGAACACAGGAGCTGTTTTCCTACAGGGTGCTTTCTCAGGCTTTCCTCCTATTACATTAGATATTTCAAATGAGCAAGAAAATAATGTTTTTTTTTAGTTGATTTTTTTTGTATTCTCTGTTTTTTTTTGGGACTTTGGATCAGGCTGACCATGTCAGTCCCATAATCACACTATGTAAATGCTAATTCAACAATGTATATGTGAGTCTACAGAGCATCTCAGCTGTGCAAGATGTTTGCTCAGCTAAGACGCTCTGAAATAGACCCACATCAGACTTGTTCAAACCAAATTGTTTATACATGATTTCTCTCATAGAAACACTCCGAACACATTCCACCAAGAAATGGTGTATGTCTTCTGGGACTCCACAGAGCTCGCAATAGTTGATAACTCATTGTACACCATCTTGTGCGATAGTTATCCATAGCACTAGACGCCAAAAATTAAAAAAATATATTTTCTTATAAGGTTCTTTTTAGTATTTCAAAATTTTATTTATTTATTCGTTATTACTGAACAGCACATATAAATATTTTACATACGGTACAGTTTTATATGTTGTGCCAATTATACAATGATAATATTTAAAAACTGCAAAGAAAAGGATTTTTTTTACACTAGCTCGACATAATGACTACAGTGTACCTGATTGTAAGTACAGTGAAGTCCAAAATCGAAAGCGACCATCAAAGAATGAATATCCATTGATAGTCTCCGTCGTCATGTCGGCCCACATATACCACGACTGAAGCTCTCTAGGTATACGAGTTACTGGATATACTCAAGCTAATCCCGAAACGTGATCCATATTAAATAAAATAACAATCAACTCGCAGCAATAAGAAATAGGTGTGATATGTTTAAAATTACTTGATAATATGTTAAATGTAGTGTTATGTTTGTTGTTTTATTTAATACTTTTATTTACAGGTTAAAGGAGATACAAATTGGCAAAATGCGCCAATTACTTATGGGTAAGTGTTGTTTAATAACTTAGTACAGTTTCAAAAAGCTTAGAATAGCGTTAAGACGTCCTATGCTGAGTATTATCCCAACAATCTTTTAAACGTATAAGTAACTGCAGAATAAACAAACATACGGCACATCTGTAGTAAAAAAATAGTTACTTTAGTTTTCACATAGAGAAGGTAGTGTGTGATAAGGAAGTGATGAAGGATGATTTTTGTAAAGATAATTGTTGCCAAGCGTGATTTATAGTTAGCCATATTCTCAGTCTACGCTAGGCGTGTTTGTGGAACCGCAATTAAATTGATCCGTGAAATTGGACTTCATATAAAAGACACGGTCCCGGACCATGACTGAAGACTATTTTATTGCGATATTGCTCTTAAGCTGAGATTTATAAACACAACTTTAATTTTGCTTTGATTTTACTAAAATATTGCAATTTATATTATTCAATGAATGTCAAGGGATTTGTTAAGTCACCGATTTTGTCAACATGAACTTCGCTCTGCAAATACTATGGCTATAATCAAGTTCCTATTATATATTCAGTTTTTGTCAAAACGATTTTATTTTTTTGAGAACTTTGCTACGCAAAGTCGAAATAGCGTCTACAAATCTCAGCCTTAGCTTCCTGTAGTAGCAAGGAATCCTGATCCTTTTCGTTATACTCATCTATGGTATATACACTAGAAATTTCTATGCAGATTATCAGTCCCAGAAATCAAAAACATGACGTGATATTCCGGCATGACAAGTATCCTGACTAACAAAATGATATATGATTCTATAAAGAAATATATAAGTATTTTAGGAAAATTAAATATAAATGATAACTGTTTCTTATTATTTATATATTCTGTCATGTAAATGTGACTTCGTCCTTCTAAAATATCGTACATTATTTTGTACTAAATTTTTAAATAGATCTGTCAATGAAACGTTTCTATATTAAGGTTTAAAGTTAAATATTAAGATACCTACATATTTTAAAAATATAACCTATTTATTATAAAATAACCTAAATATAAATAACTAGTATTAAGAATTTAAAGTGGGCTATTACTGATAAGCAGCCTTTAGTGGCTTTCCCAGGCTCGGCGAAAGCGAAGAGAGGGCAGTGCTGGCACCCCGGTGGTTTTAGTCGGGGCAGGTCCGACACACCGGGGGGAGTGGCCCTCACCACTTCCCCTGACGGTCCGTATGGAATTCCACCGGGTTAACAAAAAAAAAAAAAAAGCCTTTAGTGGCTTATTATAATAGTAATAGGTAACTGAGTGTAGTGAGTATATAAAAGAAATAAACATAAGATAACGTAAAAGTTAAAAGTGATAGAACCCATACTGCTTATTTTCTAATACTTACAGCCGGGACACACGATGCGTTGGGGCAGCGGCGTTGCATTAGAACGCTGCAACGCATCATGTGGGCCGGCACTACTGCGATATATCTACACGCAGGCAACTTTTTTTTACATAACAATTAACTGCTGCACGAGTTCGCGTGTCGATAATTCTGTAGCGCTACGTACAAGATAATCAAAATTGAAAAAAAAATTATAAAAAGAAAAGCGGAGCATTGTAATATACTATTTTTTATTCTTGATTTATGAATTTGTACCCTATTACTGATATTATTAATGCATAATATATAATCTACACACTAGCATAATAATTTATGGTATCCATTTCAGGCAGAGTTATTTACTTGTATGGCTTGGCCGAGAGATTGCTTTCCGAGTGGAATGTGCAAATAGCTAGATAATGGATGCATAAAAACTATAAATTATTTGCAATATTTATTATCCTGTTAAAATAAACATTATAGTTTATAAGCATTATTTTAAATTTGTTGAAGTATTCGTAAATATACATATAACCTGTATCCATATAGAAATTACTATTATTATTATAGTCTGCAAAGTAATTAATGATTTAAGAAATTGCCATTATCAAATATAACATTAAATATTTATTATTTGCTAGAAATGACTTATAGATAAAATTAACACTTGGCATGCAGGCAGCGTATTTTCACATTTTATGCAGTCTGTCACAAGAACGCGGTCACGTAAAAATACGTATTTAGTAGATTTGTTGTGGATACCCGCTAACCACCAAAAATCTATGGAATAAGTACAATTACACGTAATGTGACATTATGTGCGTGTGTGTGTACGAAGTAGTTGTCGATTTACTGCAATCCTTCTAAATAACCAAACTTCTGCACGATTCACGAAGAAACGCTCGCTGCACGTTTTATTCGGCGGCGAAGTATACCTACATGCCAAGTGTTAAAATGATTAAAATTGTAAAACTAATATACATTAAACAAATGAAAGGTTACTTTACATAATTAACAAGCAATCGATATTAAAATACTACTACCGCAAAACGCAGTTGTATAAAAAGCAATGGATTTAATTATTATGTTGTATTTTCTAGCTACGTGTAGGCATTTTAGAAGAGGGGAGGGAGTCTTTTATTATTTGTTTGTTAACTGTACGAAGTCAGAAAACACAATAGCATAAGGTCAGTAACGTGCATTCACCTAGGGTTTGCTCTGTGCTTTACTCGAACTACCGACGCTAAACAATTCTAACAATGTATGTTTACAACATTATCTAGTAAACAAGTTTTAAAAAAAACTTAGCGGGTAAATACGCATACTATGTGCAAAGTAGGTGCATAAAAATCACGTTCCCATTCCTTATTATTCTTCTGAAATAAAGCATATCTTTCTACTCGATAAAATATCAATCTCATATGTTTTTCTATTTGAGTAAAAATCCAAATAGCTTATGCATTTCGTAGATTTAAGATAATTGTGATAAAAAAAGATAAAAATCCAAATAATATGTGATTGAACTTTTCTACGACCGCTCTTCCATGAACGCGGATGTCACAGTTATATATACATGTTATACATAACAGGTGTAATGGAATTCAATCAAAATACAACGATCTAAATAATTCGAAAACTATTTAATTTTTCTACTCAAATAAAGTTAGAACTATGGCTGAGATTTATAAATGCTATTTCGACTTTGTTTAGGAAAGTTCTCAAAAAATAAATTCGTTTTGTCAAAAAAGCGGAATACATAATAGGAACTTGAGTATAGCCATAGTATTCGCAGACCCAAGTCCATGTTGACAAAATCGGTGACTTACCAAATCCTTTGACATTCATCTTTCTTATATATAAAAATGAATCGCTAAATGTCTTGATAAGCGCGAAACTCGAGAACGGCTGAACCGATTTGGCTGATTTCTTTTTTGTTGTGTTTGTTGAAGTCTGGGGAAGGTTATTACGGAGAGAAAAATTTAAAAAATTGTCTGAAAAAGTCTAAAAACACCACTTTTCTATATTCTCATACAAAAAATTCATTATAAGTCATTTTGAACTTTAATACCACACCATAAAGTTTAAATGTCAGTGGACGGGTTCCTGGAAGGCAAAACAATTGAGTGACGTATAAATATTAATGTCAATATTTGTCAATTTTTATACATATAGAATTAAGGCCAGGTTCCTTCAAACAATTTTAAAAAAACAGCCGACGGGCCAATAAGTTTTGTTTTAGAGAAATAGGGCAGAACAAGGTCTGCCGGGACAGCTAGTTAAATAATATCGACGCTTGAAAGGCAATATTGACTAAGCGACATGGAGTAAACTTTACAGGAGAGTGATTTAAAGTTCAAAATTATATTAAAAAAATTATAAAAAAAATCCTAATTGTTCGATTATAACGATGTTAACACTCATATAAATCATTTTTTATAGCTATTCATAATTGTTAAAACGACGCAGAAAAATCTGGCGGTTCGGATGGTATAACTCATTTTACGGATTTTTGTCGCTTAGTCATGATTGCCTTTCAAGCGTCGATATAAATTCAAACGTTTTAGTGAAGTCTAAGCACATATTAAGTTGCGTATATAAATATCAGTCTAAGCCTCCTGCCTCATTTATTATGTTTAAAATTTTCATCATTTTAGTTTGAAATATTCATCAGTTTATTTTTATCTCATTGACTAAGACTTTTCATCAGATGAATGCCAACCTCCAGATTAACTAGTACGACGTAATACATTCGTGACTAGCGTTAATAACCGATGAGTTTATACTTGGCTGAGCTCAATAAAAACCAATCAGTTGTGATCAACGCGAATTTTTACAATACAGGAAAAAATCTCACAATTCCTCTTTTATTAACACGTGTGTGTGAGGGGTAAAATAGTATTGGTGATATTTTAAGTAAGCTTCGTTTTTAGACCTAATTAAAAAAAAAATATAAAAGAAAATACATATTATATCAGGTATCGATGTTACGATACAAAATTATCTATTACAATATACATACAACGTACACGGGTGATAAACTTGTATCGAATTTTATAGTATGAAATTCATCCACGATTTATTCCTTTAACATAATATGTAATCAATTAATAATTAATAAGATTGAGGTTAATTAGTTGAAAAATATAGTTTATGGTAACAAAAATCTAATTAAGTATACAAAGTTGATCTAATATTTCGAATGATGTGTACTTTCTATTTTATACATACTAATTGTATCAGTTACTATTTCTTTTATTGAAATTACTATATGCAAAATATGGAAGTATCTTTAAATTAATAAAGTCAGTTAAAAATAATCTAAATAATATCCTATTTCATACTATCAATATAAAACTACTGATATATTTTTATGTATTCTGTGATCAAACTTTTAGAGATAGATTTTAGATTTTTTTTTAAAGTTAGTTATAAAAAAACAAATGAAACAATAATTGTTTTTTAAACAAAATGGATGGAATGTAAAAGCAAAATCGAAATAGGTTAAGCAAGTAAGCACTGTGTAGTTTCTATGAGATGCCATGGCAGCGTGCAACATAGAGTACCGTTGCATTGCGGTGTCTGCAACTCGAGTCACGACCGTAACTTGCATGGAGCAGATAATACGTGATACCATCCATTAATCATGTTGAGTTTTAGAATCGAACACAGTATAATTTATTAGTCATCTACGTTTTTATTTTAAACTAGCTGATCCGGCAAACGTTGTTTTGCTATATATGTTATTGTAATATCTTCTAAGATGTTCATTGAAATTAAGTGGTGTCAAAGACAATTTTGTTCACAATTAAATACTCTTAATCAACAACATATTTATTTGGATAAAGATTAATATTGTTACGTTGATACAACTCTTAACAAATAATGCATTAATTTCGACCAAATTTGATTACCATAAAAACGGGTCTAGTGAGTTAATCCTAAAAGATAGACATATACTGCCATGGACATTTTTTAGATCATTTCAAGAGGAATAATTCTTTCATACATATATTTTTGGTATCTTGAACTGTTTTCGCAGCGCACGCAATGGAAGCCCTCAAGGATGAATAATTTTCCCCGTTTTTTTCACATTTTCCATTATTTCTTCGCTCCTAATAGTTGCATCGTGATGTTATATAACCTAAAGCCTTCCTCGATGAATGGTCTATTTAACACAAAAATAATTTTTCAATTCGAACCAGTAGTTCCTGAGATTAGCGCGTTCAAACAAACAAACTCTTCAGCTTTATAATATTAGTACAGATATCTATGCTGTGTATAAATTATATAATAATACTTTGATGACTTTGTTGTATGTGTTCTTGAGTTTGTTCAACAAGGATCCCGCGTGTCGCCCAAGAGCGCAGAGGCGACAGAGAGGAGTGACTCTTTAAACCATCCCTCCCGAAGCGAGTAGAGCCTATCCAGAGGCCGCACGCCTTGCCGGTTATCGAGGATGAGTCGTGCCCTCGATCCTGGTAGGAGGAAGGTGGAACTCCCCGGGGGTTTTAGTCGGTGCAAGTCCGACACACCCGGGGCCGCCCCCTGAGGTCCAAAGGGATTTCCCCCGGGTTACAAAAAAATAAATGTGTTCTTGAGTAATATATTTAATAATAATGATGTATCGTCACGCTATGTCCCTTTCGGGTTAAGATACATTAATGGCTATATCCCCTGAAACTGTAATATAAGTTAATAAATATGGGTAACTTATTAAATTAAGTTATTAAAATGACAATATTGAGTATTTTATTCCTCTTGTTCGCAAAGAAATAATTAAACTCCTATAGGTAGAATATCAACATATTTATTTATAAAAGCTGTTGATATTAAAATGCGTTAAAATTTTTATTGAATGTGTCCATGTCAGACTTAAGTTCAACAGAAACTAATAAGTCCATATTATTACTATACACAAATATATTAAATGAATATTAGCTTGTCTTGAATACGACCATTCATAATTTTCGATATACCGTAAGAAGCCTTCACAGAAATATCGATTGAGTTTGGGTTCACATAATCGGATCGATCAAGATCGATTGATTTTAAAGCTGTATACACTTTTACAAAGAACTTATTTATTAAGGTTAATCTGGCTTTTAAAGTTGAGGTTAAGGATAAATCAGTTCTTCAACTTTACACCAATTATGGCGAAATGTGTACACAGGTATTAACGCGAAAGTAACAATATAGTGCTATGTTTACTTGCTGCTGGTAGATGTCGTATGTATTTTCGAACTTCATTACCATTCCACGATACCAAGGTTGCCGACCATAAAAAAATAATCGAAATTCTTTTTAACCGGATCGCTTTACGCCCAGTAGTTAGTTTGTTTCTGAATTATCTATTTTTTATCACACCCACTGTCTATTGGGGTAAGCAGAACAAATTTAATGTTAGTCTTCATTATTTTCTTTTTTTTTTTTGTTTTCATATCATTCATTATCCTTTATGCTCTCTCGTCAAATCCACGTACTCTTAACCTTATACACCACTAGTTACTGAATTAATTCATTTTTGTGTTTCAATGAACGAACTTAGTGGATGATATTCATATTACAGTGCTATTTGTCGTGGCACTCAGCAGTGCAAGATGGGTACGGCAGAGTCGGTCGGATCAGCCTCGGGACACGTGTTTCATTGGAGAGGCGACTGGTGAAATGTCTACAGCTATTTTCCAGGTTAGAACTGTAATAAGTTTTATATCTCCGACAGAGAAATTAACACTACAAAGACTGAATATAGGTATAGCACATACATATATAGGGAATAAGAGAGGCGTAATAGAGTGGGGAGGTAAGTACAACTATTGATATAAATACTATAAGATAATATATAAAAAAAACATAATATTTAAAAAAAAATTGGTCCTTATAAATATATTTTATTTATAATAACTAAACTTAAAAAACAGTCAAAATGATGATGCTCTGGGCAATCTAGTGTTAATTACTCATTATAATTTTACTATTTATAATTAATAATATAAGGTAAGTTTTAATTTCCACCATTTTCTAATGCATGTTATTCTTTTCCAGGGGTACATAGATGATGATAAAAACATCGCGTTTTCACCACTTGGTTACACCGCACTTCTGGCTGTACTCGCAGAGGGTGCCAAAGGCGAAACAAGACAACAACTTGTAACAGCCTTACATCTACCAGATGATCAAAACCTTACAAGACGAACGTATCGTTACATCATGGAGAGATTAGCACACACCCGAGAATACAAATATAATCAGCCTGAACTGCAGAATTATTTCTACGTTTATAAAAATTATACCATTAATGATGATTATAAAAAGATTCTAGAAGATTATTATAAGACTGAAGTTAGATCTGTTGAAAGATATATTCCAAGTCAAGAATTACAATCAGAAGACGATGATGACGATTCAAGTGAAGGCGAATTTACTATTCACATTCCAGAGAAGAAACCGGGAGAGAATATTGATGATATTCCTGAAATGATGCCTCCTAAAGAATCGGACGAGAAATTGATATCTTTCGCGGTTGAAGATGCTCCTGAGAAAGTAGATGTAACTCAAATTCGTCATAAACCGGCTAAAAATATCAAGGAAAAAATTAAATTGGTTAAAACATACCCTAAGAAGGACGAATCTGGGGATGATGAGGAAACAATGGTTGCTGTTGAAGCTAGAAACCACGCAAGGAATTTAAAGGTTATTCATGAAAAACAAGCTACTTCTATGGGTCTTTCAATGAATAGCGTGGCTAAAGAGTCAGGTACGTTTGCGTTAGGCATTTGGTGTTTAAGTCCTCCTAAGTACATTTTTATGTACATTATAAATTTAGATTTTGTATTTTGGAAACACTTTTGAGAGTTTACTTCTATGCTACTAAAAGTAAAAAGTGTTATTCTGTTTCTTGTTTTTTATATTTTATTGGTAGTAATGTTTAATACTCATTATTTTTATATTTCTATTTTCATAGCTTCGGTTTCGAATTCACTGATGCTTATATTTAATGGAATGTATTTCCGTGGCTCTTGGAAACAGCCATTTGAGTCTGTGGAACCTGGTATTTTTTACAAATCAAGTTCTGAGAAAAAACCCGTGTCTGTAATGAAAACCAAAGGTGTTTTCCAGACCACCAGGCTACCAGGACTTGATAGTGAAGCCATACTGTTACCTTACGCTGTAAGTTAAATGATTTTTTATTCAATAATAAATTTCTTGTAGTTATATGTAATAGTAGTAGTGCTTTTTCAGTGCGGTCAGACTTTGAAAGATAAATAATTTTGTAACTATTTTTCCATTCACGGTTTTTATCGCTATAATTAATTAGACAATTGTTTAATTATTAAACTACGTTAAAATTAATTTAAAAACATTGTTTTCCCATAAGAAGCCACATTAGTTGTGGTACATTATTATTGGTACTGTATATTTTAGAGTAGAGACTACATAAGAATATTTTCTAATTCTAGGGGGGCCGTTATGCACTGTTAATATTGCTACCAAGTAGCCGGGATGGATTAACCCGTCTTATAGCTGATATGGCTTCTATCTCACTCTCTGAAATCAGTGAAAGTCTACATGACGAAGAACTACAAGTGTGCATGCCTAGTTTTAACGTAGAGACTACCACAAGACCTATTGGAGCTTTGGCTAAGGTTAGTAATTTGCATATAAGTACTGCAATACAATCATAATAACAGTTATCTTCTATGACATTGTGAATTAAGAAGTTATCACTAACTTCTGCTGTAATAATGCCGTGCAATAACGCGCTTTATTGTCTGCCTCAACGTAACTTTCTATCAGGCGCAATTGAGGTAACTCGCAAGCCTGACTGTAACTAACACCTATTTTCTATAATAATGGAAAGTATTTGTAGCGTATTTAATTTTAATAGTTTATGAAAAACGTCCAAAATCTGACAATGTTGCCTTGTTCAAAGTATTTTTGCATGGCTCTAGAATAGTAGAAGAAGAATGGGAATGAATGAGAATCTCATTTATGAAGAGAAGTTATTGATTAGTATATTAAATAATAGTAAAATTGATTTTGTGCAGCTTGGCGTGAGCAATATTTTCACAAGAGACGCGGAGTTGTCCGGAGTGTCTTCAGATAAAGGACTTTTTGTCAAAGAATTGGTGCAGTTTGTATCGGTTCGAGTGGACAATGCTGAATCTACAGCATCTGAGATTTCAGGTTTGGCTTTAAAATTATGGTACATATAACTATAGTTATTTATAAGTTATTCTTTTATTGTTATACAAATATTCTGTAGTGTAATACTTGCTAATTATATACTTATGAAGAGTAATCAAAAATCAAACTTTTGAATGCCCTGTTGGTTAATGGTTTTCAATAATTTTACTATTTTTTATTTTTAAACATAATTTCCTTCTAAACACCACAGCCTCTATGCTGGTTATGTGGAATAATCCCTTTTTTTATCTAGGGGAAATACTTCTGAATACGATAAGCCTTACTTCGTTTGAAAAATAAAATTGTTGTATCTATAAGATTACTGCGATTGCCTATTCGTCAAAAAGATTAACACTTCTGATAAATTCTTTTGATATTAAATGAAGGCTTAAGTTACTGCTAAGAATTCTTTTGAAATGAAGAAAAATCCTAATCATTTTAACCATCTGTATCAATGAATACGCAGTGAAACTTATTATTAAGTAGTAAATATTATTTCTCACTAAATTAATATAGTCCTTGATAGGTGCTTAGGGCATAATTCAAAAATAATATATTGAGAGTTTTTAATTTAATTTCATTTCAAAATAAATTCTATACAATTTTCGTTTTGTGACTTTTAAAGGTAGATTCAAATAGTTTTTTTTTTTTAAAAGAATCGTTGAAAATTTTGACACATTTTCTTTTGGACGTTATAACTTTTCTCTGGTTATTTAAAAAATAAACAAAGCATTTTTATAGACCGGTTTTACAGACATAATTTTTATCATAAACTATTAAATTAAATAATCAATTGTATTTGTTTATAAGAGCATTACAGAGTCATAAAAGTAATAAATACTATTCTTCAATACTCATAATTACACAATAATGTAGATAGATTTCACATTTACGCGTAGTTTTCAATAATATTTTAATTATAAGATCATTTCAGTTATTGTCATTTCAATGTTTTTAGTAATTAATTAATAACCTAGGCTTTTGGGTGAGGAAAAGAGTTAATAACTAATAACAACATTGCAATAAAATGGGGTTATAAGGTAGAAAATAAACAAACGCCTTCACATTTCTACAACTTTTCTGTCTTTTACAGCTGTTGATCCTGTGGCGTCATTATCAAAGAACCTTCCATTGAACGAAGCCAAGCAAGTCCGTCGCTTCAGCGTTGATCATCCATTTATTTTCTTCATTGTGGATATTATGGACAACCTTGTCGTCGTTGCCGGAAAGGTCACTGACCCTGAGCAGCCCACGCCATTTGAGTCATAAATTGTCAAAACGCATTCCACAGCTTCCGACATAAGATTCAAATTAGAATAAAGGATACGTTGGATATCAGATTTGCAAGATCGTATCGGAAGGTCTGGATGTCGCTTTACTCATTTTAAAAATCACAATAGAAAAAGAATATTGACAATATATTAATATATTAACTATTTGTACTCTCATTCATCATTCTCTAGTTTGTTTCTTGTGTAATTATTTTCGGCATTTAATGACCCACCCTTGTTAATGTAATTATAACGTATATCTTTTTGCTGTGACAGTAACTAAAAATATGTTAATTTTTTTAATCAACCAGACGCATTTGATAACTAAAAAGTACACAGCGTAGTTTTAATTTAGATTAAGGCCATTATTTATTATTTTTATACGATACGTGATAATTTTTAAGATTAAATTATTTATGTTTTATTACAGTTGTTTCATTTTCAATGAATGTGATCATCACGCCGACATTTAACTTATTCACACGACACGATTTAATTAGCAACTTCATCAAATTGTTGTTCAAAATATACCAAGTGGAGAGTAGTTGGTAATAAATATTTTAAAGATAATTCAGCTATTATCGAACGCTTTATGTGAATTGAGGTTTAAACATCCTTTATACCTCCAGATTTAAGACAAAGAATCAATCGGACATCCGACCTTTCGATTAATCAGTAATTATATTTTAAAACCGACTGCAAAAGACATTATTCGGTTTATAGGATTGAATTGAAAGGTTTAAAACCAGTTTTAGGAATTTATATAATATGTGGGTAGCTTAACAAAGTGTAAAGTAATATTGTAAGTTTGTGTATTCGACTGTTCAAGTAAACGACAATAATTGTATTTTAAAAAATATTCACGCTGGTAGTGATAATTGTTTGTTATAAGATAGTGAAAATACAATTAAGTGTTTTTTTTTAATCTGTGTGTGATAATCAATGGAATCGGATAAAGAAAATGTTGAAAAATTCAAATCGTCAACGAGGATTCCATTGCCAGTTAACCCTTTGCCAGCAATACCTAAGCGGTTATTAATGGAATCTATATTGGAGATAGAAAGACGCCCGCTAAGGACTATTAGCAATGAAAATACAGCCGGTCCTAGCCACGAACGAGTATCCCGTAAAAAGAAAAATCCAGTAATTATCGACGCTAGGTATGTAACTGTGAGACCAAAAACTGAGGAACTAGATTACAGTTACACAGTTTTCAAAGATAAACAGAGCTCCAACAGCTCTAAAGATGGTGCTAATAAGCAAGACGTTAAAGAAGGTGGTCTATTTGTTGTTCATGCGAAAGAGCATTGTTCGGATAATACGCCTATATCGGTGACGCCAAGAAAAACACAAACTTTAGAACTGAGTCGCGTGAAAAACACAAAACGTAGCCTCAAAAGACCTCATAGTCGGGAGATTCAAGGCCTTTCACCTTTGGCCTTGCAAGACAAAAAGGAGGAGAGAGTTAAGAAACAGTTACAATTTAATGAAAGCTTACAAGATAGGTTAATGCCACTCGATTTGTGTAAGTACCTCCACACTTTTTTTAAAATTACAATGAAAGGTAGAACACGGTGCTGTCAATTTTGTCACGAATATTAATAATTGAATAAAGAAACCTACATTAAATTTTTTATAGACATACTTTGATAATAGCAAGTACCTAAGCGAATTTCTTGCTTTATCTTCTCGATAGATTCTTCTTTCCGAAATTTTTTTTTTCTTTAATAAATAAACTTATTTACAAGCTTTATTCAAATTACAATCTAATCGTAAGGAACTAATAAGTTTAATCTAAAGTAATATACTTCAATATTATGTATGTCTAGGAAATAAAGTTAACTAACTTTCCTTAGGCTGAGACGTTATTTTGACTTTCCTTAAGCTTATTTAAACATTACAAATGATATTATTTAATTATTATGAAAGTATTTGGAAGTCATCGATTTTCTAAATTTTGATTTGGCTCTGTGAATAATAAGGCTATACTCAAGTTACTATTATATATTTAGTTTTTTGGTAAAGACGAACTTATTTTATGAGCAAAGTCGAAGCAACGTCAAGGTCGTCTATAAATCTCAGATTGTCTGTCGGTTACGGGTAAGTCCTTAGTTAATTAACTATTTATTGTAGTACTATCACTAAGTCCACTATGATTCATATTATTAATGATTTAAAAAAGAATGAAAAAAAAAGATTGAAAAAGTGTTTGTAAAAGGCATATTTATATAAAATTATATTTAACTTGACTTTTAGTGAACAAATCATACATGGAATATCTGTGTCACAATTACACTAGAGACGTGTTTACTTATTTGGTAAGATCTGAAAAGAAGGCACTGGATGTCCCCACAACGCAGAGCTTCACCCGTTCCTGCATTATAAACTGGCTAATGAAAGTTAATGTAAGTATTGTAATAGTATGGGTCGCGGCCGCTCAGGGTGGGGGCCCTGAGCGACTGGTTAGCGATCCTCGAGAAGTAGGTAGAGCATTGTGACGTGCTCTGCCTAAATACAATGAGCAGTGTCCGTCAAGATATCTTTCTCCGAGTTTGTGCCCAGCGGGCGCGGCGCGACGGGGCTGTGGCGAATTGATTACAGAACCCGCAGTCCCCGCCAATGCGCAGAAGAAGTCACCTTGGGGTTTTTAGTCGGTACAAGTCCGACACACCTCGGTCGCGTAACCTCCTAGGCCGAGACGGTCCTATGAGGATTTTCACCAAGTAAAAAAAAAAGTATTGTAACAGTATAATATTTTACACTCTGGATGCAGATGAATAAGGTAAGCATCTCATGGCATCCAAGTTTAAATTTGACCCAAAATCACGAATAAGTTCAAACTATACAAATGGCGACTTGTGAAAGGCAATTGAAAGTTTAGGCCTCTACCTATGCTCAACAGCAGATCGATGTGGGTTAAAATGATTGTGATGATGATACGAATGTCATTCTTTTTGGTCTTACGTGTTATGGAAACAACTCTTGGATGTTCAGTTACCATAGTACCTTTTGTTGTTTGCTGGTTGTTGAGGCTAGCATGACGACGACGTCCATCAATAGTAACCAGAGGGCTGGTGGTCTTCTCTTTTAAACTACATTAGAACTGCCATAGGTCGCAACTAAATTTTTTCATCGAACCAGTAAAAAAACATGGCATTTAAACACATACATAAATATACTGACCACATAATTATTTTTTTATAACGGCTTAACAAAGTAATTACAGTACACCTAATTAAATGTACAGTATGGTTCAAGAAAGCTAACTTCTAAGGAACAAGAATGCAATGACAGTCGCTTTCGTTATGCCAGCCCTCATATGCCATAACTGAATGCCTCTGAGTATATAAATAACTGGAGATAACATACACAAGCAGCTTCCAACACGCGACAGGCCGAAGCGAGTCACTATGGCAATCTTTACACTTGTGTACTGTGGTCATGATTCAGTTAGGACAAGCACCCTACCACCAAAAAAAAGTCTAAAGTAAAAATTTTCCTTCCCTAGAATCAGTATTTAAGGTTTTACGATGATATTTCCGCCAGGACAAGGTTTTTTTTTTATAGAACATCCTATGTATAATTATGTCTAATCTAGCCATAAAGAATTCTTACTTTTATAGTGACAAACAAAACGCGAGAAAAATAAAATGCACTTGCTTAGGCGAGTTAATATGAGGGACTTTACGGTTGTGTTTGTCTTTATTACAGGGCAGTGACGGTGATCCAGCTGTGGCTCAGTGCGCCTGTTGGTATTTAGATTCGATTTTAGGTACAAGTCACGTTCAAGTAGAAAAGTTACAGCTAGTGGCAGCGGCGTGCTTCTGGATTGCGCAAAAGCTGTATGGGTCAGTTTACCCGGGAACGAAGCTGGTCAAGTTCTCTAGTCACGCTTTTTGTACAAAACGATTGTGTTCCGCTGAGAAAGCTGTTTTGCAGAAATTGGTAAGTTCAACACTATGCCAATCTTCTTACTCGTGCAGTCTGTTAGTTAGGCATCTGACAGACTGACCGTACCATGAACATATGAGGCGTCTAATTTCAAAACCCACTAAAACGATTTTTCGTACATAATTACTTAATAGCCCTAATAGTAATTTGAAATATTTTTATCAAAGCAAATATTATATATTAATTATTTGTTTTTTGCTTTTTCACTCTAGAATAATAATTTAAATACCTTTTAAGAATGTGATTATTAAGTCAAAAGATTAAATATATGGGACTTGAAAAAAATTTTATAGTGGGTTTTGAAATCGGACTCCTCATATACTATATTCTTATTACTATATTCATATCGTATTCTAATAGTGTCCAACTCTGACTTAACCTTTATTTTCTTTCAACGTTTCTTCTCAAGGTAATTACTTTGGAAAGACTATTAGATCTATACTACAGGTAATTCTATAAAGATTAAAAATAATTGATGTAGCATAACGTCGTGATATTTGGAAGTCTTATGTCCATCATTTTGCACTTTCTCACTAGCCTTACCGCTGAATGGTACTCAGTAGAAGTTTTCTCAGGACCTCTTCTCTAATTGAGGCTTATAGATCATACATAAAAAAATAAAATACTGATTTTTATTTTGTTGCAGAACTTCCCAAACCAACCAGTTGTGGCTCAAGATTTCATCAATTATTTATCTTGGTGGTGCGATAGCGACCATCCCGGTGAAATCGAAGTTGCTGCTACATTCCTGTGTATGTCTGGCATGATGGTCGACAAATGCTTGTGCAACCATTATCCCTCAGTTATCGCCGCTGCGTCAGTGCGCAACGCTTTGCTGCTGCTTAGGAAACGAAATATGATGATGCGCCTACAAGCCTGCCCAGTGTAAATATACTTTCTTCATATCCTTAATCTGTATCGTTATTCTCATACTTTGCTAGCTTTAGTAACCCGGGATTTCCCGGTAGAAATATCTTCTTTTTTTTTACTTGGCGAAAATCCTCATAAGAATCTCTCAACCACACAGGGGGTTTTATGACCTAGATGTGTTGGACTTGTACCGACTAAAAACCCCAAGGTGTACTTTTGCGCATTGGCGGGACTGCGGGTCCTGTAATCAATTCGCCACAGCTCCGTCGCGCTGTCACTGGGCACAAACTCGAGGGAAGTTGGTGCCTTCCCCGATACTGCTCGTTGTATTTAGGCAGAGCACGTCACAATGCTCTGCCGACTTCTCAAGGGTCGCTTACCAGTTGCTCAGGGCCCCCACCCTGAGAGGCCCGGTAGAAATACCTTATTTAATTCTAATGTGGGCTAATTTTCCAAAAACGGCGAAAGATGTGATTTTTATTATCATAAAGCTGTGTAAACAGCTTAATAAGTAAATAAGTTTATGTAAGCATGTAAATGCTTTCATGGTGCTTTCTGTAAGTTGACGGATTTTTAAACATGAAACGAATTTTTAATCCTTATTTCACCCTCTTAGGAGTAGATTTTTTTTACACTAGCTCGACAAAGTGACTACAGTGCACCTGATGGTAAGTACAGTGTAGTCCAACAACGAAAACGATTATCAAAGGATGAAAATCCATTGATAGTCTCCATCTTTATATCGACCCATATACCACGACTGAAGGTCTCTAGGTAGGTATATGAGTTACTGGATATACACAAGCTGATCCCGAAACGGGACAGGTCAAAGCGAGTCACTATGACTCTTTACACTTGTGTACTGTGGTCATGACTCTGTTCGGGTAAGCGCTCTACCACCAAAAAAAAAATCTGTAACGCTAGGTTTAGTGGGTTACGTTACAAAAAATAAACCTAAAGTAAACATTTTATGTCTCTAGAATCAGTAATTTAGGTTTCACGATGATATGCCCATCAGGACAAGAGATTTTCTTATATAGACAAAGCTGGGAGACACTTAAGTTCTTGCTGAGACACGTTATACAAATAAATGCAGAAATATAACGTTATTCATAGCAAAGACCGCTCTCGCGGCCGACCGCTGTATATTTTTTCCTTAAGTGTTCATTCTTGTCTATAAAACAAGTTATATTTACATAGAATTATTCTATGACATCCGCCTGTGTCTTTTATCAAATATAATATAATCGGGATTTTCCTATATAAATTACTTTAAATGAATATTTGACAATAAAGTTTATTCTATAAATGAGTTTGTACGATAATTCTAGGTACAGGGCAGCACAGAAGAAAGCAGAAAACATTTCCGCCATCCACTCCTTGCTACGCAAAGCTGTTAGGATGGTTGCAAATCCTTTATACGAATATAAGGCACCGTTTGATCATTACGGAGGCCCCCCTCATTATATAGCGCAGAGAATTGCAAGTGCTGCTAATGAGTTCTTTATCATCGATGCTAGAAATGGGAAGCAGTCCTATTAAAAATTCACTATGTTTTTATGAAATACATACTTATGCCATTTTATATCATACATACATTATACATTGTGTCCTCACAAAATCAACTAGGGGAAGGAAAGCAGTTTGCAAAATCTGATGTAAACACAATGTATTAAAATTTTGTGAGCTATTTTTTGTTTCTTTAGGGTTTTTTTTATCACATACTAAGTATTATAAAAACAAATATAAGATATATATATTTTTCACTACCTAAACATGGTTCTATTATCTTTTTTCCTTTTTTGATCGCTATCTTTTTTTGCTATCGTCGTTATTCAATTAAGCTTACAAAAATATTTTAAATCTCAGATAATATTTTATATTTTCCCTCCTTCCCTAATTGAATTATAAGACAAATGTTGTAGAGGTATAAAAATGGACACTGAGAACATAAAAGTTGTTTAGATTAAATATTTATTCATGTTCCTAAAATATAAACAGGCTTTAAGACATCTGTAATATGATATTAATAATTAGAACGTAGACCAGAGACAATACTGAAGCAAAAACTGTAAACTGTGTATTATAAAGCACAGTTTAAAATAAATCTAGATATTATGACATATTAAATTATATTTATATGCCACTAAACAGCAAAACAGCGTTATAATATAATCAAAAGTGAGATATAAAATTCACTAATGCAAAACTGAACATAGCTGGCACGTCATTTTGTAAGAATAATAAAAAAATAATAATAGGGTTTTAGTTCTGTTTAAATAAGTATAGGCCATTAAAACAATTAAATAAATACGAATATAAATTGTCTTTTATTTACCCGTAAATTAGTTGTACCTTGTAACGGTTGATTATTGGGGTTTTCCTTGATTAACAATACAATTTAAACTAATAAAATAAACGTAGTCTTTGGACCTAATGTCACTTAATTGATAACGCTGGTTTTGATAGTAAATACAATTCATTTCACGTCACAATATCCCAGGTAAAGCCATAGAAGTAAGTAAAATTGAAAAATCATTGTTACTCGTACAAAAATAGTGGAATCCTGATAACGTACGGAATACGCCAGTGAAAGTTTAACCGGAAATGAAAAACAGGGAATCCGGTTGATAATAACACTTTTCATCTCGGCGTAAACAGTTACATTGAGTAAGTGAACAAAATATTTTTGTGGCCAAGTTGTGATTTATTATTTAACGATTTTAGCATGTACTGCTACTTTCTCTGCAATTTTCAATATTATGACTATACTAAATTTAAAGTCAAAAGAAATATTTCATTTTTATCTTTATATAACGATTTTTGAATCTCAGATATACGTAAATTATTATAGAATTAGGAAATAAGAAATTACACACAAGCGATTTGTCGCTTGAACCGATTTAAACCAAAAACATTGTTCTTATAAGGAACAACCCGAAAATACAACGATCTAAAGCAATATTAATGATATTATTCTATTGTCGTTTCAAGAAATGCTACAAAGTTGAAGATAAACCATCATACTGTGTGTATCATACTGTGCATGAATTAGTCCTCGAAAACAGAAAATATTTTGCTCCGCTCTTATTCACACTTTTTGTATTATAATCATTATAATCACTTATGAAAAAGAGTCTGTTTTATCATAAAGTTCAATATTAAATATATGCTGAAGGGAATGTCAAGGATTTGTATCTGAGAGGCTTGCTAGCTCTGGGAAAACCAATACGCAAGTTGCACTGTTTATTTTACTATACTAAGCTGTTAAATTCAAAACTGAATGTGAAACCTTATGACAATGTATTAAAGTTCAGTACACAATGTAATAGGCATCACATAAGTCAGTTTTAGCTTACGTATATCTTGTTTACGGTCATTCCACTGACAGACTTCGTCTCGTCAGTCTATTTGTGTTAATAAAATTAAATAAATACTAAAATATATTGAAAAATAGTGAGTGACAAGTTTAAAAACGTGAAGTATATTTAATTTAGTCAAAAAATGCAGTTTCTCGTAGGTAAGTTTCATGATTGCTTTTATTAATACTCATTTTAGTTAGATACATCTTATTACGTCGGATGCAATTATGATAACCATGTGAGGTTATACAGGAAACAACAATAATTTGGTTAATTGATTTAGAGATAGTAATTCTTATTCTATACTTAAATATTTTGCTTATTAAAATTCTTGATTTGTCTGAAGCTTATTTATTTAATACAATGTAGTTTTTTTTTATTATATACACATCCACGAATCGAGACAAAACTCAGAAAATTTTGTCGGTACCGGGCTTCGAATGCAGGACCTTTCACGACGTAATGTCACTACAAATTGCATTATCAGGCTATCATTTTACATATTAAATATACTAGTAATCTATTTACTAGTAACATACTTGTTCCTAACCTGTTTTTAAACTTATTCTAATGTTAAAAAACTATAGTAGCACAGAAATTAATAATGAAAGAAAAGTTTTTAATAAAAGAGGGTTCTTAAATATTCTATATTAGATGCTTATACAAGAACCTCAGTCTTATGAATCAATTAAGATACCTCTTTACTTTAATGTATCAATAATACAAAGAAAATAAGACAACGAAAATATGTTTATATTTATTATGTTTATTTATTAATTATGTTTATAGATTAAAGTTAAAACGTCAATTGAAAAGTGTCAAAAAGTATTAATCGTAATTATTTGTTTCAGGTTCATTAATATGTTGCTTATTAATCAGTGTAAAGTCACAAAACACGTTAAAACCTTTGGAATTTGTCAATGGTGCCTTCATAAAAACAGATCCTGGTCGAATATATTTTGAAAACGATATGCGAGACGCTACTCCTAGTGCATACGTCGATTTTTATCGAACATTTAATCAGCAAGGCGTTGCTAATCAACTACGAGATGAACAACAGGTAAAAGCGGTACGACCAGACCAGAATCTTAGCTTCGCCAGACTACAACCATCTGTACAAACTAATCAACTAAACAGAGAACGTGTCGAGGACTTGAAAAATAAAAATGGTCTGTGGAATTTAGGCTCTGATCTTGCCATTACTAAATACAATAAGAATCCTCAAAACACGGGTATTTTAACAAAGGAAGCCGCTGATAGTATTACCAATTTTGGCATTAACTTGTTCAAGGTAAGACAATTTATTACTATAAAAAAATCACTCGATCATAACGAATATAACGAATTATTCACATTTCACAATGCCTGAAGATCTGTCTGTCTCTTTAATTAATACAATCTGCTTATTATGACGTATGGTGCAAAAGCCTGAATTCTCACCAGAAAAACCGTTTAACGAATGAAAATGGCATAGAGAAGGACGGACCTTGCAATACTCGAAATTAAATTAAAAGATTGTGCGCCCAACTTTGAAATCCGACATCGTACTAAGATCTACGATATTGGAGATTGGATAACGTTTCTTGGAACTGTACGTCCAGCTACGAAATGGGTTGACGATGTAGTTAAGCTTGCAGGACTTGGCTGAATAAAATTGGTACTGGATTGAGGGTGTTGGCATAACATGAAAGATGCACTTGGCAGAATCGGGCTGCTAATGAATGAAAAAAATGTAATGAGTACAATTAAATCCCTGGTTATTGGTACTAATTCAGTTTCAATTCTCGTTCCCTATAATCCTCGGGTGGTACTAAACCAGCGGTAGTAAGTATTGTGCTTTGACTGGATTGCAATCACAATACATATATGCCATCACAAAGATCGTAGTGGTAAGACGAATAGGAAAGCCACATTATTGGATTAGTCCATGTATATTAGGTTCCTCAAGATCGGCAGTGCAATGACAATACTTCAAGCGTTGCACTCGCTCATACGTTTTAGCAGCCATTTCCATGGAGTGGATTATTAGTGTCTGCTATTTTAAACCTTAAAATATCTGATATGACAAAATTAACAAGAAATATTATTTTGTGCTAAGCTAATAACTATATTGTTATAAATTGCAGAATGTCATCAATTTACAATCAGGAAACGTCGTCTTTTCTCCGTATTCGATTACGATGCTCCTTTCACTCCTACAGCAAGGTGCTAAAGAAACTACTTTAGACCAAATCAGTACCGCATTACAGATTTCAAGTACTAAGTCTGCAGAAATTTATAGAAAGATCACTGAAGATGTATTCGTGAGTATTTTTTCTCTTAATAACCGAATACAACTCATTTTAATAAACATCGGACTGAACTGGTCTAGCCACACAATTTTATTTCATTAACCATCAACGTACACATTGAAGAAAATCGGTTTTTAATTATTTATAACATAATTCATATATAATTGACTTCATATTTAAACATAAAGTGATTGAATCAATCTGGTTATAAAGAAATGTATTGATCACAGGTGAAAATTTGTCCATGGTAACGATTTTAAATCACACATAAACATCCACAAATATATCCTTGACAATACTATTATCATTTTATTTATATAAATACTGTGAAAAGTGTATCAGAACCATTGACTATATTATTATGTATTGTTTTATAAGAATAATAATTGAAAACAAACGCAAAAGTTAGAACATAACCTTAATCTAAATAAATTGACACTAAAGTATATTTTAGTTACTAGAGTAATGAAAATCGATTAATATGATTATATCTTGCACATCTGTTATAAACACTAAAGAATCCTCAATGGTAATTAAATGTATGACATCTTAATGCATACAAGGGTTATTATCATGATTACAGAGTAACAAAACTAACATTACAACTACATTTTGTAATCGTTAATCATTAATCAGATAACATTTTGCCCATCTCTGGTTACTTGTACTCAGATGGTACTTACTGCTCATCAGTAGCATTAATTCCATAAATACATAAAAGCATTGCATGTTATGACGATAAATAAGTCTGGAATAAATTGTTTAAAGTTAAACAAAACAAACCATTTATATTGATATCTATTCTATATTCACGTCATCTACCTTTCCTATGAAAGCAATATAATATTTAGTATCATAATATAATATTCAAATTAATTACGTGAATTCTGCCTACCCTCTACAAATACCCTATGCACGTCACTGCTGCTCATGGTTATAATAATTTTCGCAATGCCATTTGACCTACGTTGTAATCAATACAGATATAATTTATTTCCTTACGATGTTTATTAACCGTCTCTATAATCTACTGTTCATCAAAATCATTATCAGTTTTCCTAATGCTCATATAAATTACAATGTTATATAATTAACTTATTTTTTTATATTAATCAAGTATTTTTGAAGCGACATTTTTCTTTAGAAAATCTCATCTTGTTCCATTTATTTCAAATTTGATATTTCTGATTCACAGAAGCGGAATTCCCACAACATACTCAAGACTGCAAATAATATATTCGTATCAAATTCGTTTGATATCAACTCCGAATTTTTAAAGATCGCCGTTAATAATTTTAAAAGTGATATATCACAAACCAGTTTCGTGAGACCTGACTTGGCTGCGAAGTTTATAAATAATTGGGTGGCTACAAAAACAGATAATAAAATAGACAAGCTTGTATCCCCAGGTAATTATTAATTCTACAGCAATTTAAAAAATATGTGACTTAACAGTTGTTCAGTTATTAATTTGGTCGGTTTGAATACTACTAAAGCTTCTAGATACAAATTTGTATTTGAAACATTTGATGAATGTACTGGAATATTCTCAAATGTTTCTTGTCATGGAAGATGGTGCTTTTGATGGAAAATTATTATCGTCATTTACAAATAATCACAAGAATGCAGTTTTATCACTGGTTTTTTTTTTAATAACTCCCGAGTAAATTCGTTTACTCGGTAAAGCGACTTTAACTTGTTGGACAAAATATCAAAAAGTCATAAGGTGTATGTATGTACTAAAACGCATATAAATTATTCCGGTAATATGGGATATCGGTGTATTATACCTAAAAATGCCATATTAAGTACTCACTTTTGATTTTTATGGTAATAATATTTATACAAGAATTAAAAAAAATATGGAATGCATACTTAATGAAAACTTGTAAACGTATTACGATTACAAGTTCATAATTTGATTTGACAATATCTTTTACTTAATGACATAGATTATTGAATGTTTTCCGTTGCTGTTTACACTTTTTCTTCTTCTATTCAGTTGGTATGTTTGCTATCAGGCTCAAGAGATAATTAAATAATTTTCGTTATAACACCATTTAAAAGTAAAGTAAGGAAAGGTAAAATTATAATCAAATGTTTCATAATATTTACAGATGGGTTGAGTGCAAATACACAAATGGTTTTAGCCAACGCAGTCTATTTCAAAGGTCTATGGCAGATTCCGTTCAGATCGGAATTGACATTAATACGCCCATTTGAAATAAGCGGCGGACTAACTAAACCAGCTTCTTTTATGCGCACACGTAGGCGTTTTAAGACTGGTGTTGATTCATACACTGGTTCCAAAGTCATCGTTTTGCCGTTTGAGGTTAGCCAATAATTAATTATGTTTTACAGTTAAATACAAAATTCACCAATCCTTAGTTAAAATAATTTCTCAAAATTTCACATTTTATATTCGTATATAAAATCTGTTTTATTTTTATACTTTGCTCATTATATTTTCATTATTTTTTAATTCATAAAATACAATTAATAGGTATATATGGTAATTCAATATACCTAATAAGATAATATTTAAAAACTATACTTGCTACTAGTAAAACGTTTCAAAAGTTGGACAATTAATATATATATATTACTATAAATGAATTACTCGATTGTACATTTATCGAGGGGTGAAAGGCTATTTGCTTTAAGCGACATTTTTGGTAATATTTTGTAGTAAACATTTTCGGAATCAGCGTTTTTTTACCTATTCCGAATATACACGGTTAGTCGGAAAGGGTATATAAAGCGAAAAACCTAGGAAGGGGACCATTAAAACAAACATCTTGTGTACTATAACTTTTCGCAAAAATAATTAACTAATGAGATACAGGTACCTATAAATTTACATACTAAAAGTATAAAGAGGCAGCCCTAGAAATCATATGTTTCTCGTGTGTCAACGACCCACCATCCTTGACCTATAAAATCTTACGGATCTTTCTATTGGTTGGTGAAGTTTTAGGTAATAATAAATTAGGGATGTCGAAATTGAAAAAAAAATTGTTATATCGATATTTATTAAAATATCAATATCGGAGTCGATATATCAAAGGAAAAATATCGATTAAATCTCAATAAACACGAAAGTATTTTACCAGTATTCCTTTTTATTAGATAAAATTTACAAATATATCAAGAACTTAAAGGCTATCTTCTAACTTTAAGACCTATTTAAGATATCAAACAAAAATAAATAATAAATAAATAAATGGCGGCAAATAATAAACATGCAACAAATTCAGATGTCAGATGATATTTCGATATTTTCAATTCATAATATCGATATTTTTGGGCGATATATTTTGAAATGATATATACATAGAAAATATCCAGTATCGAAAATTGTATCGAAAACGATATTTTTTAAATTCTTATGGCACTGAAGTCGCGAATATCTGAAACTATAGAAGATAGGAACGAACGAAAAAAAAACGTTGTTGTCTAAGACTGTTGAGTATTATGTTTTGTTACCTTGTGTGCATTGACATATGAATTTGATGCATATATATTATTTACCGCCATTTTGCGAGTATTGTAGGTGTCAGTACCTTATTATCTCGTGAAATGTTTACTTTTTTCATTTTCTTTAATGTCAGAATTAAAAGCTCGCCACGTAAAGCTTTTAGTTGCTGTAGCCAGCAACAATGCAGCTAACTGCTAATGTGGCCTCTCGAAGCAACGGAATACCGAACGAGTTGAAACAGTTCCTCGATGCTCCAAATCTATCCCGTAAAGAAAACTCTATAAAATTATGGATTGAAACAAGACATTTTACCCCAGTTCTTTCAAATTTAGCACTTAAATACTTGATACCTACGGCTTCCTCTGTACCTTCAGAAATAGTAGCTTCTGCCGTAAATCTGGCCGGTCTAACAATAGAAGCTGGCTTTATAGCGTAGCATGTAAAAAGCAGAGATTATCTACTTTCACTGCCGGACAAATACTGGTTTGTCTGATTTATTTTTGTTTGATATTTTAAATAGGTCTTAAAATAAGAAGATAACCTTTTAGTTCTTGATATTTTTGTAATTTCGTCTAATAAAAAGGAATACTGGTAAAATACTTTCGTGTTTATTAAGATTTAATCGATATATCGACATTTTTCCATTGATATATCGACGTCGATATTGATATTTGTTAAAATATCATATCATATCGATATAACGATATTTTTTCATTTTTGACACCCCTAGTGGGCGTGGCTTGTCGCTATGGTTGTCAAAGTTTAAGAATAAATGACATAATTTATTTTGAGGATGTAAAAATAAATTACAACTTTCAGGAAAATTACTATATTCCTTTTTAAGTATATACGATACGAGCCTTGGCTTGATATACCTTTTCCGTCTAACCGTGTATATATATATATATATATATATATATAAGATATTTATTACATCTAAAGGTGAAAGGCTATTTGGCTAAAAGCAACATTTTTGGTGATCTAGTAATATATATCAGTATTCTTGTCGTATGTTCAAACAGGGGACAATAATATCCAAAAATTGATAGGGCTAGTTGCGTTGATTGCTACAATTAATTATCTATAAGCTGATGTAACATAAGTAGACGCGATATTACATTAGTGCCATTTGACTTATGTATAACCATAAAGGTTTAATATATATTTGATACATTTTTCTGAGTGGTTTGTATGTTACATTAATGTAAATTTTTATTTCAGTTAGATCAATACTCATTGATGATTATATTGCCATCTGAGTTATCAAATGTTGACAGAGAGCTCTCCATGCTAAATGTTACACAACTCACTAATTATCATAATTTTACAAGCAAAGATGTGGAATTAGAGTTGCCAAAGTTTACTGTGAAAGCGGATATTGATTTAGTTCCTGTTTTTATGAGGGTTAGTATACAATCTAACTAACGTATTATTTGAGCTGTTTTATAAATATTATTTTCTCTTGGGATTAAGATTGCGGGTAGTAAAATATTATATAATATTAAAGTATTATATGATGTATACTGGAAGATATTTTTTGTTTTTACAATTTAAATCGTAAGCAGTCTTACTAATTTACTACAAAAGTTAATCTAAAGAAATTCAAATCACTAATTTCTTCTATTTTTAATTTCTAAAGCACTTTTTAAATAGCTATCGTGTAGTTAATTCAAATCTGTGTCTTGTCTCTAACTTATAGGAAACAATAAAAGGTAAAGAGTTAAACTGTGTTTGTAAATAAGGCTTTATCAAATTTCAAGGAATCCTGATACTTACAATTAATTGTACGTTTGCATCGGCCATATTTGCTGTGATTTGTGCGACTAAATGAAGACATAATTTGATTTTACTAGCAAGGTCCGAATCCAAGACTCGAAATAATTTTTAAGAGACAATGTCTTCGGATACGTTATTTCATTCCTTTATTTGTATTATTTCTAAGTAAAATTGTTTATTTTTTCAGCTGGGTATTACAAACATGTTTAGTCAACGTTCAGAGCTATACGGTCTTGGAACTCATCGATCTTCATCGCCGCAAGTGTCATCCGCAGTACATTCAGCAGTGTTGTCAATAGATGAGCAGGGGGGTTCTGCTGCTGCTGCAACTGCATTTAATGTCGTTGCACTGTCTAACGATAATGCTTCAGTTAAATTTATAGTTAACAAACCTTTCATAGCTGTTTTATGGGATGGTGCAACTTCACTACCACTGTTTATGGCCAAGGTTGTTGATCCTGTCTTTTAAGAATTATAGCTACTGGAGAGCATGTGTTTTAAAGTTTTAATATAAAGTATGTGAAAAAATTATAATTTGGCAAAAGTAACTCAATGGTATAAATATTTTTAGTGTTTACTATATATTCTTAAAAAAAATGTTTTCCACTACTAAGAGTAGATAACAATATGACACAAGAAATTTAGTTTTTTATCTGTGAAAAATGCAAACACAAAAGCCATATACATTATGACAGTTCTCTTCTTTCTTATTATGTACTGTTTTTTTATCAATATAAGCTATAGTACTGTTGATAGCCCATAAATAAATAAATTACTTTATGTATCTGTATCTTGTTTCCTCGTGAATGATTTAGAATATTAAGAAGACTGAAGTACTGATATTACTGTTTGATAAAATAAATTGACAAAGTAATATTTTTTTAAATTATTTACTTTATTTTCTTAATTTACGTTATATTCCTTAAAAGTATATACGTCTTTTTTATTTTTTAAAATATTTTTTCTTTTAATACGCTTAAATAGATTTATCACTGGGTCATCAGCAAATATTCTTAGATCTCCGCTGTAGTAACTTTCTATTTCATGGAGAGCTTTTCCTTCAGTCTCAGGCGTGAAGAAATATAAATAAATAGTTCCAGCAAACCCGAATCCAGCATAGACAGCAAATGTACCCCATAATTTTATATGAGTTTCAAAATTAATAAAAGTTTTTGATCCTATAAATGTTACGACGTAGTTCCAGGCTGCTGCAATCCCTTGGGCAGAAGCGCGACTTCTGAAATTTAAAAATTATATTGTTACAATAAGAGAGAAGCCCAACAGCAAATATCACTAATAAGCTATGATGGATATAATATAAAATATAATTATTAAATACTAAATATTATGTTCACAAAATTTTGTGAACTGTAACTATTTATTATTATAACTCCTAATATAATGTCTAAGAATGACTGACTATACAAAAACCGTAAAGAATTAGACGATTTCTTCAATTAATTTTTGTATTGTGATTTGTTAGTTCTTTTCTATGTTGTTAGTTAACTATTTCTCTCCTTTAGATACCACGCTTAACTAAATATGATAAAAACTTCTACTATAAATCGTTATCAGAGTTAAGTAATACTTACCATAAGTTAAAAAAACAAGTAATATTATAATTAAATGTATTAGTAAGACCATTTAACCTAAAATAAATACCTGAATGGAAACATTTCTCCAAGTAGCACCCACGGTATATTAAATCCAGTAAATATAGTAAGTATATAAAATAACGCTAAAGGCAGAGAACTCTTTTGGTCCGGGAATGTGTTTTTATCGTATGAGAACACTGTGTCAGGTAAGTTGAGCTTAGCGTATATACTGAGAGAAGTACATGAAAGAGCAGTTCCTAACATTGCTGTTACAATTAGTTTGCGTTTTCCAGCTACTTTGATCACGCCGATAACTATAATACTTGCTATGAAGGTTATTATTCCTACCATGAGCTGTAACAAAGAATATAATAACAATGAAATTCAACCACTTAGCATTTTCTGTCATTTGTATCATGGCAAATATTCTGTTAATTTGTTTAACTTTTACTCCACCTTCTCCCTTAAACATAGAACCACACGATCTGTTTTGTACAGCTACAATTATATCGTTACTTCTATACCGAGACGCACTAAAAGATTTTGCAGTCCTTTACCGCTACCGTCTCATTTGGCTGTAATATAATCTTCCAGACGGTGTACTCCCACCTAACCTTCCTTTAAAAGAAATGTGAAGGGACTTCTGAGTAGGCCAGAATTATCACAGCCTTCTATTCCTTGACAGTTGGTTTGGACAGTGTTGCCAAACGTCTGATGCAGTGAAATCATTTTTTCAAATTAGTTAAAAAAATATTACTCTCCATAAAGAGTGGCATGCGGTGAACATCCAACACAAAAGCCAGCACACTCTATTCATAAAATTGATACTTCTAACTTCAAAATTTACAGCTTTTTACATGTGGAAAATCTTCATAGATCCGTCACGGTTACACATCAGGGGGATAGCACTTTTTACCGTAGCCTGTAATGGGACGCGTCACTGACGAAAGATTTCTGTTTATGATATAAAAGACATTATAGCTATCGGTCAATAAACATCAAAGTTTCGGTAAGTAACATGGCTTTGTTTCAAACAATATCAATAAAGAGTAAGTTTAAATAATCTCCAATTGCAATAATACATACCACGATATCTTTTCCATCATCAGCCATTCCGAACGCGCCACATATATTTACCATATTTGGACGAATCGGAGTTAAGCCACTCATGACAAAAAACATGAAATATAACATGACTAATGTCAGCGGCCTCAGTGTTTCTTTGGTCAACATCACATATCTGAATTTTAGTATTGATCTGAAATATTAATTTTAAGAAATAATTATTTGCAACGCATCAATTTTAACTATGGTATTCAGTATTTAGTATTACCTCATCGACAACCATAGTAACTTCTGTCGGCCTATCACGCTTCGGGATAGGCTTAAATATGCCCAGTTTCTCATACACCTAGAGATCTTGAGTCGTGGTATATCTGGGTCTGCATGGCTGTGGCGACTGTTAATGGAATTCCGGTCTTTGATAGATGCTATCATTCTTGAACTGCACTACTTTCCATCAAGTGCACTTTAGTTCAATTGGCTTTAACTAATTTGTCATGCCAGTATAAAAAATAATTTGAAGGCTTGATATCAGTATGTCGATTAAGCCAAAAGGTCAACTACGAGTATAATCTACTAACTAATAAATAGAATTTTATACAACTAGATTTAATTTGTTGGTACAAGTCGCTCTTAGAATTTAGAGCAAATACCGGTCAAATTATGTAGGTAACAAAAAAAAAATTGTTATTAATCAAGAAATATCAGCTAACGATATTTTTGAAAACTTTCATGTTTTTAAACACAATGACGTATTGAACGGTATATCTATTTACCCCTTATTTCCGCACAAATTTTGAAAGCAAACTGCCTATAGTATTTTAATTCATAAATACACAAGAGTGAACTGTTCCTATACTTATTAATTTCCAAATACATGACGGAAGTGTTTAGTTTTTTTTATAAGACGCCATGCAGGTTTCCTCACGTAGTTTTCCTTCACTGGAGAGCATGTAATGCCTAATCCGTACATAAACGCAAATTAGATAAAATCAATAATATACCTCTGCTCACGCTGAAATGGGTATAGCGTGGCGATATATTTACATTAATAACTAGCTGGAACCGCAGCACAATTTACAATCTAAGCTTGCGGATTTTAAACAAACCTTCAAAGCCAATTTCACCCTCTTAGGGGGTGGGATATCAAAAAACCCAATCTTAGTGGACGCCTACGTTATACATAGAGCCCAATGTTCAAATTTCATGTTTCTAGCTTTAGTAGCTTAGGCTCAGCGATGGTATGTCAGTGAGGACAGGAGTGTTTATATACATTTTATTTTTGGATAATAATAGGGTTCCCAGTTTCCCGATACATTACTCCATTCACATGATATATTATATATACAATTACAATCAACAATATACACTTCCTATTAAGCAGTAGCGTTCATTCCATAAATGCTTGAAAGCATTGCATGCGCTTACGATAAATAATTCTGGAATAAATTCATTTATTTTAAACAAAAAAAGGAACCCTTTATATTCATATCTATTCTATTTTCATGGTATATATTATCCATATGAAGGTAATATAATATTGATTATCATTATATAGTATTCAAATTCATTATTTGAATCTGCCTACTCAGTCCAAATATCCTATGCACGCCACTGTTATAAAGGTATCCACAACATAGATTAGAGTGGCCTGTTTAAATTGTATTAATGTTAATGAAAGTCAAGATTATATGTACATTTCGTAACATATATAGATAAGATAATATTTCATTTGTAATAATTAGTTTTATTTATGTTTGCTCAAGTTACCGTTTGATTGGATGCATTTTGTTATGCTCACATTCAATCGTTTTGGAGTCATCTGTAGGACATATTGCACAATTTTGTAAATTTTTTGAGTATATCAACAGATTTGTGAATTCGTCTTGCACATCTTCGGGAGTCGTCCATCCACGTAAATAGCATAGAGATTTTAGCGCGTCTTTTTCTCTTCCTTGAGATAACAGCCAAACTGGTGTTTCTGGAACCTTTACATTTATTACATAAAATAATACTTTACATCAAAATTGTAATACTAATAAAAAAAAATGGAATGGCATAATAAATTCATTGTAATAACATTTAATTTCATTATAAAAACATTTTAGTATTGTCGCTCTAATAACTGGAACATTAGAATTTATTTAATGTGATTATTTTAATAGTTTTATAGTGTAGTGTAATAGTATATATAAATATATATATCGAGGGGTGAAAGGCTATTTGGTTTAAGTGACATTTTTTTGTTGATATAGTAATATATATATATTTTCAGAATCAGCGTTTTTTATACCAATTCCAAAAATATATAAAAAAATGTTGCTTAAACCAAATAGCCTTTAACCCCTCGATATATGTATTTATTTCTTGTATATATGTATTACAAGAAATATATTGCACAAAAATAATTTGTTAAGACTTATCTTCTCTATAATATAAAAATGAATCGTTAAATGTGTATAAGCGGGAAACTCGAGAACGGCTGAACCGATTTGGCTGATTTCTTTTTTATTGCGTTTGTTAAAGTCTGGGGAGGTTATTACGGAGAGAAAAATTAAAAAAATTGTCTGAAAAAGTCTAAAAACAACACTTTTCTATATAATCTCATACAAAAAATTCGTAATAATATTTAAAAGTCAATTTGAACTTTAACACCATACCATAAAGTTTAAATGTTAGTGGACGGGTTCCGGGAAGGCAAAACAATTGAGTGACCTATAAATATTAATGTCAATATTTGTCAATTTTTATACATATAGCATTAAGGCCAGGTTCCTTCAAACAATTTTCAAAAAAATCTGATGGGGAAGCTATTAACATTAAAAAAAACAATGTGACTTTGTTTTAGAGAAATAGGGCAGAACAAGGTCTGCCAGGACAGCGAGTGTTATATATATACTATGTATATACGATAAAATAATTTGAATTGGTGGAATAACAACATGCATGCAAAATGGGACTTTTTCTTTTTTTAGGCAATTAATATCGGACACTATATAGAAATTTATGAAGTTTTTTATTATGACACGACAAAGTATACCACACCTGATGGTGAGCTGTCCAAGGGCGATGATTTCAAAGGAAGGGAGTCATATACTAACCGCTGCCGTCATGCTGGCATGTGTAAATATTCAACAATTTGCAGGTCTATAGGTACATAAACAAATATACAGGCTGGTTTTATTGACGAGGGAGATGTTTAAGAATACAATAATTTGTACCTTCTTATAACTAATAAAAATGTAAATAACAATATTCCCTAACAAATCATAAAGAAACATTGATGAACAAATGAGAATTGATCCGTAAAATGTTTGGACACCGCAGCACGTGTGGTGCACGATTGAATGGCACGTAGATAAAATCCCTTTTACGTAAATTTAAGTAAACAGGTAAATTGACTCGTTACCTTTTCGTACTTTATCCTGGCTTGGGAAAGACAAAATACCTACTTAATAATTAATTGTTATTCATTCTATCATGTGTGTAATTGCCCCTTAATATGTTGACTATAAATTACTTTGTTTTAATGGAAATATTAAGATATCACAATTTCTATATATTTGGAATTAAAATCGAATGCTGAATATCCTCCTTGAATATCTCCCTCGTCTATAAAAACAGCCTGTATGTACGTGAGCTGATCTCGAAAGACGGTGGGCAGAAACATCTTAAAATTATTAAAGACTAAGATCTAAGCCACTGTTCCAATTTTTACTGCGCGGACATTTTTGCTAGTGCGTGCGTAATAGCATGATTTAAAATTTACGTGATTTTTATGAAAATATCGCTTAATATTCACATTGTGGTTTGGCTTAGGTATAGATTATATATCTAGGTTTTTTTATACTTACTAATACTATAAATATCATAGCTGTTATGGGGACACCAAGTGATACAAGAGCAGCCTGCTTCCAATCGACAATAGTCCCCAGGAAGTACATAATTAATATACCAGCAGAAGCGAAAAGCTGAGTCATAGTACAAAGAGCTCCGCGCATGTTTGGGGAGCTGAAAAAAAACGTATAAAAAATAACATAGTAATAAAAAAAAACTGTTTTCGAATTTGCGTTATTAAGTTTTTTTTATCCTGATTCGACACAGTGACCGTACCATACCTGATGTAAACTTGGTCCAATCCAAAAAACATCAACGACTATCGACAGTTAAGAAACCATCGGTCGAGGAGGATCGCTCGGCCTTGCCTTTGGCACTCGGCAGACGGAAGAAGGAACACCCCAGGGGTTTTAGTCGGTGCGAGTCTGACACACCGGGGGCGGTCCTCACCGCCTCCTGAAGGTCCGTTGGGGAATTCCCCCGGGTTACCAAAAAAAAGGGTGGTGGGCGGTGATCTGTCGCTGCCGGCGCTTGTTCTCACGATGGTTGGCAGCGACAGAGCATGGCAGGCGGTCCTCTCCTATTGTGAGACTGTGATGAAGGTGAAGGAGGCGGCGGAGCGGAATCGAGAGGCTATTGCCAACCCTGAAAGCCCAATCCGCCGCCCTGCCATGATAAGACGAAGGAGGAAGGTCTTCGCCAGATGCCCTCCTTTATAACGGATATAAACCGGGCGACGCTTTTGAGGGAGCGCGTCGTCCATTATCAAGGCGTGAGCGGTGTGCGTGTGTTTCCGCACACCGCTATAGTGATAAACACACAGGGATGAGGGGGCGGGGTGGCACTTCACACCACCCTCTCCGCTATTGCAAGAGTGAGCGGGGGCATTCTTACCACCCCCTAAAATTTTGTGGATGCCGGAGGAGGGCCAGACGCCGGGCGCTGCGGTTTAGTGGCTCAGCTGTACCCTTGACTCCGACAGACGCGAAGAGGATCACCCCGGGGGCTTAGTCGGTGTGAGCCCGAAACACCGGGGGGCAGCCCTCACCGCCACCTGATGGTCCATAAAGAAATTTAACGGAGTTAACAAAAAAAAAATTGGTTTCGTTTAAGTAAAACAGCTGTAGAAGAATTACTTTTCGATATCTTAGTACTTAATAATAAATAATATTGTACATATGGACTAAAATGATATTTAAATTTCGTTAAAACGATAAATAGTTGTACAAACTTCCTTCAGTGGCGCTGCATATATTGAAACTTATGGGATGCCACAGTAAGGCAGCATATCTACAGATAATTGGATATATGAAGCGCTTATCGGAATTATAGGGACGACTATAAGAGACAGACAGCTAATTATTGAGGATAGGGGATATCTATCTGTCTGTTATCGTAGATTGAATATTGGGAACGGCCCTAAGATACCCATCGGTAGTCGCAGTTATCATGCCGGCAGCACAAATATTTCTTTACGCTACGCTTAAAAATTTTTTTTTTAGTTTTTTTTTTAAAGAGATAAAAAGGTTGTAGTTACTGACGCGATTAAAAACTGGTTTCACAGCAAAATAAAATCTAAATAAGGAAGTGTTAAAATAGCAATCATGTGATATTTAACTGCTCCTTTTTGTATTTGCTTTTACCTTAAATAGCTTTTTATAATCGGTGACTTATTAATAGTATTATATTAACGTAATGCCACTAATATATCCCTGCTCACACTGAATGGGATATAGCATGACGATATATTATTACTACTATTTGTCTTTACATTCTATTAAATTACTTTATTATGTATTATTTAATTTTAATTGCGCCAGACGTGATATAAATAATCGTTTATTACGGTTAATCTATGTATGTAACAACATACTCAATGTCTGGCGGCCAATCTACGCCCTCCAGTGACACTATTCTCCATCAAAAGAGAAACGATTTCAAGAAAATTAAGCAATAGCTGTATTATAGCATCATTAGTATTGTATTGTAGTATTGTATTGGATGTAAATTTCTATTTAACTGTAAATTAAGACAATTTATTCACAAAATAAAGGAATGTAATAAGGCTTAAAACCAAACTGTTTTGTTCTTGTATATAGCTACGCAATTGCGTAGCTCTGACATTTCCATATGAATCGACGTGCATATATTCTTAAGTTAATGGGGTTAATACATTTGCTGCGAATACAGAATATTTTTTAAAGAATACTTTTACGGTTATATCGACCCAAGAATATATTTACATTTTTGTTTCCACCCGGTACAGGGTAAAAGGTCTGATTAGATCAAATATGAGCTTATGTCATAGTGAACAGATAAATCTATCTCTTTTTATATTTCATATACCTACGTTTTTTGTTAAAGCGTACCTGATTTCTCCAACATATGAATTTATAGGCGCTTCCATGACACCTGTTCCAAATCCCAGTAAAGCATTGGCCATGAACAACGATGGCAAATTCCAAGCGAAGTACATAAGAATCCAGGCAACCAAGTGTGGAATATTTACGAGGAAATTTGCCTTTTTCCTCCCAAAATAATCCACTATAGGACCCGAGAGCAATGCACCGAAAGGCTGTGTCAGAAAAGATATACTACCTGCAATAAAATAATTATATTTTCAGACGAGCCTTAACTGTGATAAACTTTAAAAATTTTGAGCATATTTAAACATTTACTTATTAATATTAATGCTGTCGTAATACTAGTGATTAGTAGTGGTACTTCTTATCTTAAAACAGTCATAAAATGCAGACATGTTTAATCAATTATCAAGAGTAATCCAGATCATACAAGTTTAGATAAGTTATGATTTTTAACTATATGCATACTCAGTTATAAAAAAAGTTTAGTGGTTTTAATACTTCTGGATTACAAATTTAGTTATAAAAGCAACAAATTAATGCATTCATCCTTTAAATCGTCTTTAAAATTAGGTTAAGACCGGTTTTGTAACTGAGTGGGTCAGAAATAATTTCATAAATTTTTTCAATATTTTTAAATGTTATGGTGGCTGAGCTTCCCCCTATGTAGACTAAAAATGATAGTTGGTTCAAACCCAGGCACGAGTGTCGGGATTTTTTCTGTTTCTACTGAAGAAATTTTTACGTTATTTAACAAAACTAGCATTTGTTTTGCTGCACTATTGGTCACGTTGGGTACGACCTAAGAGCATTATATCGAATAATAGATACTCGCTCACTCTAAAAGATATATTGTGGGATGATGTTTATTTTATATGGAAACATAGGCGCAGTACTCGCCAACCAAATTTGCTTGTGCTTCCTAAAGCACGAACTAATTACGAAAAAATTAATATCACTTTTGAGGGAGCACAGCTCTACAACGCGTCACCCTCCTGCATAAGAAACGCGGGCTCGCTTGGAATATACAGAACTGAGTTACTACAATATATTAAATATATTAAAGTAAAATACAAAAAATATAGTTCTGTTTATGCCAAGTGAGCTCTTGCTACTTTACTGTTTCAGATAGTTTTTAAACAAAATGTTCTCATGTAAGCGATTTGTATCTTTATGAGAATAAACTCTTTGAACTGCCATGTCTTATAAGTCAAGAAATCGTTAATTTTAAGGTTACTATTGCGAAAATTTAATGATATTCAATACATTCAATAAATATTAGGTCCTTACATATGAAATTGGCGTTTTGTATGGGAGGAACAAAAAGTCGAATATTTTTTAATATAATATATTTAATTAATCAAAGTATGAACCATTATTTTCTATGCACTTTTGCCATCTCATAGGTAGTTCATTGATCCCTTTACTAAAAAAACCAGTCGGACGGGAATCAATAAAATCTTTGAAGGCGATTTGGACTGCCCCATCGGAGTTGAATTTTTTCCCTTGCAAGAAGTTATCCAAATTTCGAAAAATATGGTAATCTGTTGGAGCAAGGTCCGGGGAGTACGGAGGATGTCTTAGACTTTCCAATTGAAGCTCTTCTAATTTAGTAGCCGTCTGTTGCGCAGTGTGTGGTCTAGCGTTGTCGTGAAGCAGCAGTGGCGTGGAGCGATTGACCAGCCTAGGTTGTTTAGCCGCTAGCTTTTCCATCATGGTTTGCAATTGCTGACAATAGACATCAGCCGTAATAGTCTGGCCAGATTTGAGAAAACTGTAATGAACAATACCGGCACTAGTCCACCAAACGCTTACAAGTAACTTTTTTGGGGTTAATTTTCGCTTGGGGCAGGATTTGGCTGGCTGGCCAGGATCCAACCATTGCGCTGAGCGCTTCCGATTATCGTAAAGAACCCATTTTTCATCACAGGTAATGATTCGGTTTAAAATACCTTCATTATTGTGCCGGTTTAGTAATGTAACGCAGCAGTCGACGCGCGTTTGCCGGTTTGCTTCAGTCAATTCGTGAGGTACCCACCTTTCAAGCTTTTTAATCTTCCCAATTTGCTTCAAGTGAATTAAAACAGTTTTATCACTAACATCGCAGCCTGCAGCTAACTCGGACGTGGTTTGCGATGGATCCGCTTCCACAATAGCCTTCAACTCTTCATTATCAACTTGAGTCTCAGGCCGTCCACGGGGCTTGTTCTGCAGGTCGAAATTTCCAGAACGAAAACGTTGGAACCAAAAACGAACTGTGTTTTCTTTTGCAACACGACCGCCATACACATCATTCACCCTTCGAGTTGTTTCCGCAGCACTAGTGCCACGGCGGAACTCGTACTCGTAAATAATGCGATATTTTAAGTTTTCCATTTTGTAAAATGAGTGACGCAAATAGAAAAAAACAGAAGAAAAAAACAAATGAATGACGATCATCGAAGCACAAATACATGAGTCTATAGCTGTACAAAATTGAATTTGGAATTCCTTACCAAAGAGGAGAAATTTGTGATTAAAGTGGCCAGTACGAAAAACGCCAATTTCATATGTAAGGACCTAATATAAGTACAATGAAATGGTAGATGAAAATAATATTACTGGTTCAGTTTACTTTAGAGTAATGATTTCCATGTGTTTTAAATAATTATTAATATATTAAATTAATGGTAATATGTACAGCATTCAAGACGCCTTTTTTGTTTTCATTGATTACAATAAATTAAAATACAAAATATGTGACGTATCGATTCGTGTAACTGTTCTTATATTTTACGTATCTGTTATGAATAACTTTATATTATAAATATGTAGCCGATTGTATACATTAATGAAAATTTATATTGTTTGCCTAAAGGAAACAATTTCACGGGTAATTACATAGTGTAATATTTCACAATATTAGGTTCTTTTGTATAGCAAAACATTTCGTATATATATGTAAGGACTTTGTCTCGAATATTTTTGTTGGATTATTAATTGTAACAACTTAATTGTTCACATTGTGTTTTTAAATAAGAATAACTTACCAAACCATGAGGCTTGTGTTTCTGTAAGGGTCAAGCCATGTGATCCAGCTAAAAGGTCAGGTATTGATATCGTAGCGAAGCTTATGGCCATTCCTAGATCCAGTAATAGTAAGTTCGGACACATGCATGCTATTATCTGTAAGAAAATTTTATTATTGTTTATCTAAATTGTTTTTTTTTTCAAATGAGTCCGGGGAATCATTAACTAGAAGATTCGACAATACTAGCCAAGAAAGCCGTTGCTATTTTTGTTGAAAATAAAATTGGCATAGTTCAATTTTGGACAAGTGTGAATTTGCCACAAAAATTACAAAACAATTGTTTTTACATAAATACATTCTGGTACATGTGTGAATTATTAATTATTATATTACTTTATTACATATCTTTAATTATCCTCTTCTAGATATTGTAATATTCGTACCCTTTCTATGCGAATAATTTTGAATATAATTATCGCATCTGTGATATTTGTTTGATAATTGTAAATAAATGTTTGTTTATATGTTTCAGTTTTCTTGATTAGGACATTTTCTGAAAAACTTAGTACGAACTACTATAACTACTGTATATAACTACTGTACTCGTCTAAATCAGCATTTCGTTTGTTTAGGACTCTTCGTGCTATACATTATTATATTGCCTGTGATTGAAATTTATTCAGTTGTATATCAGCCTAACGGAAATATATACACGTCACAATCTTTAGAGATTACATAAGTGTAATGCTCCTGATTTTTACCATAAACATCCAAAATAGCGCCTTCTCCAATATTCGATAACCATATATATTAAAATGATTCTAAATTACAATAATAATATATTTTTCGAATGTATATTTATTTGAAACTTTAGAGGGAACTGTTCAACCTATATTTGGCGCATGTAGACCTTGGATAAGAGAATTGAGAAATAGGTATCAATGAATACCTTGTACTTTAGTGTTGTGATAGCGCTGTCTACCGATAGAATATGATATTAAAAAAACCGGTTAAGTGCGAATTAGACTCATCCATCGAAGGTTCCGTAAACAGTAGTTACGTTTTGAAGTGAAACTTCTTAAACAGCGATTCGTAAATCGATATGTGGACGAGAATTGAGAGTATAAATACCAGGGAACCAATGCCCTAAAACGAGACAATCCGTCTAAATAGGAAAGTATTGTAGACCCGTATTTTTCTAATTAATTTCCGAAATATTCTTCACGATCTTTGCCTAAGACGAGAAAAAAAATGTTTGTGATGAATGAATATCTACGATTTATCAAATAGACATTTCAACGAAAAGGAATATCAAGCCTTAATAGTTAAAAATATAAATAAATATGTCAGGTTTTTTTTACTATGATGCAAATTGAATGCAACGGTCGCCAGTAGGTAAACTATTTAATAGTGTTGTCGCCATGCTATTTGATATTCGTGGACACTTGTTATTCTAATCTTGATATCTATCTATTACAAAATATAATCATAGTAATCTTGCAACGCTTTCAACGGTTTAACAAGGCCGGCCAATAATCTCAATTGACCTTGATGTACTCTTTTTTATACATGATTCGTAGTCAAAATATTATATTATCGAGATGATTTGGCATGTTGAAGGTCTGTGATGATTTATAGCCGAACTACAAATTATATTATTTTTATATTTTCTTGATATATTTCACGGCTTGATAGTGCAATGGTAATGGCTCTGCCTGTGGCGCTAATGTTATGATGCCGAACCGACTAGTTTACCGCGAGCATAACTATATGGTCGCTTATATCTTCTTATCTACTAAACAAATCTTCATGCAGTTTTCACCATTATTTACAAAACTTATTCCGGATAATTTATGTGTATTTTTATTATAAATAAGCTTACGCTTGACGGCAATCAGACCTGATTGAAAGCCATGATGAGCATGACAATGAAGTTTAAATAATGCGTTTGTATTAAATTAAAAATAATTATAATGTTTTTATCTCAATCCAAAAAAAAATTGGAAGGGTGGGTGTAAAGAGCCCACCCCTCCAAACATTACTGCTGGGCTCCGCGACGGACACTGCGTGCTGCCTCCCGCTCATCACGGGACAGCAGACTCCCTCAAGTCTACTGCTCGGATTTCCAAAAAGGGCTTATTTTTTTTGATACGGGGTAATGTTGACAGCCAGGATAGACCTTTACAACTCAACCGGGTTTTAGGGGGCAAGCATAGAAGGTGCTCAATCAGCGAATTTATGGGTTGGGTGGCAACGCAAGAGCACCCCTTTACGGCTTACCGTCTTTACCTCTTACGACCTCGACTTGGGCGGCCAGGTCCTTACATCGCGTATGCAAGCTAAATATTTTTACTAGAACATATACAACAGTATACGTCTATCTTTCAAGGTGAACCAGAATTAATAACCATTTTTTTTAAGACTTGAATGCCTAATTTGCATGTTTTTGTAATGCCTAATTTTGTACACAGTTGTTAATCCTTACCAAATTAAACACGTTACAGTATGTGTATTTCATGTAAAATTGTATCATTTAAGTGAATCTTTTGTATGACCTCCTAATAATCATAAGTTTAAAATATTCACTCCTGTGCGTAGAACGATGGAAATAATTAATAGCAAATCGGATGACTTTCTATTTCGTCATTCCGCATTCGTCGATGCGAATTTCCATATTGCCATAGATGAACGATTGTTATGATAATTAAAATGTATTTTTTTTTATTCTATTTATTTAAGGGACTTTTACGTGTGTACGTATGTCAGCCCCATCGTACCCTAATACAGAAATACCTAACATATTACATATGGTGCCATTGATCTGAAAAAGCCAGACGCCTCATCAGATAATAGTTCTGTTAAGATTTTGTTAAACATCCCGAACTAAAATGTATTATTTTATAAATATTATTGTTTTCAGTTACAATGATGGTAGTTAGTAGCAAGCGATATGAAACGTTCTTGCAATAAATATTCATACCAAGAATAAACTATAGTTGGTCGTACACATTTATGAAAATTATTGTTGAAGACTGTTAAAACGATTTTCTACAATTTTGAATGATCGTCTCCATTATTCGAATTTGCTACTTAAAGTGCAAATCAAAGTACTTACTTGTTTACATATTCATTGAACTCAAAGTTACTAAGTTTTAGTTTAGGGTCCATAGACGCGATATTTATGGATATTAAGCATGCAAAAAAATGCAAAAGCGAAAAAAAAAAGGTTTTAAAATTTATTTTCACAGTAACAGCGCTTTTTTTTTAATTTGCAATTTTCGCATAGACAAATTCATTTTAGGGACTTGTTACCATCACCATGCGAAAGATTGACCTTCAAAATATAGGGTACAGGGGCTTAACATTTTTTTTCGACCAATTTGATCGTTCAGTGAATCTCTGAACTTTTGTGTCGAAAAGTGTCCGTTAAGGCGCTAATGGGTTAACGAAATAAAACCGCAAAGTGAACACAGCCGCTGATGTATCACTCTACTCACTCCGAAAGGAATATGGCGTTACGATATATTATTATTATATTTGAATAAGGTTAATGAACACAAGTAAAACTAGAGGCATTATTAGCGTTAGACATAGAAATTTATAGAGTTTTACTAATTTGTATGGTACTTGAATATTTCAATAAACATTACCAATTACACAGCGAATTTAACCAAATTAATCGGAATAATAACATGGACATTTAAAATTCAAATGTATTGCAATGCGCAGATTTTTCTAACGAGCTTGTTTATATTTTTAGATCAAGATTTGCGATGCGATGCTTCCATGTTTAATTAGCGTCCACGGGCTATCCTTTTAAGAAAACATCATTATAATTAATCATAGATGGTGTATCTAGCTAAATAAGATTATAACAAAAAAACATTAAAGTTCTTTATTCAATAATAAGAACATTTTGAGGAAAAGGAAGATCCGGATTCCGATTTTAAGATTTAATTAGTAAATAGCAGAAAAACATCATTAGCAAGGTCTAGTTTAAGGTTACAAGCAACCACAATGCGGCAGCTATGAATAGATTTGTCTTCGGGTCGATAGGAATTACTTCCTCACTAGTTAAACCTTAGTATTCTGTAATTTATTTCATTACCATATTAATATAACACAGTTTATCCATTTGCCCCTATATTAAGGCTACATGCATTTGTGTTATCTGTTTTTTTTTCATTTCAGAAGTATTTTCATTTTGCAGATATTTTTGATGTAGAATGAACAAAGATATTCGATTTCACTACCTCTGTGTGTTTTCTGCTTTTAAGTTGCAGGCCACTATCAACAGGATATAGTAAATAAAACTGGGTGAAAAAAAAGTGTATTTACACGCCCCTTATATAACATTGAACAATTTTTCGTACAAAAATCTATCTAAATGACTAATTTAGAGTAATCAATTATTATTACAGTCAGTTTTTACTCAGATCACTTTCAACCTTTTTTACTCTTTAGTACCATCATCGTATGTAGCCTGCGCTTAGGGTACAAATCCCATCAGCTAAAGCAACCACATCAATTATTGAAGAATCAAATACAATTATGTATCGCCTACCCAATAATTACACGTGTACGCACATTAAAGTATAGGTGAGTTCAAACCATAGATGGGCAAAATGTAATCAGATTAATGATAAACGACTACGATTACATTTTGCGTTTTTCATCATTAATATGACTGCAATTTGCTCATCTATGTTTTAAACACTATGGAATCTTGAATTGTATACACATTGGCCTGCTTAATCTTTTGAAGGGATTTAATCATGATTACAGAGCAACACAATTAAAATCACGACTACATTTTGTAATCGTTAATCATTAATCAGATTACATTTTGCCCATCTCTGGTTCAAACATTTCTATTTTATTTGTGGATAATTACTCACATTGTCCTAGTCCCAAAGTAAGTTTTCGTTTGTGTTATGGGTAATAGACAAAATATACGTATTTAAATTTCACTAAGGACTCGAAAAAAACTAATCTATTCATTGAAAAGTTTGCTGTTACTGGGACTCGAACTCAGACCCTTTCAGCGTTGCAGGCAGGTTCACTACCATTGCGCTAAATCTGTTCATTGAAGCTTATATTTGGCACCAAGATATATCCTTTATTTATGACTAGCTGATCCGGCAAACGTTGTTTTGCTATATAAGTTATTGTAATATCTTCTAAGATGTTTATTGAAATTAAGTGATGTCAAAGACAATTTTGTTCATAATTAAATACTCTTAATCAACAACACATTTATTTGGATAAAGATTAATATTATTACGTTGATACAACTCTTAACAAATAATGCATTAATTTCGACCAAATTCGATTACCATAAAAACGGTTCTAGTGAGTTAATCTTAAAAGATAGATATATACTGTCTGGGAATTTTTTTTAGATCATTTCAAGAGAAATAATTCTTTCATACATATATTTTTGGTATCTTGAACCATTTTCGCAGCGCACGCAATGGAAGCCTTCAAGGATGAATAATTTTCCCCGTTTTTTTCACATTTTCCTTTATTTCTTCGCTCCTAATAGTTGCATCGTGATGTTATATAGCCTAAAGCCTTCCTCGATAAATAGTCTATTCAACACAAAAATAATTTTTCAATTCGAACCAGTAGTTCCTGAGATTAGCGCGTTCAAACAAACAAACAAACAAACTCTTCAGCTTTATAATATTAGTATAGATTACTAACGAGCAGAAAAGCAACAATAGGTTAGTATTGTGATTTGGGCTTGAGGGAGTCTGCTGGCCTGAAGATGTGGCAGCGATGTATGTTATGGACACACCGCCTAAGTGGGGACTAAAGAGGTATTTCAGTCAGCAGCAGTCGGGAAAACCGTAGTAGCCGTGACACCTCCACGGCGGTTCTCACGGTCCTGTGGAGAATTTCCTCCGGTACACAACAAAAAGATTAGTAAAGTGACCATGTCAAGTAAACTAGACGAGGTTACCCAGACAGCAGCTGACGAGGCGCCAGTAACAGAAATAACAAATATAAGACCTTTTCAAGCTTTGTATTGATGTTTTTCCAGCGAACCCGTTCAGAAACATGTTTTACCTTTACCACGAACACGCGAGAATTATTAATAATAATCTTTCAATTTGATTTTAACACATTCACCTGGTGAGAGGGTTAATATTAAAAATATATTTTTTTATTATTCCCACAAATTCTAATACTAACACATATTTAAATATATGCCAAGCAGTGCTACAATATCTTAACTACCCGCTATAAATAATTCTACTCGCCCTGAATTCGCCGTGAGATGTTGACAGTGTTATTAAAGAAATGGACGAAAGTTAATCCGTCATTGCTATTCAAATAAGAGCCTTATGTATTCGTATTAAGTAAACATAATATAAGTAATAACGAAATTAACTTACCTGTGAAGTCACTGATCTCATCTGTCGTATTGTTGGCACGGCATTATCACCAGAAATTTTGAGCACCATTTTAATAATTAAAGTAATTATCACGATAATTAATTCAGATACTCATGTAGGTGCCAGTATTAATGTTTTAATTTATTTTAACGATTTTCACATTCTGTTACGTTTGTACTAATAAATCCGTTTATTTTATATGTGCGTAAGACACGCGCGATCCTTGTGATGAAACGGTGACAAATGGTAACTGTTGCGAAATGAAGAGCTACATTTCGATGTTTTTATATACACTTTAAAATTTCGTTAATTTAATAAAGTCGCTTATTTACTTAGCTGGGCAACACTGTTCTAAAAAGTTTACTTTTACATAGTAACGCTTATTTCTTATTAGTTATTTAGGTAAGTTTTATTATTTGTATCAGCCAATAAAATTGATTTATGTTCCATTTCTGAGACACACTTAAGTTCACAAACTTTTTTTCGGTTTTATTGGCATTTAAATAACTAGTTTCTGTTTGTTAGTTTTAAAGTGAAAGGATATGACCTTTTTAGTCGTGCATGTTGCGACAGACATGTTCTTAACTCTGTGACATTCTCCTAACTGCATTTATCAGGCATCAAATGTATAAAAGTTTTGTCTTATTCCCAAAATTAATTACAAGTATTTTTACAGGTCATTATCTATAAAAAACAAAACAATTAGCAATATCATACCATCGTTGCGTATTTAACTGTTTCCTATGGTTAAAAGAAACCATACAAAAAATAAAACCATATGAGAACCAAAACAATATTTGACAAAATTCTTCAGTATTTACTAACCAAAGATTTTTTTTGACACGGAACAATATTTTTAGAAATTATTTATATGTGTTGCATTTCTATTCGTATATTGAAGCCCGTGTTAAATCTAATGGAATGCTTAAATTGAAACTTTACAATTAACTAGTTTTAATAATCAAGCCATTAGGATCAGTGTACATCGATAGTCATTAACGAGCCTTGCACAAGGTATGGCTTTTTTAAATTTAAATAAAGCATCTATATGAATTTGCAGGGAAACCACACAAAGCCTGCATTCGCTGTAGTTAAAGCATGTTGCTAAGGAAAACCTCAATAAAATTGAATCCATAAACATTTAAATTTGCACTGTGTTATTTCCTTTTTATTTATATGTATCCACCAAGTATCCACCACCACCAATATCCACCAAGTAAGGATCGCGGCTTATAAGGCTGTAGTCGTATGGAATTCACGTTTCGCGCGGTACCATGATTGCTATTATATATAGGCTATGTCCGTCTTGAAGGTCCATTTTAAATATTAGTGAAAAATTTTACAATCGGCTAGATAATTTGAATACTACTTTCTACGAAACTTTACTACTAATAATAAATGCAGATATAGAGGTATTTTTGATAAAATTAATATTAAATAGCATTATCTCCCAGTACAAGAAGGATATACAGGTAAAATAAAACACAGGATTATGTGAAGTGAAATGTAAGAAACAATCGCATCATGTTTTTGGTTAACGAATTAAATTGTAAAGTAAACATATCACAGTATTTATGAAATGATTGAGGAATGATAAGCTAATAAAATAATTCGAATTGAAATGCGTATAAATTAATGTGTATTTTTTTTGTTTCAATACTTTTTCTCATATTAACAAACTCTTTCGTCACACATAAATATTTAAAGCTTAAAACAGCTTGGCATATTAAAATAAAAAATGCCAGGTGGCATACTTGAGGGATTGTGTCGCTCAACAAAGGTGCGAACGTTTAAAAATCGCAGAGGTAAAAGAGAGGTGGCTCTTTACACCACCTCTAATCAAGCGAGTAGAGGCCTGACCAAAGCCGGGTATCGAGGATGAAGCCCCAATCGTGCTTGCGATCCTGGTAGGTGGAAGGTGGGACACCCTGGGGGTTTTAGTTGGTGCGAGTCCGCCACACTTGGGGCGGCCCTCACTGCTCCCTGACGATTCATAGCGGAATTCTCCCAGGTTACCAAAAAAAAGAAAATTAAAATAAGAAATAATAAAACACTAGTACCTAGACATGAAATTAAACTAAATGAGTTATACTATTAAATAGCTTAACTCTATTTTCGGATCCAACAAAATGTTTTTTTTTTTTCAATGGAAAACGCAATACAGCTCAGCAGAAAGAGGATGAATACATATCACTTCTATGTGAAATATTATTATGTTTACTATACTATATCAACAAAATAAGAATTATCTATCATCCATGTTCCACATAATATTTCCTATAATACAATTTAATACATGTTTCCATATTGTGTTATATTATGTATATTAATCCATTTACACAAATTATAACTCAAACCTACTTTTTTTTTGTAACTCGGAGGAAACCATTGTGGGCCATCAAGGGCCGGTGAGGGCTGCTCCCCGGTGTGTCTGACTCGCTCCTACTAAAGCCCCCAGGGAATTCCTCACTCAAACCTACTTAGAAGTTAGAACAATTAATATTTATGTATATATAATATAATTAGTATTTCTTAATTTCAAATTGAAAATTGTAATTCAATTACAATTAATTGTTAATTTTTTATCAGTTCTGATCACAATATATTAAAAAATACATTAAAAGTATATTATTACAATATTCCCAGAATAGTGCAAGACAGCTTATTACTAATAACGACAAAATATGTTCTAGTAAAGTTATACTAATTGTGAGTTATCTAAATCTGTTTCTTACAAAATTATTTCTTTATTCTCAGCATTCTTTTAAATAAATTTATACAGGGGTCGTCTGCGAAAGTTCTAAGACTGCCTTTGTAATAATTTTCTATCTCTGCAAGAGGAACCCCTTCGGTTTCAGGCATAAAGAAATACAGATATATAGTGCCGACGTAGGCGAAGCCCGCGTAAACAGCAAACGTTCCTGACAATTTGACGCTTGTCTCCAGATTAATATATGATTTCACAGCGAAGAATGTGACAATGTAGTTCCAAGCGGCAGCAATGCCTTGAGCAGAGGCACGACTCCTGAATTGAATTCAAAGAAATTAAATCACTTTATTTTTAAAAACAACATAAAATGTTTCCTGTATGGGAAAGCATAATTATTAGTTTATATTATTTTGAAACTTCTGTGTTTTGTCTTTTATAAAGATATACTATTATTTAAAAAGATTACATACTCATAATATTATGAATATATTTCCACGCCTAATTTTCTACATTATTGCAATTTGGGAGACTTTAAAAGAAAAGTGAATAGGCATGTATTGGGCAGACGCGGTCAATCATCGGCCTCATCTTCCTCAGGAATGATTGAAGTTAAGCATCTGCCTATAAATCATGAAACAATAAGATATAGTATTAACTCAAAATAATTAAATTATTATATTATTGGTAATAATTAGTAATTTACCAATAAATCATTGTGTATGTGTATTGTGTACGTTGAGTAAATAAATATTATTGTCTTTTAAAATGTTGTTGTTTTTTTATTCTATTTATTAAGGGGATTTTGCGTGTGTATGTATATCAGCCCCATCGTACCCTAATACTGAAATACCTAACATATTACATATGGGGCCATAAATCTGAACAGACCCGATCCCTCATCAGATAATAGTTCTGTTAAGACTTTGTTAAATATCCCGACGTCTAGTCTGTTCGGACCAAAGGCACTCACAAACGTCTCTCTCACAGATTCAGATCGGACACATTCCACCAATAAATGGTGGATATCATTTGTGATGCCACAATTTACACACAGTGGAGAGTCATTAAGATTCATAAGATGTTTAAATTTGTTAGATAGAATGTGTCCGGATTAAAAGTTGTGGTAATCAAAAATACATAGTACCTGAACGGAAATATTTCTCCAAGTAGAACCCATGACACATTACAGCCCGTGAATAGTGTTAAGGCGTAAAGGAAAATAAGAGGAAGATAACTCTTTTCCACAGGGAACGTAGTTGTATCAAAGGAGAATACAGAGTCTGCCAGATTGTACTTAGCGTAGACACTGAGCGCGGTACAAGAAAGCGCTGTTCCTAGCATGGCTGTAATTCCAAGTTTTCTTTTACCAGCAATCTTAATCAGACCAATGACCGTCAGAGCAGCGATAAAAGTTATTACACCAACCATTAACTGAAATCAAGAATAATCATTAATATTAAGATATTTTAACGAAAGTAGAAAGTAGGACCCACACAGGTCTGGTCAGATAATGAAATGAAATAAATATATTTAATTCACCACAAACTAACTAAAAATATAAATACAGTAACACAAACAAAATGAAACAGAATATAAGAAAACACAAAAGATATAAACTTGGCGAAATGGGTCCTCTGTTAGCGTAATGCCACAGAGGAAGTCTGTAGCGCTGGTTTTCGTGAAGGCTCCGACAATGTTTGGTGATATCAGCATGTCTGTTTGGGCCGCAATTAAAGTTGGTGAATATAAAAGTGACTTTGAGACAACATTTGTGAACCAACTGGCATTCGCTAATTAATATAATATTGTAACCATGAACCCATTCTTCATGTAACCCTTTAGAATAACGTAATATATATTTTTTTTAAAGTTATGACTGAGTTTCTATCCAAAACCGTTTAATGTGTGACACATTGGTGTTATACAATATTTTTTTATCTTTTTTATTTTACTTTTTATTTTTTGATATTCCAATGGCCCACAGGAAAATTAAGTGTCACTTAACATTGTATAAATTATTTTAATACATACAACTATCTTTTTGCCATTCTCGTCCATGCCGAAAGCTCCGCAGACGTTGACCATGTTCGGTCTAATGGGAGTGAGTCCACTCATCACGTAGAACATGAAATACAAAAGTCCGAAACTAAGCGGCCTCGTTGTTGCTTTTACAAGCATAACAAATTTGAATTTCATCCAGTTTCTGAAAGAAGGTTACGAGAGGTTAGTCAATCGCTATATTTTTATCCTATTTTAAGAAATGTAAAGGACAAACTTGGTAGTCACCATGAATATACAATAACGCGCAAAGCAAAAAAGGAGTAGTGTTTTTATTAAGTACTAGCTGTCCCGGCAGACCTTGTTCTGCCCTATTTCTCTAAAACAAAGTCACATTGCTTCCCCGTCAGATTTTATTCTGACAAAACCTATTGGCCTGGCGACTGTTTTTTGAAAATTATTTGAAGGAGCCTGGCCTTAATGCTATATGTATAAAAATTGACAAATATTGACATTAATATTTATACGTCACTCAATTGTTTTGCCTTCCCGGAACCCGTCCACTAACATTTAAACTTTATGGTATGGTGTTAAAGTTCAAATTGACTTTTAAATATGTTTTGTATGAGAATATAGAAAAGTTGTGTTTTTAGACTTTTTCAGACATTTTTTAATTTTTCTCTCCGTAATAACCTTCCCCAGACTTCAACAAACACAACAAAAAAGAAATCAGTCAAATCGGTTCAGCTGTTCTCGAGTTTCGCGCTTATACACATTTAACGATTCATTTTTATATTATAGATTTGCTACGTCTTTGATTTTTATTAATTAATAATACAAATCTGTTCAAATTTTTATATGTTTAATTTAGAATTAGTACTAAAGTGAAAAGGCATTATACTTCTTTGCAAATATAACATTCCCGGTAAGGAGTAGTTATATCAATATATCATTTGTCATCTTTTATTTACTACTGGATTATAATTTCTGAGCTATATTAAGCAAAACTATAGTTACTATTCTTGCTTTTTAAAATATAAATAAGCTCAATGTGGATACACCCAGTAATGTATCTCTGCTCACCCGGATAGGGTTATAGGCTGATATATTATTAATATTAAAAATTAAATATTTCCACAATGTTATATATATTCTTACCGTTTAAACATATTCATTTTAGCATGTTCACATTCGCCAGATTCCTGATCAATTTCTTTTTTACAACAAATAACGCATCGATGTAAATTTTTAGAGTAGATTATTAGTTTATCGAATTCGTCTTTAACATTGTCTGGTGTTGTCCAGCCACGAAGAAAGCATAACGATTTAAGGGCATCCTTCTCTCTGCCTTGTGATAGAAGCCATATTGGTGTTTCAGGGACCTGAAATAAAGGTAAATACTAATTATAAGTATGTAACACAAAAATGTAGTAGTATGGTATGTATGTAGTAGTGGTGTGGTAGTTATGTATGTAGTCTTTAACACAGATTTTATATCTAAATTATGAAATATTATTACATATCTTCCTGACTAAGACAAAATTGTTAAAGTCAAGTCATTAATTATATTATGATAAGAAAACAGGTTGCAATTTCTATTTACAATACCAATGAAGAATTTTTTCGTGGTAGGGCAATTGCCCGAAATGAGTCATGACCACAGTACACAAGTGTAAAGACCGTCATAGTGAGTCGCTCTGGCTTGTCGCGTTTCGCGATCAGCTTGTGTATATCCAGTAAGTCATATACCTAGAGACCTTCAGTCGTGGTGTATGTGGGCCGACATGACGACGGAGACTATCAGTGGATTATCATCCTTTGATGATCGGTTTCGTTTTTGGACTACACTGTACTTACCATCAGGTATACTGTAGTCACTATGTCGAGCCAGTGTGAAAAAAAAGATTAAAAAATATGTCTCACCAATTTCATAAGCAAGCTGATAAATTAGTAAATTGCTCAATTATACTGATGAAAAATTACCTGTAAGTATCAGATTAAATGTACTGATAACAAAACCATTAGTATAAGTTTCAGTACTAGTGCGTGTCCAGGTTAATGTTATGTTTATTAAATTTATTTATGATTACAATATAGTCAAATTGTGAGGATAAAGGGTTGGTTTTTAACAAACTAAAATTAAAATGAACGAACGGTTCGGTTATAGTTTTAGATTCCTTTATTTTTCTATTAAACTTAGAGCTAAATCCTTATCTACTCCGGACGCTAACTAAGCATTCTGAGACGGAGCCAGCGTAGAGGCATTTTTCCTGAGTCGGCCATCCCTGTAGCGGAGGGACTTTGTAACTATATTAAGGTCTAAAAATATAATTAATGTTGACCAATGACGAGAGTAAAAATCTAAATTTTCAGTACTTACAAGCAGTGCTACCATCATAGCTATAATGGGCGCTCCCAAAGAGATAATCGCCGCTTGTCTCCAGTTCACCACAGATCCAAGAAAATACATGATTAGAATTCCGATCGCCAAGAATAATTGGGTAACAGTGCACAACGCTCCTCGTACAGAAGGTTCACTAGAAAAAAGTAATATAATTGTGGTTAAATATAATGATGAACAGCCTTAAGGTGTGATGACTTTAAAATTAATACTTAAGTTGTAAATACTATTAGATGTCATATGTATCTTAAAGATTAATTGCAGATTTTTATTTAAATATAATATACAGTCAAACCTGGTTAAGTGAGAAAACTCTATAAGTGAGAGTAATAGCTAGGACCCGTCATTTTAAGCTCCCAAAACCTCTATTAACGAAAAACAGAAATGAACAGAAATGGACCTCCGTAAGTGAGACTGCTACTTATCTATACCTCTATAAGCGACAGTCGAGCTTTATTTATTTATATTATTTAGGAGAATCAAATGACAAAACAAATTACCTACCTAATAACCTAGCCTTATAAAGCATATATATAGGCACTTATATGTCGAAATGTAATGAACGTAACATATACACACTATTAAAAATATATATGTACATAATACATTCGTACTTGCTGTGATTTGTTATTGCTGCGTAACTCTATAAAAGAGAAACGCTACCCATGTACCTGCATTAGCTAGAAACTCGGGTTAGTGAGAAACCTCTATAAGCGAGAATGAGATTGTGCTCCCTTGAACTCTCACTTATCCAGGTTTGACCGTAATTAATTTCATATATAATTTTATATAAAAGCATATCAAATATATTTTTAAAAACCCTTACGTGATTTCACCTACGTAAGCAGCAATAGGTGCTTCCATGAGACCAGTTCCAAGACCGAGCAATCCATTGCTGATAAAAAGTGATGGCAAGTTCCACGCGAAGTAGGCCAGCAGCCACGCTAGGATGTGGGGAATGTTCACAAGAACACTGGCTCGTTTCCTACCGAAGTAATCCACCAAAGGTCCTGACAGAACGGCGCCGAAGGGTTGAGTCAAATACGAAAGGCTTCCTGTAATTGCAAGTAAGGTTCGAAATATGTTGTACACTGATTCATTTATAGGCATACAAGGACCGATTTCGGATAAGCAATCGGGGCGATGATTCTGTCAACTATAAACTTGCTTCATTCTGTTGAGGTTCGAGATCAAGTTCGTCCAGCCATCCTTATAGCGAGATACTTTCGGTTGTAATGTATTAAGATCAGCATGAGAATGAAGACGGTCTTTTGAAACTCGACTTTTGTAATCGGCACTATTCTTGCCTTGATAAGTACAATATTGTAAATTAGGCGTGGTATAGTCAATTTACACAATCGATAAAAAATATATAATTAATTTAGTTTATTGATAAAAATGCATATCTACAGTAATTAATCCAATGGTTAATATAAAATCGTCGATCGCTTTTTGAAGTGCCGTATAAGTTGACAACACTGATATTCCATTGATATATTATCATAATAATTTAGGTTATATTGGATATACTCTCGTATATGGTCTCATGATTCATTATTATGATTGCTGATTTGAAAATTAACAGAATAGCAATAATTCCTAATAGCAAGCAAACGACAATCAAGACTTGCCGAAATATTTACGTCGCCTTTATATTAACAGCGGACACTATTTGAAGCATTTATAATATGGGCTCAAAGCCAATGCTTTGTAAACAAATTGCAATCAATTTGTGTACAATGTACCGCGTATTTTGATTATTACGTTAGCTATAAAAATTAGCCTTGAGAAACATATACGTATGTATACCAAGGTATAACAACACCATACAAAATATATAAATAACACAAATATATAAACTTTAATATTTTCAATTAACAACAACAGGAATACTGTGATGGCTATTAGCGCAATTGTTAAGTGATGAGCGAACGTAACTACCACATAGATAAGAAAAAAGTCCTTTGTGTATTACATATTAGTAACTCATTTTGTTGTAACAGTAACTACCAGAGTTTCTGGCTGGTTCTTCTCGGTAGATTCCGCTTTCCGAACTGATACTAGATTAATTTTACTTTTTTTGATGATTCAATAAAAGTGCTTGGAAGTAAGCCTATTTGAACAAAGTTATATTTCATTTGATTTCAGAAGAAAAAGATCCTGCTGCGAGCTGATAATAAGAGTAGAGCTTTAATCTATCTATACTGTGTTATTTTGAATTTTAATGTAATCAATACCAATAAAATTTTGTTTCAATAATCTTTAGAGATTCGTACAATGTAATTAAAAAATCTATTCATACAGATCCATTTTTTTAATTAAAAATGCTTACGCTTGACATCAATTACATCTGATTGAAAACAATGATGAGGGCGACAATGGAGTGCGCTCCAACAACAAAAAGCGATTTAGTCTTTGGCTGCGAATTCCACTCAAAGGCCGTCCTTGACTATTTTCCTTTAAATTATCATAAATCGTTATTAGTGAAACGTGCAGTAGTTTATAATTATTAATTTTCTTCGATGGCATGCATGGAACAAGTTATTACAAAACTTGACCCTGATTAATTTAAATACCAACGACAATGATCTGTTCCGCTACTGGTCACGCTGGGCACGAGATACAAATGTTAACATAGTCTTTAATATATTCCTTTTAGCTCCGGATATAGTGCTATGATATCATTATTAATAAGAGAACATTTTTTTTAAGTATGTGAATTGTGTAGCTTATAATTTGCAGTTTTTAATTTTCACTGTATATTTTAATATAGCCTAGAAGGTTTAATTTTAACTAACCAAACCAAGAAGCTTGCGTGTCGTCGAATGAGAGACCCTCAGGTGAGTGAAGCAGGTCCGGTACAGCAATAGTAGCAAAGCTGATCGCCATACCTAGGCCCATGAGTAGTAAATTTGGAGACATACTTGTTAGTAACTGAAATCACAAATACATTTATGTTATAAATGCGTCATCAGGTGTAGTGATGAAAATGCCCGGAAATTTTCCCAAAGTGCCCAAAACTTCCTTGGGAATATTTTCGGGAATTTACGAAATGTTCTCGGAAGTTTTGGGCACTTTGGGAAAATTCCCGGGCATTTTCATCACTAATCAGGTGGCGGGTAAATAGCTTTAAATGCCTATGCTTCAGGTAGGACGGCAATGTACAAAATATACAATTTTAAAGCAATATACAATTTTCATTATCATATATATATATTATGGGACTGACTTGGTCAGCCTGATCCAAAGTCTCAAAAAAAAAAACAGATTAAAAAAAATATATATATACCTAAGAGTCGTCCATATGTTATTAAAAAGACTAAGGTATTTTAAATATGAGCAAATTTTTATCTGAGCGTGAAATACCTGCTAAAGAAATGACTTTTTTTGGCTAACCCGGTGGAAATCCCTTCGGACCGTCAAGGGAGTGGTGAGGGCCACTCCCCCGGTGTGGACCGGGGCCGGACTTACACCGACTAAAACCACCGGGGTGCCAGCACTGCCTACTTTTCGACTTCGCCGGTCCTGGGAATGCAGATACTTCCGAGGGTGCTAAAGAAATGCCTGTGATTGCCCGGCTGGATCGTGACCACAGATTCACTTTGAACACAGTACACAAATGCAGAGACTATGATAATGCTTTGCTTAGACCTGTCATGTTTTGGGATCTGCTTGTGTATATCCAGCTATTCGTATGCCTAAAGGTTTTCTGTCATAGTACGAATATATGTAGATTGGCATGATGAATGCGACTACCAATAGATTTTCGTCCTTTGACGGTCGTTAACATTGTTGGACTACACTGTAGTTTCGATTAAGTTCGGTAAAGTCACTTTATTGATACAATATAAAAAAATAATTAATAGTCAGATGCGGTTGACAGTGGAAGAGTTCTTAATATTAGAAATTACATTACAAGCGCCTGTTTGTAAATATTAGCAATCTGATTTATGTGCTGACAAATGGAGAATTATTTTAAATACAGAAATCATAAATCAAACCCAATGTAAATTATTATAATTAAAAACGAAGTCATTATTGTAAATAATGTTATAAAGGTGATCATATCGAGGGCTGAAAGGCTATTTAGTTTAAGCGACATTTTTTGGTGATATAGTATTTATATATTATATATATATTCGGAATCAGCGTTTTTTAACGATTCCAAATATCTATATATTACCATATCACTAAAAAACGTCGCTTAAACAAAATAGCCTTTCACCCCTCGATATGTATAAAAATAGGTAACATCCATAATTGAATGTTTTTGAAATAAAACCAAACGCATTACTTAAAAACCCTCAGAACAGGACTGAATGGCGTACCATAAATACAACGGAGGATATGTTAGAGGATCCACGGCCTCCGAAATTGAGGAACACGACGTCAAGAAGTGGCGATCCCCAACAACCTTCATCTATGTCAAATTGTATAGCCTTAAAGTGGTCCAGATCTAATTTAAATTAATTAATTTGTGAATAGTAGAAAGTACTTGTTAATATTTTATACACACTCAGACAGTTTCCATGCAGCATCTTTACTGTTTCCTGACTAAGTTTGATGATACGCTACTATATTTATTTATATATATAAATAAGCAACAATAAAATAAAAGGCCTAAAATACAACATCACACAATACAAGTGTTCCTAACCAAATTGTCAATTACAAAAAGTTGTGTCAATTTACTAATAGATGTCGCCACAAACGGTTTGTATCGCGCTGACAAGATTATCGTTCGAATGCTTAGGTCAATTGATTTTGCTTTTATAATATAAGCACCTCTGGACAAGTGATTGTTTTATTTATTACCCGAATCCGCAAAAAGTGAAAAGTGCAAGCAAAAGTGAGCTATCGAAGGTTAGGAGTTCAACAACAAGGTTATTTATATGAATTAAAATTCAATCAGCACATTTGAACATACACAATTCACTTACTGGATCATTTCGCAGACCACAGGCAAATAAATCTTTGTTAGTCTGAGGGAAAAATCTGCGAATAAGACCGACAAGGTAGCACTGAGGGCGGATGACCTGGTGTACAAGATTCGTACTGACTAAAAACCCTTAGAGTATCTCTCAGTTCACTGACAACATGGGCTGGGCATCCATATTCCTCCATCAAACCGGCGAGCGAATAGACTTTCTCAGGCTTCACCTCCGATAGGCGTACGTGTAAAAAACCTACTCCTCGGGACCTCTCTACAAGGCGACGCGCAGGACACATACACAAAGCTACCTATTTATCCAGGCAGGAAACTCTTTTACGTCTACTGCCCGGACCTCAGGCATGCCAACAACAACTTCTCCCATCCAACAGCAAACAAATATCATTCCGGATTTATCAAGTGTTACATCAACAAGGTTACATCAACAACGCACAAGAGTCGTGGCTTATCTTAAAATCTCAGTAAATATAAATCATCATGACCCAAATCTGTTAAACAAATAAATTATGTGGGTACCTTAAAAATGCGTAAAGGAAATGACCTTCTGTTTTACAATGCTTACTTTTGAATGATATCTACCAACCTTATAGTGTGACGAAAACGTAATAAAAACTACGGAAATTGTTTTAAGTAAATAAAATGTAATGAAGCATTGTTTTCGAGAACTCTTAAAGGTTTTTCAACATATATCTTAAAATCCCTGTTTTAAATATTGAACAGACTTTCATCGGTAATTGTAATTTAACATACAATTTTGTGGATTAATATCTGAGAGATTTACTATTTGCTAAAAAATAACACTAAAGCAGGTACCATATCGTATTAGTTAAAATTAATTTGAAATGCTTATTTTAAAATTGATTTACATGGTCAGGTTTTATGTACAATGATGTGTCTCTTTCAATCTATGGAAAGGCAGATTGCTATTTGTGGCTATACAAGCGTAATATAATTGGACATTTTGTTTTTAAACAATAGATAATACGACTCATTATGAACAAAAAAACAACGAAATCAGGCATGCATCGAGGCTTAGTATGCTGACATTTTCAATAGATACCCGTACCTTAATAATTGCTGCCTTTTTTGGATTTCATTGTACGAGTACTTTCCTTTAGGAGTGTAATTATTTAGTCGAGTCAATATCAAAAAAAAAAATTAATCATCGATTGTTTTTTAACGAGAATTTGTTAGATTATATTTACTAATATTTATGGTATTATGTATTTTTTATGGTGGTAAGGCGATTACCCGAACTAGGTCTTGACTACAGTATGCAAGTGTAAAAACCGTAATAGTGATTTGCTTTGGCCTGTCGCGTTTCGGGATCAGCTTGTGTATATCCAGTAACTCATATACCTAGAGACCTTCAGTCTTTGTAAATGTGACGTCATATTGGCCATGAAGACGGAGACTATCAACGTATTTTCATCCTTTCATGGTCGCTTTCGTTTTTTGACCACATGAATTCACTTTTTGAATACTTTAAAATCATAATAATTATGAGAATTATTTTTATTTTCAAACGAATAAAACTTGCAAGTTTTAGGTATATTTTGACGTTTTTATGCTTACTTTACATGACAATTGATTCCTAGTATGTAAGAACATGAAAATTATAATATTAGTGTAACTGCAGTTTTCTCAATGAATAACCTTTGTCAATTTAATTTACTATACATTATTACTGTTATCCATGTATCTAATTTCTAACGTGCACTAACCAATGTGATGCTATAAATTTCACAGAAAACAATATATATTTAAGTTTCTAAGCTACAAAGGCACTTATTAGCAAAAAGTTAAATAAGAGCATTTTTAAACAATATATTTACTTACTTACCTGTGCCAATACTGATTTAAACCGAATATTTTGAGAATATGCATCTTGAATCGTTAATTTGTTAACCATTTTTAATTAACGTCCAGTAAACTATTTAACTACGTATGTCCAAAAATAATAACGATTAACACACTGTACTTATATTTTTTGCAATTATTATTAATCTGATCGCGTTGAACGTTTTAGTTAGGACGTTTTAGTTAGGATGTGTCGTATGTGTCTTACTGTGACATTGTGAAAAATAATTTCGACATACAAACTAAGGTGTTTATATGGTACTACTAGCAAACCCGGCGAACTTCGTTTCGCCACCAGATGGCTTCGCGCTAGTTAGCGTTTGAAAGAACGTGCGCATAATAAATGTCACATGAAATTAACTGAGCAGAGTACAATGAGTAGCTGTCAAACAATGTATAACGCATCGGCGCCATCTACTTAAAATACTGGTGCGATCTGCTCCACCACCATGCAAAATCATTTTGGTTTGTAGTACATGCTATGTATCAGAAATGGTGCTGTATATGAAAAATGATTTTCCCCGTTTTCCTGCCTTTCTGTTGAAATGTTTCCTGAATTTTGTTCAAAGTCTTATCAAAGTATTATGTGCTGACAAAACAATAAAGAACAAAATATTTGGACTTTTAATGCAGGTTCATCTTTATGAAAATACGTTTTTGTGAAGCTGCAAAAGAAATTAATATTTTAACGATTGGAGTTTAGCTTTACGTATAAATGTTTTTAAACTGAGCTTTTGCCTGTACTGTACTGTTTGTAACATAAAATTGCATGGAAATGTCCGAAAAAATGCTGTTTCATAATCATCCTTTGATCGTACATTATTTTTAAATACATTATCCTCTTTCTATTGTCGCAAGTGCAGAAATATAATTTCATTTAAACAGTAAAATAAATTAAAAAATACTATATTATTTATATAAATTAATACATATACGAGTAAAATACATACTTTTATCAGATTGAGAAATCACAGCTTTATATTACACTATGAAAATGAAATATATTTTATTACGAAATAATAACACCTGGCACGTAAAAGAGAAGTAACTGGCAAGTAAAAATATGGTGTTGTATTAACTGAATATGTTTACAATTCTCGTTTTAGGTATGTTTTTCTTGACAATATTATTGTAATTTAAAATATGCGTAGTAAATATAAAATAGTATAATCATAAGTTATTATAGAGTAGCAACTATTTTTATCTGTATACGGATACATTGGATGGTATGAAGTGTCTTTTCGAGTTGATGTGGATATGTTGAATATTTGTGCCCAGCCTGGGCTGAGGGGAGGGAGCTTCTTCAGGACCGCATCGGGGACGACCTCTCGCTGCCGGCGGTCGTGTCGGTTGAGGCACGGAAAAAGTGGCATCGTTTTGTGAGGTTGTGATGAAAAGAAGGAAGCCGCTGTAAGGGCCACAGAGCGAACATCTCTGGCTATTCGGCGGCCAAGGCACCGTCGCCGGAGGGAAGTGTTCGCCCAGTAGTGGAGCGCCTGGGGGTTTTTACCTCGGATTAGAGTTATAGTGAATGAATTAATATGATCGATGTGGGATATTATTTTTTAAACTCTAAATTGCAATGTTTACCCATTTTTTTTTTGTGCAATCCACTGTTTCATTGTTTAAACAAATTATTATGAAAAATTAATGTTTGACCATATATTTTCACTTTATACAGTAATTTATTTTAATTTATATGTTAAATCTTACCTGAGTAGACATATAGTAACATTTTTCAAAGATACCTGTGTATAAAAATAGCAGTAGGGATCTCGAACAGGTAGAAAAACGTGGAGGGGAGAGCGGAGCGACAGCTGCTATGTACAATGGAATTTCTCGGCTAGTTTAGTTGCAAGTAACACGTGTTCTGTGAATATTGTGCTTCTATAACAGTGAAAATTTAGTTTTTTAGTGAACAATTCTTGTATATTTTTGGTGGGTATAAAAAAGATAGTATTAAATCAGCCGAACGGAATCGTCGCGCATTAAAAATTAAATGTGCAGATATTGAATTTGATGAACATATGCCTTTAAAAATTGCTCAAGATAAATTTTTGACAAATAGTAAAAATAAAATTCGCTCGATAGAAATGTTGAGACTTAAATTAGCTGACAACAATATTTTTACATGCCAAGCAGAAAGCGATGCCGATAAATTAATTGTTGAGACAGCAATGAATTTGGAATCAAAAGATGTTGTTATAATTTCAGAAGATATCGTTGTCTTAGTGATATTAACGGCATTGGTAGATAAAGATCATGAAATATATTTTCTAAAACCACCCCGAGGCAAAATTCAACAGAAGATATTTTCATCAAAATGTTTAGAAAAATCATTACCAAATTGTAAAGAACATATTCTTTTTTTACATGCCTTTACGGGTTGTGACACTACTTCTGCGTTTTTCAATAAAGGAAAAATTAAGTTTGCCAAACATTTTGAGAAACGGATTGATTTACACGACTCATTACAAGTATTTAAAAATATCAATGAAGACCCCAATAATATATTGCAAGCAGGTGTAGCATGTATTTTGAGTTTATATGGAGCTCCGTCTAAAACTCATGATTTAAATACATTGAGGTTCAATTCTTTCATAAAAGCAACAGCCAAAAATACGAGTGTTCTTTTGTCATCACTGCCTCCAACAACTGATGCAGCGTTTGAGCACCTTAAAAGAGTGTACCTACAAATTCAGATGTGGCTAGGAAATGACGTAGTTATTGAAAATTGGGGATGGAAGTATTCCAATAACATGTACATCCCAATAACAATGAATCAATTACCTGCTCCGGATACTTTATTGCAAATGTTATTTTGTAATTGCAAAAAGGGATGTGGAGTTGCGTGTGGATGCCGAAAAAGTAGTTTATACTGCAGTGTAGCATATTTACAGTGCAGCGGAAATAGTTGTTCCAATACTTCACCTATTATACAGATAGATGAAGTAGAAGAAAATATTTGATGTAGACAACAATGTAATATATTTAAATAAACAGATTTTGTACTAATAATTTTTTTATGTTTTCATTAGTCGTAATTAATTACGACTTACGTTTCATTTATAATTAAACTGGCCGAGAAATTCCATTCTACATAGCAGCTGTCGCTCCGCTCTCCCCTCCACGTTTTTCTACCTGTTCGAGATCCCTACTGCTATTTTTATACACAGGTATCTTTGAAAAATGTTCCTATATGTCTACTCAGGTAAGATTTAACATATAAATAAAAAAAATTACTGTATAAAGTGAAAATATATGGTCAAATATTAATTTTTCATAATAATTTGTTTAAACAATGAAACAATGCATTGCACAAAAAAAATGGGTAAACATTGCAATTTATAGTTTAAAAAACAATATCCCACGTCGATCATATTAATTCATTCACTATAACTCTAATCCGAGGTTTTACAGTTTTGAATGCTCCAGGCACTCCACTACAGAGCGAGCGCGACATCCCCCGGTGACAATAGCCGGGCAGTAGACTTGAGAGACTCTGCTGCCCGGATGAGACGGAGGCGGTGCACGGTGTCCGTTGCATCGTTGCATCGACACCCCAGGGGTTTTCAGTCAGTAGGAGTCTGAAACACCAAGATTAATGCCCTCACAGCGACCCTGATGGTCCTATGCAGGATTTTACCCCGAGACACCAAAAAAAAAAAGATGTTAAGATGGCCACAATTTAATTTTCTTATTCACAAGTTGAAATAATGTTGTTTGTTCTTCTGTAGTACTGACAACTCCACACCAGACGAAGTCTCATCTTACATACGTAAATAATAATAATTATTTCATTTATAATCCGACTTGCTGCTTCAGTTTTCTGCTTTTTCAGATTTGATTTTTTATATAAATAACACAAACGTCTTCTTTAATTATAAATCATAGAAATAGGTTCTGACGGTATAGATTAAGTCTGAGACTATTTTCTCATATTTCTATAGTATAATTGACCTATATCCCCTTACAATATATAATAAATTATACATTCGTTTGTGATTAAAAATAATTTACATCATGTATCATATTTTGCAGTTCTAAAAATTGCTCGATGTATTCCGTACATTCTGATTAGTATTAATAGACTGCTTTTTTCTATGTTTTTTACACTTGGGCGACAAAGTGACTACAGTGCACCTGATGGTAAATACTTTATAGTCCAAGTACGAAAGCGACCATCAAAGGATTAAAATCCGTTGCGACCATCAATGACTTTCGTTTTTGGACCACACAGTATTTACCTTTAAGAGGTTTAGGTATATCAAGACTAACAGCTTTTGTTTTATGACTTTTGCCAAAACTTAACACATCCTAAGATATATATTTTTTTAGTTTTAGTGAGGATTTCTATCAATCGTTAGCTCTATGTTTAAAGTTCAGTCAGCAGATGCTACGAAATCGTCTGCCCCGGTTTTATCGCGCCGCCTTTCAGAGTGTTAAGAAGATCAGAACCGCAAATTTTACTTATTTATTTTTTGTATGGGGCAAAAAAATATATACGAAAACGTTGTAAAACAAAAGTTGTTGGTCTTAATATACCAAAGTCACCCTCAATAGGTTTTATGTTAGTTACCTGTATCCCTGTATAAATCAATTCTTAAATACTTATGTTTGTATGATAGCCTATAAACTTCTGCAACATGGCAGCGGCTTGCGTCCACGATAATCGCTTGATTTGTGCATCAACAAGTGACGGTTGCAGTCGGAGAACGTTCCTAGATCAGTGCGACATGTATGAATATAATTGCGACTATGGAACACGTGCGTATAGATTTCTATCATACTTTACATTTACAAGAATGATCTTAACACTTTGCCGTCCGCACGATTCGTAAATATTTATTCGCTTGGCGCCGGCAGCGCTAACTCTGATCACTTGACTTGTCGCCGGCCGCTCTTGACATTATCGGGAGATTATAAATTGTTAAGTTTTACTAATCTCTAGTGTCCGACCGAAAGTTCGGTTTCGGTTTCGGTTTCGGCCAAAAATTAAGTTTCGGCGGCAGTTTCGGTTTCGGCCAAAATTGGCCGAAACTTTTGCCGAAACCGATACTGATTTCGGTAGTTTTCGTACATGCTTGCCTAACTTCGTTTCTCGCAGCAACGCTTTGGCGGACGCTGGCGGCCCTTTTCGGGATTCGTGCGCCATTCGCATTGCTTTTTTTTTTCGAATTTACACGTGTTTGTTGGCCGGGAAAGGTCTTCACAACTTAACCGGGCGGGTGGGCGAATACTGAGGGTGCTCAGCCGGAAATTTATGGGTTGGGTGGCAATGCAAGGGCACCCCTGTGGGTACGAACCTCGACTTGGACCGCCAGCCAAAAATACGAAACCTAACGTTGATCTACTAGCGTTTCGGAAGCGACTACCTTGAGAAGAAACGCCGAAAGAAACTCAAGGCTGCGTCGGAGTGTAACTGCGTCGTTTAGACGACAGTTGACGGATCTAATTCGCATTGCTCTATAGCAACACAACTTAGTCAGTGCGTGATCACCCGACGTAAACATTCTTTAGAGGTTATGTTTTGATGGAACTGATTACATGTAAGTTTTTGTTTCATTTTTTTACTTGACCACGTTGACTTTTACACTTGACCACGTGAGTTTCGGTTTCGGTTTCGGTTTCGGTCGGAAAACCAGTTTCGGTCGGACTCTACTAATCTCATCGTTAGTTCTCATAAGTTCTCAACCCTGTTTCCCTACTTTCATAAAATTTCGAGGACCGAAAATTTACCTACGTCACTACTGTGGTGTTGCCGGACGGCATAGTGTTAAGAGAATAATAACACTCTGGACTTAAGTGGAAACATACGCCCGGAGACACAATAGTTCAGCTGTTTGCATCATCTTCGGTGGATCCATAGCGTTTTATTTTTTACCGTTTGAATTACGGCGAGTGATTTGGAAAGTTGTATAATTGCAACTTTAATTTTTTTATCTGTGAACTAAATTAACTTTACTAAACAAGCATCTATGTCATACGTCTGACCTATTTTCAAAATTAAGACTAATTTTCAATAAACATTTTAAGATTTCATTTATATAGTTTTATGTTTAAGTAATTAATTAATTATCATAGCTACAATAAACTTTAAACATATTCGGAGTAAAACTTTTCTACAGATACAATTCTAATTTCTTTTGTTGGTGTTTTAACTGTTACGTTTCAGAATACACTACAAAAGTGAATAGACCATGTACCGGCACTCAACGAGATGCCGGTTGTTGATGAAGAATTATAAAAAGACAACGTTCTTATGGTTATTGTTTAACATACAATTGAATATTGAATAGTTTTACTCCGACCTATGCGCTTTCTGTATTTATTTTAATGATGTCACGTGTAGGAAGAGATTGTAACATGTGAAAATTAGTTTTGAAGCAACAATGTTTGCCTAAATAGCATAGAAAATCAATAGACACGTGCATATGTGAAGGTAATATTAGAGGTTATTGTAGAAAAGATCTAATATTAATATATATTGGCCGTGACTTAGTTTAAGTAACTGATGTTAATGAATCTATATTATGGTGAAGCAACAATTAAAATTTATTAAATTATGTGGTTAATTTGTTTTACTTTATTATTATAAGAATGACTATATAAATACTTAAATATGGTATCATATGTTTAAATTGTTATATAGATGAAATGTAATGGTGTGTGTGCGTGTATAAATTTACAATCATATTATATATCTGTACGTAAATAAATAGTGGTAAATATTTATAGGATATGTGACATATACAATTTTTTGCGTAAGCTCAAATTTGGAAGCAGTTACTGAAAATATTAAATTTTCGACTTAGACTTAACAAAACTCTAAAATATTACACTAGAATCTAAAGAAAACTCAACAATTAAATCAATCATTCTAGACACAACTAGTACCAAAACCAATAAATCCAAAATATCAACTTTGAAAAACATACAAAACCAACTGAAAATTAGATAGTTTCAACTATGACAAACTTAAGATCAAGAATTACTCAAAAAGAACTACCATCAATCTACATTAAAACGAAAAATTAAGCAACATCAACAATTCCGATTTCTCAGAATGGGGACATCAAATGCTGCGAAAGATCAAAATATTGGAAAACTGCTGGCGAAGGAATGAAAGTAGCAATATTTCACATTATAATAAACAATTTTACTTTTTAGAAACAACAATTGTTTGGAAAACTATTGAATTACTGTAGTTTAAAGAACATATTACCACAGCGGCTATAGTTTATAATAATTATTCAAACACTGAATCATAAAGCAATGAGGCTGTGAAAGCTGTTGAATCTTTTACCATAAGTACAAATCATAATAATACAACATTGAATTGTGAAGAAATTTAGATTTAGAAATTATCTGAATAATTTAACTGTACGAAGTACACAAAATTTAGACGAACTAGTTTCACTCGATACTAATGTTTCAAATTCCTATACAAACTACAATTATAGTGTTTACATGGAATCGATTAAAAGTTTATTAGAAACTACATAACTAATTAATTACGTAACATCACATCTAGAATGATGTAATAGACCTAAAACCTGAGTGACTACATCAGTGTTCATTAACCCTGTTAATGTTTTACCTAATACACGTATAAGAAAATAATTATACACGGGATGTTTTACTAAAAGGATAGTACCGCTAATAACCTTCTCAACTAATTTATTCATAGCCTTTGTCTGCAAGATATGAGGATAGTTCGGCAATTAAGATGACGCAAAATCATATTCCAAATCCTAAACATAGGCAAACAAAACTCCTTCAATTAAAGACATTCGCCTAGATTCGGAAGAATACCAGGATATATTAAATACATCTAAAAGAACCTCTCGTTCATTATACATAGTCACGAAGTCGATGATTAAACAAATGCAAAGGACCTACAAGGTGATACGCTTCTAAACCTAAGCGGAAGAAATATGGTTAAGTTTGACTGAGATTTATGAACGGTAACGTCCAGTCAGGATTTTCTTTGTTTCATTGTCATTCTTTTTTTATGAAACTATATTGTGTTATTTTATTGGGAGTTTGTTAGAATTATCATATAATATGTTAGCTATAGCTAAATTAATAATAAAGTATACTGATGTATAGTTGTCTAAAATAAATGAGATATACCTATGGTTATTTTGGGATTCTTTTGTTGTGCAAATTTTAGCTGTTTGATAGGTTCTTTATACCTGCACTTACTTTTCTAATAACAATGGCTTATATTGTGTAAAAATTCGTTATTAATTATTACTAATGGGGGATGAGGGTTGAAAATATAATTAATTGTTTCTACATATTTATTAGGCATGGATATTCGCTGTAATCTCAATCTCAGGGATCACATAGGGACGGTCATCTCCTCGACTTCACGTAGACTTGGTATCCTGAACAGAGTGCGTCGGTTTTTCACACCTGATCTTTTGTATCTATTGTATAAGGCCCAGGTCAGGCCTTGTATGGAATACTGTTCGCATCTCTGGGATGGTTCTGCCCAGTACTTGCTTGATGCCCTGGATAGGTTGCAGCGTAGGGCTGTCCGCATAGTGAACGATCCAGACGTTTCTGAACATCTTGAATCGCCCCAATTGCGTAGAGATGTTGCATCATTAAGTGTTTAGTACCGTCTGTATTATGGCGAGTGTTCTGAAGAGTTGTTTAACCTTGTTCCACCCTCTCCTTTCCTGAATAGAACCACGCGCGCGGGTTTGCGGTGTCACAGCTATACGGTATCTCACATCCCGGCTAGGACTAAGAGATTCTCTAACTCCTTCTTTTGCATTGTCGTTGGGCTGTGGAATGGTCTTCCGGCGAGCGCCATCCTATGATATGGGACCCTTTAAGCGTAACGTGAAGAGATATTTGTGCGGGCCGGCATGATCGCTGCGACTACCGATGGGTTTTTTCTTACTTTTCGGTAGTCGATGGCGTTTTTTGGACTGCACCATGCTTACCATCAGGTTTGGTGCAGTCACTGTGACGTGTCAGTGTAAAAAAAAAACCAATGGAAATTTCTTAGTCTGTATAAACTTGAGTAAGTTTTCTTTTACCATTTTTAATACAAGCGATTAATTGTTAATATGAAATTGCTTTTAGGCTTTATGACAGCGGCGTGTCCTGTCAAAGAAACAGAAAATCAAATAATGACAGAGATAAATACGTTCTCGACAGAAATGATGACTACTTTAAGTGAAAGCATTGGTTATTTAAGTGATGATAAATCCGATTATGCGATTCCTGCTAAGCTACATTTGGATAAAGTGAACAAATCTAAATTATATTATAATGATCGTATCGATGTGATGATATCTAAATGTACACCATTTTGCGCCAGACCGATCACCTGGCGGACAACGAAGAAGGGCGAAACAAGAGATTTTTACAGAATTTTTAAGGAAAAAAATTATAATAATTAATAGAAACAATTAAAATAAAAGAGTAAAGTAATAATAATTATATCATTCATTATTATCATTTTAAAAAATAGATACATATGCTTACAAATTTCGATATACAGACTTTTTAATGTAGAAAGGTAAAGGAAAGTTAATTCTATTCCTCTAGAAATAAAAAATAAAATATTTTAAGAAAAACGTAACTTTAATATTTATTAACAATAAATTCCAGAGATAATAATTCCTTTTCTAACGTTATAAATATAAATGCTTGCAATCTTTTATAGAACGACAATATTATAACATTTTTAAGTGTTCTGCAATATTTGATTAAACATGCTAATAGATTTTTAACAAATGTGTAAAGTTGCAATAAGAAAATATTATGTAAGTACGTAAAAAACTTTTAAAAATCTTTACATAAATATATTTATACAAAGTTTGCATTTTATTTTTAACTATTTACAGGAATCGTCACAAATAAATTGTCTACATGAGGAACAAGCTAGTTGTTATTACATACTAATAGCATTGGCTTATCAGCCTCGTTATTGCTCGTCTTTTTTCTAAAGGCATTTATGAAACAGTCATCGGCGAATATTTTTATTTTACCTTTATAAAGCCCTTCGATTTCAATCAATGATTTTTTCTCTGTTTCTGGTAAAAAGAAATAGAGATATACGGTTCCGACTAATCCAAATAAACCGTAGATGGCAAATGCGCCGCTTAGGCGAAATGTTGCCTCAATGTTATAATTTGTTTTATAAGACAAGAAGAACATAAAGTAACCAAATGCTGCCGCCATACTTGAGGCGACACCGCGGCTTCTGTAACATAAAAAAATAATACATAAATAGTGAATAAATCTAGAAAATCTTTCGTGTCAATTTTTATTGTTTGTCGTATCTATGTATGTATGTATATTAATTTTTTTATAAACTATTGAATGTTAAAATGAGTCTATGTACAAGGTGTCTCAAAAGTAAGTTCACATTTGCTTATCTTATTACGCGAAAGCAACTATTCTGAGGGGCGCGGGGGGTATGTCAGTCGGTAGTCTGGCTCTTGGGAATTTAGTCGCTATGGAGCGTTTCTCTGGTGCGGACCGTGCGTTGTGCGTACATGAGTTTTACAAAAACGGTAATTCGGCGACTGTAGCGCGTAGAAAATTCTGCAGTATTCGACATATTCGTCACTTAAATGATGCGCCTAGCACTCGACTCATTGCAAAATGGGTTGAGAAGTTTGAAGAGACTGGGTCAACTCTGGAGAAACCAAAATCTGGGCGGCCAAGAACATCAAGAACAGCCGAAAACGTGGACAGTGTTACTCAGTCTATTCAAGATGATCCAAACCTCTCGTTTCGGAAGCGTGCTGTTGCTTTAAATGTGCACAGATCTTCATTATGCCGCATTTTACACAAAGATTTAAAGCTGCACCCGTACAAAATTCAGTTAGTGCAAGAACTGGAGACTCAAGATGCTGGTCAGAGGCTTGCCTTTGTAAATCAGATGATTGAGCGCTTTCCAACGTTCACCAACATCTTGTTTTCTGATGAAGCCCATTTTCACCTGAATGGGCATGTAAACAAGCAAAATTGTCGTTACTGGAGTGCAACCAACCCAAAACAAAAACATCAGAAACCGCTACATTCACCCAAAGTCACCGTATGGGCAGCGATGTCGGCGCGAGGAATTATCGGCCCTTACTTTTTTGAAGATGGAAGGGGACGCACACTCACAGTGAATTCAGAGCGTTATGTGGAGATGTTAGACGAGTTTTTCGTACCCCAACTGCAAAACTTTCCTGGTTACAACCAAAGAACATGGTTCCAGCAGGATGGAGCAACTTCACACACGTCCAACAGATCTCTGCCTCGAGTTCGAGAAATTCTTCCGAACAAATTAATCTCCAGACGAGGTGACATAAATTGGCCTAGACGGAGTCCCGATTTAACGCCTATGGATTTTTTCCCGTGGGGTTATGTCAAATCAAAAGTTTACGCTAATAAACCGACTTCCCTGGCACAATTAAAAGAAAATATCCGTCATGAAATGGCAGCCATCACGGAGACTACCTGCCGAGCTGTCATAGGCAATTTTAGTGCCCGACTAAATGAATGCAGAGAGCGCAACGGTTTACATTTGGACGATGTTATTTTTAAAAAATAAATTCCCAAGCAGTGTACTTCAATATAAAATAAACATTTTTTCAATAAAGCTAAGACTTTTCTTTTAAAAAAAGATTTAAATGTGAACTTTCTTTTGAGACACCTTGTACTATTTAAATATGTGTAATAGAATAAATTGGTCATAACATTAACATGGAAAGAAAAATGTTTATCTGTTTTCGGAAAAAATACGCAAAACAATTATAATTTAAATTAAATAATTTACTAAATTCCTAATTACAAATTAACTATAATTAACGAACTTATCAAACTGTGTGTTGTGGAAACAAAAATTCTGTCGATTTAGTGTAAATGAGAGAATTTATAAATTACCCTGCACGATGGACTTTCGTCCTTTCCGTGGTCTGGGGGTATCCCTATACCAATATTACTTATAGTTCATTTAAGCCTGTCGTCTTTCGGAATCAACTCCTATGCTGCTAATTGTAATTATACCTAGAGACCTTTGATTTAGAAATATTCCAGCCGGTATGACAATAACGACCCTTTGAATCTTTCCACCATTGTCAGAATCTTTTTATTGTGTATTTTTATTATTTATATATTGCTGTATGTTTCTCTGAAAATGTACAAAATAAAATAAAAATCTTATCGCTTGATGTTATTCTAGAACTGCGCGATATTTTGTTGACATGCAGAGTAGTCATTAAGACATTAACACATAGTTATTATAAAAAAAATTATAAATACCTGAAGGGAAAAACTTCAGACAAAAGCACCCATGGTATTCCTAAGCCGTGAAAACAGACCAGTAGCAAAAACAAGATTACGGGCAGAATTTGTTTTTTCTCGGGGAATGTATTCACTTCATATGAGAATACTTGAGGTGTGAGGTTAGTCCAGGCGTATATACTGAGTGCGAAACAGCACAAAGCAGAGGCTAGCAATGCTCCTAAGATGAGTTTTCGTTTTCCAATTGTTTTGACTATAACAGCTGATAGAAGACTCATTATTATCATTATGACACCAATGAACACCTGAAAAAATTAAATATAGAATTAGTGACCTTGAAGGCACAATATATAGGTGTGGATCAGTGGCGTGCATCTCACATAAAGCATAAAAATCATTATCTCGTTATACTTGGATATTCAACACATATATATTTAAATTTTGACCTAATTTGGACTCTCAGACTACTATTTTGGTAACCATTTAAGTCAATATATGTGTTAAATGTCCAAGTACAACAAGATAATATTTTTTTTATGCTTTATATGGGATGCACGCCACTGGTGTGGATAAGGGGTTGGCTTCTGGATTATTGCTATCGAGTTCTATTATAATATGAAAATATTTTTTGTGTAGTGTTTGCAAGATTATATGTTGTATCGAGTTTAAATATTTGTGTCTTAAAGAACGATTCGTGTATTGGCAATAGCAATTCGACAGCAGTGACCCAACAGTGGCTGCTAGGTCACGATTTGTTGCTATATATGTATTGATATAGAAAAATGTCCATTGAAGACGACTGCCAGTATCCTAACTGTACGTTTAAACAAATAATCTATAATTTATGGTATATACTTTAAATTTTTACTTTATAAACGTAACTAAGAAACGGAAGAATTTACTGATGTAGGCCAACTTAACATAAAAGCGTTTGGGAGTGATTATATCGTTTGGAATTTATGTCGCATTTGATGGAATTTATTCAATTGGACTCGTTGCTAGCCTGGAACGTACTGTCTTGCAGAGTTTCTCTTTTCACAGGCTTCGGTCAAACACAATCGGTCTGCCCGCAGGTGCGTTGGCGGCAAATTCATAGCGATTATTTATACATAACAATTGGTCACCGTGATTGGCTATTGCGCTATTGTTAAAAAAGGTCTAGCACTTTTAAAATTGTTAACAAAGGAACGCAATTAGCGAAGGCATTTCTATTTCATTATAAACCCAAACACATTAAAATAAAAGCACAATAAATATGTTTTGTGTACCTACAAGCGATGGAGTTCTAATGTTTTAATAACATTAAAATAGATAGTGTTAAAACAATGATATATTTAAACTCCCTTAAGAGGCAGTTTCCTGTTTTAATTTACCTATTATACGAATAAAAACTCTGCGCTTTATTGATTTTTAGCTACTAAAACATCAGAAACACTCATAAAAATGTGTGATTTTAGATATTACTTACCACTATTGCTTTTGCATCATACTTCATACCTAACGCTTTGAAAACATTCACTATATTAGGCCTCACAGGCACAAAACCGCACATGGTGTGAAAAAAGAAATATGCCATAACCAGTGTGAACGGAAGTATCGTTTCTTTTATGAAAAACACGTATTTTAATTTATAGCAGATTTTCTTGAATATATTAGCGCTACTGTGCTTGCACGGGGTCACATTATTTCCTTCCATCGTACATATAACACATTGATGAATTACTTCGTTATATTGAACGAGCTGGTCGAATTCTTCTTTGACGTATTCCGGTTTCGCCCATCCTCGAAGTCGACACAAGGAATGTAGGGCCTCTTTTTGTCGACCTTTTGATAGAAGCCAAATTGGTGTTTCAGGTACCTGAAAAAGGAAAAAAGGAATATTACACCTTTTAATGACTAATACTATTATCAGTTCCAAAAAAGTCATAAAGATATAAAGGCAAAATATCGAGGGATCCTAAAAATTTGGTACAAAATTTATGTTGTCTACGTTATGCTAAAGGCTCTCCACTCTCGAATATACATTTACAATAATTCGTACATACGTACATGCCCTAGCAAAAAAGTTATTAATATTAGAGGCTAGACTATAATCAAATTTCTTCAACGAAATTACTTAAGTTAGGAAGATAACCACTTTAAAAAAAAGGGTTTCGTAAATATTTAACTTTCAATCCATGTAACTTCGTCGAAATGAAGAAAGGTTGGTTGGATGCAAACACTATTAAAGCATCAGTTCGGGATTAATAGAGAGCTCAAGTTCTATTAAAATATCATTGGCTCTTGTGTGCCGTCAAATAATAAGCCCCACCACGAGAATACTCTGCCAAGAGAATGTGTATGAGATTCTTGTTACTTTCTTTCTCTTTTGAGAGAAATTGGTAAAAATCAAGTCGTACACAACCTCACAAAAAATTTCTGCATTCATGCACTGTGATTACCATTTATTGATTACACAGACTGTACTTCATTGCAGCTGCATATATAACACCTTCTAGGTGTATGGTATCCTAAGTAAGATGTAATGAATGCGATAGTAAGAATGTGTTAGGAAAATACTTACAAACAACACTAGCACCATTGTAGCAAGCGGGACGCAGAGCGATATCAACGCAGCTTGCCTCCACTCTAGCACTGTGCCCAGTAAATAAGCTACGAACACCCCTGTCGATGTAAACCCGTTAGTCAGGGTTATCAGAATGCCGCGTATAGATGGATCACTGGAATTTAATAATAGTACTATAAAAGCTTTCCTTATCTAAAGCGAGACTCTTGTATATGTCCACTGCTTGATAAGGAAGTTATTCACAGTCTGTCACTGAGCCTAATTTCAATCATAAACAGGCCAAAGTTAAGTTTATAGAATAGGCGAGCTACACAGACTAGTTTTGGTAACTGGTCGACGATAAAACCTACAAAGGAAAGCCTAACGATATAAATAAATGTAGCCAAGATTTTTTTTGTATCCCGGGGGAAAATCCTGCATATGTCCATCAAGGACGCTGTGAGGGCAGCGACTCCGGAGTGTTAGACTCTTACTACCTAAAAATCCCCGAGGTGACCTTCTGATTGCTCCACCTGGGCCTGGGAAACCAAATTCGTCCAGACGCCCAGGAAACAAAAGGCCGTGTTGAGGCTACCTCTCTGGGAGGAAGTGTAGCCAAGATAACTTATTTTTAGGTAACATCATTAAAAACTTTCCTAACAGACATGTCCTGGCAATTTTAGGTTAATTAGTAAGAAAATTAAATGGTATGATTTTAGAATAATAAACCATAATACCGAATAATTTTAAGTTTTTTAAGCAATTGTTAGATTTCGAGAATACTTCACCGAAAGACATTAATTTTACTTCTAGCGTACGTTTCAAGCCTCATAATTCTGATTGTGGTACGAGTTTGACATTCTTAGGAGACAATTCAGTAATGTATTTTCAATCTATTTTTTTTAATTAGAGTGAGATTAACTTACTTAATAATTTAATGAAAGAGTGCACTACATTTCAAAATAGATATTACGTCTCATTTAACATGTTCTTAAAATAAATAAAGACTATTATGATGAGATGGAAATTTAAGATTTTATTATATTTGAACGTTATTAAATTACAATAATTGGCACTCTAATTAGAAGACACTACAATAGAACAATCTAAACGCCGTGGGTCAGGGACGTTCAAGTATAATGCTTTGGTTTGGGCGATAATATTTTACTCTTTCAACGAAATTTTAAGTTTTTATAGACTAAATCAAGTTGGTTTTAGGATGCATACAATGGCTACGTGTATATAAAAATTCTAAAATGTTAGGAAATATTTTGTATAATAAATATTAAGTATATATATATATAGCATATACAAAATGTAGGTAGTGATCATAATTCAGACACACATTTACGTTGAGATCATTATTAGACTGCAGCAGCATATTATTATGTATCCGTTGAAACATTATAGTGTCAATAAATATCAATATAAATTTCATCAAATGCAATAAAGATTACATTTTAATAAATGATGTTATTTAATAAATGATAAAGATCTACTTACTAGCAAAGGTTAGTTGAATAAGAATGATTTTATTTTAGGTATCATAGATACTATGTGGTAATTTATTGGAAAAGCAAAAAAGAAACTGGTTTAATATTCATTGAATATTCTTTATAAGACCAGCTTTATCACTATTGTTATAGATGTTACAACCAAAAACAACTTTACAAAAATATCTGCATATATTCTAATAGTCTTATGATGTGATTATGTGTGACTCTCTAATGAGTTATAAAAGCTTTTAGCTATTGTACATCCATTCCATTTTGTAACGTACCGTCTTATACCACAAGGCTCAATCAATGATAAAGAAACAAACACAGAACTGATCCCAAACCAGAGTTACATACATATGTAAGAGAAGTTTTTTGGTACGATAATGATGGGAATCAAAGATCTACAATGTCTCTGACAACTTTATTAGCAATTAAACTAAAAGATAGTCTGATTAGCTGACAAGCTTATTGTATTATTGCAGGCATAAATTAATTATTTTAGTTTCATTATTAAAGTAAGATATCAAAACGGGTAAAAACTAGAATGTATGGAATTTATACATTTTAATACGTGAAGCAAAAACTTTGCACCCTTTTTACAAGATTTCCGCGGACGGAGGAGTATGTAATTTGGCACACTTATAGTTTTATATAGGAGCGCAGAATGCTAATAATTTTTAAAAATAATGCATAAAAAATACATTAGATCAATAATAAAAAAAAATGCACACACTACCATGCATTTGACACATATATCATATAGGTAAAAAATATATACAGTGTACACTCTATATAACGACCCTCAAGGGACTGTGCATATTTTGGCGTTATAGAGAGTGGTCGTTAAATGGAGAGAAGAAAAATCTGTATTAGAAAAAAAGTTTATTTCAGACTAGTGTTAGTAATTACATAAAAAACAATTCTCATTTGATCGCTATTGAGTATAGTTTGTTATTTTTGTCTGACGTCTTTTGCTGCACCAGTAATTTTGTTGTATTTTTTCCATTATTTTATTCATATCTTGCGATATTGAGTCATCTTGGTGATAAAGAAAGTACTTTTCCAATAATTTTGTTGCTTCCAGGGCTTCTTTAATTCTCGGCGGTGGCTCAGGCTCATCCGTCTCATCTTCTTCATCTCCTTGGTCTTGATACTCGGTTTTTCTCACCGAATTCAAAATTTCTTTGTCTGTTAATGATGCCATTGTAAGCAGGCAGTCGCCTACTTCGATGTAGGTTTGAAGATTTTCTGTAAATTTTCCTGCCATGTTGAACTGTTGAATCCACTCAGTTAATGGAAGGGCGTCGTCGTTATTAAACTCCAGTTCCGTTTCCACCTCATCACTCATAGAATTTGTACAAAGTCCAGCATGTCGAAAAGAGTGCTGTATAGTTGTGGATGTGACTTCTTCCCAGGCTTTAGATAAAAAATTTACTGCATGCAGCATATTAATAGAAGTTTTACCCTCAGATTCGACTAGCTCCATCAATAATTTCTTTCTGTAGTGACGCTTGAGGCTTTTAATGACGCTTTGATCCATTGGCTATAAGACACTAGTCGTATTTGAAGGAAAAAATACCAACTCTATGTTTTGAAGGTTTGTTGTAAGAGGGTGGGCAGGGCAGTTGTCAACAAGAAGTAAAATTTTTCGTCCCTTTAATTCTGCATCCCACTTTCGCACTTCTTCTTCAAAAAGTTGACTGGTCATCCAAGCTCATTTATTAGCTTTATACGTCACTGGCAATTTTTTAATGTTCTTAAAACACCGCGGTTTTTTTTATTTGCCTATTACCATTAGTTTTTTTTTTCTGTGCCATCCATATTAGCAGCCACAAGCACTGTAATACGCTCCTTGGAGAGCTTTCCTCCCACACACTTTTCCTCTTTAAATTTCAGAGTTTTATCTGGGGTCAACTTGTAGAAAATTCCTGCTTCATCAGCATTAAAAATGTCACTTGGGGTGTATTTTTCTGTCAATTTTGACCACACTCTATTAATCCAGTCATGAGTAACATTCGTATCAACACATCGTGCTTCCCCACTAATTTTACTGTAGTTGATATGATGACGTTGCTTGAATTTTCCGAGCCATCCTTCTGATGCTTTGAAAGAAAGTAAACCAAGTTCTTCAGCAAACTTCTGCACCTTAGCTTTAACGATCGACCCCGAGATAGGCATATTATTCAGGCGCTGTCGTTGGAACCATGATAGTATAGCTCGATCAAATCTTAGTATTTAGGTTTCTTCAATTTTTTAGAAAATTTTCCATCCTCCTCTGCTTGTAGAATTTTTTCTTTATTTTTCCATATTGTGGACACTGTAGAGTAACTAAATCCAAAGCGTCTGCCAACATGACTTATCTTCTCTCCCGCCTCTATTGCGCGTATCAGTAAAACTTTTTCGTCAATACACAGAGATTTTCTCCTACTTGCCATGTTTAGAGTTTGAAAGTTTGTGAGCAACTAAGAATATGATAACGTATAGATAATTCATAACTCCTACTAACAACAGCCAACACGTGCAAGCAATCCCAATTTGTAAACAAAATAATGGATTTCTTATAAAGTTCGGTATGTGTAATGCCGACAGTCGAGTTTATTACGGGCTAGGACAATAAAGCGACAAAAGAACTTACACAGCTGCGCAGTTTTTACTAATTTTGGCAACTTCGAAAGTACTTTATATTATTAAATTTCTGTCGTTATATAGAGTGGGTGTAACGCTATATAGAGTGTATCATTGTATTGAAAACAAGCTAAACCAACCAAAACCGAGTGATATCGACGCTTTAGGGAGTTTGACGTTAAATCGAGTGACGTTATATGGAGTTTACACTGTATTTGTTATTGCTGGTTCAAAGATCTTTTTGTATTTTTTATTATTGTGACAATAAAACACTAATAATGTTCAAATTTAAAATTTAAATTAATTATGGTCGAATTTCGACCACTAGTTTTCATAATAAATTCTCCATTTAATTAATTTACATTCTTAAAATTCGAATTGAATGGAGTTTAAGTATCTCTTCAATCTACACATAAAAAAAACGTGAACATTCGAGGTAATTAATTCGAGAAGTAAACCTTGTACTGACTAACAGTAGAACTTCTGTCTTTACTTACCTCACTTCTCCGACATAGGTGACAGATGGAGCTTCCATAATCCCAATTCCTATTCCCAGTAAAGCATTAGCTCCGAACAGCGATGGGAGATTCCAAGCGAAGTACATCAGCAACCATGCTATCAAGTGTGGTATATTCACTAAGAACAGAGCCTTCTTACGGCCCAAATAATCTAGAAGTGGCCCCGAAAACATGGTACCGATCGGTTGGCAGAGAAACGCTATGCTGCCTGTAAATATACATCATAATATGTTATAATATATGCTAATAGTATTCGAAAATAGATAATGGATTATTAATTTATTAGTTTAAAGATAAATTTCAACAAAAATGCATCATGCATAATGGATATTTAGCACATGTCATTTAAAATTTTCATTAAATTGTTTAGTATAATTTTTAAGTTTGTTCCGACTTGAATTTTAAAATTCAATTTATACTGACAAATTATTGGCACATTATCATATTATATATAAACTTCATAATTATATTCACGAAAAACAAATAAAAAAAAACATTATTTATAAATTATATGTAGAAGAAACATACACATTATTTCTATTTTAGATTTTTATTTATATTATTCATTATTAATATAAATAGTACCTAATGATAATGGTACCTACATATGTATATGTAGTACAATTTATTAGTAGTTGATGGTAGGGCGATTACCCGAACTGGGTCATGACTTCAGTACACAAGTGTAAAGACCGTCATAGTGACTAGCTTTAGCCTGTCGCGTGTCAGGATCAACTTGTGTATATCCAGTACCTCGTATATCTAGAGACCTTCATTCGACGTATATGTGGGCCGACATGACGACAGAGACTATCAATGGATTTTCATCTTTTAATGGTCGATTTCGTTTTTGGACTACACTGTACTTACCATCAGGTACTCTGTAGTCACTATGTCGAGCCAGTGTGAAAAAAACCTGTTAGTACATACTAGTTCACAGGTTGTAAATAATATTGATTAATTTTAATATAACGAAAATTGATATAATGTGACCGGTCCACTATTTGCTTAAGATTCCTTATTTATGTTTAGGAATATGATTATTTATACAGCTTTTATCGTTAATAAATCTTTAATTTTATTCTTACGATCTTTTTGTAACAAGAATACCATATAAAAATGCTAATTTCACATCTTGTTTAAGTTACGCCAAGGAATTCGTAGACCTTGAGTTAGTCTACTTAGGTGCCTATGTATATGAAATAGCCTCCAAGCTTTGTGGTTTTTTCCACATCGCTAGCCTTTTAAGGTACAAGACATTTGACGTCCAATTATTTATTCTACATTGATTTACCTCGGTTTTTATCTAAATATTATCATATTAATAAAAAAAAACTATTCGGAACTGCGAATTTCAAGAAAACAATCTAGCATTTACAACAGTATAATATATTTGTGCAGTACAATTGAAAATTTTAGTAAAGGTAAATGAGTAAATATGGATTTGTTTATCTAATACAGAATCTCAACTATGTGATGCTAATAAGATAATCTAATATAATTAAGATAATCTCTTTATATATATATAAAATTCTCGTGTCGCAATGTTAGTTACCTTACTCCTCCGAAACGGCTTTACCGATTTTTACCAAATTTTATATGCATATTCAGTAGGTCTGAGAATCGGCTACTATCTATTTTTCATACCCCTAAGTGATAAGGGTTGTTCACCCTTAAACTTTTTTTTATTTTTGGACATATTTTATGTTTTTATTATTCTATAATGTGGCATTAAAAATTCATACAACCCTAAATTTTTACCCTTTTATCACCAACCCCTAATTTTTAATACCCATTTTAGTAATTTAATATTTTTTCATCCCGCTCAATAACTGATCAATTATCACCTAGAAATAACTTATATGGCAAAACGTTTGCCGGGTCAGCTAGTATAATATAAAATCATAATAATGTGGTGCATAATTTTAACTATTTCAAGATTAGCTCTGAAAAAAGTTAGCAACATACTGGTAATGCTAATCTTTTGATTATTAATGTATTTAGTGACCTAGATTAGACTTAAAATTAATGAGCTCTAAGACATTATAATTGACGAAAAGTTAAGAATGTATCGACCTTTTAAATAACGAAATTAAGTCGCCTGCTTCGCAGTCTTTTGTAGTTTGGGGAGTGTTCTCAAGGGTCGCTTTCACTAATCATACCAGTTCCAGTTCCTCACAAAACCACCGGAAGCCGTGTTGGGTAACATCCATCATGGGATGAAAATTCTTTATATCTACACGAAAAGTTTCGAAATTCATAAAGTGAATAACAAAGAAATGGGATGTTATTTTTGCAAATATATTTCCACGTTGTTATGATTTAGGAGCCTTTTAGGGAAGAGCGAATAAGTAGTGCAAGCACGTTCCATCATCTTCACTTTCCTCCAGCTGTGATTGAGATCAAACGTTTCCTAATATATAATAATAAAAAACGCAAAAGGTATTTACCAAACCACGAAGCTTGTTCTTGGTTGATGGACAGTCCATGTTTCGCCTCTAGTACTTCTGGTAACACCATAGACACGAAGCTTGTTGACATACCCAGACCGATCAGTAGAAAATACAGCGACAGACATGCTAATACCTGCCGAATATAAAACAAAGAATAAATCAACAAATATATATATATATATATTATATATAGTAGAAAAACAATTACAAAGCAGCACATCAAAGTCAGCTGACACCCAAACTAGGACTACCTGTATATTGGATGTCAGCACATTTCACACAATTTGTTACATCCTGTTTATATCCACCATCCAGTTTTAATATAATATATGTTTACATAACAATTACGGACAGACACATAAATTGACTTAGGTCCAAACTATGCTTGCCCTTGTGTTATGGGTCTCAATTAGAGACATACATGCCTCATGAAATCTAATTTGCTCATCACAGAAAGGTAGCGAGAGGTCGTCACCAATGCGGTCCTGCAGGACCTCCCTTTCCTCAGCACAGGCTGGGCACACCTCAAGGGTGTACTGCGCCGTGTCCTCGGGGCTACCGCACGCGTGCCATTCCACCGTCAGCTCTCCTCCGGACACCCGCAACCGGTGACTGCCAAAGATACCGTGACCCGTGAGGATTTGGGTGAGTCGGAAGGAGAGCGCGCCGTTTTGTTTGTCCAGTTACGAGTCCAAGACATGGCGCACCGCCTCAATTGGTATAAGACCGGCGCTAGGTTACTCCAGCCTGGACTGTCAAACCCTAGTATTCATTTCTAAGGCTACCAGGACTATTACTGCAAGTAGGAAAGTATTGTATAAAATATAATATTAAAACTGAAGGTCTAAATAACTGAAGGCATGTAATAAGTATTGCGATTTTTCTATAACCAAACAAGCGTTATAAAGTGTTTATTAGTTTTTTTATTTTATGTTTTTTAGTTTTTAATTTTAGTTTTTATGACATCTTAAACTGACTAGCGCACGATATTTTATATTTACTAGTTTCATGTTGTTCATATAAATTATTAAGATAACAAAAACTAAAAAGAGTAAAATATCGTGCATAAGACAAATAATCTGCATTAAAAAAATAGACTGATCTAAGTACCTAGTTTTGGGAGTCGAAGCTGCTCGCGTCCGTAGGCTTTACCCTAGTTTCCCTACACGTGACTCCTGGGTGGTGCTAAACGAGCAGCAGCGAGGTGGTAGGACGCCGGTGCCCGTCTGGATCGCGACCACAGTGCATGGGTGTAAAGCCCGTCATAGTGACCAGTTTCGGCTTGTCGCGTTTCGGGATCAGTTTGTGCATATCCAGTAGCTCATATACCTAGAGACCTTCAGTCGTGGTATATGTGGGCCGACATGACGATGTAGACTATCAATGGCTTTTCATCCTTTGATAGTCGCTTTCGTTTTTGGACTACACAGTACTTACCATCAGGTACTCTGTAGTCACTATGTCGAGCCAGTGTAAAAAAAAATATTAACCAAAAATAGTACCTTGAATGGTGGATAGATGGCTACCCTCCAATCTCGATATGTGGAGATGGTCATCTAAATAGGTATATTTATCTATAGATACATTAGTGAGTGCATCCAGTTTTTGCTTTTACAGAAACCATATCCGACCCTTTAAGACGTTACTCAGTTTCGAAATTTGATTCTATTTACTATATCCTTTTTAGCAAATCACCAAATAAAAAACCGTATAAATTAAAATTTTAAATTGTTTAGATAGGGATACTTGAATGGCAATGTCGTGAGCGTGTGTAACTAGTGATCAAAGGAAGAAAGGAAAGCAAAGAATGATACTAGCAAGTCTAGATGTCAAAAATAACTAGGTCGTCGTCCTTTTGTGTGGACGAGACCGTGCTGTAAGGACTGTCCTGTTATCCCCAAATGAAACAAAAGTTATAATTTGCTTACTTGTTACTTAATTATTTGTGTTTTTTATTTTTTTGTAGAACAATGTGTTTAAAGCGACAACTAAGTGAATGTATTGGTAAGCCTCTACGGTTAATTCTGATTCACAAGCGATTTACAAATTATAATAATTATTTATTTTTAATGGATTATTAAAAAAAAAAAACTATTTTACATCCCTTACATTTTTACCTTGTTGCCATTGGAATTGATTTCTTTGGCTTTGAGCAATACAATATTTGCTTTATTTGTCTCGTATTAAGTTTTTCTTTTTTGTAATTTGACCTTATTTTCAATATCAACGTATGTACTTATGTAGAGTAAATATTATGTTATATCTTTGTTACCTACACATAACACGAACGTTACACAAACAAATATTATGAAACGTACATACCTAAATAAATAATTATATGCAAGATAAACTCGGTATTAAGAAACTTCCGTAGCGGTACTTTCATACCAATGTTGCTGAATATATTATTATAATTATATTTTAGAACATATTAACGTGGGCGACAAACCTGTAAGATTAGAAAATTAGAGACTGACTTGTAACCTATGAATTAAAAATAAATAAATGATTTGTTCAGCAAATGCCAGCCATCTAGATTTACGAATACATAAGTTACAACATTAAATATAGTTTTTTCACCTAATAATAGCACATATGTATATCGGAAAAGCTTTAGAACAGTAGAATACAGTCAACTGATACTCAAACTAGGCGTGCTTGTATCTTCAGCGCCTTTGGGTATCATTCAATGCGAGTTTACGTTACACCTAAATTCAGTGAAATATAACTTGGCTAATTAATGTAATATTCGGTTTGTATGGCGATAAGTACGCTACATCAAAATATTCAAGTCACATTTGCAAAAAATGCGGTGACAAAAACTGACAAATTTAAATCCAATTGAGGTTGCATTAAACCGCTCCAATTAAATAGTATTTTATATAAGTCTAAATTAGATTTGATTTGTTGTTGCACGTCGCTCTTATAAGCCTATCTCTAAGGGCGCCCGTCAAGTAGACGATAGATATACATTTTCTTAAAAAAAAATAGTTTTAATATAATTTTAACTGAATGGCACAACATTATACTTCATTTTTAAATGAATCAAGTATAAAAACTTTTTTAAAGATCCACACCGCATTCAAATAATCCCTTATAGGATCTCTTTGATGTCCATCTTTCTGTCCGTAAAAACCCTTTTTGATAAGAATTATTCTCCACTGCCAGTGTATTCGGAATTTTTACTATCAGCTAATAATCTTAATCTGTCTTAATCTTATTGTTTCTCGGAGTTCCTTTACCTTTTTTGTTTTTGAAGAAAATACAAATTTAATTAATTAATACAATAATTTAGTCTTTTAACTATTCATCTCTGTAAATACATACATACATATGTATATTTTGAAATCACATTTGTCTGTTATAATGTTTAATCATGAAAAGATTGTAATAATCCAAAATACAATAATTTTTGACGAATGATAAAGCTGTCATAACATCGTAAATAGACATTTTTAAATTTAAAAGTTTAGTATCATTCCCTTTTTTAACCATGGAAACAAACAATTTAATACATTCTTGGTCTTTTGACATACTTTTCTACTCGGCTACTAGATCCAAGTGCACGCAAATGCTATTTATTATATTAATGTGACAAAATATAAGAATAACATACAAACCTGTGATAAAATCACTCTAGACCCGCTAACTGCTTTACTCTCTTCCATTGTAGCCATTTCACAGAACTTGCAGTTCACTGCACTTATTATTATAAACACTTCAATAAATATACCTCTATTATCTTCATAATTTTGTGAGAAAACAACACTATCTACTTTATGGTATTATTTACCCAAGAATAATATAGATTATAGCTTTAACACTATGTCAATTGTTATGTTAAGCAGTAAGTACCTACTCTTGCTATAATTTTTTACTATGCAATTTAGTTATGATTTATTTTTAAATCAAATTTTAGCTTAAGTTCACCGTAGATGTTCTTTTTATGTAAATATAGTTATTATGCTAAATATTCTCGGTAAATCTACAATATTGTCTATTAGACTCAATTAAAACACCAGAAACATGTAAAAAATGGCACTAAAAAATCTGTTAAACTACTTATGTTTAGTTAAAAACGCAGATAAACGATACCTCGCTTGATGATCAGAAATCAATTAAAAATGAAACCACATTGGCTCTTAAGACACCAGTGTAATAAAATATTCATTAACAAACAATATTGCGCAATAGTATTTTGTGTGGATAGACGTTTTTATTTATGTTACAAAAATGATTACTGTTTAAAATTACACTTAGTAAATTGTGCAATTAACTCATGTATTTGCATGCTTTGAAATATTAAAATAAATCAGTTAAGTTTTTCAGAAGAAATAAAAAAAAAATCTTTGCAGAATGTTTATTTGAAAACTGGAAAAATCCCATTTTTTTTTAAATTTTATTTTACTGCAAGGGTGATATTTATAGACGAAACTTTAAGTTTGTTTATACTTTACTAAATGATATTACAATTTATATTACTCAACGCATATCAAAGGATTTATTAAGTCACCGATTTTGTCAACATGGACTTGGCTGTGCGAATACTATGGCTATACTCAAGTTCCTATTAAATATTCAGTTTTTGTCAAAACGAAGTTTTTCTTTTATCTTTGCTAAGCAAAGACGAAATGGCGTCTACAAATTTCAGCTTTAGATTCCAGGTTAGAAGAAAAATATCAAGACATACAAAGACTAAAAAATTATTACGAATCCTTTTATTAAAAATCCTCAAACCTTACTTTTTCTTTAGATATCACAATTTAGTTTAGAGAAGAGCGACCTGGAGACATCTTGACGTGGAAACATTTTGAATAGGACTTTCTACCCTGTCTTTCGATAGCAACTGCCCGTTTTTGAGACTGCGTTGTATCATTAAGTTCAATGATGATTATATTGCATCACGTCATCAAGTTAGAATAAGATGAATTCTTGTAATTAAATATTGAAAAAGTAAGGGCCGATTTTAAGTTGATAAAACGATTTCTTTGCTGAATAGAGTCTGTTACACATCTGTTGGTACACGAGACGTGTCTATTGTACCTTTATTTGGGCTTACTATGCTTTAGAATTGCCTTTGTAATTGCGTTCCTTTAGCAACAATTTTTAAAGTGTAAGTGTAAGACCTTTTTAGCAGTAACGTAATAAGTCAATCTTTCACGGTGACCAATTGCTATGAAGTTTTGCCGCCAACGCACCTACGTGCAAACCGACTGAGTTAGACCCAAGCTGTGAGTAGAGACACTCTACAAAATCAGTACGTTCCGGGCTAGTACGGGTCCACTGAACAACTGAAGTTCATCAAAGCACACCCAAACAGCCTTTCTGGCCATACTACTCAAGACCGTATCCGTATCGGTGTCTTCTACGATATTATTACAAGTAATAAACTTTTAATAGTGTAAGGTAATTGGCCTGTTCCAAGTATAATGTTTAAAAATAAACATTTTATCATTATTAATATATTCTACGTAATGTTCCTGTTAAAGTTGATTCATGGTTATATCTATGCGCCAGACACATTAGAGCAGTGTTTCCCAACGTGGGGTCCACGCTCCACAGGGGGCAATTTGATTGTGGGGGGGGGGGGGGGGGTAAGTAATTCGAAAATGGACATGACACGAGTTTACCCCTTTTGCTCCGAGTCATTAAAATGGAATGCTAGATTTCGATGCCAAATTCTTAAATAATTACGGTAATTAATTATTAGGTATATAATTTCGCTTGACGATACCAATATCAACTGGGTGTTTGGCACCGTCAAGTAAAATTCCGTGTAGCAGACGCCGGAACTCAAGAAGAACTCGCGGAATCGCAAAATAATGAGTCAATTGAAACTTTATTTAATGTAAAAGGAGCGATGGCATGACTTTGTGAGGAAAGAGAAATCAAATATCGAAATTGAAACAAATGTACAAGAAAACTATTGGTGCCGTTTCCATCTTCATATTAAGCTGAATGTGTATTTATCGGTGTATTGGATATACTGGTAAAAAAAATTGGCTGAATATAACACAACGTGGAGACCTGAGATTAAAGCTACCAAATTGGAAACTAATATAAAATCTCTATGCAGCAAGCATCAAGCACTTAGTTCTCACTAGATTAAAATAATAAATAAATATAGAAAAATCTTATTAAAATTATTTGGAATTTGAATTTCACTTTTTCATTATATGTTTTGAAAATTTACTTACTGTGTTTCGTTAGCAATTTTCTAGGGATTTCTTCCTAAAACCTATCACTTAAGTTTTTAAATCAAACAGTTCATTTTTTTAATATTAAAAATTATGTATTTCGCATAAGATTTTTAGACGGTCAAAAGTGGAACATGGCACAAAAAGGTTAAGAAACACTGCATACTTGAGACTTCTCCAGACCATGGTCAACTAGTAGGGTCTGCAATAGCAAAAAAACTCTCTAAAATCAATGTTTAATTGTTGTTAAGGTTAACTTTCGCCTTTACACATGCATGTCGTATCTACTCATTATAGGATGTAATTCTACGTATAAAAAATATTTATTTATATTATTCTAGAGTGCGACCGTAAACTTGTGACACGGACGAAAAAATCCGCGACAGTTTTATATAAATAATTTATAGACGAACGCTTGACCTCAATCACACCTGGTGGAAGGTGAAGATGAGTTCGATGATGAAACGCGTTCGCCTAGCAAATGCCTATTCACTCTTCTCTTAAAGACTCCCAGGTCATAAGATTGCGGAAGTATGGCCGAATATCAATAAGGCTTACAGAATAAATTCCTGACGGTTTAATTTGTGTAGCGGTTAAGCTATTGGAAATTGCGCTACGAGTTATTGGGAATAAATATTTGTTGGTTCCACAGAATTAGGAAACATGAAGATACTTTTATCATGCGTTAAAATTTAAATCAAAAATAGGACCTTAAATACCTAAATAATAATTTTAAAAAACATGTTTCAACAATCTGTAGCGGATTGACGCGTCGTTATCTCCAGATTTTTATTTCATTACGCCGTGTCATACTTCTATCAAGAAATACTACAAAAATAAATAAAAACACAATGGAACAAAATATGCTAGAACGAAAAAACTTCCCTTTACTTTTATCCGCGTGTTCTGTATGTACCAGGATTATCTTACCATGTGTTTCGTCATTTTATGTTATGTGCATACAAAATTTGTATTTATAATCATGTCCACAACAAACAATAAATTCTAAACCATGGGTCATCGTATATTAAGTAGTTTTGATTGCTGGGTGATACAATCTATAAACTTCAATAATGCTCATAACCTATTTCAAATGTATATCAATGAATAAAATTATATGACGGAAATCCTTGAATGGGGTTATTATACATTATAATTAGGTTTTCACATGTAATAAATTGAATTAAGAGGGTGGACAGATACTACCTACAACAATTTGAAGCTCTATTTATGCGACGGCATTTTTTTGCTCGTATACAATAAAATTAAAATAAAAATGAATATACAATTTAACTATATGATTGATAATAATTTAGTAACGAGATAATATTTTATACTATAAACATACCAATATGTCAAAAAATACATTTAAACAAGGTAAAGATTTTAATTTAGCTATTTATAAAGTTACATCAATGACAGTACTGTAAAATTCAACAAATAAAAACGATATAGGAAATAATTTTATACTCTTTTCAAGGATAAAATTATTTCACTATTGCAAATTAAACCCCTCAAGTTTAATAATAGTGGAGTGAAAAGAAACCGTTTTTTTTGTATCCCGGGGGAAAATCCTGCATAGGACCATCAGGGACGCTGTGAGGGCAGCGACCCTGGTCTGTCAGACTCCTACTGACTAAAAACCCCCGCGGTGTCTCACTGATTGCTCCACCCGAGTCTGGGAAGCCAAATTCGTCCAGATGCCCAGGGAACAAAAGGCCTTGTTGAAGCTACCTCTCTGAGGTAGGAGTGGGAGTAAAAATCCACCTCTTCAAAACCTCTCTCTCAGGTGGCGCGCCGGACACTGTGTCCCTCTCATCCGGGCAGCAGAATCCCTCAAGTCTACTGCCCGGCTATTGTCACTGGGGGATGTCACGCTCGCTCTGGGCGAACGCGTCCCTCTGGTGACGGTGCCTTGGCCGCCGAGTAGCCAGAGAATATGTTCGCTCTCTGATCCTTTCGGCGGCCTCCTTCTGCTTCATCACAACCTCGCAGAAGGATGCTACCTCTTGCCATGCGTCTTCGCTACCGAACATGGCTTTCACCATCGCCGGCAGGGAGAGGTCGTCCCCAATGTAGTCCTGAAGGACCTCCCTTTCCTCGGCCCAGGCTGGGCACACCTCAAGGGTGTGCTGTGCCGTGTCCTCGGGGTTCCCGCACTCGTGGCAAAGAAAGCCGTTTAGTATCAACATTCAAGCAGAACATCTAGTGTAACAAGTCTGCATAGTTTTTAAATTATTTACAATCATTAAAGTAATTTTCCCACATATTTCCGGACATGACGTGAATAAGAAAAAACAGCTAAGCAAGGCATTTAAATAACTAAAAATTAAACTACAATATTTTATAAGCTTATATACCATTATTTTTACCAACAGTCGCGTCAAAAAAACCGGTTTGAATAAGAAGCTTTATCCGGTTTGTCATAGACCGATATCAACAAAGCTCACGCATAAAATATTTCGCCATAGTCTACGTGCTTAAAACATTTATACATTCACTTTGAAAAATGTAGTTGGAAAGAATCCTAAGCACCATTTAACCTTTCGCATTTTAAACGTTTTGCAGTCATTAATAAATAAGTAATTTATTAGATTTCGTACTTGAAGAAATTTATTTTTAATTATGACTTATTAATATTATGTAGTCCGGGGCTATGCGGTCTTATTCAGTCTTATTCACCATACAATCAAAGTTCACTGTCCAGTTAGTATAGTTTTGAAGAACTATAGTACTTTATTAGCACAGACAGCTGGCATCACTTCTAGATGTAGCACATGGCGGCTCAGAATACGGTTACGTTTGAGCATCAATAATCACATTCACTCAGCAGATGTTTGGGAGTTTCACCCCCACTTTTGCAGAATTTGCAATCTCTAGTGTTCCGGCCTCCAATGTTGAACAAGTGCTTTTTAGACAGAAGTAACTAGTCAGCGCTCCCATTAACAGTCGTGTTTGGTTTCTTTTGATCATCAAAGCCTCAGCAGCTTTACACTGGTCGAAACCCCTAACTATTGCGAATGTTTTAATTCTAGGACTCTACTCCAGTAGCCTGCAGATTTTCCTTTAACACGTTGAACGCTGTGGGGGTCACCGGTGACCCCCAGTGAACTTTCCGTTTGGGCCGGGGAGTGTGCAACCGTGAGCCCCAGCTAAAAAATGTGATAAAACGCTGATTTATAACACTACAAATGATAAGAAAAACATATTTCGAAATAGAATTTTTTGTAGAATAAAGAGATTAAAACGGCCTGAACGGGAAGTATTGAGAAAAAGGGCCGGCGTTCAACGTGTTAATTATATTTCTTAAGGTCAGGCGAACCTAGCTTTTGGGGTTACTTTAAAATGGTATAGAACCATATTACGTCATCGCTGCTCCAGATATCGCTAGTTCTTCAGCGATTTTATTGCCTGAAATTTCTACACGACTGGAAACCCATCGGAAAATTAGCCTATTATTCATACTTTGGTTGTTTAATTGATCCACGTAGTTGGAAACTAGCTTCAAATCCACCGAATCTGAGTCCAGCGCCAACAGAGCTGCTTGTCTATTTATGTGTTTATTAGATAGTATAATTCACGTAAACTCGCCTTAGATTATAAATTGCGCATTGCAACTTAGAAAATAAAAGCGAAGTTTCCAAGACTTGAAAATTGATTAATTTCAGATCGGTCTACACATATCCTACATTATTTTCTAATGTGGATTCATCAGTATATCGTATTAAATCACCGGGCTTCCCTGTTATCACACTGATCACCCAGTTGTCCCAAGAAGCCATGTCTATTATTTATAACTTATTAAAATTACTCTTGTACTTGTCTTGTCAGATACTACCATTCCCAAAATTTCAATGTTTAACACTGATTCTTGCAAGGATTTCATAGACATAGATAACCAATGTCCCCTTCCCTGGACAGATATTCGGGGTATAGCCAGCCTCGTCGTTTCCTCCAACAACGCATATAATTCTTCTCCAGGGGAAGCTGTGACTCCAGTCACTATCATGATTGCCATTCTCTGCACTGACGATAATTTTGGTCTTAATGGTTGACAGGTTTCCCTTTCCACATTACAGTACACAGGCATATGTTATTATAGGCCTAGCAACCTAGATATAAACCCACATGACAAGTTTTGGTGCACAGTTGGCCATGGCGGAAACAATAGATAGAAAGATCGTTTTAGTGTATGTCAGGATTAAACTTTTATCTAATTCTAATAATTTATCTGCTAGGTTGAACCAAAACAATCGCCTCTGAATCTATGATTTATAAACGTTCCTTCAATTTACGCTCAGAAAATAAGTTCATCTATGACAAATACTGTTGCTAACTATGAAATTACTAAGCTGATTTAAACAGTAATTCAGCAGTTTCAATATACATTTCCTGCTTAAAACATAGAGTCTGGCCAATTTGACTTAATTAATTTAAAACAAAAATAATTCTTTCAAGGTTTAATAAAATTTCATTAATTCAATTAAATAGAAAATAGGGTGTTATTTGGACTTTTGATAATAATAGTCATCCTACACTACAGAGATAAAGTGCAATGGTTTCTATGGTAATGTTATAATCTGGTTTTTAGACTTGGATGGGATTGTTTCAACATTGGAACTTTAGACGAAATCGTGTGCAACAGAGGCCAGTACATATCCGTTTAGTGTACCTTCTGTGAACACGTTGTATATTATCCTAACAAAGCATTTTTGTTACATTTCCGCTTTTATACCTACAGATAACAAAACTACAACGCTCCTTTCATTAAAAACAATACTGAAATTCACACAGGGCTCTATTCCCAGATATTCCATGCACCAATGATTGCTTTTTAAATGTACAAAAGAAATATTTTAAGTTTCGTTTGCCCATTATTAATCTACAAAACAATAATTACTTGTAAATATTTAACGCTAGGAAGCTAAAGTACTTCATAATTTTATAAATTATCTGTAAAATAACAATTTTACAAAATAAAATATAATCATACGTATGAAATTAAGTTATTTATACGTGCACCTTATCGTATAGAGTATTGTAAAAAGTAATGCAAATTATCTAGAAAACAATTTTTAATGCCCAAATTAATCATATTAAATTTAATTAATAAAAAAATATCCATTTATTAAAAACTAGCTGAATTGGCGAAGATCGTACCACCACGAATGACGTGTTAACCAGCTACCCTTCTCCAGCTTCTCCCTATCTTCCCCCCCCCATCCTTATTCTCACTATCATCCTCTCACTCCCTTCCTCTCCTCTTGTATAACTATTTCCGACATTGTAAATAATTAGCGTCATTTTTCAACCAATTTACACTAAACCTTTCTCACGAATCACTACATCTATTGCTGGATTCCGCATTAAAATACGTTAAGTCGTTTTTGAGTTAGTTGCAAACAGACAGACGGATGTGGCGGAAGACTTTATAATCTGTAGCGATTAACATCAAAGATTTTATCAGCTTCCAGGACGCCTCTCTCTAAAATGCTTCGATCTTTAATATGTACATACATATTTTTTACATATAAGTATGTAATTATATTTTTAAGAAAAAATATAACGTAGCTGTGGAACTTAGCAAATTGCTAGTTATGGAAAAAGTATAAATCCAAAACAATTAGTTAGTTTTATGAACAACTTTCAAACGCCTGAATTATTATTGTTATTAAAACTTTATTTTACTAATATAAAAAAAAGAGATAATGAGAATACTATTTCATTAAAAAACACAGAAAACACAATTAAAAAGTGTATTTTTAGAAATTAATATCATATTTTTTTAAAGAATCAATGCAGTTTTTAATTTTGTAAATTTTAATATACAATGAGGCAAACTTCACCTAAACATGCGAACTCGAATAAATTCAACAAATCTAGATTCCCATTACTTATACGCTAAAATTCACCTAAAAATTGGAATGTTTTTAATATCTCATAAATATTGTATCTAATATATATACAACACTACAAGAAGCAATTTTTTTTTTAACAAAACAGCATTTGTATGTGTAACGTAATAGTAAGAAATTTAATTAATAGCATAGATTTTTCTACAGCACAATACAAACTAACACATACCTCGGTCTTAATAATATTTTAATAGAAATTAATACATAAATATTAAGGCCTAATTTTCAGTAAATTCACTGTAAAACTGAACAACATTCACTTCATTCAAAGTCCACTATAAATTATAGTGTGTTTCAATAAGCATGACACGGTTTTATTAATAATAGATTCGCTTCAGTGTATTATTAATTGATTGATACTGTATTCCTATTGCCTACACGGTTGTATATCTATGATGCTGTGGTAAGACTGACGCCAAATTCTCATATTATGACCATACGAAAAACTTAACGTTATAAAGAATTAAACTAACGCTTATTATAAACACAACCAAGGTTATTCATTAAATGTGTTTAATGTTTTTGTTTCCACATTTTAAAAGAGCTTTAATATCAATGACGCATAATAAAATTTTGGGTACTGTTACTTGCTATATTTTTCAAAGAGCGATTTATAAACTCTGAACTAAACGCCCTCCATATACTCACACTACGGACAGTGCGATTGGATTGGCAGAAAGATAAATAACACAACCGTTTTTTTTTTAAATAAAATATTGAAGGCCAATTGTGACACATTAACTGATTTGTAGGGTCAGCGATTGGAGAAGTTTTGTTCTATATTCATATTTCATAAATATTTAACGTAGCATAAAAGTGACAGAGCTATATAAAACAAAAAAAACTATTATACTATGTTTTTGTCAACATGGACTTGACTCTGCAAATACTATGGCTATTCTCAAGTTCCTATTATATCTTCAGTTTTTTGGCAAAACGAATTAATTTTTTGATAACTTTTCTAAGAAAAGTCCAAATTAGGGCTATAAATCTCAACCTTAGGGCTTAAAGCCTGTTCCGTCCCGTAGACCGCCGCACGATGCGCTCGGAGGATCACTCCTGTGGTTTTAGTTACTGACAGTCCAACACACCGAGGGGAAGCCCTCACCGCCAAACGCCTGACGGTCCAAAATGGATTTCCACTGTGTACCAAAAAAAATATACAAATAATCGCTATAGCATCCTGTTACCTTACTGCCGCTCTTTTAGCACTCTCCGGGTTCATATCGCATGACGGGGTCAATAATATCGCATGAGAATGAAATAAGGCTCTTACTAAAATAGGGAAATTAAGCCTATTTATACATGTGCTTTTAGAACATTCTCCGTAAAGCTTTTTTAAAATATTTGAAGATTTACATGCATTTATATAACACAATATATTTATATTGGACATGCGTCATTTTCAGGATTCGCTGTATGTAATTGTTAATAATTGAATAGTTTAGACTGTACTCTGGAGAATGCGCGGTTCAGTTGCACAATTTAATTCCACCCTTCCTTTTATTATCACATGTCTAAACGCCACTGTTGCTAACCGGTGCGTTTACGCTCCGAAGCGCAGTTCCATTTCATCGCAGCCTTGAGTAGATCACCGTTTGGTTTCGTATTTTGGCTAGCCGCCCAAGTCGAGGTTCGTACCCACAGGGGTGCCCTTGGTTTGCCACCCAACCTATAAACTTGCCGGCTGAACATCTCAGTGCTCGCCATCTCATCCGGTTTAATTGTGAAGATCTTTCCAGGCGATCTACCATATACTATTGAAAAAAATGTCAAAACGCCGTGGAGATTGCAACCCCATGTGGGATTGCCATTTCAACTTTTTGTATGAGGTTATTTGCTTCCTCTTTATGGCTGCTTACTACCATGGACTGGAATACGCTTTCTGGGTCTGTTTTTTCAGTATCTTACAACATAGGAATCTTCAAACAACGAGTGAACCGGTTCTTTTTGGGTAAGCGCGCTCTATCGTCAGCCTCGTTATCATTTCCTACCAAGTGAGGTTAATATCCACCTCAAGCATGATAGTATTTTTTTTTGCAAAAATCAAGTTTTTTTTTTGGAATGTAATTAATACAATAAACAAATGTACATATTATTAGAAATTATGTTATTTATTTGAAAGCAAGCAATTGTAATAAAACATCTAACAAGATATTTATTGGACTAATCACTAAAAAGTCTTAAAGTATCTAAAATAAAATACAAAACAACTAAAACCTGTACATATATTTTACTATGTTAGGAGAGTCGCTGTCTAGTGTCTATAAGTACAATACAGAAAACTCATTCCATAAAAAATATATTAAAACCGGATTGTGTAGGTAGCCTTTAAACTTACTATTAATATAGAGAATAAATATAATATTTAATGTTCAAAATGATTATTTTCTTTAACAAAATAGTATAATTTCTAAGAATATTAAATGAATGTGCTGCTGAAATAAAAAATAAATTACAATAATTTGTATTTTATACAGCGACATCTGTCGAAAACAGTAAATATAAGTACTAAAACGTGGTGGCACTACGAACTAGTGTAAATAGTAAATATCAATTCATAAAAGTATAAACAAATGACACTAGGTGTCTCTAACGCACATACTTGTTACTATATTGTTTTTTTGACAGTATATGGGTTGATGGCCGGGAAAGACCTTCACAACTAAACCGGGTGAGAGGCCGAACACTGAGGCGCTCAGCCGGTAAAAATTTATGGGTTGGGTGACAATGCAAGGGCACCCCTGTGGGTACGAACCTTGATCACCGTTCATAGAGCACTAAAAATTAATAAAAATTAAAGGATTAGGTTTTCAGTTTGTTAAAAGAACACCGTAACTTTATGAAATATAGCCAATAACTGTTGCAGATGTAATTTTACTACTGAATAACTTATGATGTTGCTTATTAGATGACGTTTAATACATTTTCATGCAAATCATGCGTATAGTTCCACTCCGACGCAGCCTCGAGTTTCTTTCGGCATTTCTTCTCAAGGCAATCGCTTCCGAAACACTAGTAGATCACCGTTAGGTTTCGTATTTTGGCTGGCGTCCCAAGTCGAGGTCGTACCCACAGGGGTGCCTTACGTTGCCACCCAACCCATAAATTCCCGGCTGAGCAGCTTAAGTGCTCGCCTTCCCGCCCGGTTCTGTTGTGAAGGTCTTTCCCGGCCACCAATGTATAGTCAGTTCGAATAAAAAAAGGCTTGTAATTTTCTACAGGTCAATAATATATATACTTAGGGCGGCTTGCACTAACGAATTAATCTAGTTTAAGCTTGTATAAAACGCTTATTAATTGAATTGGTTCGATTCCACCTTAATGATGATTTCAGTTTAAGTGTTGTTACAACTAGATTTTGATTTAGTGCAAGACAATAAGTACAGATCAGCGCTAAATAGCATTTTATATAACTCTAAACTAGATTTAATTTGTTAGTGCAAGCCGCCCTTAATTGCAACGCCCATAACTTACAATAAAATTCAAGACTTCATAGAAAATCTCGTTATGACACTAACATAAAACCTACTTAAGTTTAATTCGTTTATTCGATATTTTACCCGTATTAAATTTTAAATTGTCTTCTGACCAGATCAAGGGCCTTGAATATTTTAAATTTTTGTACCACACATTACGTATTCGCATAAGTCATATAACAATGGGCAAGTTCGAACTGAGCGGATGCGTTCGTGCATATCACGTTCCAGACAACGTGTCTGCCAAACAACGCGGTTGCCAGCTAAAAATAAATTAATTCTACTTTGTTTGTTTATATTCAGAAAAATTGTCACTTGAATAAATAACCAACGCGGAGTTAATGCTGTGGGAGATGTTTTAAAGATGATGTTAATCATATCTTAGGTTTTTTGAAACGATTTGCTGCGGCAATTGAATTAATGTATTAAATAATAAACATTGTCATGAATTAAAAAGATAGATTAACAATTATTAACAAAATTGTTGCAATTTTACAATATTATGTATCAATTACTTGTCAATTCATAAATTTATCATCATATCCAATAAATATTTGGTGCGGAAGAAAGATTGAAAAACGTCACTTCTCACTTCTTTTTATCTTTCCAAATAACTTTCGCTGATATAATCTATAAATAACATTATAGTACACTCCGTTCAGATATACAAAATATAATTCAGAAAAGCGAATAGTCAAAGCGCGTTTCAAAATTTCAGATTAAAGGCGACATTCTTTTAGTCAACATCATCAACCTAACCTAGTCGAATGGTTGGCATAGGCCTCTCCTAATGCTGCGACGGGGCTGTGGCGAATTGATTACAGAACCCACAGTCCCCACCAATGCGCAGAAGTAGTTACCTTGGGGTTTTTAACCAAAGCTTTGCTACCCCCTTGTGCGGCCGAGACATAGGACATAGGATCCTCATTGGGCATGAGGATTTTCCCCAAGTAAAAAAGAGAAGAAGTAGGAGAGGTCCTAATAAGCGCCATTAAGCCGGGTCGTCGGCTGTTCTCATCCAATCCCTTCAGGACTAGTGATGAAAATGCCTGGGAATTTTCCCAAAGTGCCCAAAACTTGTATGGGGAATATTCCCGGGAATTTACGAAATGTTCGCGGAAGTGCTGGGCACTTTGGGAAAATTCCCGGGCATTTTCATCACTATTCAGGACACTTACTATAGATTGTCGCTTTACTATACCGGGGGACGCTGCACCCCACGCTACGTTTGCTGATTTGCGGCTTCCACTCCAGAACTCGCCTGCTCAACGGGAGCCTGGTCGTCACTTTTCGACACACATGATCAGTCCACGGCCACTTTCGCTTGAAAATACAGAGAACGATATCGATAACTTCGGTTCTCTATCAGATAACCTCTTTTCAGAATTTATCTTAATATGAGATGATAAACATATCCCGTCCCATCGCACGCTGAGCGACCCTAAACTGCTGAACTAGCCCAATCGTTAATGCACACGTCTTAGTTCCGTCCATCATAACTGATAAGACACATTAATAATAAAATAAAATAATAATAATAATTTTATTGGATCAAAAATTTTACATTATATAATTTAATTTATGTTGACGCCTGCACTAGTCGTGAGATTGTATCGCAGACGTCAGCGCCCACCATTACAGAGAATACAAATAATTACAAAAATATATAGAAATATACCGACGTGTTGTGGATAGGTGTGTTATGTGTAGAAAAGGGTATTGTAAGGGTAGGTGTATTGGTTGATATCTTTTACCCTTTGAAATTCTCTTAGTAGCAGCCCAATTTTGCGCCGTTTAATATTCGGCACGTTGCCAAATCGACCAAGGACATTCGATATTAAATGATGATTTACGATGCAAATTGTCTATGGGTATAATGAAATACAGGTTTTATTACTATTTCAATTCGTTTGTAAGCATCGAACAATTATGGTGAACTTGATAGTTCACCATAATTGTTCGATCATATCGTATCATAAACTAATAACCACAGACTGTCCGATTAAAATAATTCTGAAAGTCCCGTAAATGTAAACTTAAAGAATACAAAACATCATGCAAACAAATTATTAATAATAACTCTGTCGGATATATGATCATAGTGTTTTTTTTTATAATTTGTATATTTTTCATAAAATATTGATCTGCTTTAATAAGTCATTTTAAAAAGCATTAGGTCCTTCTTTACATATTATTTTACAAGTACACCTTGTTACTGAACTTATTAACTTATAATCGTCTGCGGCTTAGTGGCGTGCATTCCATAGATGCATAAAAACGCATTATCTTGCTATACTTGGGTATTTAATAAATATATTGTTTTAAAATCGACTCTAACTTGATTCTGGGACCCCTATTCTGGTAATAACCAGATTTTAAATCATTGTATTTATTAAAAGTCCATATATAATAAAATAATGCTTTTTGTGCTTTATATACGATGCAAAGCACTGCTCTGAGCTGTATCAGATGGATAGTTTAGCAGCACATACAACACACACTAACAAACACGCATTTGTTATAAGAACAATTTAAATAGTTAGGAGTTCTTATTAACATATTAAAAAACCTCTAAAGAAAGACGATAGAAAATCACTATTTATTTACTCTTAAGATATCTTCATAGCGCTAATGGCATGGATGTTAAATTGAATTAAATTTATTACGAATACTAAAAAGTAATTACTAGTTGAACAAATAAAAAAGTACAATATTTTAGTATTAATTCCTGCCTGCAGCTTCGTTTGCGTTATTATTGAAGAGGCAATCTAGTTGTAACTATTCTGGGAGTTCCGAGAAGATCGAGTGTTGCCTGAACAAGCATATACCTACCTATATATAAACGTTATGATTATAGACACTTTGAATAAAGTAAATTTTATTAAATTGCAAATGCTAATGAATACAATGTATATACTTACAATACACGATTTAGTATACATTAATATTCAATTCAATGACCTCACCTTTTTGTATGTCAATACCAAATTGGTACCACTCGTTCGAATAACGTGTATTGGGACATCACATTCAATATATGTATCATTGCTATCAACATATTATTTATTTTCATCTATTTAACTGTATGACATAATATCACAAAAAAATACATATTATTAAAAAAAAAATATCGCACCAACTTATAATAACGCTGTGCCTCGCGCTACCAGGAATCACGAATGAATTTAAGATGCCTAAAATATTATAAAAAAATTAACACTGAACAACATATAAAACATAAAGGAGTTAAAAAAGAGATGGAAGGTACGTTAGTATGTGATATAAAAAACTTCATGTTTTAACAAGTTAAAAGAGTTAACTATAATCGTGATGCCGGGTTTTAATTATAATCGACGTGAATACCAGCAATTAGAAAGCTAGGACCTCGTTTAACATAAATAAAATTATATGAAAAACATTTATTATGCTTTACAATAAACATTTAAAATACAGAAGCACAAACAACATACAGAAAAGAAGGAAGTACAAAAGACAAAATCATAAAAACATAACGAAATATAAATATTCAAATATTTTAGTAATATTTGACCTTTACGATAGTTAAATTAACATTTTAGTATTTATTGATGACTCGCATCACGCATGTAGAAATTGCCTCAAAAAAATGGTATTGCGTTAAAAATCATAAGTGTACAGCTGTAGGAGGTACATCTTCCTTAACGTGTGATTGTTATTAAGCATAATGGCGTCTTGGTCCTCTTAGTAGCTTGAGAAGTGAATGGAAATTCCAAATACTTTTTATATTAAATACTAAACAAGACCCTATTAATTTCGTTGTCACGTTATAGCTCCACAGGTGAATACTGTAATGCGGCTTATATACGTTGGTCGTAGACAAAACGTGAGTGTAGAAATAAATACAAGACGCGTACTGCCGCGTGCATTATGTTGGGACAATTAAATTTACAATTAACTGTTTTATTCTCGAATTCGTTACAAACGAATTTTTACATAGCAATTGTTTTAAATCTTTAGACAGCGATTCTACCCTATCATTTGGGAAACAATATCTTGTAATTTGATATTTAAAAATGTAAATTAATTCAAAAAGTGAATTTTGTATAAAGTCATTCTCTGGGCTCTGTTTATTCTATGACATTAATTAACAGGATAATTTTTTATGTCATAACATTAGTTGGAATGTTCGGGATAATTTTCTTTCGAGTTCCAAAAATTTGGAATTATATATTTAATAATAATAACATAACATATCGTCACGCTATATCCCGTACGGGGTAAGCAGAGATACTTTAGTTGTTGTTTCCGCTTTACTCTTGTATGTCATGACCATCGTAACCAATAGAGCAGATAATCACCGTTCTCAGGGTACTTACACATGACATTTCTATCAGATGCCATGCGGGTTTCCTCATGGTGTTGTTTTCTTCACTGGTGAGCATGTGCTCCCTAAATCCGTATGTAATCTCGAAAACACAGAGGTACGTACCGCGGTTTGAACCTACAACCATTCTGATTGCCGCATATGGAAACCGGTCTCTTATACCCTAGGTCACCACAGCCACATATAGAGGTGATTTTATAGACGAGGGAGATATTTCAGAATACAATAATTTGTACCTTCTTATAACCAATAAAAATGTAAATAACAATATTCCCTAACAAATCATAAAGAAACATTGATGAACAAATGAGAAATGGTCCGTAAAAAGTTCGTATACCGCAGCGCGTGTGGTGTACGATTGAATAGCATGTAGATAAACTTCCTTTTACGTAATTTTAGGTAAACAGGTAATTGACTCGTTACCCTTTCCCACTTTATCCTGGCTTGGGAGAGACAAAATACCTACTTAATAATTAATTGTTATTTATTCTATCATGTGTGTTTGTGCCCCTTAATATGATGACTATAAATGACTTTGTTTTAGTGGAAATATTAAGATATTACTATTCCTATATATTTGGAATTAGAATCGAGTTCTGAATATCCTCCTTGAATATCTCCTTCGTCTATAAAATCAGTCTGTATATATAACTAGCTGATCCGGCAAACGTTGTTTTGCTATATAAGTTATTGTAATATCTTCTAAGATGTTCATTGAAATGAAGTGATGTCAAAGACAATTTTGTTCACAATTAAATACTCTTAATCAACAACACATTTATTTGGATAAAGATTAATATTATTACGTTGATACAACTCTTAACAAATAATGCATTCAGTTCGACCAAATTTGATTACCATAAGAACGGTTCTAGTGAGTTAATCTTAAAAGACAGACATATACTGTCACGGACATTATTTTAGATCATTTTAAGGGAAATAATGCTTTCATACATATAGTTTTGGTATTTTGAACCGTTTTCGCAGCGCACGCAATGGAAGCCCTCAAGGATGAATAATTTTCCCCGTTTTTTTCACATTTTCTATTATTTCTTCGCTCCTAATAATTGCATCGTCATATTATATAGCCTAAAGCCTTCCTCAATAAATGGTTTATTCAATACAAAAATAACTTTTCAATTCGAACCAGTAGTTCCTGGGATTAGCGCGTTCAAACAAACAAACAAAATCTTCAGCTTTATAATATTAGTATAGATTAATACAGAATGAAAAATAGAATTAGAAGAAAATATTAAACTAGAATTAAAAATCTTGTAAGTCTTTTAATTTCAAGACTCATGTGATGGAAGTCTTTATTTCTATATGTCATTTGCCTTCCAACGTCACTCGTCCAACGTGTATACACATCTTTACTAGGTGCTGCGAGTACATAAATCACGTTGTCAGTAACGTGTGACTACTCAGCGAACATAAACAGTTACATTTGGCCTCATACCAGTCAGACAAGGCCTTTCCGTAATGCTGACACAGTGGACAGAAGTTATAGTTACAATGTTGCGAGATCTTGTTACATTTTTTTCTTATATACGCGTTGAAAATAAATCCTCCATCTTTGATATGATTTGCGATGTTTGTTAAAACTATTTTATATTGTTAATTTTACGCTTATAATGCAATTTAAAAATGGTGGGTAAATATGATATGTGTAATATTAGCTTTTATATTATTATCGCCGTTTCATTATTTTAAATTTATTTTAACCCGCTCTGAATTTCCTTCTAGACGTAAATTTCATACAACAACCCAGTGCTATTTGCTGAAGGCCGTAATAACATTTTCCCGTGTGAATTATAGCCACGACCCTTAAGAGTCACTGCATTCTTTGTAGATATTTGTATTATCCATATATTATTCCTGGTCACTCCGAAATGGATATAGCATGATACTTATCATTAACCTTACAGTATGTCACTTATTATTTATATACGTAAATATGTAACAATATTTAAATTCATAGAATAGAATTTAAAGTTTAAAGGTAACACATTTCATTTACACTTAGCTTTACAACTGTAGAACATTTCTTTAATTAAATATTACTCAAACGAATAACTACCAATAATGAAATAACATTGATCGGAATTATTCGAAACTTTAAAACGAATATCCATTCACGAAAAAGGTTTTAATAATATTTTAATATGAATTTACCTTTCCAAAATCACATTTCCCTCAAAACTCTCACACTCACCAATTAATATTTATTACAAAAACAATTACAAAGCAGCACATTAAAGTCAGCTGACACCCAAACTAGGACTACCTGTATCCATAGATGGGCAAAATGTAATCAGATTAATGAAAATGATTAACGATTACATTTTACGTTTTTTACCATTAATATGACTGCGTTTTGCTCATTTATGTTTTAAACACTACAGAATCCCAGATTGTATACACATTTATTATGTCTTAATGTTTTAAATGGATTTAATCATGATTACAGAGCAAAAAAATTTAAATTACGACTACATTTTGTAATCGTTGATCATTAATCAGATTACATTTTGCCCATCTCTGCCTGTATCTTGGATGTCAGCACATTTCACACAATTTGTCACATCCTGTTTATATCCGCTGCGTAGCTCCAAACTTAATTCAAAACAATACAATAATAATATTACATACACTATACAATCAACCCCAAGTACATCTATTCAATAAAACCTAATTAAACCTTTGTACAAAATTAGTGATATTTTACAGTAAAAAGGGTTAAATGACTAGTACTGCAGAAGATAAAAAAATTGGGCTAGATCATTAGATGCTCGCAACGTCTCTATTTATTGACCTTGATTTAACACGTTACGAAGTGGCTGACACAAGGCCGAATTTGTTCGAGTAACGACAAGCCTAAATTGAGGAGTCATAGACACGCGTACGTGCACGTGACGGACACTCCAGTATACAGAGCGCATTGCTTTCTCTACCTCTAAACAATTGCTTTAACAATATAAACAATATAAATAAGATTAGGATTGATATAATTTATAGAACTATTAATTAATATACAAAAATATTACCAATTTTTTTTTTATTTTGCCAAAAGTTGGAAAATAAACTGACAACCAACCTGTCAAAATGTGGCTAACTAAGGCTATATTATTTGATAAATAGTTCGCGGATGAGAGGGAGGCGGTGCGCAGAGTCCGGCGAACCGCCTGAGAGAGAGGTGGGCTCTTTATACTTACCCCTCCCAGAAAGGTATCCTCAACAAGTTTTTTCGCTCCCCGGGCGTCTGGATGAATTTGGTTTCCCAGACCCGGGTGGAGCGATTAGAAGGACACTCCAGGGGTTTTTAGTCGGTAGGAGTATGACACACCGGGGTCGCTGACCTCGCAGTAGCCCTGATGGTCCTATGCAGGATTTTCCCCAGGGTTACAAAAAGAAAAAAAGATAAATATTTAAGCAGATTAAATATTTATTAACTAATATAAATATATATGTACTAAACAAATTTAAAATTACACAAACAATATCTCGTGGGTCATGCACTAGGGAAGCCCTGTTTCGTGGGCTGCCACCGCAAAAACAAGTATCGCATACGCAACAAACAGGTCACACAGAGTGAAAGAATATATCTATACTAATATTATAAAGCTGAAGAGTTTGTTTGTTTGTTTGTTTGTTTGAACGCGCTAATCTCAGGAACTACTGGATCGAATTGAAAAATTCTTTTTGAGTTGAATAGATCATTTATCGAGGAAGGCTTTATAATATCACGATGCAATTATTAAGAGCGAAGAAATAATGGAAAATGTGAAAAAAACAGGGGAAATTATTCATCCTTGGGGCTTCCCTTGCGTGCGCTGCAAAAACGGTTCAAGATACCAAAAATATATGTAAGAAAGAATTATTCCTCTTGAAATGATTTAAAAAAAATGTCCGCGACAGTATATGTCTATCTTTTAAGATTAAGTCACTAGAACCGTTTTTATGGTAAACAAATTTGGTCGAAATTAATGCATTATTTGTTAAGAGTTGTATCAACGTAATAATATTAATCTTTATCCAAATAAATGTGTTGTTGATTAAGAGTATTAATTGTGAACAAAATTGTCTTTGACATCACTTAATTTCAATGAACATCTTAGAAGATATTACAAAACCTTATATAGCAAAACAACGTTTGCCGGATCAGCTAGTAAATAATATAGGGTGAGGTGAGTGAGTGCGTAACGAAAATGAAATTGTATTATTGCACCACACGTAATCGAAAATAGAAGGCAGTATAATCAACGATAATTTTCTAAAGTTGTTATCTTTATGCAAATACACCTCATTTACTGAATTAAAGAGAGATTGAAATAACTATTCGGAAAATCAGTATTTTAACGATCTTCTTTATTTTCTAAATCGTATGGTAAAAACAACGACTTTACGAACATAGTCTATGTGTTTAAATGGTACGACTTCCCTTTTGGATAGTCATGCTAATACACTTTATTAAATAAACATCATTGGATAAAATTATTAAAATAATAATTAAGATTATATGTATAACAAAAAAAAAGTTTAATTCTAAAAAGTAAAAACATTAAGCAAACACCACAAGTAGCAGAGCATAGCGCGGTTTTAGTTTGGTTTTGTTGTACGGCAGTGAGGCCTGGGTATGTCAGAAGGAGCAGGAAAGTAGAATCGATGCAGAGTAGATGCGATCTCTTCGTTCTATATAGGGAGTAACGCTTGCGGATCGCGATAGGGACGAAGAGATATGTAGAATGATTGATTTGAAACATAGTGTCATCGACAGTATGTATAAAATCATGATTCGATGATTTAGATACGTGGAGAAGATAACTAATGGAAGGATTACATAAAACATATACAATATGAATATGAGTAAAAATAAAAATAAAAATTAAATTATTTATTCGACAAACAACTACAAGGCAGCACTTTAAAAACCAGCTGACATACAAACTAGGACACCCGGTATCTTGGATGTCAGCATATTTCACACAAATTTGTTACAGTTTTTTACTGCTGCGTAGCACCAATCATAACTCAAAACAATACAAAAACCACATTACATACCAAACAACAGACTATACAAACAAAGTGAATAACAATTACAAAAGAATGGTAATATTAAAGCCCAAGCACATCTACACCTGCAACAGTTCCTCAGTATCATTATATTTTAGAATCGACAACCAGTCTCTCAGCTTCATCTTACATTCGAATTTTGATAAGTTCAAGATATTTAATTCATGATTAACCTTATTATAAATCCTTGAACCAAGAACCCAAAATTGTTTCTCAGCAAAATGAGACTTGTGAATCGGCATATGGCAAACATATCTCCTAAGTGAAAGTAAGTGAGTAAATGGTGTAAGTGAGTGGAAGTAAGAGCCGAGGCCGACAAAGACTGACCTACGCAGACCAAATAAAAAGAGTTCTGATGGAGAGTAATGTCAAAAGCACGCGGAATGAAGGAAGCGGAACAAGTTTGCAAAAATAGAGATAAGTGGCTATCCATTCTCTCTGCTTACCCCAATAGGGATTCGGCGTAATGATAGATAGATCTAGTATTCAAATCAATACAGAGTGGCATAACTAAATACATTGATCTCAAAAGTGGAATTACTTATTAATCTTTGTCTTCTTCCAAGGAGCAGTAGGTACACAAAATGTATCTATTGTACCTTTATTTGAATGTTTGAGTATATTAAGCTTTAGAAGTGCTTTCGTTCGTTCGTTTAATTGCGGTCCTTTGTCAACGATTTCTTAACTGTTATAACTTTTTAGCAATAATATAATAGCCAATCTTTCTCGGTGACCAATTGGCATGTGTAAGAAATCGCTGTGTAGTTGCCTCTAAAGAAATCCGGCGTGCTAACAATATCAGGTAGAGTCAAGTTATGAGTAGAGAATCTCTGCAACAATACGTATCGAGCTAGCAACGAGTCCCCACTAGAGGTGTAATAACTGTTATACAGGGGACAACATGCTGTTTCTTCTATGTCATTGCACGCGTCGTTTTATCATAGCGCCGTCTCACTAACAACAGTTTTGTTTCACATTATCTGTTGATAATGAACAGATAATTTCATGTTATTTAACATCTCTAGTCCCCACTGAACTACATCAAGTTTAATCGCGACATTAATTCCGAACGATATAATCACTTTCAAAAGGCTTTCGTTAATTTTTTTTCGAGTAAAGCGTATAACCTTTCTCTGTTTACTCAACAAAAGTTAAATATCAGACGTTGCGAAATAAAAGAAAGAAAAGTTATATCTCTGTCAAGAAACTTGACTCAATATAGATCAAAACAAAATAACAATAACGTTATCTCGTCTTCAGCAGGAGGGAATTATTTTGACGTCATTTTTAAGTAGAACAAACAATAGATAAAAAAAACTCATATCATTATTGGGTGTAAAATATGCGAAAAACGAATCACGTGAAACAACAGCGTGATACGTTTTTTAATATAATAGACATCTAACAGAAAATGATATTTTAGACAAAAACGATTAAAAACATGTGATAAGTTCAGCTAGCACGTGTTCTATATCTGCGACTGTCCGACATTTTATAGAACACGTGTTTTTACTATACATGTTTATTTATAGATAAATTTAACCGTCGATAACATGTTGAGTAGATGCGGAAAAATATAAACTTATCTAGTAAGTAGGCTTTTGATTGATGTCAGTGATAAGATGCTCTACTATAGATACCTATTTTTTTTATTTAAAAATGTACATTTTAGTATTTTTTTTGTGATGGGAAGGTAATCTGGCGAATAAGCCTTCTGATGGTAAGCAGTCTCTGTTGCCTTTAAGCAACTTCAACACGAAAAATGTCATCATTGCGCTGCCAAGGTATAAAAGATTTATTCACTCCTTTTTGAAGAGCCTCATGTCATAATCCGGAGGAAACACTGCGCTTGGAAGCCTATTTCACAACCTTAAAGTGAACAACAAGGCTCACAAGAAGGCTCTATAGAACCGCACTATTGTTGTGAGTTAAGGAGTTGAATATTATAATAATTATATATTAATTAAATACTTTTTATCCGTTTTTGAAGTGGGCAGAAATACATTTATGACTGAATCCACGTGCATATAGTAGCTAGCTCTACATGAAATCTAGAACAGTCCTGAGCTACGAGACCAGATTCAAACTGACTAACACTGACTCGCTAGCGTATAACCGATTAAGTATATTAAAATTATTACTTTAATTCCATTTAAAAAAGGTTTTTGCTCAAACGTGCCATTTTAAAATGAAATGTTTCAAGATATTACACATTTGTCTTGACATTTGATTGAATACATCGCTAAATCGAATTGATACGTAAATTGTAAAATTTAATACTAACGTTTGCTGAATATCTGATGAATATAAATAAATTGTAGAATAAATAAATAAATGTCGAAAATATCAAACATTTTCAATTATTATACTAGCTCTTGTAACCTGTCGTTGCCCTGGTAGAAATAATGTATCTCCTTGAAAGCGATTCCCCAAAAACTTTAAATCTTGCGGTTATTACTTATAACCAGAATATAAGAAACCTGATTTCATAGTGACTCCTTCTAATTTTCGGATTTCCAAACAAGCTTTCAACCCCTGTTTTGCTCTCTTAGGGGTGGAATATCAGGAGATCCGTCCTTAGTGAATACCGACATTATAAAAAGAACCGAAAGTTAAAATTTCATATTTTTAGCTTGAATAGTTTAGGCTCAACGATTTAAGTTAGGCAGGACAATTCTGTCTATCTATATATATATATAGATAGATTTTTAACAACTTTTTGTATATAACCAGTTTTTAGCTAGGTTGTTTCCATAAATCAAATTTGATCTTTATCTTTAGTAAACAAGAGCTATTTAATTATTAGCAAATCAAATGCCTATAAAAAACCTGTAGATAAGTGCTTAGCTAATATAAATAACAAATAGAAATTATTAACTGTGTAATGTTTACTTGATCACGTGTATCGCATCGTAAGTGAAAAATCATAACCATACGCCGATTATCTCAACGGAAAACGTTTTTATAACAAGGTTTTAAATTTACGGCACGACGCGCCAGCACGCGGCACGTGACACGTTTCCTCAATCCCATTGCACACAATGTGACTATATAGATTGCTATATATCGTAATGGAAAAGCTGTGAGTACTTAATTTGAATCTCAAATATGCGTTTATAAACCTCCATCCTCTATTCCCGCCTATAATCCAACTCTAAATGGGGCCGACAGAAGTATCGTTTAATTATACGGGTTCATAAGCGTTTGTACGCTACCGAACCCCGCAGTAAACACGATCTAACACCATACTGCAAGGTTTGCCAACATATCAGTAAACATGCCATAATATTTTTTTTACACTAGCTCGACAAAGTGACTACAGTTCACCTGATGGTAAGTACAGTGTAGTCCAACAACGAAAGCAACTATAAAAGGATGAAAATCCATTGATAGTCTCCGTCGTCATGTTGGCCCACATATACCACGACTGAAGGTCCCTAGGTATATGTGTTACTGGATATACACAAGCTGATTCCGGAACGCGACAGGCCAAAGCGAGTCAATATGACGGTCTTTACACTTATTTACTGTGGTCACGAAGAACATCATTATTATTTTCTAATGGTTCGTATTTATTTAATTGCCCAAGACATGTTGAGTTATTTTTTTTTTATTTTCATCGGCAAACAGGCTGACGGTCGACCTTATGGTAAGTTACTGCCATTGCCTATGCAGAACTGTAAAACAAGAAGCGTTTTTACTTCGTTGTTGACTAAAAAATTGTCTACTGCTCTCCGGAAGAGCTCCATGTTCTGAGGAAATATGTAACCGTCAGCGCATTCCACAAGATTAAAATACATGCGTAAAATGTAAATATATATATATTCACAACCTGGCTATTTTTGTCCTAAAACGGTCTTTGGGTTGCAATTTAGCCACTCATCCCTTATGTCCATTGTCCACTGTACACAGAAGCATCAGGTGAATCCGACCTAGCCGGTCGGGCATCGACTGTAAACCTGTCGAATTGTCGATATATATATATATTGTGTACACCACTATGGATAAAACGAATATGTTGGCTTGAGTATAATATACGTATAAATATGTGCTCAGGAGTCCGCGTATCATTCGTTACGTTTCAATGGGAAGAATGGGGGCAGGTATTGGTCAATTTGTTCGACGAAATAAGCCACTTAAGAGGCTAACGGTACGAGTATTTAATTAAAATGGATATCTTAGAAAACTGTCCCATATTTAGTATCTACATTGCAGCCGTGCGAAGCCGGAGCGGGTCGCTAGTTATTTATATAAGAAGGAATCGATGGCACTTTAATATTTTATATAGAGATTGCTTGAAATAATTATTTATCATATTAATAGTACTACTTTCACGCGAACGAAGTCGCGTGCATAGCTAGTTGGTAATATGTTTAAGAATATGATTACTGGCAAGAGACAAGAATTTATTTTAATATTATTGTACTCGTCATTTTTTAAATATAAGCCAGGAGTTTTACGTCACGTCTGTGCACGTGTGAGTGTATCGTTGCCGTCAATGGACACATAAAAAAACAACAAGTATGGAATATATAATATCCAAACACTGCATGAACCAAAATAAAACTTTTATATGTATATATAGTATACATAATTTATTACTGAAACTGTTGCAGAATGTCTATGTATCATATCATTGCAGTTTACTGGAAATGTACCATATTAATTAAATTAGCGAAGGTAATGTAAAAAAGCACGAACAAGGCGAGACAAGAGAGTTGAAAGGGTCGTTGCAGGCGGGAGTTGCATCGCATGATTACAACATCCAGTGTTATTGGTAACAATTTCTGGGTTGTCGGACTAAATAATAAAACCGCCGTGTCAGTATAATTATAAAAAAAAACTGTCTTCAAATGTATTGAAAATTTATATAAAATTGATAGATATCCCATAGTTTTAATGAAGTAAGTTTGAAAGGCAATTGAACTATTATATTTCCATAAAATGCTGGCGTGTATGCTAGATTTACAATACATTTTTAAGTTTTTTTAAATTTTATATTATTTTTTCGGTTAAGTTTATGTTCCAAAGACAGTCTCAATCAAACCATGATAATAATATTTTAGTTCCTATGAGAGAACAAGTACACAATGGACATGTGATTTCATATTAACTTATGTATAATGTTTTAAGAACCTGAAATAATCTATTGGCCGTTATGTATATGGTTGCTGGAGTTTTTTTTAAAGCAAATCGCTAATTTTTGTTTAGTGTTTTGGTCTAAGATTGGTAGTTAGGTGTGCAATGTATAGGTGTAAAATGGGTACAGCAATTAATACAGCTCCGCTCGCCATAGCGTTATGATTTATAGTGTTTTGACTCTTCTTATCCAGCCACAGCTCAGATTTATCTTTTTTTTATCGTTATTTTCGACAGCACGATAGCAATAGTTTTTATATAACATTCGTTTATAGGCAACAGTAATCACTTTTGGCCAAGTTCACTGTCGACATCTTTTGGTACAAAATGTTCCAAAAATAAATTTAAAAATGCATATGTGTTAATAACCACTTCATTAAACCATTATTAAAAGAGTATGTGCGTGTAGTTTACATGCTCATCTCATCTCATTCTCTCCCAGGCTTAAACCAGGCTTAGGATTTATGAGTTTATCTAATATTAGCTTCAACTTTTCGTTTCATCGAGTTCAAATTACAACGATTCTAAAGAATTTCACTTTAAAAATAAAATACAATTTCGGTAATTGCAGTATTAAGGGCAACACTGCTTCAGATTATTTTTCATGTCAGGGCTCGTCGCGCACGTGCGTGGCTTAGCGAGACACGTGCGCGGTGACCTACATAGCTCGGGGTCACCGGCCTGCCGCGCTGCAACATGCAGCCAAAGCTTTCTCCGACATTCATACATATTCTTCAATATTCAACAGCTTTGATATTGTCTGTTCTATGGAGAATGTCACGGTGAGCAGTTGAATTACATAATGCTTTATATCAACTAGAGATTTCCAGTCACACATATCTGTAATAAAAACATTTCGATATCCGTAATGATCTTGTCTATTTAATGCAAATAAGTATAAAAAACGACTAATTAATTCAATAATTGTTATAGTGATTGGTGTGTTATTGTCTTTTTTTAAATTTAATAATTAATTATAATAATAAAGTAAAAAAGCATATATATAATATATACAAAAAGGTATTAATAATAAGCTGTCTAGTTCTTATTTTAGCTGGAAGCTATTGTATTTATGTATATTATTATATCATATATGTAGATATATATAAAAAGACTTGTCTAGACTAGACTTCATCGTGTAGCCTAAAACTACTGAAACTGGATTAATATTTCTATAGTGTTCTTTTAACGTTCTTTTTGTAATTAAGATTGGATTTTTTTACACATTCTAACTCTTGGAGGGTTGTAAATGATTAGGATTAAAACTTGATTTAAAATCCATCAGTTTTGACTGTAAATCGAAGTTGGGTGAAGGTGGCCTGGTCCGCTATTATTTTTACTGTAATTTATACAATAAAGTACTATGGGTGATTTTAAATGTTAGTATTAGTTATAAATACTCCAAAAAATATAATAATATCTACCACTTATTCGCGTTGACATATCCTTTCAAATAAATAATTAAATTAGCATATTTTCTATAAACATATTCCGAGACCGAAACTCACAAAATAACCTGCATGCAATATCTGAAATCCCTCATCCGTACCATAATTTTGAACCTTTTCCTTCTCTAAAAACTGCGTTAATCTAAGTTATACTCGATATTAACGCTATGAACAAAAATTCCTTATGATCGCTCTAGATTGAACAATGATAAAACGAGTAGATAATATTTCTACGTATCCTATTATAATTATGCAAAAATTTAAATTCCGGCAATATAGTTTATTTATAATTAAAGGGGAAACCCTAAAAATATTATGTTTTAAAACGTAGGTATCAGTGAATTTCCTTATATTCTGTTATAAAGCGAGTTACCATTGAATCTGTTGAATAATGTATGTTGGCTTGTCACAACCACGTGTATTTGCAAATCAGATAAACGTTGCTGATATTTCTATAAACAAATGTATCATTTTCGTATATCGTCGTTGTCTGTATAAAAACGTGATGCGTGGTGAGCCATGTGCGAACGGAAACAACGTGACGTAGGGCTGGCTTCTATCAAAATTAGTTTTGTACGAAACTAGAATTGCGTTCTGATTAATAATAAACTCGTATATCTTCTTTTATATTTGCCGTCTTTGTGTTTGACTCTATACTCAGTTAGTTACTTTGGTGGTAGGGCGATTTCCCGAACTGGGTCATGATCTGTAGCGTTCTTTCCATAGAAGCATAAAAGCATTGCATGTCCTTATGTAAATAACCCTGGAATAAATTGCTTTAATTTAAACAAAAAAATAAACCCTTTATATTCATAACTATTCTATTTTCACGCCATCTATCTTCTCTATGAGGGTATATAATATTTATTATCATTATATAGTATTCAAATTAATTATGTGAGTCTGCCTAACCTGTCCAAATACCCTATGCGCGTCACTGGTCATGACCACAGTACACGAGTGTAAAGACCATCATATTGACACTTTGGCTTGTCGCGTTTCGGGATCAGCTTGTGTATATCCAGTAACTCATATACCTAGAGACCTTCAGTCGTGGTATATGTGGGCCGACATGACGACGGAGACTATCAATGGAGTTTCATTCTTTGATGATAGCTTTCGTTTTTATATTACACTGTACTTGTAGTTACTATGTCGAGCCAGTGTAAAAAAATGGTTATTATATTAAAACAGTTAATGCATTTTTAGTTGTATTATACAATCAATAAATAAAATACGTTCTGGCGAATTAAGTCGTAACGTAAAATAGTATTTTTTACACAGTAATTTTTTTTTTTTTGTTAATTGATCTCCTTGGCAAAACCATCATAAAATATATTTTAATCTGTAATAATTCATCAAAAAGACTATTCCACAGCCCAAAAATTCGGCAAAAGTAAGAATTAGAGAACTTGTTTGTCCTAGCCGGGATGTGAGTTACTGAAAAGCTGTGACTCCGTAGGCAAACGCGTGGTTCTAGGGATAAAAGGGAGAGGTGGTGGTTCTTTTATTTACTAATAACTGTGAAAAACCTCTGGGGTGTCCCTCTGATTGCTCCACCGGGCCCGGGACACCAAATTCATCCAGACGCCCAGGGAACAAAAGGCCTTGTTGAGGCTACCTCTCTGGGACGGATAGAAGTAAATAAACAAAACAACCTTTAACTTTCTTTTTTTTTTAAGTAAATCCTTCTTAACATCATATTTCTTACTAAGGATAGGAATACATTTTGAAATAAAATTATTCATGATAAAATTTCATTCTGCTGTTTATCGAGACAATCGATTTCGCAATTCCAAGAAATAATAACAAGAGTATTTACACATATGTTTTAATGAACACAATATCATTTGTGTATACATTGTAATATGTACATACATTAATTTAAACTACAAGCGCAATATCTTTAAGAACACGTTCGGATAATCAGCGATAAAACGCATGGTAATAATAATAAAATTTTGCCGTAATTATAAATACGTAATTATCTTTTAAATGTGTAAATTTAAAGGATAAAAGGTCTAATTATTTATTCTAAGATTTTATAAAATTATCTTTGTTTTTCATGTATTATTACTTAGGCTCCTAATTTCTTTTAAGCTGTATAATAAATCAGTGACCGTCCGCCATCTTTGATCAGTGAAAGAGTAGACACAGAGAGTGAATCTATATATTTACCATGGCATTTCTTTGATGCAAGTACATGAAATATTTACCACATAGATATAGTAAGACGTAAGACTTCACGTGCTTTTATGGTGAATTCAAAGAATAACTCTTACATAAACTCTACAAAGAGTAATTAATAAAAGACTGCCAGATAGGCAATTCTACGTTGATACGCGATACTTAGCATATTCCCCACATATAAAGTATCAAAAGATTTTTTTATTTACGCAATCAATACAAAATAAAGCACTGAGCTTTGAATGTCATACTGTACAATTAAGAATTAATTCCATGCCTATATTTAATTTAGCATATAACACGGCCGCATTTTTGAAAAAGGGTAAATGCAAAAGCCTTCATTTTTCATATTTCCTTTATTTTATTAATGTATATAGTATCTATTGTTTATTTTTGTTACTTTTCTAAAGCAGCATAGTTGTATTAATGATGTTTGCAATACTGTAAAATATAATAATTTATTTAACCCAGATAAGCCTGAAACTAAAATTTTCTGAAAATTTTGAAAAAAGTTACATTATTTAGTTTATTAGATCTTATGCAACATAAAAAAAAATATGAAAAAAAAATTAAGTGTAAGGCTTTCAGGGAAACAGCCGTCCTATATGTAGGACAGTAGGATAATAAGAGGAAATAAAAGACCATTTATGACAAAACCGAATGTAATCAAAAAGTGTAGTTTATTAGATAACTATTGATTATATTACCCATTGTTATATGTAATTTACTAGATTAACACTATTTATGAATGATATGTTTCAAAACACTTGACACACACTCCAACATCACATTTCTTGCAACGTGTCAAACATTTTTTGTGACATTGACGACAGTGTGTTTGCTTCGATTGAGGAATAACCAGATGATTCATTTGGTCTTTACGACTATCAGCATGTTCATGATGGGAGGGTCGGCTAGGCCCTCTTTTGGCATTTTTTCTGTTTGATTCAATCAAAGCAATTGCTACCCTTCTGCGAAAGCCAAGATGATCCAGTTTTCCATGATTTATTTTATATAACTGCCATGCATTATGTTCAGCAAGATCAATCATGTGTGTGAGCAACGGCATGTACCATTTCTTACCTCGTATACCAATTCGGTAATGTGAAATATTTTCATCAGACCGATCCACTCCTCCCATATATTTGTTATAGATGGACACCATATGTGGTTCTTCTATGACAATGTTTCTCTTTTCACTTTGTGAGAAGCGTTTGGCAGATTGTTTAGGATTTATTCCTACAGCATTAGAAGCAATACTGAATATATTATTGTCATGCCATTTAGCAATAATGAACGTGTTGTCATGTGTCGTTCTGTAATCGACAGCACCACGTTCCTTTTTTTTCAGTAACTTCGATGTAATCAGAGGACAACTAGATGTCCTGTTTTCTCGAACTGTCCCAGTGCAACGAAGGCCTTTCTTTGTTATCTCTTCCAGCAAGGGCGTCCCAGTAAAAAAATTATCAAAAACTACGTGGTAAGGAAGGTCGAAGCCACGTGAAATCAGCACATCGCAAAAAGTGAGAACAACGCTTGCACCCAGCCCCAATTCTTTATATATTGGATTGCACATAGTTGTAGCACCTTGGTATGGTTCCATCCATAAAACATACCCTAACCGTGTAGCATCAACCCAAGCTTTGAACCCGTACCTAATAGGTTTACCTTTTATGTGCTGTTTGCAGCCATGTCTACCATAGTAGGGGATCATGGCCTCATCTACACTGTAATGCTCTTCAAGAGGAGAAAACTCCAAGAACTTTTTATTTAGAAGTGTAACTAGGGGGCGTACTTTTGTGTATTTGTCTTGCAAATCCAGATTATCATTGACATGAAGGTGGCGAAAAATAAAGTCAAATCTATCCCTAGTCATAGTCGAGCTGATCAATTCATTCTTTGTATCAGGGGAGTTTTCCCAATACATTCTTCTACAGGGGAGCCATGAATAACCACTAACCAACAATATGCCGATGAAACATTTCATATCTTCAGTGGTTATGTCTCCAGGCAAATTCTTTTTGACAGCATATTTATAGCTCTCTGACACCAACAACGAAATAACATCTTCATCTAAGAAGTTTTCAAACCACTCAATTGGGCGCTTATCTTGGCAAGCGCCTTGAACATCTGGCCAATTCACGGGATTTTTTGCCAAGTCCCGTTTTCTCCATGCGTAGGTACGCCTACGTTTAGTTCGACCTGTAGAATCAGAAGGTTCTTCTTCTGTATCACTCACCATAATCTGCCCTTGAATCATTACTTCAGCCGGTTGAAGCAGAATGTTTCGTGGCAAATTATTCAAAGTTACATTATCTTCTTCACCCGAATCTTCGTCAGTGAGACAGTCAGGATCAACAGGAGGAGGTAGAATACATATCAGTCGTTCTCTATAATCTTCTTCATTATCAGAAACATTTCTAAAGCATCTAAAATTTCATGCGCAGCTAACGGTCTGTAAAGAAAAAGTTGTATTATTGTACTAAAATCATGTATATTATCCTACTGTCCTATATATAGTACGCTAGTATTTGTAACAAGTTATACGTAATTTATTTATATTATTTTGCTAGAATATTTATTTAGTACAAAAGTTAAGGTTATCAACTAGATATTAACACAGAAAAAAACAACTCACGAGTAAAATATAACTTTTTATACATACCTGTCATTTGCCATGTCTGCAACGCACTTTTATTACACACTTATAAGGTAAAATATAAGGTAAAAACTGTTAAAATAACTGTCTTTTTATTTTTTCTAATAAAGCTGACACGTTTCTTACTGCAAATCATAAGACTAAATAATCTTAGATAAAGAGGGTATTCTGATATTTTTTTTTATTTCTACTGTCCTAAATATAGGACAGTAGGCTTATCTGGGTTAAATTAGTTAAATACCCGTAGAAAACCTTTTAAATCATTAAAAATAACAAATATATATAGGTGTAAATATATTGCCCATGTAGTCGTATTCGCTGGGTATAAGATTTTTAGTTGTTTATATTCTTGAACTCACACTTTAATATGCAATGATCTTTGACCGTTTAGGTACGTATATGTCATATAATGAAATACGCATATCGTTTGTACACGTGACGATATCTCCGTTTTAAAATCAACAAGTTTTTATAAATACAAAAAAACTGCTCAACGATTTATAATTTCGAGTACCTAATCCATAACTTTTAGCATTTTCTTGTAATTTAAACCCAAAATTATTCGTTACTATTTTAAAAAGTGTATCATTTTAGCGACATTCATTGAGGAGTCGTGGATACAAGATTTAGTTTAAAATATTTTAGTTCCGTTTTCTATTATTTTGATACCAACTATGTGACGCAAAGCAAATAAAAATGTTTCTTCTTTCCCTATTTCTAAATCAGAAATACCTTTAGCATTTTCTTTTATTCTAGAAAAACGTAACAATAATCACATAATAAAATAAAGTATCAATTTTTTGGATAGCGACAACCATAAAAGAAGTTGGTAAAAAAGTTTTGAGTATTTTTAACGTACGTTTTCTGTCGAAGGCTTTAGATACAGATGCTATATAATACTCGTATACATAAATGCATAAACAATTTATATGTAAGGTGTTTTCGCATAGGATTCACGTTTTTGCTACATACTGTTTGTGGTATTTATAATTATTTACAGATTTCTGAATACAAAATAATTATTAAATTTTATAAACCAGTTACGGTAGCTATGGCCGTCACGCATGAAGGGTGTAGGGCGGGGAAATGATGGTGGAATGCCACGAGTGCGGGAGCCCCGTGAACATGGCGTAGCAAATCCTTGAGGTGTGCCTAGCCTGGGTTAAGAAAAAGGAAGGTCTTGCAGGACCGCATCGGGGACGACCTCACGGTACCGGCGGTGGTAAAAGCCTTGGTCGGCAGCGAAGAGGCATAGCAAGAAGTGGCATCCTTCTACGAGGTTGTGATGAAGCAGAAGGAGGCCGCCGAAAGAGTCAGAGAGCGAACATCTTCTCTTGCTATTCGGCAGCCGAGGCAACGTGACCGGAAGGACACGTTCGCCAAGAGCTTGCGCGACATCCCCCGGTGACAATAGCCGGGCAGTAGACTTGAGGGAGTCTGCCGCACGGATGAGAGGGAGGCGGTGCACAGTATCCGGTGCGCCACCTGTGATAGAGGTTTTGGAGGGGTGGGCTTTTACTCCTACTCCTCCCAGAGAGGTAGCCTCAACAAGGTCTTTTGTTCCCTGGGCGTCTGGACGAATTTGGTTTCCCAGGCCCGGGTGGAGCAATCAGAGGGACACCCCGGGGTTTTTAGTTAGTAGGAGTCTGATACACCGGGGTCCCTGCCCTCACAGCGTCCCTTAAAGTCCTATGTAGGATTTTCTCCCGTGATACAAAAAAAAAACTGTGTGTTAATTAATAATAAATTGATTTGTGTTCTATTATGACTGTTTATTCTAGAGATGCCACGTATATTCGGCAACTATTCGGTATTCGGCCTATTCGGCCACTTTTCTTGCTATTCGGTATTCGGCCGAATTATACGTACTATTCGGCCGAATGCCGAATACCAAATCATGTAAAAAAGATACGTTATATTACTCAAAATTATGTATTTATTTCCAAATTACAACACTTTAGCAATTAAAATTGATATGTGGTAAATTGTGATGGATCAAAACAAGCTTTTTTTTGGTAGCAAACGATTACGCTTTTCATCGTAAATGTTACCAGCCTCAGAAAATAGCCTCTCACTAAACACGCTACTTCCTGGAATATTCGGCGGCCGAATATTCGGCGCTTCGGCCGACAGCGTTGACCAATATTCGGTATTCCCCAAATTCACTATTCATGGCATCACTAGTTTATTCACGGATTTCATAAACTCTGAACACGTTAAATGTAGTGTTCAGCCTATTTAGCTTCCTGCTTCTTTTTATCCAACATCTTATGATATGAGAATGTTCAAACGACGAGTGAATCGATATTTGTTGATTGAGCGCGCTCCATAATCGGCCTCATCGTCCCTTACCATCAGCTGATATTAAGGTTAAGCACAATCCTATCTGTAATGAAAAAATCTTTAGAGATATAAAAGGTCAATTATTTTTAAGAGCTTCTACTGCTACGTCCTATGTACTCTCTCATGTCCTATGTCCTCTACATCTAAGCGTATGCTGTAACAAAATAAAAAAAGAATAACCTACTAGAGTTTCGTAAACGACTGCCTTGAAAAGAAATGCCGAAAGAGTTCTGTTGAAATTCGTACTGACAAGCGACAGTCAATGTGGAAATATAATTTATCATACTGCAACTTAACGTGATACGTGTCGCTGGAAAATCTGACTCAACTTGTACCAAAGCACATTGCTGAGTATAATCCATCCGCATGACTTGTGTGCGCCTTCCACGTTGATGAAACGTGACTTTTATTAGCAAATTTGCAAACGATTTTCGGGTAAACAAAGTAATTTCCAGAATTACACAACGTACCGCAACTTTGGTCACATTGTTGTATAAAAGTTTTTTACGTCGTTGGTACTCACGTACCTACACAATCTCGGTTATTTTATTTTAAGCTATATGTAGGGTTCCGTACCTCAAAAATTGGGGTCCTTAAACTTCACTTATATATCAAAGTGATCATAACTAATAATGTTGTCAGTTATGATCACTTTGTTATTTGTATATCTAATTGCCAATATATTTTTCTAAAAAAACATATAGACGTAAGCAATTGAAATTATTATCAAATATTCAGATCTGTAGTTCTTATTATCTTTAAAAAAATCAAACGTCTTAATAAAAGTAATTAATGGGTATGTCGCAAAAATTACGTTTTTGCGAGAGAATTAAAACCTATACTGCACTTCCTGTTGACTCAGAATCATGCTTAGCAAAAATAAATTTCTTATTACAAAAATATTTGGTAAAATACGAAAACAATAAAGTAGGCAGATGTCAAAAAAATATATGCTAATTTTTGTAAAAACAGACTTTCACTTATATTTCAGTATAATTAAACAGGCCACTCTGACGTATGTTGTGGATGCCTTAATAGGAACTGTAGATTTTTTATTGTAACTTTATGTATGTATTGTGTGAATTAGTTATTGTACCGGGCCACTAGCAACCCTGTAAAAGTAAATAAGTAATATTTAAACTTTTGCTTATGTTAAAATATGTCTTCTAATAAGTTCGTATATTGTATGTGTTTGTCGCTTTTTCGTTTCATTGAAACACGACTCTAAAGAAGTTTCCCTTAAAACAAATATTTTTATTACTACAAACTTTTATCAATAAAGTACGGAACCCTCGGTGCGCTAGATCAACTTGCACGTGGTTGTTTTTTTAATACATTTATTTAAAAGATTTTCGGGTTGCCATTTTGTAATATTTAATATAGACATCACAAGTCTTAAGATTCGTGTTGAAACCTTCGCTTGAAAATTTTCCATTCTCCCAATTATACAGTGAACAAACCAAAATACCTCGTGTTGCAGAACGTGAGTTGCTGGGTAAATTTATACTTTTTATTATTTGTTTATAAATCCTAAACTTGGCCTTGGTATGCTTCAGTCTTGACTTCTGAATATATTATTTTAAAACCCTGCTGGTTATCTATAATTAGATAAGCGTTATTTTATACTAACTCAGCTAAATTACGCCATAAGACTTAGGCTAAGAATTATAGACTCAACTTTAAGTTTACTGAAACTTCACTAACACATTACAATTTATATTACTCAATAAATGTCAAAGGATTTGATAAGTCACCGATTTTGTCAACATGGACTTGACTCTGTGACTTTGGCCTATGCTCAAATTACTATTATATATTCAATTTTTTGTCGAAACGAATTGATTTTTTGAGATCTTTGCTAAGCAAAGTTGAAATATGGTCTATGTATCTCAGCCTTTATCTAACGTCAACTGGTGCTAATTTTGTGGATGCTTCGCTTTGCTAATCTAACGTAGCCCTGATTGCGTGCCCAATACTGGAATAGAGAAACAGTTTCTCAGTTATTTATGGATTAGTAAATGGCTCTTCCTGAAAGGATGTTAAAGTTAGAACGGGGTTAGAGTCCGTACTATCAGCATGGCCGTTGGTCAGTTGACCAAAAAAAGTAATATGAAATACACCTACATACACGCACCGTTCTTTTTGACCCAGTAGAGATTCTCATGGACTGTCAGGGCCGCTGTAAGGGCCGCCGCCTCAACGTGTCAGACTCTTACTGATTAAAACCATCAAGGTGTTCTTCCTCTCGTCTGCTGAGTGCTGAGAGAAAGGCAGGGCAAGCTTCCTCACGCAACTTAGCACTTACATCTATACACCTAGGCTAAGGTTTATAGAAGTTACTTTCACTTTCCTTACTCTTTACTCAAACATTACATTATTTATTTAATTACTTTGACTTGGTTCTGTGTATACTTAGGATATGTCAAGTTCCTTATTATATATTTATTTCTTAGACGAACCCGAACTTATTTCCTGAGTAAGATCTAAGAAAATTCAAAGTAGCGTCTATAAATTTTAGCCCTAGAAGGTATCCGCCTTGGTCTAAATATAATTAAGCCGAACATGATTTTATAAAAGTTACTATCGATACATTTACCTAGCTTCACAGTATCACAGTATTTTAGATCCGTAGATTATTTCTACAATTGCTTAAGTTTTTTAACGTTAAAATTAGTCTGAAATTACCCTAACTTAATTAAAATACGATATCATAAAACATGAATGCAACAAATGTATCATTCGTTTTCAAGCATGGACTGGCACGTGTCTCGCCCTGGAGAGATAATACGTCCATTTAACAAGACCGCTGCTGTACCTACATAAATTGAGACATATAAGGAAATGGAAAGGTCTTATGAAAATGGTTATTGATCCGAAACGTTGCGGCACGGTGTCGCTCCGTAGAAGCACGTTTTATGTACAGCGTGGTGCTCAACGTGACCGCATTAATTTTAGACTTATTTACACGATCACTGGGTAACGCTGTACCATGGAAATAGATTCAGAAGACATACATTTTTGTTGAAATGATTCACGAAAACTCTTATATTACATCGTACTAGTTGACTTGGTATACTTGATACTGCTTGATTGTCAATCAATGTCGTGTTAAGTTTTAGCAAAACCCACTCCTACACTAAAATTTATCTTATATAAAAGAACTAAATAGAAAAAACTCATATTTGTATCCCTAAGAAAAAAATAATAATTCGTAATTTTACTCAATTATATTCAAAGAGTTTATTCTCAAAAAATACAAATCGCTTTTTTTTATTACTGATAGGCTTGCGCTTGACCTCAATCTCACCTACTTGAAAGTGCCGATGAGGCCGACAATGAAACGCGCTCGCCCAGCAAATACCGATTCACTCAACGTTTGAAGATTCCGATGTCATAAGATGTTGAAAACACAGACGCAGGAAGCGAATTCCACTTCCTGGCGGTTCGCAGCAAAAAGGAGGAGGCGAATCGCTTCGTGCGAGCAGCTGGAATGTCAACCACATAAGGATGCAAACCCGCACGTCGTCTACTATTTATAGTAGAAAGGGGAGGGGGAAACTAAATTATACAACTCAGCCGCACACTTTCCAGAGTATAATTTATAGAAATCCGAAAGACAGGCCACTCTACGCCGGTGTTCCAGACTGAGTAGTTTACGCGACGTAAGAGCCTTATCCGCAATGAGTCGCGAAGCTCGGCGATCAATTGAGTCCAAAATTGCCAAATGGTGTTTGGCAGAGCCGGCCCAGAGATGGCAGCAATACATGTAGGTACATGAGAACATATTGTTTAAAAACAAAATATTCTCATCTTCATAATCTGGTAAAGCAATAAGAGCTCACTTCATATAAACGAACAAAATTCGTTTCCAAGGTCTCATCTATTTCCACTCAAAATTCATTAAAATAGGTTCCGCTGATTTGATGTGAAAACGGAACATACAACATACACACTTTCAAGTATATAATATTATGTACAGCTTACAGTATCTATTTTGTACTTAATTCTTACATGAACAGTTTTAGAAAATTATAATTACGTAGTTCCATACCTACAAGGATGCAATACAGTTTCAATTATTAATGCTGCATTATCTGCAGATCTAATTCAATTAATAGGAAACCAAAGTCCTGCCCTAAGGAATTAAATAAATGTATTTATTACGCTCATCTCTAAAAGACAGCAAAACATATGCGTAGCAAAAGCTAAGCAAGGCGTTTTTGTTTCGTAATGAAATTAGTACAGACACACGTGGTTATTACACGTGAAACAGGCAGCCAATAGAGAGAGGTTCTGGAGTTTCGTTCATATTTGATTTGCTTGTACTTCTAGGATGTACGAAAATTTTCGTGCATTTTAATTGTAACCGAAGGATTTAGTAGTTTAATATGGTATCTATTGATTCAACTAATTTTTACTGCTGACGTGATAAATCTTCATAAAATGGAAATATCATTATTATTCGTAGAATAAAACATTATTTTATTCTTACAAAACTATTTTTTCACTGACTGTTAATTAGGAAAATAAATGGTCGTTTGTCGTACGCTTTGTAATTATAATTTTACATACTGACGACTATTATATCTTTGAGCTAAACCTACAGTACTCACTAATCTGTAGTATCTGTGTGTAGTATGTAATGTGTAGTATCTGTTGAGAAATTGATGAAAAAGTTATCACTGAAATTGACTAACTTTTGCTATTTGATTTTTTTTTCATGTCATACAAGTAATGATGCTGGTATGAAATAGAGATTATTTTTGCAAAAAATAAAAAAATGACTAATTCTGTAAATTTATTTCTAAAGTTCACACTCCAAAATTTAAATAATGCCAATTTTATTCCAACAAAGGAACCAATTACGTCCGAAGACCACATTATCGTATCCTTTGTAGTTTCCGATAACGCTATACTCTCCTACTTAAAAAAAATGTACATTAATTATATTTCTGTAATTACAAGATTGGGAGGTTAATGCCCAGATTCATAAAGGCTCCTTAAATATTAAAATGTATAATTAATAATTTTATAATTGATGAATCAGTCCTTCGAAAATGATATACTTACAATTTGAAAGAGAGTGGAAATTAAACTTATCCAGGCTGTCTGACACTTACCTACCTACACAGACCAAATAGAGATAATTCATTTAATCGGTGAGAATGCATGAAGTGATTAATGAATTGTAAGTAAGCGAATGATGTTTGCAAAAATAAAAACATAACCTACCCCAATGAAGGCACGGCTTGGTGACAGAAAGACAGACAGATATAATTTTAAGGAGCCCTTCGGATTTTAAGTAATATATAATGTTAAAGTATAACTAGGTAATACTTTGAATGGACGAACGCCACTCTCAACATCTGTGTTTCATCATGTGTAACACAGCTGGAGTCGCGTGCAGAGCCTTGTACAATATATCTATAGTAACTACGTAAATTGTGTAAATCTGATTTCTCTATTGCGTATAATAATATTATTAATTCACATGTTTTACTGTAATTTAATTCATATGTGTATTTCCTTAAGATATACATTGTTTCAAGTCTAAACACATGATCCGATACTGTTAGCTAATAGGCAATTAGACACGTCAGTCTTCTTCCATTCTCTTTATGTACGTGCTTATGTATTATAATAGACAACCACGAGGTTGCGGTAGGTCGGGAGGCACGTTGCAATACACCGTGAACGCGTGTTTATTCGTTCTGAGCATGTGCGATGTCTCTATCGAAACCTCGTTTGACGAACTACTAAGCTTATTTTTTTTATATTTCACCATTACATTTTTTTTATTCTATTTATTTAAGGGACTTTTACGTGTGTACGTATGTCAGCCCCATCGTACCCTAATACAGAAATACCTAACATATTACATATGGTGCCATTGATCTGAAAAAGCCAGACGCCTCATCGGATAATAGTTCTGTTAAGATTTTGTTAAACATCCCGATGTCAAGTCTGTTCAGACCAAAGGCACTCACAAACGCCTCACCATTACATGGCGAAGGAAAAACTCATATCTTCCTATCTTTTCAAAGAATTACTTAAATATATGTTGGCTGTGGTAGTCTAGTGGATAAACAACGATCCAAGTGCGGAAACGCGAAAATCGTAGGTAGTTTGGACATAAGAACCATATGCTTACCGGGGTAGGAAGACATTATGAGGAAGCCCGCAAGGCATGTAATAAAAACGTACTGTGTCAGTGGTCTGACAACGTCAATCAGCTGCGCTCTAGGTCACATTGGGCACGACATATAAACGCAAAGTGGATACAGCTACCAATGTATATCTGCTCACCTTGAAAGGTATATAACGTAGCGATAAATTATTATTATTAAATATATAATAGACAAATGTTTGAAATTATACATTCAGTGGGGTATTGAAACAACTATTATTAAAATATTTTCCTTATAAACTACTCATCGTAGTAAAAAGTCGAGTGCTTTGTAGCTATTTTCTCGATTTAATTTTTTTTTTAGAAAGTTTTTATGTAGATTTCTTATTTATTCCTGAGGATAGGCAGATTAACACCTATTATTGGCGTTCTAGACACCCTAAATAAAAATTATTCGTTTATCGATAATGATATCAGAAAAGTGCAAATGTATGGAATCGGCATAGTGTGTCAACGTGATATTTTGAAAGTTTATGTCAATTTCATACATTTTGGAAATTTTATAAGCGTTATTATTTGTCGGACGGTACTTTCTCTAGGCCTCTGGAAAATGTAAATTTTTAAGTTATGCCTGTCTTCCATGAATAGTTCGCGCTTCATGCTCACTGTGCACGTATAAACCGTATAACAACTGGTAATTTCCATGGAAATTTTATTTACACAACTGTTTGATGAAATAATGCTATTTATTTTTAAATTGTCTAACATATTGGATTCCATATTTAAGTAAATTTTGCTCGACATAAAACTGACTAATAATTAAAAAATAATCTAAGCTAGCTGGAATATATCAATTAAAACCTAGATAATAACGGAAGTTATTATTATTATATTAGCTAAGACATCTTCAGTAATCGTTACTAGAAACATTAAATAAATGGGTATATCTATTAATTAACTCTGCTCACCCTGAAAAGGTTATATCGTGACAAAATATGATTAAATATTAAATTTGTATAGTTCGCTGAGAGTGTATCGATAGAAGAGTGAATAATATTATTGGTGCGTGCGCGTTTATGAGTCAGAAGGCACGTTGTGTGCTGTTTTCTCATGAAACGTCACACAACACAACTCACATGGAACGGCGGCGGCATGCCTTTCAGCTACGAATATTTTACAGTGTTTATAATTTTACTTTTTCCTTTAATTTAATAACAACCATAAAGTTACCAAAACATTGAAGGAGTTTTCATCCAATTAATTTATGGCTTGCTAGAATATAAAAAAAGAGTAATATACAATTAAAACTTGGCATGCGGGCAACGTATTTTTACGTTTTTCGCGGTCTATCAATAGAGCGCGGAACACGTAAAAATACGTATTTAGTAGATTTGTGTAGTGTGTTCTTTAGAAAAGTTTCGTCCATAAAAACGAAGTAGTTTTCGATTTACTGCGATTCATCTGAATAATCAAATTTCCACACGATTCACCAAAAAACGCCCACTGCACGTATTTCGGCGGCGAAGTATGTCCTCGTGCCAAGTGTTAATATACAATAGTTTCTGAATTAAATACCTTGCAGGTGTACAAGAATATACAGATGGAACGGATCAAAATTAGACATATCATATATAAAGCAACGAGGCTGTTTAATTTATTTTATTAATTCTATTTTAATAAGTATCCGTAATATATCTGTTTTTTTTTTTATTACAGAAGTAAGCATCTTGTTACTATGATCGCAATATGAATTCGAACAACAATTAACTTACTGTATAGTATTTTAATTTTCTTAATTGTAAAGACATATATAACAATAAATTATGAACGCAAAATAAGTGGAAAAAAAATTAGCTGCCTGAAGATAAATGGTTATTGCTTCATATAGAAAATGACATTTTTAGAAGTGTAGTGTGATACTAATTTTGTAGAAAACGTACCTGGAACAAGAGGAAAGGAAAAAAGCGTATTTATAATCGAGGTAACATGTTTGGCTTTGCATCTTGAACATTTCTTCTATTTTTTTAAAGACTGCTGTAAATTATTAGACAGTTATATTTGCTCAATCATGATTAAGTTTATAAAACATAAGCCCCAAATGTACAAACACCCAGAAGGCTTAGACAAAGCAACATCCGATCAATGATAACGCTTATAAAAAAATGCAAAATCTATAGTATTTACATAATGAGTCGTCGTGATATTTCGATACCTTATTTTGATCCCATAAAGGTTAAACTTTTTCACTATCGTTATCATTGTCAATACTATTTTGTCTAGACCCTCTGATCCTTAACGACTTCCTATATAGACCCCCTAATATTCTCAACTAAAATAATTACATCGTTTTTCAATATTTTTTGAGTAGTTTAGTTATGCATAATTTTCGTAGCTCCCGGTGAGACAGATATGGCGCTCGCAATATAGATACGGCGCACCGAGCTACCGAACCAACGCACGTGTTCGTCCATGCGCATTTGCTTCTATAGCCCTATACCACGCTGTAGTCACAATTGCCATGTTTGCTGGATGTTTACCCAATTTAAGTGGAAAATTGACACTTTCATAGCATACTGTTAAGCATCCGAATTAAAACAAAACGTAAAATATAAGGTTCAATGTCATCACGACCAAGTTTTATTTTTTAAGTAGGTAGGTTATTCCCTGTGAACAGTTAAGACAATATATACTTTACAAATTGAGCTATAGAATAAATAATATAGAGCTTGTAACGATTTATTGATTAAGCCGAATGTACAGTCAAACTGTGTGAGATATTAATTTAACGGCCTGATATCGTAGTTTGTATTGACTCTACATGCGATTCTAAGGCCCTGGGCTCAAGTCCCTGTAGCAATAAAGTTTTCTGTGATGAGCAGATTAGTATGTCGTGAGTCATGGTTGTGTATATGAATATAATTATGTGTATCTTTATCTAGTACTCATAGTACAAGCTCGGGCTTAGTATGCGACTAGGTCAAGGTATGTAATTGTTTTTATAATTATTATTCTCTAATTGGAGCAAATATCTTGAACCTTGAACTTTTATTGAATATATTAGTTCTTTAAGCTTTACAGTCCTTTTACAGTAGCAGTTAAACTTAAAAGTCAACTCAAACCTCAAGATTGAAATATTTTATAGATACTCTATATTATAGATATACATTTATTTCAAAAAAGTTTCAGTTTCAAATATTTTAAATAAAAATTATGGTATTTTCAACGTATAAAATGTCAACACCTATTGTTGTCCTGCTCCATCCGTTCATTGCTACGGGGACGCTACAAACTCCTACATTCGATTTTCACACAAATCATTCCACGCTTGTCATTCGATTGAGTTATACGTGCTTCGTAGTCCTATAATCCAAACCTTTACTATTTTTTTAAACATTTGTGTTTAAGTGAAGCAAAGTGGTAAACAACATGTGTGAAAAAAGAATAAGGAAGATAAAAAAAGGTTAACTAGCTTTTCATTTATTATGAACGCGTGTTAGACTTTCGAAAGCTTTCGCTTTTGGAGTTAAAAGCTTACGATGCTTCTTTTTACTAAAATATGTTTGACTTGTATCAAACAAGTGTATTCAAAAGTTGAATAAATTACAATAATGTTAACATAAACATTTTTCTTATTATAAAATATTATTTATTCCTATAAAATTTGGTATAATAGCCATACATACGACGTCAATCTATTACCTTTTTTAGAAGAAAAAAAAAGATATCGCATCTTTTTTTGAAAACGTATAATGATGATTGGCTGGCATAATTTTTATTTTAACGTTGTAAAACGAAAGAGTTTATATCATTCCATTAAAAAAAACTCAAATGTAAAACGAAATAGTGTGTAAATTAATAAAAACCTTCGCAATGATTATTTATAATTAGAAACATTCATAAATTACGTAAATATTCTCATAAAACACTCATTTTATTAGTCAAAAATTAACATGCACTTATAATTATTTTTTAGCTATTCTTTTTTAGCTAACGCTTCTTAAAAAGTTTTTATTAAAGACTTCACATTTGTCCGCAATCTTCTATGGTGATGACTTTGATAACTTTATATTTTTAAGGTTTTTCACTAAAGGTGCTTTTAATTTTTTAAAGCAATTAGTATGTGTATATGTGTTCGTGCTCAAATAAATACAAAAATAAATGCATTAATTTTATTATTATTGTTAATTATATATTGACGTTATTTTCAACCTTTGTAACGTGTCTTGACATCATTATTACGTGAATTTCTTTCCGTAAGTCATAGCATTGCATATAATGTAACTGACCTTCCTCAATAATCGAGTTAATGCTTGTGGAAGCAAAATATAAATCTATCGGCCATATAAATTATTTCATAAACAGATTTTCACTACAAATTTGCTATTGTGCTTATAATCAAATATATAGGTGAAATTAGAATCAGTCTACAAATTGATATCGAATATTCTATATATAACAAAGAATAAGCGCAAAGTGGATACAGCTGCATCTCTGCTCACACCGTAAAGGGACATAGCGTAGTGATATATTAATATTATAACAAAGAATAATCAGGGCACAGTATACACTTTATTGTTACTTAGTGTTTATTATTTCGTATAAATGAACATGCATGCATCATACCGAGATACCCGTAGTCAAAATTATCTGAACATTCCAAAAAAAAAATCCATATTCGTAACAGGAATCGGAAATCCTCTTTTTGAATAATACATTCAATACTCAATACTTCGAACAATCCTACGATTTACATAAAAATACGAGACTATCATTTATTCTAATAAATTGTAATATCTATGAATGCATTTCGCATTGACTTGGTAATTTTTCGGGGATATGAATTATGTTACGTTTCTTAAAGAATTTCCATATGTAGGATGCTAGATTAATATCTCTTGCAATTTTTATTTCATGTTTAGTCATTTATACAATTGAAACGCATTTTGTCAACATGTTCGAATGCATAAAAAGTAAAAAAAATATTCCACTTGATTTCTGATGGTATTTTAGTGTCCAATATACAATATAATATGGCCTTGGTCAGTCCTTTTCGCCTTTTAGTGTATTTTCATATTTAGCTTACTTTAATTAAAGTTCATAACTTCTAACTGTTAGTCTAAAATTAAGTTTGTATCTTTTTCTTATGTAAGAGAGATATATCAAACTTTTTTTTTTAAAAACTGTCTTAAAACCATACGGACTTTTTACTAAAAGTTTTAACTTAGGGAAAGGCTTAAAAACAATGTCAAAAGTCCATTGTTACAAAAATTAGCTTATTTCTTATATTACTTAGTACTTACTATATTAAATGATATTTTTAAAACCATTGCTTAAGTTGAACCTATTTCTAATAAAGCCAACTAAGACCCACATTAAATTTAAACGTATTTTGGCAATAAAACCAATATAGATGCGAGTCAATAATATATGCTTTTATATAGTTATAACGACCAAGTTGCGTTTATCAATTATTGTCCTGTAAACGAGCATAAATTGTAAATGAAATACGATTAACAACAAACAGTATTGCTTAGCATTGTGTGCGAGGTTAACCATTGCGTTCGTTCACCTGCAACGGCTCGCGAGTCGCGTCATCCTATTCACATTTTACCTTGCTTTGTTGGTACGCTTTTTTGAAGAAAATATTCCATGATAATTATACATTAATTCTTTTATATTTTAGATAATTATCAATACAGATATTGTAAATATTTGTATTTCATACAACTAGAATTTCTAATTACAATTTAATTGATTTCAAACTTTACTGTTACTCCCATCTTTACACGTACCAGTTTTCCAATTTGTATTCTGTCATGTCATCAGACGTATCAGTACTCACTTAGTCTTATGATATTTGGTCCTATAAAAAAGCGTGAAGATACTTTTTAAGCAGGCTGGCATGATGTATCTTCTGTCGATGAACAGTAATCTGTTTCACGGTACTTGTGGTAAGTTTTTGGACTTCGTTTTACTAAAATCTAAGGGCTTAAACAAAGTAACATTCAAGCAGCGATAACGTATATTGGAAAGGGTTGGAAGTAATAAAAGAACAATAACAAATTGTTTTTATTTTTGTGAATAATTATGGATATTGTATTTTTAAGTCTTTTACATTTTATAATTTAAAACTTCTTTGATGGTGATCGTCAAAATAAGATAAATGGAATTTCAGGCTTGTAATAACAGCGCTAGCGTTACCGCTAGCGTTACCCTAGTTGATTATAATTGCAGCAGGATATGTCTAGTTTAGATAATTAGCGCGTCACATTTTCAGATGTTATATGTTTGCGAATATTGAACTTATAGAGCCAATTTATTAAAAAAAAGCAAAGTCCAATTGAAAAACCTTTGGTAGAACGATTCATACTTCATTAGTTACATGACATGCAGTTGTAAAACGTTCTTGCGTGTTCAAATATTTAAATTGAATATTAACCGTGTATATTAAAAAGATCGGAAGAGTCTGGACTTTTACAAATCATTTAATAACTTAAAAATAAAATTAATAATGGCTTATACTTAAAAATTACCTGTATAATTGAAATAAGATAATATGGGACGCTATTGAACTAGGCAAACCCATCTAACTGATGGGAACCGCAAATAATTTTCAAGTTGAGATGATAATGCAAACGCAAAACATCAAAGTCCACTATAAAGGCTATACATATTTATTTGCATCTAGTAAGTCATGAGCTGAATTTCGAACAAGTTTTATAAGCTGGGTCAACAAACCTATACAAGCGCAAACTAGTTATTAATAAAAGTAATTAACGTTTATTAATCTCAATATCTATCGGATTATAGTTGATTTGAAAAGTACTTTGAATTATACCTACATCTATCTTCTATGCTTGTTCAAAACTATTTATATTCAGATCACATGGGAAACTATTCATCGCGACAAACCGTATTATGGCGCAACATATTTAGAAATCTGTGATTTCTTTAAAATTATTTTAAATCACCCTAAAAATATTTTATAAGCCGAAATGATCTTAGGCCGAAATATCTATGTATTGTATTGAGAATCTTATTGTAAATCATGCAACAAATTGAAATAAATTGCAATAAAAAAAACAATGCTTATTTAATTAGTATCTTGGTAAAATATATATGAACTATTGAAAATTTATTGGATATATCTTAAAATATAATCCTATCTGAATATAAAATATTATTTATCATCTGTAGAGGTTTTTTTGTTTCGAACTGGCAATATATTGGTGGACGGGATAGACCTTCACAACAAAACCGAGCGGGAATCTATAGAGATATATAGATAGACTTATCATCTCGATCACTTATATTAAAATTAATGTTTTTAGATCTTCACTACTTCCTAGCCTAAGTACTTTATTAGACATGCCACTTATTATCGGATTTAATTTTATATTCAATGGGTTGGCTACGGGGCACACAGTCCTTGTTACTGCGCAAAATTGCCACGTTGGAGTTTTTTCCCGGTTCACGTTGTGTACACATCGGCCGTTAACCCTCATCTGCGATCGGAAAACATTGAATTATTATTTAGGAATGAGTACGTACTTTATTAGGATTACACGCATCTAGGAGTGTACAATTAATTACTCATAACCTGATAAAATTATAAATATTATCTACAAACCTACGTACTGTTTTGAACGTACATAATTTAATCTTGAAAGAATGTATTTTTAACACATCGCGTCGCATCGCATCCTCTTGAACACATGTTTTGAAACGTGAAATCAATATTCAATAATGAACCCACACATTAACTGACTTCATTTAATAAATTATTACACGAACGATGTTTTATGAGAATAGTGATTAAAATAATATTATTAATGTTTAAATTATAATTTCAAGTAATGTAATAGAGCAAAAACTTACATTTTTTATTTAATTTACATTAAAAATAGAAATTAGGTTTCGCAGTTGGAACTGCAAAATCGGCGTTTTTTATTGTGGATCGATGTGCCCAGTTAATGTCACGCATTAGCGCAAATTGTTTTCTATTTTGTAGTACATTATTTCTCAAACATACTTGTTTCTACGTAATACTCACGTTGAAACGAACCAAAGTTATAAAAAGTAAAGATCTAAATAACTGATACAGTCCCGTCACAATTTTATATAGTACTGTTATACATTTTTATAGCATTTTATATAATTACTAGAATTTTCTATAGCAACATTAATTAAATAATTAATTCAATATTCAAGAACATTTCTAAGCCCGATGGTCAGTGCCGTCGGGGTCACGTTGCCGCAAAGTGCATTACCGCGAGCTTCATTGCAATATTAAAATTGCGGTTCAGATCACGTGGCCAGCCACACATGGCAGTTTGCGGGCGGATTTTCACCCACACCACTCAAAAACGTGATTATATTTATCAAGAAACTTTATGCCCTCATTTATTTAATTTAATTAATATTGTATTTAAAGGAATTAACGAACCGTGAACACATACTTTCAATCCGATGATAATTATTTTTCATTTTATATTTAGTTCGTTCGCTTTATTGATAATTTCGTGAAAAATATTAATGTCAAACTCTAATAATTATAAATATTTGTTATTATTTTAATTTATAATATAATAAATATTTGCTACACACCATTTAACTATTTATAGTATATTATCCATTATTAAAATAAAATCATATTTTGATTAATTTTATAGAATGTAAAACGATGTATTCGATGCAGGTATAAGGAAGATGTATTTTTTATTTATTTAATAAAAACATGACATTCGATAAGGAATCAACAAATATACAATCTGGCTTGGGACTTACAGCGTTTTCTTAGCCATTTATAACGAAATAAGTAGGTATAAATTAATACAAATACCCGATTCATACTTGATATCAACTTTCAAAGTAACTTGCGTCTATAAATATGAAATACGACTTAAAATACGTAAGCAATTACAATGACCTTATTTATAGACATACATCATATGACTAGACGTCTAAACGCATCATATTATTCATTCTGTTGCATAATGTTCGCTTCACGGATATCTACGAATCGCTTAATTGCAATACCGATTATTTTTTGACAGGATATGGTTTGATTGTCGGGAAAGACCGTCGTAACTAAACCGGGCGATAGCAATACGGACTAGTTTTTTTTTTCTTAATTTATGGCTTTATTCCAAGGACTAGGCCTTTGTGACTTCCCCAGTGTTGTGCAGTGAATATTAAGTATCTAATAAACTAAACAAATATAATATTTCCGATTCCTTAGCAAAATTGTTGATGAAACCTAGACCTAAGGTATCATGTACACCACTATGTTGTTCCAAATATTGTCATACAAAGGTTATTTATATAAATTATATAGTAACTACTGTCATAGTATAGTTAGTCATTTATTACGACGTATATAACACCACACTTAAGATGCTCGCAATGGCGTGGAACCGAACCACCTTCCTTTATATTTTGATACTAGCTGTAGTGTCCCTGCGTTGCCTGGTAAAATACCTGATTTTATCCTCTTGGGGATTGGTTTCCTAAAAAACATAGAATCATTTATTTTTTATTTCTAACCATAAATCTAAATACCGCGTTTCATAGGGCTCACTTCAAAATTGACGGACTTTCAACCCCTATTTCACCCTCTTGGGGTTGGAATATCAAAAACCCGTCTTTAGTGGGAGCTTTCGTCATAAAAGGAACTTGGTACAAAAATTTCATATTTGAAGTTTCAGAAGTTTAAAGTTTACGATAATATACCAACCAGCACAAGTGATTACATATATATAAATTGGTATTCGGAATCTAGCTGAATAAGTGAAATTAATCCTTGAATCTTATGAAGTCAGAGAAACAAAATTGACTAGCGAACTCTTGAGGATTTCTAGAATAGTACTTAGTTCTTGTAACTGATGTTTTTCTTTTCTCTTTACAGGTTCTCGTGTGACACGCTTACGCGAAGCAAGACGCATACAAAGGCTACAGAGAGCACCATCTACAAGTGATGAATCCAACAGTCCCCCTAGTGTCCCTGCAATCGTGCCCGTTGATAAAGTGCTCCAGAACCGAGTCATCTTAGAGCTCGCCTGGAAAACCGTCGCTTTAATGCAAAAGAACAAAATCATACAACAAAAGATAAACGCATTGCAAAAGGAGACATCTGAATTCATCAAATCTGTCATGAATGACCCGAAGAATCAAAAAAGACGCGCTGAACAAATGCGTTTTACGGCTTCGCAGCAGCAACAGCAAGTGCAGACAGCAAAAGTAGCAGAGAATGTGTCGCTAAAAGTTGAACCCGAAGTGTAAGCTTTCCAATCCAGACTTATAATTTCAATGAATGAATGTTATACGAATGAATGTTAGTTTTTAATTAAATTTAATTATGTAAGTAAAGTTACTTTTAAATTATTCTCAATGAAGGTATTATTTAATAGTCCCCTTTGCGGATACTTTCATTCGTAGGCTAAACCAAAATGTTCCTTATATTTTGTAAAACTTTGCCTTAAGGCACTTCTCATACAAGGCAATAAAAATTTGCTCCAAGTGAGAAGTGTATGAATGCTGTTTTTATTTTCACTGTGTTCAGTCAACTAAATAAGGATGTGTTAATTATTTAGAGTGATAATTTAAATGTTACATTGCATTGTAATTAAAAATTATTTATTTTATTTAATATGCTGTATCATATTAACTTACCTGAGGTTTCTTTATAAATGCAAAATTGTCGCATCTTTTATAGGTTTCGGCTTGCACTTTAAACTGCGCTAAGTCATATTATTATAATTTTACATATAATATTGTAGTTCTGTTTAACATTGCAGTAAAAGGTTTTTATTAAAAACAAAGTTGTTTCTTGCAATATTTTTTGTAAACATATTATTATTTATTTACAATTAGAACACTTGGGTTTTACTATTAGACTTATTGAAAGACGACCCTGTGTGTTATAAGTAACATAGCTTAATAATCTCTTTATTCAAGATTGTTATATATTTTCGCAATAATATATAATCAGTGTCCTATTTCTAAATTTATGTTAATGTAGATCGATTTCTTGATTTAGTCATGAGACATTGAGGTTGTATTACATGAGGCTGTTAAATTTTTAAGCTAGTTATTTTCATACTACGTACGTTTATACAGTTGTTAGTTTTCCTATCCACGCTTTTGAGACTACCAAACTAAATAATTAATTTATTGTCATATTATTTAGTTTGATTCAAGAAGCCTTCGATTTCATTTCTTTAAAATTCAAAACACCACTTTCGACTACAGGTTAGGTACCAATATACCTATTACAATATATAGGTACGCATGTACCAATATCATTTTCTTTCTATCCTAGTCCAATAATTAATGGTTCTTTTTCTATAGTTTATCGGACTTCTAGACCAACATCTTATAAACAAAATTAGTGACGTATTTAACTTGTTCCAATTTTTGTCTCGACTATATTTCCTGCCCAAATCCATTTGTACTTATTTAAGCTAAACTTACATTAATGAAAGTCAAAAGAAGAGAAAGTCAAAGAAAAAAGTCAAATTTCAAATTATCAAATAGTACAAATATCATCAACATATTGAAATATTTTTATATCAATTATTTTTTACTTTGATCAGACTTGGTAGTATGAAGACAAAAAGTTTTTAAAATACTCTTTATTCTTAGTCTATATTAGGTTAATATATCTACAATAGGCAATTTCTAATGTAAAATAACTCACTAAAACGCCGCAACACTGCCAAAAAATATTATCTCCACATGTCAACGTAAACTGTAAAGTAGACCATGGCAATATTGCAGCGTAAACGTAATTATACTATTTTAGAACATTTAAATGTTACAAAACAACTATATAAGGATTCCATCTATGCAGTTATAGAAATAATGATTTCGCATTAACAGAATTTCATCATAACTGTTGTAAAATTCCAAAATATAGATAGTAAGTAGGCACCTATGTATGTATTGTTTCAAACATTTTTTAACATAGCTTTCGGTAGTTTTATGTATAATTGAATATAGAAGTTACTATTTTTATTATATTCGTCGTAGCACAAAGCTCCTGTATTAAATATGTCAAATGCTTTGGTAATTAATTCATAGATTTAAGTCACTTTTCAATAAACTAGTCTTTGATGCATTATTTTATTGGCTTTATTTTCTCATACCTTGAAAATAATTAAATGGCGAAAAAATTTGAATATAACGAAATCTATAAGTAAGGCAATTGAATATCAGCTCGCTGTTGTCTATAAAGTAAGCATTTAATTCACGTCATTCAGTTTATGTTTGGGCTATATAATAAGTAAAAGTACAAACAGCAAAAATTTACTCATGAAACTAAGTGTAAAGTCCAAGATGACGTAAAATAATAATAATAATAAAAAAACAATTTATATACGTGTTTAAATAAGACTTCCTACCTTAAATATCATCGTAGAGTTTTAATAATTGAAGCTAATAACACGAAATTTGGACTTTGGATTCTTTTTATGACATAGCAATCCAGTAACGGCGGATTTTTTTTATTTTCCTTGCCTAAGGGTGTAAAATAACGTTTGAAAATCCGTCAAATTTGAAGTATGCACCATGAAAATTGATATTTAGCTTTTAAATTAAAATATTTCGACGTTTTCATCAATCCCCAAGATGAAAAATAAAGGCCGAACGTTTATTTAAAAATCCGTCTATTATGCTTATTTCTGCTGAGCAACGCGAGGGCACTGCAGCTAATATTAATTAGAATGTTTGTTTATTTATTTGATTTGTACGTGTGAATAATTCATTAATCTGATTAGGATGAAAATAATTGAATATTAATTAGCATTCCCGTATAGTTTTTTTGAATAATTTCTATAATCATGTTGTATTAGTCGTCGAAAATAATACCTAGACATTTTTAAATTGTAAATATTTATTTACAATAATAAAAAATAATATAATTTATAATCATGTACAATAATTATTAAAGAAGAATATTCAATGTAAGGCTAGAAGATGTGTAAGTAAGAATTTATGGTAGGCAAATTGAGAAATTGTCTCGAGAGTAAAGTAGTTAAAGATATTTTGTATCGTGACTACATCCTTATAATAATAGTCTGTCATTTAAGGATGTACCTACATGATTTCAAATTTAACCATCAGCGTTTCTAAATAAAAGTATAAGGAAATACTAGAGCTGAAACAAAGTTCTTTTACATGTTGAAATGAATCGAAATTGTATTAAGGTAACAAGAATTATTAACATGTCCAAGCAATTTAATTCTTTATGTAGAACTAGATGTATTTGATATGTCATATTCGGACATGGACGTAATCATGATTACTTTCAATCTGATTACAAATAATCATGATTATTTTAATGATTACTTTTGAGTTCTGACTGAGAGAGACCGATTTTAATATATTTTCTTTTTAATTATTAGTAGTAGCACAAGTAGGCAGCACTGCCTGACTTCAGGGCATGATGTCTTTAGATATTGTATTGTATAAGTGAATAATGAGCCCCATGTAAGAACCATGAACTATTTTACGCCGGTATCTTTAGATAACACAAACTTATGTGAATATCTAGTATTAAAACTATGAACATCACTACTCGCAAAAAATGGATGCAGATTTTGTCGTATTTTGTCAAGTGCATTCGACTCACTCTAGTAATTGGCAATATTTCAAAATTTGAAGCTCCTGCAACAAAAGTACCATTAAATGTATAAATTTTATGAGACGAAATATTGTTACAACTTTCTCACTATTAAGGTTGTATTAACTAACCGATAATTTCGATTTTGTCTAGTATTTAAAAGGATAATAATTCAATTATCGATGATAAAATATATTTTTCTTTGGCTTTCAGTCTTAATTTTATTATCGGTGACGTGAACTAGATATAATCGGCTGAATCTGCTTCAATAGTATCTCCTATTGTAATCAAGATATTCGATATCTTATTGAATTACTGGTCATTCTCATCACTATTAATAGATCCGGATAGCACCTAGATGATATGTGGTAAGAGGTTATGTAGTGTATAGAAATAATGTATTTCAGTTCTTTCAGACTTGATTTGTGTTGTAAATTAATTAAATACACAATTAGCGGCATTTTAATAAGGTCGCAAGTTAACACCAAGAGCTGAAACGCATAGTATTAAAATGAAAGCTTTAATACAGCGTGTCATGAACGCTAAAGTAACTGGTAAATTAATTTATTTCTGATAATCGCTTAATTGACTTAATGCAACCTTAGTTTATAAATGTAGATAAAACGGCATACAAAATCCAAAATTTTCGCCACAGAGTGCAGAAAGTACTTCTCTGCAGCTACGTAAAAACTTTAATTACTAAAATATTTAAATTCATTCCGGCAGTAAGCTTCATTTAAATTTGGCAGACAAAATGTAGGATAATGAAATATTACAAGTAAAAAAGGCACTCTAAATCATCTAATGTATTCACAGTAAATGGTGAAGTAATAAGCAGTATAGAACAAGGATTATGTGTCCTAATTGGGATATCAAGTACAGATACTAAAAAAGACATGGAATATATGTAAGTATTTATATAGACTTCTATAATACCAACATTTAAAATATCATTTAATGTATACAATCATGCCAATGTAACTTATAAATCCTGTAAACAGAAAAAAAAACAAATGTTAAAGGGTTGTGGCAAAATTCATAAAAATTGATTTAAAAAACAAGAAGAGTTATTTTTGTAAATATATTGTTTTTACTTGACTAAAATCTTCATTGGACAGTCTAGGCATCCCACAGATATTATATAACCGAGGTGCACTGGATTTTTATAGGCATTTAACACTAAGTTGACTATACATAGATACTATGGCCCCTATAATCAATTCGCCATAGCTCAGCAATCCTGTGCCTTCTAGACGCTGTCTAGGAAAGCAAAATTCAGTAAGGCTTGTACCCAACACCTCACAATATATCCGGTGGAATGTGTTATCCCACTGTGCTGACTTGTCTAGGGTGACTTATCGGTGATTCAAGGCCTCCAATCTGACTCAAGGATCTCAGATCCCAAAGGCATCAGCCATCTGATCATAAATTGATCAGGTCAGGACTAAGTCAGCTGGAAACGATGCGGCGGGGTGATTACTCTTGACATAACATCTTCACAGAAGGAAACCATGGCTTTTTAGTTTTAATGCACTGCTACAAGACAATTACTAAAATGATGGATTTGTCATTTCTGAAAAATTACATTTATCAACAGGTAAGAAAAACTCATCAGTAGCGCAGCGATCATGCCGGCCTGCACAAATATCTCTTCACGCTACGCTTATAGGACCCCATATCATAGGACGATAGGGATGTGAGATACCATATAGCTGTGACTATACAAACCCGTGCACGTGGTTCTATTCAGGAAGGGAAAGGGTGGAACAAGGTTAAACAACTCTTCAGAACACTCACCATGATACAGACGGTAGAAAACTCTCAGTGAGGCAATATCTCTGCGCAACTGAAGTGGTTGAAAATGCTTAGTCATGTCAGGATCAAAAACTAATGTTAATATAAATTGTAATTTCAGAGCTAGAAAAATCTTAAGTATAAGAATATTTAATGATGATTCTAATAATAGATGGATGTTGAGTGTTGTTGATAAACAACTAGAGATATTGTGTGTCAGTCAATTCACTCTTTACAACACATGGAAAGTTAGTATCTGTATATATATAAAAAATTCTCGTGTCACAATGTTAGTTACCTTACTCCTCTGAAAAGGCTTTACCAATTTTTACCAAATTTTATATGCATATTCAGTAGGTCTGAGAATCAGCTACTATTTATTTTTCATACCCCTAAGTTATAAGGGCTGTTCACCCTTAACATTTTTTTTTTAATTTAAGGACATATTTTTTTGTTTTTATTCTTCTATAATGTGGCATTAAAAAATACATACAACCCTAAATGTTTACCCTCTTATCACCAACACCATTTTTTAATAGCCATTTTAGTAATTTAATCATTTTTCATCCCGCTTGATAACTGATCAATTATAACCTAGAAATAACTTATATGGCAAAATAATTATGGTATTTCTAATATGGTCTTGATCTAGTGTTTTACTCTATTAAGGCATTAGATGTAGTAACCATTAAAACAAGACTCAATAAAGACTAAATGGTAATAAAACTTAATAGATGTCTTAAAATTTTTTGGTGTCTATTTTATTTGAATTTACTTTAAAATGATATTCCTTGTTTTCCCCCTATAGTCTTCATTAATAATTGAAGAAATAATTTAAAGTGAAAAAATATTATTTTTATTCTATTATAATATGACTAACTATTTATAATATTTATGAAATTGTATTATAATTCCAGGGAAATAAACCAGATTTCCACAACGCAATGCCTGCTGATGCCTCTAAAGAATTTTATGATAACTTTCTACAATTATTAAAAGATTCTTACAATCCAGAAAAAATTAAGGGTATGTACAGGTTCTTTATTCAATTGGAAAATAGATACAATATGCTTTTCTGTGCTACTTGCCATCCTATATTTGAAAAATCAAGACAAATCGTTATCTTTTCATTATATGTCGTTATTATATTTGAAAAAAAAATTGAAGTCTATGGTTTTCATAATTTTTAGCATCTATTTTGTTAGTGTGAGTATTTTGTAATGTGCCTGATTAAATTATCTAGCAATTTTTTTTGCATGATTCGCCTTTATCAAATTTAATAATAACTTACTATACTGTCACACTCTATTCCTTTGGGCACGAACGACTTTTCACTTGTACCATGCTCAACATGACTAGTTACTGCGTTATAGTTCTATCATTACATATGTCGTCACTTTCATGTAGATTTCTGTATAATACTTCCTTCATTGGCTAACATGTGACCTCCGAGTAAATTATATTTCTTACATGTATGTATCAGGCTTAAAGGGGCTTTATTTCCATAATTCTACTTCCAAACATGCAATGGAATGTCTGTCAGTTACTTGTATGTTATTTAATGTAATTTTATTCTCTCTTTTTAAATCAAATATTTTAATGAGGGTTTAGTGCATCCTTGATGACTGAATTGTATTCTTGTTTTTAAAATTGCGAAGACGTATGTTTCAGTATTATTTCATCAACGATTATTTATAATAATTAATAAAAATGAGTGGATATTGAGTCAGTAATTTTCTTACAGGTTATTCAATCCTGTGTGTGTTTATTTGTGATGTATTTGTACCACATAATGTTGAAACATGAAAATAGTAGAGATTCTTGCTGGTTTTTCTTAAAAGGTTTTACTTTGTGAACTGCATATTGAATGCCCTTTTCCTTCATTTAAAAAAAAACTTATTAACAGGATCACCTAAATCAAATTATATTTAATTTTAATTGACTTTATATAAACAGAGAGGATAGTTTCGTGTCAGTGGTGTTGGAATCCGTTTTATTTACTAAATACCAAATATTTCAGATGGTCTCTTCGGTGCTTACATGCAAGTGAGTATACAAAATGACGGTCCAGTCACATTGGAAATAGAATCACCATTGAACACGAAAAACAAAAACAAAGTGAATAGGGAAAATGCTTCTCAAGACAATATTGAAAGCAGTGGAGAAGCCAATATAATATAGTGATAAATTATGTGGGGTACCATAGCAAACAGGAAAAAAGAAACAAAATGATGGTTTGGCACACCGTGTCATCGATAAAATTCTGTGCAAGGCTTTCACTAATTATTAGAAAGAGCCTATAGTCAAATTTCAACCAATTGTTAGATTGTAGGATGATGAGGTAATTTCCACTAAAGACTAATATTAACCTATTTTTAAAATTATATTAATAACTCTGACACCCAAGATACAGGTAGTCTTAGTTTGGGTGTCAGCTGACTGTAATGTATCGATTGCAGTTTTTTTGTAATAAAAAAATATTTTTTTGTCATTATGTGTGTACGACATTCATTTTTTCCTTCAAATACAGTCAGTCGTATTTATCCTTTAGTCAAAGTTGAATCAAACAACTTTTAAATCATCAAAGTGCTGTATGATAATATTTGTGACGTGTTAACGGTAACATACTCGATTTTTTGTACACATCTACAGAGCTGACAGCATTTGATTTATTTTATTGATTTTATAAAACAAATATTTACCCAAAAAGGGTTTTTAACCTTCTATATTGGTTTAACTGAAGGCTGGCACAAAGTATAATTTGAAAAACTATAACGCTCGTGGAAAGAACAAAATATATGATATTGACATAGGCTTTCGAAATATCTGGTCATTTTATATCAATTGTATACATTTTGCGCATTTGTACTAACGTTATCGTTTATCGATTGCTCCTTTATCTAGGACCTCTGAGGGAGAACTTTCTGTTCTCGTTCATAACAAACAATATCTCCATAGTATGTGGGATTGACATAAATTTTCAATATATCACGTTGACACATTATTTCAATTTCATACATTTGAACTTTTTTTACTAATTATCGATGAATCAATTTCACTTTGAGCCCTGAACCGATTATGTCGTAGTAGAACTTGTGTTAATTTTATTAAAAGTCAAATTTAATTAATAAAAAAACTTTATTTTGAAATAATGGTTATTATCTATTAACATCGTTACATTTAGGCCTGTGGTATATAAGTATTACCATGTTAGAAATATTAAAACGTTTTTACAAAGATGATATGCTACGCTAAGTCTACACATTGGAACAACTACGCATAGATACACATCAACCGATTGCGTATGCGCAATGCCCGTGCCAGTTTACCGCCGTGAAGTTAGCCATAAGCTGTAATACTATAGAATATCTTGCTGCTACTAAAATAAATGTACTTAATGATTCACTATAATAAATTATACTAACTTTACGGTTATAAACTCGGACGTGCACCACAATTTAATACATCAATAATTGTTAACAGATAATTTACCAAAATTCAACCTTGTCTTTACATACTAAACGAGTAAATAATAAACTAAAAGAAATAATCAAATAATAAACTTTCATAAAAAGACAAAATAAATGCGATCTATAAAACTCCTATTTTAAATATTAATATAATATAATTCAAGAAACGAGTTTACGGATGTCTAATTTAATACCGTCGAAATATAAGTAGGTTAGTCTAATTGAATTATGGTTTGTCCGAGTGCCGCATGATTACTATTTCTATACTGAAAAATATAGATAATATAATCAATAATTTCTATATGTCCATTGGTATGTAACATGCCTAATAAAAAGGAAGCCAATACTTAAAGAATTCCATTTCACCACCAATCAAGGCACTATTCGTTTTGGTATATTGCTGATACGTTTCCTCACTCCTAATTCACAATAGCGTTGAATTAACATAATCGTACATGTATCCGAGAGTACAATTTTTAATAATTCTTATAAATATTTAACGTATTCCTTTGCATTCATAATAAAAATCTTATTCGATATCTCTATGGTGGATTAAAGTTTATCTATTCTTATTATGATTTCAAAGACTAACGCTGCAAACCTATCGTCTTTATAATATCTAACGAATAATTACTATTACAAAAATATCTATTAGTCTATACTAAATTATCCGAATGAAACTGTTACTGGGTCAGGCTAAGGATTTTATTAACAACATATACCTTTTTTTATTAAAATGATTATCTATTTGTTTTTACATCCGTGCAACTTGCTGTACCTACGATAATTTGCCAATTCTAATTTTAATCGATTAATTACTGTAAAATGAATTAAATGCATTAATAGTCACCTATAATACTCTCAGATTTTTAAAATTAAGGACAACGTTTTTCATAAACTGATAAATTGCAATAGTAACATTAGATTAGAGACAATAATATTTTTTTTGGATTTATTATGTCTGAAAAGAAAATATGTTATGATAATTGCGCGCTGAGAGTACTAAAGGTTCGCGTTTGTCGACAGCTCTGTGACGTCTGGAAAGATGGTCATCCGCCGCAGGTTAAGTTCCAGTTAGGTGTTGTGATGGGTACGATGTTAGTGCTCATGTGGAGTCTACCATAGTCCGGAGGAATAGCCACCGGGCGGCACACGGTTGTGGTTGATCAAGTTATTGCTGCCGTTGATCGACGTCACCATGTTGATCTGGCCGTTCAACGATTTGTAGCCGTCACCGGTGATCGGGTTGCCTTCTGGAATATTCAAACAACAGTCAAACTATTTCCCCTCTTAAACATTAATACAACACACAACATTTACGTAAATTGGTAAAAGTGGTTTTAATAATTCATAATTTAATTGAAAACTGAGAAAAGAATTTTACCAAAGTCCAAAGTATCTATGGGTAAAAATAATTATGTTATTTGTAAAACTAATTAAAACTAATGAAATATTTCGTGAACCTACTAACATTTCATCATGCACAAAACTTAAAGGTTTCATAAACTACATTTAGAAAGGTTAATTGTCTATACGTCTATTAAGATACCTACTCGTGAAAATTATATAAGGCAATAGAAAATAGGACTAACGTTTACATATAAAATACAAGAAACTATTTTAAAGCTTTTGAACCACATGAATACAACAAAAGAAATTATAGTTACACAGAAATATAACAGCAAGAATATGTGCGACAGAAGAGGAATGCGAACAGAAGTATTTACACAACAGTTAACAAAAAATACAACAATATAATTTACAAACTTCACAAAAATATTACAGTTTCTAAAAGCAGATTTTTTCTTTACGAACTGATGTATTTTTTATCTATTAAAAGCTTTACATTAAATGTATACAGAATATCCAAACTAAATACCTAAAGACACTTTTTAATAAATAAGCAAACGATATAACAAGTGAGTGCTTAATTCAAAGACATGAAGGAAACTAACGTTACTAAAATAAAGTGTCCAAAAATTGTTCGTTATATACAGGTATTTTTGACGGTGTAATGCATTCCTTCTGTCTAAATTGAACACCCACCCATTTCTCTTCGGCGAACATAATCTACATAGTACGTCTTAGGTCTGAAGTCTTCTGCATGCCGGTTCAGATTAAACAGGTAGCCAGGAACGTGTTTGTGGAATATTGGTGGGAAACCAGTTAAAGTATGAGGACCGGGAGCAACTGTTGTCTGTAGAGGTGTTACATCAGGAATCGCGGCGTCCCTTTCATATTTAAAAAGAGTTGGGGGAGAATCTATATTTGAAATCAAAAAAGGGTCTATAGGTCCATCCAACGAATGTACGGGATCATATTTGTAATCAGGTTTGGGCCGTTCACCAAGCACTGATGTCATCCCAACAAACGCATACGGTGCTAACGGATAATGTAGACCTTTATGTTGCAAAGGTTCCAAATAATGTTGAGCCGGGAACGGAGGCCAGTGTCTGTCAAGAGCGAGCTGTGGTGATAACGAGTTTGGATCGATAACTGGATGAACCTTTTCTGGATCGTCAGTTTCGAGGCCAAGCAAAGTGTATGGCGTTTGACGGAGGTTCGGTGCTGGTTTTACTGTGGATTCGACATAGTAGTTCGCGAGTCGAGGGGGCCAGTCGCGAGTGAAATATCTGTGGGTGGGTTGTGGGTGTAAGGGATGATCGCAAGGGATGTGTGAGGTCAGGTCGGCACCTCGCAGACTGGCGGCGGGATGACGGCGCCGCGGCGGCGGGACGAACACTCCATCGCCTGTCACAGGATTCCTCTTCGGTGGCGTGTACAACGCTAACCATTCACAGAAGAAACTTTGATTCTTACTTCGTACTTATCATATTTATTACATATAAACAGCAAATTTTCACTGCAAGATCATCGGGTGGGTATCTATTTCAATTAATCGCATTGTCTTCTAATACAAAATCACTTATTCATAAATTTCTTGGGAATGTTGTTTTACTATTTAAATACTTATTAGGTATTTACAAAGAAGTTATAAAAGTTAATGCTATTAGTTGAAATTACCAACTAAGTTGAGATTCCACTTTGCTATATTTTGTAAATAATATACATATACCTAAATGTTTTTATATTAACATCGTGCATCATTAATAATGTTACAATTTTGTCATACATGTTAAATTGTACTCATGCAAGTTGTGAGCAAAGTACGGGTTATTTTATTAATATCTCGATGTAATTTGGAATAAGTAGATTTTTTATTCATAAGTTAATTATTAGCAATGAGAGACCATGTGTTAGTTTGTTTCAATGTAGACAGTAGAAGCGATTTCTCGTAGCGTGCACGAGTGATAAATATATGAAGATTAAGGCCTGGGTGGAAAACGTGACGCTCCATTACACGGAGTGTAACTTTTGTAAAAACTGTCATTGTTGCGTTTTTATAATTTATGCGTTCGATGTGTTTGGCACATGCAATGGACGGAACGTAAAATTTCATCGACAAAAGATCTATAAGTTTCCAATGATAATAATTAGGTACCTACTAAAGAAGGTATATAGACGGAACCTATAAAACTTTTTAAATATACCAATGGTAAACCTTTGGGGAAGTTTCCTATTGATTTATAGAAAATTGTATAAATGATAAATTCATAGACTAATTCTGACAATTCTTCACTTTTTTGTGCATATTACCATCATTATTAAGAAATTCCACGAAATATACACTGATTACTGCATTATTGTAGTGTTATATTCAGTTTAAAATAAAAGTCAATAAACGAAGAATAAAATGTCTCACTTCAATATACTAATTGGCGACGAAAAAGTGTGAAAGTGGGCCTAGGCAAAGTAACAAAATAAACGTTAACTAGTAAAAAGTGAAAAAATGTAAGGAATTGACGTAACCTTTCAAAATATCGCGTTGACACATATGTATGTCAATTCCATACATTTGCACTTTTCTAACTTTATCGATAAACGAACAAAACATTGACTAGGTAGGCAGGTCTATCAGCTATTGCATGTAAATATGCGTCGCCCCGTTGTTATGGTTACTTGCAAGATACTCTTAACTGTAGCTCATCATAACATACATTCTAGCTTCACTGTATTGCGTACTACACTGAAGAATTGTTCTTAACGGTTCTAGTTAATCGTCCATTACATGTTGAAACACAATTGCGCTTAGTACAAAACGTAGCTTACATTTAATACGAGCTTAAAATATCATTATTATTATACAAAACAATATTGTAATAACGAACTATGACCCAACTTAAACTCAAATAAAACCTTGGTTTTACTATAAGTCCAATAATCCCCGTGGTTACAGAACGACTATTTTATTCAGTACAGTATTAAAGAGTGCTTTTAATCTTATTAGAAAATTTATTTCTTTTGTAGTTTCTTTTGTAAAACTGGTTGTTTGGTAAATAATTAAGCTAGTAGCAGTTACACATTAAAATTACAGTTAAAATTAATCTTTTTATATTAATTTTTTTATTCTACATGAATGGGTTCGTTTTTATTATTTAAAAAAATATTGGCAGTAATAGCCTGTCAAATTAACAATAGCTAGCAACTTTAACTACTGATCGAACAACACAATCTTAATAATGGACTTTTCCACTATTTAACATGTACTAAAGAAAATTTTAGTTTAGTAATGAAGTTAACGTTTCCACTGCGGCCCATCTCACTGCATTGCTAGCCGTGCTCAGTTCGTGCCTACATCTGAATCGACTCACAGTGATCGGCCGGCTCCCTCTCACCTCGGCTGGGCGTCGACGAAGCGCTTCCGTTGGTCAAGGGTTTCGATGGAGAATGCGAGGGACTGCCACCATTCATCTCAGAGTCTCCGAATAGAATGTTGCTGCGGATGGTGTCCGTTATCATCGGAGATGTGGAGTTGTTCGCAGCCTGAAAATGATTAATAAGTCATTTACAAACATAACGTTCCCTCTTTTCCTATGATATTTCATTTAATCAGCTTTATTAGAAAACTACATATAATCGATTTAATAAAATTTGTAATAATTAATATAAAGGCTCTAAATATGTCATATGATTTTGAGTAAACTTTGTTAAACATAATGATTCGTGTTATACTTTGGTCAGGCTATATCTATAGTTCTGCCTAAATGCTGAAAAATGAATATTAAAACTGAGAAATATTATTTCACTTGACCTTCCTAACGTAGGGTATTTCGAAGCACTGAAAAGACAAGCTTAATTTCATTTTCTACCCTATATATTTTAATAAAACTCATAATTTTGTAAACTATAAAAAGGATAGAGCCTCGAAGTTAACTATGTGGGCATATTTGCGGGCCGTAACTAGATGCACTTGGCAAGGGATTGAGATAACATAAGAGAGACATGCAGTTGGCGGAGTCGGACTGTTAATGATGTTGTTGATAAAAAATACGTCATCATTTTTACTGACACGTGATATTAATTATAATGGTTCGCATTATACATTAGTCAGGCTATATCTCTGATTCTGCCCAACCAATCACAACCAGACATCGCCCATGATTTAAATTGGCATGTTATGTCTTAATACACAATCAGCGAAGAATAGTCATAAACTCCACAAAAACTTTTATACCTTTAAAGGCTCAATTAGGCTATTTTCCACGTAACGGACGGACGGGTTGTTATAAAAATGGACTAAAGTTCAATATAAATTAAAAAAAACAACAGTGATTTATATATAACACAAAAATCGAATAAAGTTTATGATTTCGTATTTCTGATGAATTTTTTTTACACTGACTCGGCACAGTGACTGCACCAAACCTGATGGTAAGCATGGTGCAGTCCAAAAAAACGCCAACGACTATCGAAAGGTAAGAAAAAACCCATCGGTAGTCGCAGCGATCATGCCGGTCTGCACAAATATCTCTTCACGTTACGCTTAAAGGATTCCATGGATGGTGGGAACGCGCTCGCCGGAAGACCATTCCACAGCCCAACGTCACGGCAAAAGAAGGAGTTAGAGAACCTCTTAGTCCTGGCCGGGATGTGAGATACCGTATAGCTGTGACACCGCAAACCCGCGCGCGTGGTTCTATTCAGGAAAGGAGAGGGTGGAACAAGGTTAAACAAATCTTCAGAACACTCGCATTGTATTGTATTTTATTATTTGTATTTCTTTTTGTTGTGCTAGATTTCTGAAATAATAAATATAACTAATTAACATGTAATGATTTTCTGTTAAAATGTTGGTGAATCGATGTTTTTAATAACGAGTGTACATGAGAGGTGTCATATATTAGGTCCTTACATATGAAATTGGCGTTTTTCGTACTGGCCACTTTAATCATAAATTTCTCCTCTTTGGTAAGGAATTTCAAATTCAAATTTGTACAGCTATAGACTCATGTATTTGTGCTTCGATGATCGTCATTCATTTGTTTTTTCTTTTGTTTTTTTCTGTTTGCGTCACTCATTTTACAAAATGGAAAACTTAAAATATCGCATTATTTACGAGTACGAGTTCCGCCGTGGCACTAGTGCTGCGGAAACAACTCGAAGGGTGAATGATGTGTATGGCGGTCGTGTTGCAAAAGAAAACACAGTTCGTTTTTGGTTCCAACGTTTTCGTTCTGGAAATTTCGACCTGCAGAACAAGCCCCGTGGACGGCCTGAGACTCAAGTTGATAATGAAGAGTTGAAGGCTATTGTGGAAGCGGATCCATCGCAAACCACGTCCGAGTTAGCTGCAGGCTGCGATGTTAGTGATAAAACTGTTTTAATTCACTTGAAGCAAATTGGGAAGATTAAAAAGCTTGAAAGGTGGGTACCTCACGAATTGACTGAAGCAAACCGGCAAACGCGCGTCGACTGCTGCGTTACATTACTAAACCGGCACAATAATGAAGGTATTTTAAACCGAATCATTACCTGTGATGAAAAATGGGTTCTTTACGATAATCGGAAGCGCTCAGCGCAATGGTTGGATCCTGGCCAGCCAGCCAAATCCTGCCCCAAGGGAAAATTAACCCCAAAAAAGTTACTTGTAAGCGTTTGGTGGACTAGTGCCGGTATTGTTCATTACAGTTTTCTCAAATCTGGCCAGACTATTACGGCTGATGTCTATTGTCAGCAATTGCAAACCATGATGGAAAAGCTAGCGGCTAAACAACCTAGGCTGGTCAATCACTCTACGCCACTGCTGCTTCACGACAACGCTAGACCACACTCTGCGCAACAGACGGCTACTAAATTAGAAGAGCTTCAATTGGAAAGTCTAAGACATCCTCCGTACTCCCCGGACCTTGCTCCAACAGATTACCATTTTTTTCGAAATTTGGATAACTTCTTGCAAGGGAAAAAATTCAACTCCGATGGGGCAGTCCAAATCGCCTTCAAAGATTTAATGATTCCCGTCCGACTGGTTTTTTTTAGTAAAGGGATCAATGAACTACCTATGAGATGGCAAAAGTGCATAGAAAATAATGGTTCATACTTGGATTAATTAAATATATTATATTAAAAAATATTCGACTTTTTATTCCTCCCATACAAAACGCCAATTTCATATGTAAGGACCTAATATATATAAGACACTGATTTTCTATTTTACAATAAGAAACAAACCTGTCCAAAAAGTCTGGAGTGAGTATCACGCGGGCGAGTCGGTGTGTCCCGGACCACTCGTGGACGTGACGGAGTACCGTTCTTCACTGGACTGCCGTCTGTTGTCTCCAAGCCGAATATCTCGCCGATGGAGCTCTTGGGCGCATTCGGTACTCTGTAATGGAAAAATTTAGGCTATAAATCAATAAAATAAAAGGTTTTAGGGCGGCTTGCACTAACAAATTAAATCTAGTTTAGAGTTATATAAAATGCTATGTAACGCTGATCTGTACTTATTGTCTTGCACTAAATCAAAATCTAGTTGTAACAACTCTTAAACTAAAATCATCATTAAGATAGAATCAAACCAATTCAATTAATTGGCGTTTTATACAAGTTTAAACTAGATTAATTCGTTAGTGCAAGCCGCCCTTAGATCAGTTACGCTCAGCGTCCGTTACTAAAAAACTCGACACGAATTCGGGTGTTGCTTTATGCAATGCCTCCGATTTCATTCTACCAAAGTACAGATCTAGGAAATCACACAATTTCGGAAACAACAACAAAAAATAAATAAATTTATGTACCAAAATATATTATAAAAATAAGCTTAAAAAATCTTAAACCTAACACGGACGCGGACAAATCACATTACAATTACCCTACCCCACCGAATGCTCCGCTTTCCGAATTAAACTCTGTTTCGATTCGGATACAGTGCGCAAGTATTCATACATACTAGGGCTACATCGGTCCGTCAATATTCTGATCAGAGAATATAGTAATAAAAATTTAAAAAATTCACGGATTCGAATCTGATACAGTGCGTAAACGTCTTCATTGTACTCGAAAACTACATCGGGCTAACTTGAAATGTAGACCGCTGAAAATTTTTAACATATTACTGAAACGAATGCTTATATGGTTTTATAAAAAAAAACAACTGCAGTTAGCTAATGAGTTCAGGTTCTTCAAAACCTAAAATGTAAAGTTGGCCCAGTGTACATTTACATAGGACAGTATAGGTACTGGTAATAATAATATATCATAACGCTATATCACTTACGGGGTGAGCAGAGATACATTAATGGTTGTATCCACTTTGTACTTGTCCTATTAGCACAGCTGATCGCCGTTCTCAGGGCACTTACATATGAAGTTTCTATTAAATGCCACGCGGGAAATATATTTTTTTCGTAACTTTTTAAAATAATGTTTTTAGTAGAAAATGCCTGTGGTCTTATAGATAATAACAAAAAAAAACTAGGGAACATTTACACTAGTGATGCCACGAATAGTGAATTGGCCGAATACCGAATACCGAATATTCGGCAACGCTGTCGGCCGAAGCGCCGAATATTCGGCCGCCGAATATTCGGCATGGAATACATGCTTGTCGGGGGCGCGTTAGCTGGATTAAGGCAAGTTGCAACCTGTTTTCCTCGTTGCGTTGGCGCGGCCAGCAAAGACAATACAATACCCAATACAAACGAAAAACAATACCCAAACATTTCGAAATTTGCTAAAGTTTATTTTTCTTCTCCTGGAAGTAGCGTGTTTAGTGAGAGGTTATTTTCTGAGGCTAGTAACATTTACGATGAAAAGCGTAATTGTTTGCTACCAAAAAATGCTGAAAAGCTTATTTTCATCCATCACAACTTACTACTGATAAATTTTAATTACTAAAATGTTGTAATTTGGAAGTAAATAGATAATTTTGAGTAATATAACGTGCCTTTTTTACATGATTTGGTATTCGGTATTCGGCCGAATAGTACGTACTATTCGGCCGAATACCGAATAGCAAAAAAAGTGGCCGAATAGGCCGAATACCGAATAGTTGCCGAATATTCGTGGCAACTCTAATTTACACACATAAACTAAAGTTGCGCTTATGGATACTAGACAAAAATAGATATGCTTAAATATATACATATACACATACTTGAATATACATATACATCTAGAACATCTTTCGCGGTAAATCAACCTATTCATCAAGGATAAGCATCGGATCTCGAACATAACTTTCAGTGTAGCAGGCAGAGAAACTATCTTTAAAGTAAGCAGGCAGGGTGTACTCTATTCCTTTTGTTACAAAATTACTTCAGTTATCGATTTGACTAATTTTGATAATTGTCAAATATAAAATTAACATAGATTGATGTAACATTAATTCTTATATTAGGTCCTTACATATGAAATTGGCGTTTTTCGTACTGGCCACTTTAATCACAAATTTCTCCTCTTTGGTAAGGAATTCCAAATTCAAATTTGTACAGCTATAGACTCATGTATTTGTGCTTCGATGATCGTCATTCATTTGTTTTTTTCTTCTGTTTTTTTCTGTTTGCGTCACTCATTTTACAAAATGGAAAACTTAAAATATCGCATTATTTACGAGTACGAGTTCCGCCGTGGCACTAGTGCTGCGGAAACAACTCGAAGGGTGAATGATGTATATGGCGGTCGTGTTGCAAAAGAAAACACAGTTCGTTTTTGGTTCCAACGTTTTCGTTCTGGAAATTTCGACCTGCAGAACAAGCCCCGTGGACGGCCTGAGACTCAAGTTGATAATGAACAGTTGAAGGCTATTGTGGAAGCGGATCCATCGCAAACCACGTCCGAGTTAGCTGCAGGCTGCGATGTTAGTGATAAAACTGTTTTAATTCACTTGAAGCAAATTGGGAAGATTAAAAAGCTTGAAAGGTGGGTACCTCACGAATTGACTGAAGCAAACCGGCAAACGCGCGTCGACTGCTGCGTTACATTACTAAACCGGCACAATAATGAAGGTATTTTAAACCGAATCATTACCTGTGATGAAAAATGGGTTCTTTACGATAATCGGAAGCGCTCAGCGCAATGGTTGGATCCTGGCCAGCCAGCCAAATCCTGCCCCAAGCGAAAATTAACCCCAAAAAAGTTACTTGTAAGCGTTTGGTGGACTGGTGCCGGTATTGTTCATTACAGTTTTCTCAAATCTGGCCAGACTATTACGGCTGATGTCTATTGTCAGCAATTGCAAACCATGATGGAAAAGCTAGCGGCTAAACAACCTAGGCTGGTCAATCGCTCCACGCCACTGCTGCTTCACGACAACGCTAGACCACACACTGCGCAACAGACGGCTACTAAATTAGAAGAGCTTCAATTGGAAAGTCTAAGACATCCTCCGTACTTCCCGGACCTTGCTCCAACAGATTACCATTTTTTTCGAAATTTGGATAACTTCTTGCAAGGGAAAAAATTCAACTCCGATGGGGCAGTCCAAATCGCCTTCAAAGATTTTATTGATTCCCGTCCGACTGGTTTTTTTAGTAAAGGGATCAATGAACTACCTATGAGATGGCAAAAGTGCATAGAAAATAATGGTTCATACTTTGATTAATTAAATATATTATATTAAAAAATATTCGACTTTTTGTTCCTCCCATACAAAACGCCAATTTCATATGTAAGGACCTAATATATATCCATGCTGGATATGCCCAGAAATTTCAATTCGAACGGTTCTATTTCTGTAACATAATATTCAGGGTTCAACAAACTTTGCCCATGTTTATCCGATTCTATTTAAAATGTTTATTACAATCATATAGTCGGTAACATTTGCGTATTATATAGTTCGCCCTAAAATCATACAGGTATATATACAAGTTGTGTACCCGAACAAGGGGGTCGGACATCCGGTGTTGGGGGAACGGTCATTGTCGTGGTCAAACACAAATCACAAATCAATAAAAACGTCACAATAGCTGCATTTTATAAAAAAAATATGCTTACAAAACGAATGCACAGTCGAGGATAGGTTTTTGCTTTAATATTTATGGATTTTCCTTTTGTATGATTAGCAACGGGAATTTTCTAGTGTTCTCCCACTAATGGGCGGGGGCCATTAAATAAAATTGCTCGTGATCTCATACTCGAACATATTAATAAGTAATATAAATGACGGGAAGTCTGTTATTCTGAGGGATAATTCTCTTGTTATATTCAATCCCCGATACACATTCCAGTCAAGTGTATCGATCTATAAAAAACATGAATAAGATTGTACTCCAGTGGAACCATTAAAGATCTGGAATACTTAAGCAGTTATTCTAGCTAGATGAGTAGATTTACGGGCAGTTTTCTAAAGCGCAGATATAATGTGGTTTCATAAGTGGATAGTCTTATCAAAGTGCGCAATCAAGTGCGACGGAATAACACCTTACAAACAGATGCGGGCTTTGATACGTTTAGCATTTACTAAGGTTATACTCGGCCAAGAAATTGGTTTACCCCCCTAACATTTTTTTATATGTATATTACTAAACATTTAAGATCTAATTTCGTTTACAATACTTATTTATAAATGAAAATCTCCGTTAATTATATGACTATTGGTGACATCCAGTATACGAAGAATCATATTTGTAGAAAATAGGTTAGTAAAAGTTAAATATGTACTAATTTAAACAACACTAAATCGCTTATGTTTGCCTTCTGATATTCTAATAATTACTTTTAGTTTTAATTATGTAAATATAATCATAAAAATTATGTTTCAATTTTTCTCACGGAATGCAGACGAGTTACAAGTATAAGTTTTATGTACTTTATAGCCAGTCATGTATAAAGTTGAATTCGTATCGAATATCAAACAACGGATATATTAGCGGAAGCCCGATCGAGTATAAAGTAACATATAATGTAAATTTCAATTAGTATGTATAGTATGTTAAGCGGTGATGGAAAATATCGTGAGGAAGCCCGCATGGTATTTTATAAAGAATGTCATGTGTAAAAAATGCCTTGAGAATGGTGATCAGCCCCCCTACTGATAACGTTGGGCACGAAATATAAGCCCAAAGTAGATACAACCATTAATGTATCACTGCTCACCCCGTGAGGGGCATAGCGCGACGATAAACTATTATTATTAACTAGTATATTCAAATAGTAATTTGTTTTAGCGTTTTAGTTTAATGAAGCCTAATATAGATACATGCCTGAATAATATACTCTAAGCATTAAACTTGCATTTCTTGGAATTGTAACCAGCGATATTAATTGACAATTTTGTTAATATAAATTTTTTTAATGTTTACTTATAAATATTACCATGATATTTACTTCTTTTGGTCTGATTATAATATTATAACACCGAAAAAAAAAACATTATAAAAAGATACACTGTATTTACTCTTGAAATTTTACAATTTAGCTAATTCAGGAACAATTACTTCAATAAATTGAAAAGGAAATCATCCTACGCAAACTCTACGGGAAGTTATGTCATTATCTGCTTTACAGTATGCCCTAGGGTCACATACCTATTACAAAATGTGTGCTGTTACATTCGTGTCCTGACTGTTTTTAAAATAAAGTTTACATAGATTTAACTGCCATATTGATAATTAAGCAGACAAGAAAGTTACCTGCAATAAAAATGATTACGTAACTACAGTCGAAATACTAAATTAAAATTTGGTCTTTTCGAGTACATTTGCTACTTTAACCTACACGTACATATGTGCCTTTGTTTTTTAGAGAAAAAAGTTTTCTGTCTGTGTCGGCTATTAAGGGTCGCTTGCACCAATAAATAAAATCTAATTTAAGTTTTTTGTATACGCCATTTAATTCAAGCGGTTTAATTTGATCTCAATGACGATTTAAATTGAACGGTGCTAATACTGGATAATGTTTTCATGCAAGATAATAAGTGCAGTTTAACTATGGAAATATAGTTTATTATATATGGGATGCAAAAGGAAGAATTGAGTGAAATATAACATAAAGATAATCCATGACTTAGACAACCCACAAAATATAATATTTAAGTTCAGTTTCGGAGTCGAAGCTGCTCGCGTCCGTAGGCTTTACCCTAGTTTCCCTACACGTGACTCCTGGGTGCTGCTAAACGAGCAGCAGCGAGGTGGTAGGGCGTCGGTACCCGTCTGGATCGCGACCACAGTACACGGGTGTAAAGTCCGTCATAGTGACCAGTTTCGGCTTGTCGCGTTTCGAGATCAGCTTGTGTATATCCAGTAGCTCATATACCTAGAGACCTACAGTCGTGGTATATGTGGGCCGACTGGACCGAATGGATTTTCATCCTTTGATAGTCACTTTCGTTTTTGGACTACACTGTACTTACCATCAGGTACTCTGTAGTCACTATGTCGAGCCAGTGTAAAAAAAAAAGTTTAGCAACGGTTTAGAACGCCCTGTAATATTTTACACGAACGGCATATAAATAAATTAGCTTAAGTGGCAATCAAAAAAATATATAGAAGAGTTGGTATAGTAAAAGAATATACACGTGAATACGGGGCATGCTTCTTTGGTAGTAGCGTGTTGGTCGGCCGCCTGCGGGTCGCTGAGAAATTGCTTAAATTACGCATGATTGCAATTGCCAAGCAATATCTCCGAATAGTTGCGTCGAGCGGATAACACATTTTGATTAAAAACTAACCGTGAATTACCTATCTACATTCCATCATTATGCTTTCATTTCATGTACCATTCAGTTTAGTAATACACAATAATAAAAAATATTACAGTTTTCTGCAACCCTTTAAGTTACAAAAACAGCAATCCAATAATTAATTAAAAAAAGTTATCAAAGTATGAATAGGTTTTAATAAACTTTAATTAGTAATTAAGTTAAATTAAGCCCTGAACTTCACCGGCAGAATAGAATAGTGTCTCCTTCTTCATCATACTGTGATGTTGTGAGAGCCGATTTAGGCATATAGAATGCCCAATTGCACGCAGATTGCCAGCATCTAAACTGTTACATGCACCTTTACTCATAGTATACACCCGCCAACCCGCATTAGACAAGCGTGGTGGGTTTAATGTCCAAACCTCTTACCATGAATTACACAAATATAATGGATATAGGAAAAGTAGGGATTTGCCCTGCAGTGAGATGAAACTGGCTAATAATAATAATAAATTGGAAGTTTCTAAGTCCAAATATGATATTTACTCAATTAGAATGTTAGTACTGCTTATTATGATTGGGTCCAATAGACACTTTAATCTCCGAATGGTGGCTAATAGAATAGTAGTGAGTTGAATTCGATCTCCAACACGGAAACCATAGATATTTTTAATGACAGGAATTGCCATTTACCAAGAAAACCAGAGAGAAGAGGTATTGGAGACCAAAATTTATATGTGCTCTTATACAAATTTCGAAAAGCACACTGCGGGCTAATAATTAAAATAGAGCGTATCTATAATTAAGCCAAGGAAGAAAGTGCGTGAGAGTAAATTATAATAACTGTAATATAAACATGCAGTACGCACGCACGCAAACCGCTACGCAGCACGGGGTGCTGTTACTAAAATACAGAGTTGTCTATATAGGGGTGTGTGAGAAAATAGTCGACTGGAGATAATAATCTACTGCGGGTATTGAAAGGAAATATGATAAGTTTTCCTGTCCAGATGCAGCGATAGTTGACAAGCTAATGATATATTGTATGTTATAGCATCAGGAGTTGATGCTGTGCGGGTAGATAATACCGCCTATGGTCGAGCCTGAGACTTTTGCGCTACGGGTTCGATCCCCACTCGGAATAAATATATGTATGACATCGGAGTAGTTGTTTCGACTCTCAAATCTGGGCCTTTATATGTGCATGTTCCAGTATACAGAAGTTAATTATAGTGTGAAGTAACATATAAAGTGTTTGGACACCCTCTTTACCTCTTTTATGGTGGTAGGGCAATTGCCTGAACTGGGTCATTAATCGTCAATACACAAATGTAAAGACCGTCATTATGCCTCGCTTTGGCCTGAGGCATTTCGGAATCAGCTTGTTTATATCCAGTAACTCATATATCTATAGACCTTCAGTCGTAGTATATGTAGGCCGACATGACGACGGAGACTATCAACGGGATTTCATCCTTTAGTGGTCGCTTTCGTTTTTGAATTACACTATACTGACCATCAGGTGCACCGTAGTTGCTTTGTCGAGCCAGTGTAAAAAATCATTAGATACTAGAAAACTCCATAAAATCGATTATTTTCAACGACAACTACATAGTTCGAGAAGTAAATCTTTTAATGAATCACACTGACTTCAGTAATGTTAAACATTTCGTTTAGTATAACTTCCGGTTAGTAAAATAGGTATTTCAACATTTCCGGTAAAACTAAAGGTCGATCTCGACAGATGTTGAGCTAAAATTTCAGTAGTCGGAAGCGTAAATGCTTGACGCCTCTGCACGTCGGCTTTGATCTACAAATGTCAAGTAACGAGTGCAAGTTAATGATATCTGCCCGGTAATGAGAGAGCGTAACTTTATCATACGCGGAACGTCAGGGAGAAACGGCTCTTCGTTTTCAAATGAAAGGCTATACATTATGCTATGTAAACAGAGTAAACGATTATGCGCTTTCACCGAGATATGAATCTAATTGTGCCTTAACAAAATGCATTAATAACGCCATTTTCTTAATATTCACGTAGTCTTCCTAACCGTAATAATAATAACTGCCAGACGATATTCCCAATACTCACTATATTAAAAAATCCAGCATTTGGTTATATCGACACAACGATTAGTGTCCTAATAGATGTATCAACTAATAGACCGATCTCAAAAAACCTTATATATAATTTCAAGAAGCTCTTCATTGTTAGTTAAATCGAGGCTCAGTTACATAAGACCTTGTTACTCAATAAGTTCGTCACTCTGGGCTCCTAACTTTTCTTATCGTTATCTCGGACCTTACTGAAGTTAGTTTTGTCCGTAAGTTAGTTAAGGTTTTTGTTAGTTACCACTACTACTACTACTAGTAAGGTTTTAAATTTGTAATGTAGTCTCAAGTCTAGGATTAAGGTTATATTGTAATTTTTTAAACAACAAATGACACCACCCAGTCCTTATCAGCGGACGGATGAAAGAATGAAGAATGAGAGGCAGTGGAACATGAGTGGTGTGAAATTTGAAAATAATCGGGCCTTAGGCTTTGCTCCCGTAGTTTCGCATGTTATTTCCATTTTAAAATTAATGTAATTGGGTTATAAAACTTACAAGTATCACTGCGATGAATTTCGCATGAAACCGGTACTGATAGAGAGAGAACCAATGTCTGGCATAATACTAAACTACTTATAAATTTAAAGTTCTTATTTAACTTTACATAAAACATTTATTTGTAACAAATAATATGGAAATTCTAAAAATTTCAATGTAATTAATAATTATCCGAGCAAGTACCAAGCCATTCTCTTTTTAAGTCTATAATTCCATTGGTTGACTATAAACTGATCACTAATTGTTATTTTGGAGTCTTTATAAGCTGATTTTTTTATGTTTTTGTCTATGTCAAATCATTTACGTGATGCACGTCTCTTAATGTAAAATTTACAATCACCTCTTATTTCAGCATAGTTTATTTATCTGTATTCTGAGAACATTTATTCAAGCGATACGACAAAATTTCCGTCGGCCTGTATTTATAAAAAGTCATTTAAATGGAGTGTGTGGGGCTGAATACATAGGGAAGAATAATACGTCATTATCCTATATGTGTTACGGTCTAAGCAAAGATATTAATACTATGTCTACTGGGTCTACTTTGCGCTTATCCAACGTGGCCAGCGGTATAACTAATCACTCCCCTCAAGGCATTTACTACAGTTAATGCTTTTTTATGACATATATTTTCTCACGATGTATTCCCTCACCGACAAGTACTCATATGTGACAGCTGTATCCGTACTTAATCCGGAAAATATGTTGTATATGTATATGAGCCCAGATTTGAAACTACGACTATTCAAAACTTTGCATACGGATACCAGCTCATATTCAATTTAGTCGCGTTGGCTAAATATGTAAATATTCTAAATTTGCCACTGCTATTCAATAATTGAGTCTTTATATTTGAACTAATTTGGAGTTACTGGATAAGTTTTTAAGATGCTGAGAAATAATGGTCTTTGGTCTAATTCCTAAGATCCACTCGACGAATTACAATGAAAACTCTAAACATACAGTGGCATATACAAAAGGTTATAATATGTATTATATTATTACACACTACCTGTATACATTGTGATCTGACCAGAGCAAAGGCACTTGCCCCATTTTAAATAACACAAAAATAACATGCTAATAACATATGTCCGCGACAGACTAATTCGGACAAAGAAAGTAAAAACCCTAATGTAAATCGAAATTAACTTTCCCAACTTAACATATAATTATTATTGGCCAAAGCTGGATGCTTCGTTGCGGTGAGCCACGCCGAGTCTACCCGACGCCAGCGCCGCGCAGTCACTAATAAAAAAACTAAATTGGATGAAATTACACATTCTCCGCACGTATTACAAATTACTCCTAGCTACCTATGAAATCTATTATACTCTTTCTCCTCTATTTCCATTCTCATTGTAATGATACGGTCAACGTATTACAGTAGACTCTAACTCAAGTAAAATGTAATCATCAAAATCGTTACAAAACTTAGTACATTATTTTCATATTATTATGAAATTGAGTACAAAAATACTAAAATACTCATTCCAATGAGTACAAAAATCAGTTTTAATATTAGAAAAAATCTACAACAACAAAATATCTTGTGGATGCTTTATTAAGCTTTATTAAAGTTTACAGATGTTTAAATAATAATTAAAAGAAATGTCTGAAAAAGCCTCTTGATACATTTTTAAAAGTTAAACACTTCATTAGTAGCATGTAAAGGAAATGGAAGCTTTGATTATAAAAGCTTCAAACTATGTATAAATAAGATCAAAGATTTTTTTCGTAAGTAGGTTATCAATGAAATAAGATATTTAAGAGAAATTTAACGACATCCGAAATACACGCGCACAAGATTATATTACTTTTACGCGACACTTAAAATATACAATCAAGCTCTTGTTACGTGACAGTTACATAAATCAGACCCTCAGGTGTAGGGTTGTTATTTTATATTTATGATAATTTTAGTACTTTCTCCATTGATATATTTTACATTTGACGTTCATGTCACTCGACTCCTCTCGTTTCATGTCTCAGTAAGGCCATGTTTCACTGGCCGGTAATGACAACAGTAAATCTGTGAACCTCACCACATCAATACATTAATAGGGGCCGAAATTAATGGATTCTATTATTTTATATTATTTATTGAAGTAAGCGCTTCAGCTTTAGCAGGAGCTTCCATATATATTACTGACCTAAGAATAAAAAGGCAGATTCCTAATAAATTTACGTTTTAAATTGCAGTTATATATATATATATATTTATGTATTACATATATCATAAATTCTAGTATTAATGTTTTAAATTTCATATTAAACTATTGACATTACATTACAAACATATCCGTATTCAAATAAATAATTAGAGAGTTATAATTTAACCTACTAATGATTTTATTTGCACTATAAATTAACAATCGATCGGCCGTACGTGAAATAACCAACTACAATGGTTAACATATCCGTGTTAATCATAAAAACAACTTTACATTTACGAAATTAATTATTTCCCATCATAAATGGTTAGTTTACGTATAATTTCAAAATTAGCAGCGTTCGTTATGTATGTGTCTCATACATATCGCCTACTTAACAAAAAAAAGAATTTACTTTCCTCGTATAGGAAATTGTGTGCTAAATAGTAGAACAACCATCCTGTATCGTGTTCGTATATTTTCCAGCGTATTCTTCTTATTTCGCACCTGCCTCATATTGGCAATTATACAAATACAGTTTCTATCTTCTTAAAATGATGCAGATAGAGTTGAAAATCAAATACCGTGTAAGCTTATATACATTTGGTATAACAATGCGGGTTATTTGCGTTTATACTGACAACCTTTCTGTCTATGAACCATTGTTACCGATTTGTGCATTCGCTAATTAAAATTTTTAATAAACGCTACAAAAAAGGTGTTAGTAACTCAGAACATTTAGCTAGTATTTGCAAACGTAAAATTTGTAGCAACCTTTTGAGATTTTAAAATAAAAAAGACTTTGCAAAATTATACAGTATCTTAGGAACAATAATATTTATGGTACACCACTGATATAACCCCATTCCATCAAATAGATAGTGAGTGATAGTTTTGTTTGTAGTATGTTTTATAAGTGTGGTAGTTAAAAAAAAATAGAAAAAATATATAAGATTTTTAGTCTAAAGTAGACAAGCGCTAATACGTACATATATCACACAGAATTAATAATAGTATTATAGAACGAGATTAATGAAATAGGCAATGAGCAGACTGGATGAAAAGTGTACAAAGTATATGAGCAGTATGGAGCAAGTAAAAGATGAGTTAAAGTTTTTCTTTCTAGTCTATACAGATAAAGCTAGTATTATAATTATACATACAAGCTTGCGCTTGACCTCAATCTCACCTGCTGGAAAGTGATGATGAAGCCGACGATGGAGCGCGCTCACCCAGCAAATACCGATTCACTCGACGTTTGAAGATTCCCATGTCATAAGATGCCGGAAAGACAATGGACGATTTTTATTTTATTTAATTTGTCATTTTTTTTATTATGGACAAGTTTAGTGAATAAAATATGAAAATAAATACAAATAATCCTTGAATATATCATCAGACATACCTATCCGATTACTAAGTGCAAGAGGAAGTAATAAAATTAAAAACCCAAACAATCATATCATAAAATGTCTTTTAAATTATCAAACATTCCGTTTACAAGACAAAGAAACAGATAAAGCTGCAAATGGCATGACAAACAGTGCTGTAACCAGATAGGAAGCACTATCACAAGATTACACTAATCCATGGTCATAATTTACGCAACATCGTGTGCTACTTAAAACTGACCCTGACTGACCGACCCATGAATTTATTGTTATCCTGGTTTCCCACATTTTTAATCTTTTACATATAAATCTTATCTGTAGAAGGCCCATAACCTCGCAACAACATTTCTATTCTCTAGAACCTTCTTATATCAAGTTGTGGAAGACTCCAAGGTGTAGTATTTCCTCTAGATTACGATTTGGTTCTCTTCAAAAAGTTGTAAAGAATGTTTTTTAGGTCAGCGCCACAATAACACTTCTTGCGATTAATCACAGGCGATAGTGATCGCTCTACCAGCATATCGACACTATTCGCCTGCCTGTCATACATACATTCACATAAAAAAAATGTTGAACAGAAATATTTTATATTAATCGATTTTTTTTTTATATAAACTGATAATAATTGTAAAAGAATACTAACGGAACAGGAAGGGAAATCGCTCATTTCTGCAATTATACATTACAAATATTATATATCTTCTCAAAATCGAATTGTATAAAGACGCAATATCTCATCACGTTTTCACCACACTCACCGGGCTTTTAGCTGTTATAGACAACTAACCTTTTAAACAACCCTAGCAATGTAGCAATGTCCTACAGTTCAACGACCTTTGATTTCCACCCCTTCTAATATTTCTATCGAAGGGAAAAAAATTACAATAGTATTTAAGTTTACAAGAAATTGAGAATTTAAGTCACTTGTCATTTTATAGCATCAATTTACTTAATAGCTAAAACTAAAATAATGGTTCAAATAGAACGTCACCCTAGTTGTGCAGCCCACCAGATGTTGTTTTAGATATGGTTTATTTAGGACTTGGCTAATAGGTATCTCCCAGTAAAGTAACACCGTGTAAATTCGAGAAAATCTATTTTATGGTTGTATTTTATATCGAAGTCTGCTCTTAGGCGCTTCGACGTTTGCAAAACCAATAATTATAATGAAAACGAAAGTTACAAAATAACTATAAATTTCAATTAGCTGGCATGGGATTGCTTAACTAGTGATAATTTAAATATTATTCAAAAGTTCAAGATGGTGGAAGCTCTTAAAACTTTTGAGTAGTTCCCTCGAATGTTGTTAACGATGAACACGACTTGTATTAGTGTATCCATCATTGATCTGTTATACCTTGAAAGCTAAGTACTAGATTCGATCTAACGATCTAGATATAGTTTAGGCACGAAAGCAGTTCATTAACCCCTACCGTCTGGAGAGAGTCTGCCTTGCCCACACACATCAGTTCTAAAATTGTTTCACATACATATCTCTAAATGAATGATACAATGTGTTTTCGATGATTATTTCTTTTATATAGCAATATGATTTTCAAATAGTACACTAACAGGAAGTACCTTCTGTCTTCTATGAATTAGTATTGAACCTTCTGGTGCTGTGTTAGATTGCCATTGTGCTATCAACATTGAAAATGAATCAGAGAAAGAATAGAACTGAAAATTTTTAGTTACTATGGTTTTACTGAGAAAGTTCCAATGTTGTGCTAACTAACTCGGTAAAAGGCATAAATCTTTAACATAAATTCACATATACATAAAGACTTTTGATGGATAACACAGTATGAATGGTTTGATACTAGAAATAACTATGAGGGCATTAAAACGCTTCACTACAGTCATATGCACTAAAATTGAATGACAGGAGATAAATCAAGGGAACAAAATAAAATGTTCCAGAGTAATATTTACAATGAGAAAGTTTTTGCTTAGTATATTATCTTCAACATCGCAAATTTGTGTTCTTTTGATCATCACGGTCTGTATCAAAATAATACTAATATCAATTTCCAGCGCAATTCAAACTAGCTAAAAACTATCGACATCAGATTACCATTAACATCAACATGTTGAATATCCAGGTTTATAATTATGTGAACAATTAAATTGATAACTAAGATAAGCTGTAAATACATTTAAATCATATCCAATATATTCAAACCAAGTTCTTCGTGAACTAGTCCCAATGTTTCTAATTCAGTAAGAGCTTTCAATAATACAAAATTACTGCACAAACGATAACCTACATTTTTAACCGGACATTGATTGATTCCGTTCCTCATTCACTCGATAACAATATTAACAATTTATAATTTTCAATCGCATCTTATTTATCTTCCTATCATATCTTATCGATGAAAAAGCCAACAAAAAAGCTTTTATGAAATTACTGTTTCATTTAATTGAATTAAAAACAATTTCTCATCTCTCATCAAATGTTAGTAGCAAAATCAAAGATTAAGCATTGTCCATTACATTTACTTGCTTTTATGACAGCACAATAGATTATTCTAAGATACTGAATCTAATGTTATTATTTAATTATTATTATTCCTTTCTTGTGGCTTTTCCACTGGTGTATGACCATTGTGATTTTGCCAAAGTCAGCGTTTTGATTTTGACTTTAATATTCGAGGAAGGTTGATCGGTGTTTGCTAATTTTAATTATATTGAGATTGTCCGGTGAATCTAATGTTTCTTAAACAATATTTAGTTTTGTCAAAATTTTGGGTAATATCTATATATGTTATATATATCTATATGAAATTACTATTTTTTATTAATATGAATTACTATTGGTATAATACGACATTTAATACAAAAATTATATTAAGTATCCTTAAAATAGATTAGTAATGATTCAAAAAAATATCTAAGTTCCAAGACTTAATCATTATAAACAAGTTAGTTAACCTTTTCATCTATAACAAGTGCACGGGTGATTTTATCGGGATGTCGACGCTATCCATCCCGTTGCGATGACTTCCGAGGTTAATGGAGTGACCTCAACTCTCGATGCCTGCTGTAAAGTTCATTCATCATAAATATCTTTTACTGTTTTAATAACGATAACATCTGTCGTAATTGTGACTTTCTTAAAAAGTTTTATTTCGCTTCCAATCGATAAAATTGTTATGCTGGTAAACAATCAATGTTCACCGTTAAATAAATATAATAATTGTTGAAAATGTAACTTCAATTAACCAGCCCGATTTAGTTTGTAATTTTATATTATATTATATTTATGTTTTTATTCTTTTTTTTAGTAGGCTTATATTTAGGAAAATGTAGCATCTTAAATTTGTTAGATTTATCTACCTAATGCTAATATTATTAATAAATATAATCTGAAACTTAATTCTTCTAATTTATAGCAATTATTTTCGAAACATCCTTCGCTTGTCTCTAAAAAAGTAGATAATGGAGTTCAAATATGTTCCTATATACTTTTTTTATTAAATTTATGGAAATAAATTAATCAATTGCATATGAACAAAGTATTGATATTGATTGTTTGATTTATAATCGCGGAATTCCTTAATAGTTTTTGGCAAAATTATGTTGCGAAGTAGAATTAAAATGTGATCGGATGTAACGCCTTTTTTAATTAACTTTGGAAAATCCTTGTAGAGTACCATTCACATTACAAAAAGGGATAAAAATTTCAAAGTGATTACTTCTATAGCTTAACGAAGACTCTGGCTCCTATAATCCATTCTCCACAGCACAACGACTGCCCGGTATGAATTTTGCTAACTTATAACAATAATTAACTAAATATAAAAAGAATTGACCTTAAATTCAACTTAAAGTAAAATTATCATTTATTAAAAGATTAATCTTGTTCAATACTTGTATGAAGTTGCGGAAAAATGATATTAAACTGGATTTTACTCGTGATTTTAAATAATTACAAATTAATAAAGACAATGCATTCAGTTTGCCTTCGTCAGTAATAAATCTTCAGTTTCTTGGTAAAATAACAATGCCGTATGTATTTCTATAAGAACGAGCAATGCAATTTACATTGTATAAACTTTTACAAAATGCAAACTACTTTCATGAAAGGTATTCAACCATAATTAAGTTGTTGGTAAAAGTAATAATCATATACGTTTATTAAGTGTCAAAAGAGTTGAAGGTTTATTTTCTCAACGCCAGTCATGGTGCCTCATACCGCCGGCCTGTCACCAATCAATAAATCCGCATCAACTCTTGTTGGCAATCAGCCAATCGCATAATGCCCATCTGGTATCACTGCGCTTCCATACGTAAGTACTATCTACTTAACAACAAAAACCTCGTATATTTCCATTAAAATTTACAAACGAAAATCACACATTTTAAAAAATTGGATGAGAAAGTTGAATATATGTGCAAGAGTATCATTTAATTATGAATTAGAAAAATTACGGTGAAGAAATTTTCCTGTAAAGTGAACAAGTGAGTTTACATAATACACAAATTAAATTAAATTTTTCTATACGAAGATTTATATTCCATACTTAAAAAACACTTTTATAGGTGGAGGATATTTTTAAAATCAATCTTATATTTTCTATATACATATTTTTATCCTTTTTAACCTTTTAACTCAACGCGAAAAGAAGGTTCTTATAAATTTAATGTAGACGTAGATGTATAATGCGAGGGCTGCGACATCATAACTTCAAAGCGGATGAACTAATTTTGATTTAGTTTATTTGTTTGAAAAGTGGCTTCGTCGAAATATTCTTAGCTATGATTAAAAATAACACGTTCAACTATTTGATAAACATCAGCTCTTTTCTAGTTGCTTCATATTATTTATGCACTACCAAAGAATTTCTAAAGAAGAATTCACCATAAAATAAATTTAATGTAAACAACAATATAATTACGCTTTAGTGTCGCGCAACTCCGACATAAACGATAGCGTGGGTAGATGAATAGTCGATCGGGCAAATGATCGAGAATCGATTTTATACGGCAATGTCTCGACAGTGGCATTTATTGATACACTCTTTGTGATAAACAGCATTAATTAATTTAAAGTGTTTGTTTCTTTTTAAGCATCAGATAGTGACGAAACGTGACGGGCGCTTGTTTCCTGTCAAATCGATAACAGAAAAACCATTGGTTTTGTCCGTATACATTCTTTTCATTGCAACCATGTTTTATCTGGCGCGCTCCCGTCGACAATCCGCCACTCTCTTTAGGTGCTAAGGCAAAATACCGATCAAGATAGTCCAAGATTTATGACATAAAAGAACCAGCCAGCGTAGTCATATGTTCAACGGTACGAAGCAATGATTGAACGTCTTTCTTTACCTTACTAATTAACCTAAATATTACTCGTGTATGGGTTGAAATTGATTAATTATATTTATTTATATTTATCGAAGTGTTTACTGCTCTTGCGGTTAGTGTACCTGATTGAAGTTAGAAAGGATGAAGGTTCAAATTCCCTTTAAAGCCAATTGAATTTGTAGTTAAAATAGCTTAGTATTTTCAAGTTTTTATTAAGATAATCTTGAGATACAATGGGAACACAAGATGAATTAAGGTCTAATCTTTTATACTAACTCTAATAATGACCCGTTGGTGAGTCCGACAATACAATCTAAAAACTTCGAATTAAGAAATACAAGGAAAAACAATCTAGTATAAAACGAGCGACTCAAAGTGAGCCATCATCATATTTACAATATGTTCGTTAGCTCATTCATTCTCATCGTGTACTATAGTTTTTTTTTTACTCTGACCAATTCTCGATACAAATGCAACGAAGAAGCGGCATAATTTAATGAAAGTATAAAGATATCAATAAGCGTTGAACTTTGTAGGTTCATGTTATTTTAATTGAAAACATATTCTTGGCTTCTCTTTTGGCATGTCCGTATTATTTCTTTATATTTCCTAGTTCTATGTATATACATAAATAACAGGCCACCTGCTTATGTACATCTGTACTTCTGACTAAGTCGAACAAAGACATCCGAACACCTTACTGCTTGTTTAAAACCAAAACAGCAAAGCTTATACAAGACTCTCTTACGGCATTCAATCATTCAAAAATATATCAAAAGACAAGCACTATCAAACTAGAACTATTTGTTTCTTTTGCTTAAAAGCTGTAATCACGTAGGTGTAACATATTATTTTTAAATTATATTTTTACTTTTAATTAATAACGGTGTTACGAGACAAGATTCTAACAAGATTCATGACATCAAAATTTGAGTAATTAATTGTTTTTAAATAGTAGAAAACAAACGGTTTATACTATAAATCAATTACTAATTAAGAGGTGTAAAGCTCTCAGTGTTCTAGCGAATAGCAATTTTATTATTACTGATTTTATCTCGCTGAGATATGCTCTTTAATCGCCTATGATAATTTAAGGTTATTTCAAACTGATATATTATTGGTTATGGAATTGCAAACTAGAATATATATATCCGTAATTTATCTCCTACTATTTTGTGAACTACTAACCTTTTCCCGCGGGTTCACGGAAGAACACGATAATATATACCTATAGTCAACCTTGAAGTTTACAGTTATCCAACAGAGTACCAAAGTTATCCACATAGCTTTCCGGATTAGAAAACTGAAGTGGTAATGGGCTGTTCATATATCAAAAAGAACCGAAAATTACTGGAGCAGTTGTATTCTGGATCGAAGACTGCAAATCGGCAAGCAAAAGTTGGGAGCTCCGGGAATATGAAGCGACGTCTTGCAAACAAGGCGGTAATAACTGGATAAGTAGAGTTGAAAAGTGGGCTTAATTGTGCTTATTAGGAGATGCCTTTGCTCAGCGGTGGGCTAAAGTCAACTGATGATGACGACAGTATTAAGTAGGTCAAAACTCGCTAACTGGAGCACGTACCATAATAAGCTGTGGAGAAGACGCAGTTCGAGTTTACAAATGACGATTTGGCGACTTGATATCGCGTGTTCAATTCTAACGTTCTAAAAAAAACTGATTAAAGGCCTGATTGACTTGTACAAATTTCCGAATTCTGTACAAACTTGTTAAGTTCAAAATCCCAAAAAGAAATGTTTACATAACTACGTAATTTATTGTTTTTTGTATTTTCCTCTTTACAGGTCCTATAAGACATTGCTTCTAGTGAAATTTCATGAATCTTGGGTAAGGAGAAGTGCCGATGAGATTTAAATTCATTTGCAAGTGTATAAATACGGCATAAACGACTGCACCTTTTGATTTCGTTAACTTAGAAATTCGATTTTTTAGTCTCAAATTGTAGACTTAAATATTTTGAAATAAACTATAATTAAATATCTTCTTGAAATCCTGAAAAAAAGGTGCCTTAACAGACAGATAGAGAACGAAGTAATTTTATGAAGGTCCCTTTTTTCTTTTAAGGTACGGATTCCTAAAAATAATATAATAACAGCTTTATGTAAAATAACATTCTCTCATCAGTTTTAGAGCCACCGGGTCAAAGTTAGCAACAGCATGCGAGGTACAACCACGTCCGTCTGTTCACATCTGACCCAAATCACTATTAACATAATTCTATACAATACTGAAAGCAAGTACGGACATTATTCAAACAAGATAGCACTACGAACGTCCAACGCGAGTGCACAGGTGTACGTGAGAAACTGGGGACGTGACCTAAGACATTACTTGCAAATTGCTTCGAGAACCAATGAAGAGATACGTATACGATCCGCAGCGGTGCGGTTACTGACAGGCTAACCCCTAGCTGACTCCAACACGTGTCTGCTATTCGTAAGGTTTCCACAAACACCGAACACATCTTAAACATAAATCTATTACTAGTATCTATCTATTACTAGTGCTAAGAAATAATTTTATTCAGCATTAGTAAACTGCAATATGCCTCAAGCTTGCTAAAAATGACATCAGCAGCAAGGCAATTTAACCTAATTGAACAAAAATATAGTCAACCTTTAATTAGACGATTCACGAACTTTTTTTTGTGATTTTAATTTTTTCAGAAAATGATTCCATATTTTTTCATTCATTGACCCTTAATAGAAATCCTTAAAGTCCGACAATAGTTGTAGGTAAGGAATGTACCTATTAGAATACCAGATGTGTTTATTAAAAATATCTATTTAGTTACATGTAAAAGAACTTATATATAATGGCACAGCAAAGTGAATCCTTTACAACGAATGGTAAGTATAGAGCAATAAAAAAAACGGGTACGATCCTCAAGTAGCGCCGGTCACCGACTTATGCCCGCCTAGACATACCACGACTGATGGACAAATCGATCAAATTTTATATAAGCCTGCAGGCTGCCACCAATTCATGATCCATACATCAAATCAAATTTTATTGCGCACGCAAAATTTCTACTAGCATTTCGCATCGTTCCTTAAATGTACATAAAATATAACTGGATTGAAGGTTGTATAAGGTAGTCTGGGTTACATAAACTATGGTCACGCTATAAAGCGTAAAAACATGTAAATGTAATTTCATAGTCAACTGATGAATAAGACAAATGTTAAAGGCCCCGTTTATGTAGTCATAAAACATAGCCAATTATAACGAAAGGTTAATGTCTAACATGTATCTGGTAATTAATTTCATGTATGGATACTTCTGGGCAGGGTTACCATATGTCCCGGATTGACTAAAATTTTCCCGACTCTATATATGTATTGCTTTCGGCGTCTGATCCTGGCCGGTATGATATTGTGTTACAAAATTTGTTTCCCTTGAAAAATAATCAGCAAAAATTCACACCAGTGATAATATCCACTAGTAAAAATTACAAACAAAATATGTAGATTTTTTTCATTAGATTACAAAATATAATAGTCTGATAAAAAGAGTTAACAATAGTAAAGCGATAATAATATACCTCAGCCAGTTCTTGAAAATGTTTGTGCAATACTTTACTGGGATCGACCTACTATCACTGATAGGACTATTTTTGCTAATAGACCTGTCATTGTGATAATAGATCGGTCGGTGCGTCGGACATTACTCATTTATATCACCACACCACATGATAAGAATCTTGTGAAAGCGGAAAAAGTAAAATCTTCAAAATATTTATACCTCGCACACGAAATTGCCAGCATGTGGGATCTGGATTCTACGATTATTGTCCCGATAGTCGTGTCGACTAATGGGCTGATCGCAAATAGCCATCTTAAGAGGCTCGCGATTGATTGTTGGATCAAGGACTGGATACAGAAGGCAGTTCTACTCGATACGACACGCATTGTTGGGAGGTTCCTCACTCTGAGCTCCTAACTACCGGTGGCTTTGCCCCCATAATACATGTTTGTATATTTTTAAATGTATATATTATTATTTATATGTATATATTTTAAAATGAAAAAATGTTGTGAATAAAATAAATTAAGTGAAATAATATTACTAGAAATAATATTTTTTTAATAAACAAGTTTAGTTATTATTTCCTCAGTTCTCCTCCTGTCCCAGTTTAAAGCATCATGTTTATGGTTAATCTACGTCTGTTTGTTTCATATATTAAGACGCGCTTCAATTTTCAACTCAATAGATTGATGTGATTTATTTTATTGTTACTCATATTTTCTGCCTGGATCTAACGAATCAAATTTAATGCATTTAGGCATATTTATACTTAATAAACATAATATAATATTACAGTAAGTTTTTTATAGAAAGCTATATATGGGGCCCAGTCCTAGTCAGACCAACTCGAAAAGATGATATAAGAATTCTAACATTCCCTGATTTTGTTGTTGCGAAAATCAAAGAAACATTCCGCTGTATAATATGATTAAAGTTTTCACTGACCTACTATTCATATTGGTCGGGTGGTGAACGCGAATAAGCGAGCGCCTTAAATTGTGTTCAAGATAATAAATTGACACTAAAATAAAATTTTCACTCAGTATCAAAAGCTTTTATTAAATTATGTAGCTAAATATGTCAATAATGTTTTCTTATATAATTTTTTAATCTGTTCAAAAAATAAACATTATGCTTATCTAAAAGTCTACATCGGCTAGTATAAATTAATTTTATCAAAACCTTTACGATTAATATAAAATACTTTCACGATTTTATCCAATATTCCGTGTCAAAGAGAATCGTACTTTGATATGTACAAAGCGCCGGCTAGTTATTTACGACATTGTAATTGCCCCGAGCCACATGTGAATAGCCCCTAAAAATTACGAATGTCGCACTCCCACGTTACCTTTCCGGACTGGCGAAACAATTAATAACATTTTTTTTATTATTTGAGTACTTCACTTTCTACACATACCAGACCGAACGACCGGCAATGATATTTATAACACCAACATACCTGTAACAAAAATGATTAACAACTATTAGTGAGTTATTTATAAATTTAGTAACTAGTAATAGCTAGTTTAAGTTAGTAGAAATTCTATCGGCGCTGATACGTAGGGCATTATTATTCAGAAAGTTCTGAAAATACACTTTTTTTTTGATAACCCAGGGAAAATCCCTTACAGACCTCAGGGGGCGATGAGGGTCGCCCCCCGGTGTGTCGGACTTGCACCGACTAAAGCCCCTGGGGTGCTCCTTCTCTCAGTCCAGCCGGGACCGGAGGCACAGCAGCGTCCACTTCTCCGGCCTGCGACGAAGTCTGGCCCTTCAAGTAGGCCTCATTTCTGTGTTTGCGAGGGGGTGGTGCAAAGAGCCACCTCTCCCTCTCCTTATAGGTAGTTGTCACGAAGCGGTGTGCACGTCTGGAACACATCACACACCGCTCCCGCTCACTTGAATCAATGCATAAGCTTTGGTTGTAAATTTGTGCTTACAGATAATGTAATACAGACTTAGCATAATTTATACTCTAACATGCGCTATGTTAAATTAATGTATGATGCAAATTTAATACAACCACCCTCATATTCAGTTCTTATCGTCGTCTTGCTCGTTCGCTTTCGTCCTCAATCGATACAGATCATACAATGGCAATGCATAATTACTATAACCTCATTATGCGGCAACGTTCCGCTCGCTCGGGTTTAGCTGATCATCAAACGGGGAACTGGCGAGTTGTACACGACACGAGAAACGGTACCGCACGTCTCGCTCTGAATCCCATCGGATATCGGCAAACAGATAAAGAAGCCGATGACCGGAATTCAAAAAAACATGACGTTAAAAAATTCACCCGTCATAAAAATGCAAAGTGCATCATAGTCTATAAGAGCAATTAATTCGGGAACACTTGTAACAAGCGTAGATGGGCAAAATGTAATCAGATTAATAAAAATTATTACGATTATATTTTACGTTTTTTACCATTAATATGACTGCATTTTGTTCATCTATGTTTTAAACACTACAGAATCCCAGATTGCATACACATTTATGATTTCTTAATGTTTTAAATGGATTTAATCATGATTACAGAGCAAGAAAATTTAAATTACGACTACATTTTGTAATCGTTAATCATTAATCAGATTACATTTTGTCCATCTCTGGTAATAGATATTGCGATATAATTTTAAATATTGATACAAATGGTAACAATACGGTCAAGGCAATACTTTTTTCAATGAATATACTAATATTTAGTCATTATGTTTATATTACAATACATTCGTAACCTAAAGAGGCGCGTCGGTCTCTGACAGTTACGTTTCGGCAGCAGCGATAGAACAACGGATGTTAGGTCGCGATATATCGTTCCGTATGTATATATGTGCAAAAGCATCTGCGTCGTGGTGTCAGGCGGCCGTGTCAAGCCATGCAGCTTCCATCAGTCACCTTTATACATCTATATAAAATAATAGAGTGGTACATCAAAACTTGACACTCACTGCTGTACTGACGGCAGCTATTGCGGAATTGCGACTGACAGAATACAACAGCTACCTTATAAGAAGTATGTGATAAGCATGGAAGTTAAGTGTAAGATTCCAAGACCAGAGTCGAATTAATTTTATAGTTAAAAATATTAGTTTGGCTAGCAAAATTTAAGACTAATGCGTGGTTATAAGAAAATTTTATTGAGCGTTGTATAATACAAACGGAATCAGTAATTACGAAGCACAATGACCCATTGTTTAAAAACGAGATGCAGCATTGTGTACAATATTTGAACGACGGCTAACAAAAAACGAGTGCAGCCGAGTAGCGAAACAAATCTACACGATAAACTCAAAATAGAAATGCAATAAACGGAAGCCATCAAGAGAAATAAGATTTACAATCATTCTGACATATTATGTGTCCTTCATTTATTTTTAATTATTTAATTAAATTCTATCCTTCCTATCTGTAATTAAATTTTACAAAGTATTGCCGCTATAACCCAAAATAGTCTCAATGTTTTTCGTCGAAGTAAATAATAGATGTTTTACAAGGAAATATATTAAAAAGAGCATTCGTCTATATAATCCGCAGTGAACACTTGTACAACTGAATGAAAATAGCCTCCAATTTCGACCAAGATGCATTTTCCACATAGTGGGATATCTACGCGATTATTATTGCTGAAGTAAGATTTTCTATCAAATTTTCTCCTGTTTTATCGGTTTTCTTTCACATTAATCAATTAAATAACTAAGACCCCATTTAAAAAAAAAATTGAAACTCTTTTAATCACTAATACAATTAAAGAATCAATAGTATTTGAAAGCGTTTTAAAATTTAAGGAGCCTTTCTAAAATTGGGCGTAGATCAGAAAGTGTTATTCATATATATTAATTACATAGATTATCCAGAAAAAAATACATATTAGAAAACATTAACCGATGTTCATTGTAGTACATACATACTGTCATACTGTACGTTGCTATGTAAATGGAGATGTTATTGATCTAGTAACTAAGTTAAAAGATATTAAATATAGATTCTTAAATATAATATTTTTTATTTAAAGTAATTTGTACTTTAACACATACAAATTCTATGTAATAATATTCTAAGTATATTAAAAAGCATCTTAGGTAAGTATACGTGACAGAATCTCTTAAAATTATCAAAAAACTATTACTAAAGGACTATTCGGAGACTCGTGACACCAGACATGTCTCCCTAATGAGCAGACTTGTTCAGTGCTTTAATCTAACAAGCGACATTACACAGTTTTCACCTTGTACGTGACATTTAATGCGTGACAGTGCGCTGTTTATTTGCTGGCGAAACTGAAAGACATCCACAACGTTTCTAGTGAGGCCATTGTGATGGATCACTTGGCAAATGCTGGAATATAAACCACTAAGGGAATCTAAGAACGCGCCGTACGCTGCTATTCACATTTTTTTAAATATCATTAATTTCTTGGAATATAGGGTAATACATTTTTATATAGCTTTTTATATGCATTGTATTCTGACATAAATACTAATTTTTCCCACAATTTCATCAACTTTAGAAATGAAAAAAAAAACATTAGCCATAATAGCAAAATAGTTCGATCGTTAAGTAAATAAAAATATACTTTACTTGAAATAGTATATAATGGCGAATAATACAGAGAGGTCAAACTGTATCTTCGATTATACGCAACTTAACATTACGACACTATTGTTTTAATGACACAATAGTTTTTAGTTGGAAAACAATTTTAATATGCGTATTATTACTAAGAAAGGTGTATCATAATCGGTTCATTACTATATAGCAGTAACGTTCATTCCATAAAAGCATGAAAGCATTGCATGCCCTTACGATAAATAAATCTGGAATAAGTTCCTTTAATTTAAACAAAAAAAGGAACCCTTTACGTTCATATGTACTCTATTTTCATGTCATCTATCTTCTCTATGAAAGTTTATTATCATTATATAATATTTAAATTCATTATGTGAACCTGCTTACCCTGTCAAAATACCCTATGCACGTCACTGCTATATAGCAAGTCAGGATATTTATAAAAGCTTCAACAATTTGCACAAAGAGAATTACTTCCTTAGTTTTATTGCACTTCACTAAGGAGCAGCAGTCGCTATCAGTATACGACTTCTATTATCATCTATCACGGGAATTTCCAAAGATTAAATCAGTATTTGAGGAATTAATTTTCAAAGGACATTATTATCCATTTTCTTAAGTTTGTTAATATCTTTATTATCCTTTTTAATAAGATAATTATAGTACCTAATAAAAAAAAAACGGTAAAAATAATAAGTCATTTTTGTAATACTTTTGTACGATACCTCCAAGCCAGCAACGAAAAACGTATACCTTAACGTAACGTAACGTATGCCTTTTTCTTGCAAAAATAAATAAAAAAACTGTTTTGAAATAATTCGCATAATTAATTGTTCAGCGAGCTCAGTCCATACTGGGCCTTACCTTCACTTTAATCAAATACAATTGAAGAAAACTCATAATAAAAGAATGGAATCAAAATTCATGGTCAAATAAAAAAGTACATGATGTGATTTAAGTTCGTGACTCTTTTCGAGGGCAGCGCAAAGGGATGTTTTTTCAGTATATTTCAGAGGTTGTTAACAGTCGAGCCTGGCACCGAGACTGTTCCACCCCAGCGATACTCGTTTTGTCAATACCTACGATATATTCACAAACTCTTTCGTGCAAACGTCGCATTACTTTAAAAAGACCTGAAAATTTCATTTGTACAACCTTTATAAATTGAATGTTCTATTTTACCGTCATTGATAACATCTGTAATATAATACTGACGCAAAATTGCCTAAAACTGAATTCAACTGCTAAAAATTTCATACTGGCTTTAAAAAAATTGTTATATCTCTCATGACAAGTCAAATTTGGTTTGGTGGTAGGGCGATATCCCGAACTGCGTCATGCCCACAGTACACAAGTGTCAAGATTGTTATAGTGACACGCTTTGGCCTGTCGCGTTTCGGGATCAGCTTGTGTATATCCAGTAAGGATCTTTCAATAAACCCTGTTGTTGTTGTGAAAAATAACATTTATTATTGCAACTTTAACCCTTTGCACTCTATAGGCGCCGCTATTGCGCTATATGCTTTTATTTATTTATTTCAATTATTTATTGCTTTCAATTTATTTTTCGATGCTCCAACGCAAAAATATCACGGAGTTACCGCACTCTTGAGTAAAAAAACACTCGGAATGCTAAGGGTTAATGTATACAGAAGAGATAATAAAATAGACGCGACAAATACTGCCATCATTTAATATACAATCTAAAAAGTAAGATGAAAATTAGGCACTTTTGATTTATAGTGACTGTATTTCCTAGTTTTTCTAAAGGGTTGCAGCATTCATTTTTTTCTGTATAATATGATAAAAGCGACCTTAAGCTAAGAAGCATATTGGTAGAAATTCGATTCCACGATCGTTTACAGGAGTGCCAGCTTTTAACCAATTCTACTACCTCAGTCATTATACACATATTACGTGCAAGTTTAACAAAAAAGTAAACAACGAAACTGTTATCACAGCTTAATTCAAGTCTTTTGATAAATATAATTCTCGTACATAATAGGAAACTTAAAAATAAATACTGCTTTACAAAAAGTACTAGTTGCGTAACTTATATTCCATATAGAAATCGATTCTATTCCAAGTAGAAATATTACATGAAAAGAATAGTAAATTTGTTATTTATTATATAATCATATTGAATCTGTGCATGCTGCTTTTTGTCAATCACGAATCAACAATAATCGTATTTCATTATACTTTGACAAAACTAATACAGAATAAAACGCTCACGACAGCCAACTTGTTTATATTGGCGACGACGAACCAGAGAATTTCGTTTTTTATCCTACAACTACATTACAAAACCCTGAGACTAGAATATGAGTTTTTACTACAAGTATATATGGTAAAAGTCCGTATTATGAGACACATTTTCAGGTTGGTCGTACATTACCGCTATTATATAATCTGTTTAAGTCAAAAATACTATTTAAATCGTATCATACAATTGTCTTATGATTATTTAATTAATATAGCTAGTTTTTATTGAATGTTAATTTGTAAAAATAATATTAATAGCCTTTTATGAGAGGAACCTCTATGTCCCTATTTATGAGACACTTAAAAAGTAGGTGGCCCTAATGTCTCATGATGTATGTCCCTATTTTTGAGACAGTTTAGAAATCAATAAGACTGATTTTAAAATAACTATTTATTAATTTTAAATCACAATACTTATAAAATAGATAATAAACTTGAATCTGAAATAACAAATAATTAGTCTTTACTAAATTAAATGAGAAATAAATGAAAATTATAAAAGTATTTAATTCACTTTTTTTCTTTAATTTTCTTCTGCAGTTCTTTTACTTTGTCCATCAGTTTTTTCTTTTCTTCTTGTAACTTTTTTTTTATTACTTATAGGCGAACGCTTGACCTCAATCACACCTGATGGAAGGTGAAGATGAGTCCGACGATGAAACGTGTTCGCCCAGCAATTGCCTATTCACTCTTCTCTTAAAGACTCCCAGGTCATAACATCGCGAAAATACTGCCTCTGGAAGCGTATTCCATTCTTTAGCCGTTCGCATGATGAATGTAGAAGCGAATCTTTTCGTGCTGATATAAGGAACATCCACCACATACGGATGTTATCCCACACGATGTCTAGTGGTTTCGCGGTGGAACACGCTCTCTGCTTTAGGACAGACGAGTAAACTTCTTTCATCACAGTTAAAAAAAATTGTAGGAGAAATATTACATACATTTTTACTTTCAAAATATGCTCCAGACTTTTTAAACCACTCTTGCAATTCTACACAAGTGACAGCTGCTCTTGTAACACTCAAATGTTGGGGTTTCCTTATAGCTAATTCTGAATGACGTTTTCTAAACCCTTCATACCAGTGGCGACTAGGACGACTCTGTAAACGGAGTTTTTACAGCTAATTTTTGGACATATTTTTGAACACAATCCAATAACTCAGTTTTTGTTACAGGTATTCCTATTGCAGCCCTGTCCAGCACCCATTTGACAATATCATCTTCTTCCTGAGACGATAAGACTGTTTCTGGTTTAGATTTCTTTTTATCTCATCTAGCCCAATACTTTTTTTCTGCCTAGAGTAGCCACAGATACTTCGAAGGCAACAGCTACTCTCCGTAATGATGACCCGGTATCTTTTATTGCTTTTAAAGCATTTTCTACATCTATTGGGTCATATTTAAGTCTTTTATCAACCACTTTTGAACACAACACTTTCTTTTTTGCTGATTGAGACGGCTGTTGTCCCCATTACTCCGATTTTCAATAATTTGTTTTTTGTTGTTCACTGTTGACACGTAACCTAAAATATTGAGAGATATGTCGATGGGGGGAGTCGAAGCTGCTCGCATCCGTAGGCTTTACCCTAGTTTCCCTACACGTGACTCCTGGGTGGTGCTGAACGAGCAGCAGCGAGGTGGTAGGGCGTCGGTGCCCGTCTGGATCGCGACCACATTACATGGGTGTAAAGCCCGTCATAGTGACCAGTTTCGGCTTGTCGCGTTTCGGGATCAGCTTGTGTATATCCAGTAGCTCATATACCTAGAAACCTTCAGTCGTGGTATATATGGGCCGACATGACGTTGGAGACTATCAATGGATTTTCATCCTTTGATAGTCGCTTTCGTTTTTGGATTACACTGTACTTACCATCAGGTACTCTGTAGTCACTGTGTCGAGCCAGAGTAAAAAAAAAAATTTCACAAATTAATAAAAGTATAAAAAATCATATTTTAAATATTTTAATAATATCAAATAAAAAATTAAGAAAAAAGAACTTGCAAAATTAATGTTTTGATTTTAGGTTAAGTTTTGAAATTAACGTAATTAAATTGAGAATACTTACTCAGAAATAACTATTTGACGTTATGCTGATAAATAATTTGTTATATTTAATCATTTTACTTTTTTAATACTAAAAATTATTGATATTTTAATAAAAACGCATAACAGTACACTGTCTCATTAATGTGGACAATCATAAGACTTGATGTCCGTATTGAGTGATACGCGGTGTAAACTGTTCCATACACCGGTACGTCTACGTTAACAAATGTCGGTATTGTGAGACACTCAAAAATAAAATAATATTGCTATAAATTAACATAAATGCAAATAACATACAATATCTATAATTTATAAGCTTTCAGATAACACTTACATTATGTATATAAATATAATAAAATATATAATTTCATCCAAGTAAAAAACTGTACAGTGGTTATCATTCAACAATTTTAAGCCACGGTTTTGAATGCTAACAACAAACCTCATACTTTTTTAATTATTTATTAAAACATACAAGTAATAATTAACAATTAGACTCGTTAATTTCTTTCAAAAATTATAAAATTATGTGTTTATTATATTTTTTAAAATTATAATTTGGTATTCTTTTTATAAATTATTATATTCACATTGTGTATCATAAATAGGGACAGTGTCTCATAATATGGACTTCTACCATATGCTTATTTAAGTATAGTTTTTTACTATTTCAACAGCTGTTTACAGCGCTTTCGCTCAATCACCTCATCGAAGATTTGGCACCGTTATTATACATGTTTATAAGTTTTTCTTCCAGAATTATATATTCTATACATTTTTAGTGTGATACAAGAATACACATTGCTATATTGTTTTGAAAAAAAAACTAATCAATAAAAAAATATCATATCTATTTACAATATAGTGTACACCAGAAAATATAAGATTATGAAGGAAAAACATATATAATATTTCATTTCAGGAATATCATTTCGTATTATGTTTTACTAATTTAGGATAAGGATTTACTTCTGTGTCGTATAAACATTAATTTCACGACCTTTTATACACTGGCTCGACATAGTGACTACAGTGCATCTGATGATAAGTACAGTGCAGTCCAAAAACGAAAGCGATCATCAAAGGATGAGACTCCATTGATAGTCTCCGTCGTCATGTCGGCCCACATATACCGCAACTCAAGTCTAGGTATATGAGTTACTAGAGATACACAAGCTGATCCCGAAATTCGACAGGCCAAAGCGAGTCACCATGACGGTCTCTATACATGTGTACTGCGGTGATGACCCAGTTCGAGTAATCACCCTACCGCCCAAAAAAAAGCTCAAACATCGAATCAAATCAGCGCTGCAGACTTCCTCTGTGGCTTTAAGCTGATGAAGGTCCCATTTTCGCCAAGTTCATATGATTTTGTATTTTCTTTTGTTACTGTATGTTATTTGTGTTACTGCATTGAAATTTCTAGTTTTTTGTTAGTTTGTAGCGAAATAAATACGTTTCATTTCATTTCAATCCGAGACAATAACTTTAACCCATAAAAAAAACTCTATATTGGGATTAATGTCACGACTCGTAGCGTAGAAGTAAATGACTCACTGAATAGTCATTTATATTATTCGAAACATGCTAAATGGCATCCACAAACCTGTAGCAGCTTATAGGTGTATCTATTAGAACAGTTGAAAAGATCTAATTACGTTTGATTTATGATCGACGATCAAATTACATGCTCTCGGTACACGCATTGGTTCGCCCATGTTGTTATCTGTACTTGTTTATTTTGCTACCGTTATTGTGTTTTCATTATGAAGTTATATACAGGTGCATACCGACAATTCATCAGATACTTGCTCAAGAGCTCTATTTTGTCTTCAAATAACTTAAGATTGGTAAAGGGAAATTATGACCATGCGCGTAATGACTTATAAAATTAATTGATAAAACGTTATTATAAATTCCGATTACGAATTTACGTTAAATTTTGATGTCAATTTTCATACAAATCTAAATTTATAGAAGAAAAAATTTATTTTGCTTTATAATTACAATACTATTCCCAAAAACTTTCCAAAAAACACTGTATCGAATTTCGGATATTTTCTTAAAATAAACTTTAGGTACTCGTTTCCGTCCTTCTCTCGCAAACAATTAGGTAATCTAACGATTACCTAGATATTGCATTACTATATATTATTTATAAAAGCGGATTTACTTATAACATTGTTTCAAATTGTGGCTTAAATATTGAAAGTATATATCCCTTCTGTTATTAACAATCTACGATTGTAAATACATATAATAAATGAAGATTCCTAAAAAAGCGGTTATAAATCCTAACCAAAATATTTGAACAGATGCCGGAACGCGGATCCTTGTCCGGTTATAGAGATCCGTGTCGTCACTATAATTACGGCCCAATAACACGGCCGCGTCCGTGGCACGTCTATTTCGGACGCGTGTTGACGAACCCGGTAAACCCGACGCGACGCTTTTCCGGAATCAACTATCCTGTTTACCATTAATAGTATTTCAAACCATTGCATGGTAATAAAATCTCAAATTAGTATTCATTTTTATGCTTTCGCGGAGCTATTACCCTTTTGATGTTGTTTATATAGAGCAAGATAAAATGTATGCAAGCTTTGCGTGTATGGCACGCTTCGCTGGTTTGGGCACAGATTATAGAGGATGTGTGATGAAAAAGACACGCCCGCAAAATGAATTACTCACACTGAGTAATAAAGAATTAAACGAAGATCAAATAAAAAGAATTCTGTTAAAGTATATATTCTTTCTTCTTTTTTATTCAACCTTCAAGCTACTACCTAGTGCTGACTAAAGGTCTAATTTACCCTCTCCTGACGGTCGCGAACCTCGGCCAACCAATTTTTCCTGTTCACCTTCACTAGCTCATCGGTTCATCAGACAGGCTATCGTCCTATATTCCTAAGAAATAGATTATAGCGGATGAAGGTATTTTAATATTAAGAAGGCGAAATGGTGATTTGCAAGAATATAGAAAAGTGGCGATACCTTTACGAAGCGCTGCGTTTACGCGAGAAGACTCTTGATGTGACGGTAGATAAAGGAAAATATAGCAAGCAAATTCTCATGTGTAGTAAAAACGGCATGATTTTTGATCATAGTCTTAACAAGTTCCAGACCTTTAACCCCCCTGCCCGGTTCTGTTGTGAATGTCGGTCCCGGCTGCTAATGTATCGCAAGTTCGAAAAAAACTTTAATCCCAACCCAAATATTTTAATTAGATTTAAGTTGTTTTTATTTGTATATAGATAAAATATTATGTATTTATTATAGGTTTTGAAGGACATAATATAATGTTAACAGTGTTAAAAATCACCATATATATACGAAAAATTCACGAAAATTTTAGCACCCGTAGCATAAATAAAGAAGATTGAAAGAAGAAATTATGTAAATATTTTTTTGATTACATGCTATAATTAAACACGAGACTCTAATTAGCAAAATTCTTTTAAAACACATTTTACGAATTTATAATACTTTCTATTAAGATACATTCTAAAAGAATTGTCGATTCATCACAGCCTCGAAAAAACGTTCGTCTAAAATAAAATCCCAAAAACGTCGACAGCCGGTGACCCGCACGACCTATCGCCGAATTTTTAAACTTTCACAACATAAATGCATCATGAGAAACAAAATTAGGTTTTTATTAAATCACAAATGGCTTTCAGACGCACGAAAAAGTTATTGAGTATTATAATTCCATAGCATTAATGTTAATACACGTCACAATCATTTCGATTCGTGCAATTCATCGGTTATCGATACATCCTGCCAGTCATTAAGTTACACCGTCATTCAATGTGCATTACATAGGTATTAGTAGCAATATGAAAGTGGGTGGAAATTGAGAAAGTTTTTGCAGCGGATTATCATTGAGGACTAGCTTCTTATTGCGACTTTGTCTACAATAAACATTATAAAATACTGTATTAAATTACATCGTACAAACATATTTTACTGAGTAAAAACCAACTACTATTGTACTAACAACCAACAATACTTTAATATATTCATTAATAATTTTTATGATGGTAGGGTGAACTGGGTCGTGACCACAGTACACAAGTGTAAAGACCGTCATAGTGACTCGCTTTGGCCTGTCGCGTTTCGGGATCAGCTTGTGTATATCCAGTTACTCAAATACCTAGAAACCGACGACATGACGACAAAGACTATCAACGGATTTTCATCCTTTGATGGTCGCTTTCATTTTTGGACTACACTGTACTTACCATCAGGTACTCTGTAGTCACTATGTCGAGCCAGTGTAAAAAAGTAAATAGTTACAAGCAGTACAGAAAAGACGAGTTGCAACTCAAATTATATCTAAACAGTTGTCATTAAACATGTAGATATATGGATACAATAAAAACATTAAACATATTAGTAATTTAAAAATGTCTTATGTAAAATTATAAATAATATGCATGGACAAAACTGCATTTCTTTTTCAACCAATCGATTAAGACCAAAAATCTCGTTAAATTCTTATTTATTATTTTAAATGATATAATTTATAATGAAAATAGTACCACAACATACAACCACTAATGTATCTCTGCTCACCCCGAAAGTATAAAACAGCCGTAAAAACCATAAATTTTAAAATGTAAAACTATGTGGACCTACTGGAGCTAGGCCTGAGACCTCAGCCACCGCAAATCGGGAGCCCAGAGTAAAGAACTTCCTCACAATCTGTGTCATATGGAGTACCACTGAATACTGTAACCGACCCTTAATCTATCAACTAAGTGAGAGCCTCTTAAGATAGTAATCCAGACTTTTTACGATTAGTCTATTAATCAAAACAACTATCGGGACAATAATCCTTTAATTATTATTAACATAGAACTAAGTGAATAACTTATAAAATCTACCTATAGAAAGAGTATAAAACTTATGGACATAAATATTTAATGATATTACATAAACTTACATAAAAATGTATATGCAACTCAACTTAACAATCTCAATAACTACAGAAATAGCATCGAGCAAGGATTACGCTAATAACGTTATTAATGTAAACTTACGATAAGTACTGCGACAGAGGACACTGATCTTGAAATAGTACTAAAATCCGTTAATTTTCTAAAGATAATTTAGAGTTCCAGACTACTTGCATTCGGAATCTCACGATCGTTTTTGAACTCACAAGAATGATTCTAATATAAACTATTTAAATATTTAATCAGAATCATTCATTTTTCCCTTTAGCTTCGATCTAATGACATCCGGACACTGATTATCACCCGAAAGTAAACATATCTTGCGCGTGTTTCTACCGACATGATAAATTCGGTTGTTTTAGTTTGAGCCTCAGGCTGAGACTTTACTAAAATGTTACAACTTATATTATTTAATTAATATCAAAGTACATAATATGTCACCGATTTTCTCAATTCGGCTCAGTGAATACTTAGTCTATTCTCGAATCCCTATTATATATTCAGTTTATAGTCAGAGATGAACTTATTTCCTGAGCAAAAACTAACCAAAGTCAAAGTAGCATCTATAAATCTCAGCCATAGTCCCAAAATCAAAATGAAACATTTCGTCATTGTCAACGTAGTCCAACTTTCGAGAGAAACGTAATAAGTAATGACTATTCATGAAATGAACTTCGGTGTGATACAAAGCATTGTAATAACGACATCAGATTACAACAATAATACAGAAAGCATTATCTGGTGAGAAACTGCAATTACAGCGCAGTGGCGACTGACGGTAATGACCGTGCGCTGGTAATCAACGGTACACGCCGTTACTATGGAATGTTTACACCCAATTTAACATTAAACGCTCCACACTACTATGGGATCTTAGAATCTTTTTATAATGTTCAATACAAATGATTGCACTGGAAAGCCAAACTCGATATTACTCAATACACAAAATAGAAAAATAGAAGATAGCTAATTCGATAATTCGGGCCTGCCCTTATTTGACAAATACTCGTAATTATATCTAATCTGTCAATGTTTAAAACAAAACTATATACCTCTAGCTGAGAGGTTCTAGGAAGACTAAGTCTTAAGCCCCCTTAAGTCCCATTCCATCACCACCAACCAGTAAAAACCACTAAACATCGTTTCAGATGCCATTCGTATGTGGTGGATATTCCTTATAACCACACGGAAAGATTCGCTTCTACATTCATCATGTAAACAGCTGAGGAGTGCAATATGCTTCCAACGGCCATATTTCCGCGATCTTATTACCTGGGAGTCTTTAAGAGAAGAGTGAATAGGCATTTGTTAGGCGGACGCGGTTCATCATCGGACTCATCTTTAACTTCCACCAGGTGTGACTGAGGTCAAGCGTTCGCCATTAAATAATAAAAAACTAAATAATATTAAATATAAATTGCGTTAAATCGTATATCGATGTGATATATAATTAAAAATATACCGTTAAGCGATATCTTTTTAGAGGTAAACAAAGGATGATAGGGAGATGGTGCGCAGTGTCTAGCGCGCCGCCTGAGAGAGAGGTATTGGAGGCGTGGGCTCTATGTAACCCTTCCCAGAGAGGAAGCCTGAATAAGGCAGTTCGCTCCCCGGGCAACTGGACGGATTTGGTTTCCTAGGCCTGGGTGGAGTGATTAGAGAGACACCTCAGGGGTTTTAGTCAGTAGGCGTCTGACACACCGGGGTCGCTGCCCTCACAGTAATGACGATGATGGTCTTAGGCAGGATTTTCCCCCGGATTACAAAAAAAAGAGGTGGACAAAGATACATTAAAAGCTGATTTAGTTTTCGCTTATATGCCATGTCTAACGAGACCAATTGCGCAGCTGATCGTTATTTTAAAGATAGTGTACAGTATGCTTGATTTATCGAAGGCATGCGAGTTGCTTCACCATGATTTCCTTCACCGGTGAGCATATTTTATAACTAGGGGTACAACATAAAATACTTAAAGCTACTCTACCTAGTCCTTGACCCAGCTAGGTCAAGGTAGCTCCTACATAAGGCCTTTATGTTATATACGAGATTACAAGCATACCTTTCACACAGTCGCCATATTTTAACAAAATTAAATACCACCAACATTACCACTTACCGCCATTAAATTATAAAAGAATGTTTCATATTATTCGTTTATTTGAAAAATAATAGTTAACATTTACTAAGAGCACAGAGTGCAAACGTAACTTTCGGAGAATGAAATTTTTTTTTGTAAAGGTCTGCCTGATATCCAGTGTAACAGAAAGTATAACTGTATAAATATGCGTGAAAAGTATAATTATGTATATAACAAAATAAATATATTCTCCTACATTAAAGTTTTTTTTTTTTTAAGAGACTTTTACTCTAGTTTACATGTCAACTAAAGGGTGTCTCAGAATGTTTTTCATTTTTTGATGTTAAATAAAAAACAACATTATCCATTAAAACTTGTTTTATTTATTGTTAAATTAAAGAGCAGATCTTGAAGTTTATTTATGAAAAACAACCGTTTGCAAATGTTCACCATTTACTTGTTCACACTCATTTAGCCTGGAGCTAAAATTTTCAATCACTCGCTGGAGCATTGCTCTTGGAATAGCGTTGATTTCTTCAGTGATTCTTTGCTTCAAAACGTTCAGGTTTGGTGGCAATGGATTGTAAACTTTACTTTTTAGGTAGCCCCATAAGAAAAAATCAGCAGGCGTTAAATCAGGACTCCTCGGTGGCCAGTTTATGTCTCCTCGGCGGCTTATCACTCTTCCGGGGAATAAATCGTGAAGAGCAGCTAATGAGTCATTTGTTACATGAGAAGTGGCCCCATCTTGCTGGAAAAAGGTGTTGCGGTTGTAGCCAGACTGGTTTTGCATTTCTGTAGCCAAAAAAGTCCGGATCATATGGCAATATCGATCAGAATTAAAGGTCTGAGTTCGACCTCGGTTATCCTCAAAAAAATAAGGACCGATAATTCCTTGACTTGATATGGCAGCCCAAACAACCACTTTTGGTGAGTACAAGGGCTTCTGATGCAGTTCTAGCGGATTCTCGGTAGCCCAGTATCTGCAATTTTGTTTATTCACGTGACCGTTGATGTGAAAATTCGATTCGTCGGAGAACCAGATGTTATTGAAACTCCTAAAACGGTTTTTCATTGTCCTGCAGAATTCGAATCGTTTATCAGGATCATCAGGCTTCATTTCTTGAACAATAACAATTTTATATGGGTGAAAATGCAAATCTTTCGAAATAATGCGATAAACCGTAGATTTGTTCAAATTCAGAGAAGCTGCGAGCAATCTCAACGACTGTCGTGGGTCGTCCATAACAGACTGGCGAACGCGGTCGACGTTCGTGCTCGCCCTTGATGTCCTTTTGCGCCCAGATGATTTGTCCGGCATTGTATTCCCAGTCTCTTCAAACTTGCACACCCAATGTTTAATTAAATTGGCACTTGGCACATGTTTTAAGCTTGTTAAATTAAAATGTGTCCTGTAGAGACGACGAACAATAGTGTAGGAATCGTTGTTTTTATAAAACGCTCGCACGCAAAACGCGCGCTGCGGTCCCGTGAAACGATTCATGGCTACTAAACTTAACAAGCCGGCCAAGCGTTTGAGACCACTCCCCTCCCCCTGCTACCAGCGATCGGCGCGTATTGGTCAATTCAAAAACGAAAAACATTCTGAGACACCCCTTATTATCGTATAACACGTTCCTTCATAGCACCCATAATCTGAAAACTGATTTTCGTATTTTATTTTCATTTTACAGTCGCATTTCCATCTTACGTCACGTTCAAAGTTTTATTCACATAAGATGATATAATTATTGTCATTTGCAAGGCTGGGAATTGATAGAGACTAAATTTTGAATGTTTTTAAGTAAAGTTAATTGTCTCTGAAAACATATTAGTAATCGCTTCATTATAATATGTCGTATTTCTAGTATGCTTTCAAATATCCCAACGTCTAGTTTGTTTATTCTAAAGGGACCTAACAAGCGCATTTGAAAATACAAAGTATTTTTTGAGAAAAATAATAATCATGCAAACAATGCGATAGGTCCATGCAAAGTAGTTATGAGCGTTAATTATACCATCAAATCCCATTGGGCTATGTGAGGCTCAGTGGACCTTTCACCACAGTGGCATCAGGGGCATAGTGGTGATCAAGGATGCATGATGATTCTAGAGCTTTAGTTCTTAGAGTGTAGCCTAAAACATGAAAGAAAGCGATTTTCGTTTGATTTTTTATACTGACTGGACAAAGTGAGCGCGTATTACTTGATAGAAAATCCAATGTAATTCGAGAATGGCAGCAACTATCTAGGGACGGAAATCCATTGACAAACAACATTGTTACGTCGGTCTACATATACCACGACAGAAGGGCTCTAGGTATTATAATGTACGCAACTGGACGTACATAAACTTATTCTGAAATGCGACAAGCTAAAGCGAGTCACTATAGCAGTCTTTTCACTAATGTACTGTGGTCATAATGCAGTTTATTCTATTTTCCTACCACCATAAATTAATTTTCAAACAAACAGAACTGATTATAGGCTGAAATAAATTATTTTATTATTAAAAAATCAATATTGATGTAATTCAATAATAACTTTACTGGACCGATTAGTAATCTATTAATATATAATAATAGAAGCGTTTCGATTACTATAAAAAAAAAATCATTTGATAGAAAATCTACATTTTAAACAACTACTTAATGATCGAGTACGCTCTCAAAATCAACGCAATATTATTAAGTCGGCTTACCATTCGATTCATAATAAGTCCGTTTATATCTCTAACGAAAAATATGTATTATTACGTTTTTACTCCTAATTTATTGTTATAAGTACCGCCTGCACCGTAAAGCATAAAACGAATTGAGAATACGCAGAGCATAATTTATCTCTTAATCCAACTACACTTTATACAAAATTATGAAGGAATTTGAGTCCACAACTATTTAAACTTGCGACATCCATCCCTAGACAATTTCACGCATTTAATAGCGGAAGCAGTGTTGTGGTCCCAACGGAAATAGCAAACTCTGACATGTTATGACTGTTATAAGCTAACGTCTCATCGGAAAATGCTATATTTAGGTCATTTATTACACAAACAATCAACTACAATATTTTAACTTTCATGGAAACATTAACTATCTGTTATTTTTCCTATAGATCTACATTCGAACATACGAGTGTACAAAATTTACTAACAACCTATATATTTAATTGTAAAGTGAATAGTATAGGTAATTGTAAATATAATAAACGCTCTTCTAGGTCGACAGTGCGACGGTGACAGTTCTTATATTGTAGTTGTCCATAGGTGACGGCTTATCATAAGGTGGGCTTTTCGCCTGTGTGCCGTCTTTCATATAAAAAAGCTTTCATCAAAATCCTACACATATAACTGAGAGCTAATAAAATTATAAATTTAGATCTCATAGATTAATTATGTCAATTGTATACCAGCAAATACAAACAAAACATTGTTATTTTTGTAGTATTTCAACAACAATGTTTATTACCCAGTCAAAAGGATATTTTGATTTTTTTAAGGTTGTAACGATTTTGGGTTTATTGTTAAGTACTTACATGATGTAATTTTAACTATATTAATTAATTTTTACCCTTACAAAAGTAACTTAGTTATAACTGTATAAAAATATTTTCTCACAAGATAAAGTATGAACTTCCCATAATAACATATAAAGCTCTACTGCTGTATTTACCGCTTCATCTCAATAAAACACATAGTTAACACTAAAAGCGGAACATCCGCAACATTAAATCATTGAAAGACTAACTTCGTTCCAAGCAATAAACACTTCAATATTCAGAATAACGGGCGCATCGCCCTGATCGAGAACGCCTATCAGTGGCCGATAAGCCTTTTAATTAACTTTTAGTAATTTATGTCTTTATTAGATGCAGACGTGATTGAATATACTGCACAACTCTTCAACGAACCAATAAGAGTATATCTAACTATGAATATTACATAATCCTTTCTGCTCGAAAATCGATCAATGGATGAATGTCGTAATTTATTGCTGCAAGTCGCCAATTTTTAAGCAAACGTTTAAACTATGGCTAAAGTTCGTTGCCACAAAAAGATATTTATGTCTTATATAAATTGAAATATCAAATACGAGTCCGTTTTTTCTTTATTAGCAATTAAACATCTTTTATAGGAACTCTGATTTGCCACTAAACAGTGGCACGAAGACTGAGATTCATAGACGCTATTTCGACTTAGCTTAGCAAAGTTCTCAAAAAATAAATTCGTTTTAACACAAAATTGAATATGTAATAGGAACTAAAGTATAGCCGCAATATTCGAAGACCCAAGTCCAAGTTGACAAAATCGGTGACTTATCAAATCTTTTGACATTCATTAAGTAATATCAATTTTAATGTTTTAGTAAAGTCTAGGCAAACTTAATACTAGATTGCCCAGAGCAGTCATTTTGACTGTTTTTAAAGTTTAGTTATATAAAAAAATTATTTATTTATAAGGAATCATTTTTTTTAAATATTATGACTTTTTATATATTATCTTATAGCATTTATTAATAGTTGTACTTACCTCCCCCCTCTCTTTATTCCCTATATACGTATGTTCTATACCTATATTTAATCTTTCTAGTGTGAAAATTGCGTCTATAAACCACAGCCTTATCCTTTGCGTAAGCCTTTCAATAAAGCCAAAAGTTTTGATTTACTGAAATATATTTAATATTGTTATTCGCCAACGGGCCAATTAAAGTCATTTAAACAAGCCACGTTTTTAGTACAATGTTCATAAAGATGAAAGTAAACATGACTAAGTCGTAACTATGAATCATCTTGATGATTATTTATCAGTGTCAGCAATAACATAGTAAATGCAACAAGATGACCAGCCAATCGCACGGCTGTCGAGTTGCACGATCACTGGTATTGCTTTCTGATCACAGTGGATATCGCTCACGACACAGTGTGATTGACTTCGCAGATTGCAAGGAATTTTAGTTCGTTGCGATGTTAACGAATTTAACTTCATAAATCTTTTTTGTTTAGGCTTGTTACTATTATAATACTAAACCAATTTTTAAAACTTCAGCAATTTCAACTAGATATATCACAAACGGAGCAATCTTTTTTATTTTATTTTTCAAAGCAGACGTTTACCATAGACTTCACAAAGAAGGTACATTAAATTGTGTAGTTTTAAAAGGTATATTAAACTGTTCAATCTGAAGGATTAAGTGAAATACCTATTCTTAACACGTTCGCTACCAGTACCGCGTATATGCGTCGTCTCAGTTCTTGAATTTGAGCGCGCCGCCGCAAATGAGAGGCGTGTTTGCTTTTTCAGTTTATTACAAATTCTTAACCTAATATTTTTCCGAAACAGTTGTAATGGCCTGTAAAAGAATATAATGGATTCAGACTGACCTTGTTTTGGAGATAATTATTATATTTTTCAAAATTAAATGGCATTTAAAGTCATATTATAAGAAAAAATTCCATGGACTGTGGTTCAAGATTTTTTTCTAGCGCCGGTAGCAAACGTGTTAAGCATGGTGGTTGAACTAATCCTATCATAGGCTTAAATAAAGCTAACTAGATAAGAAAATACACTTCAAAGATAAATAAATCAATCAATAAAATCAATTCGCCCTTAATCACAAGCTGCTTCGTTGCAAATAATCGTCGGAAGTCAACGAATTAAGTACATAAGCGCATCTGGCCGCGTAATTACAGTGATCGGATCAAGTTGCTAGATAAAATTTATGTATCCATGACGAGAGGCGCCCGTCTTACTGCAAACGGACACCGATTGCATATAGAATAGACATTATCCCTTTACCTGATAATGGTTAAATTGAACTTGCTGAACACTTAAACAAGGTAGTAATAGTCTTAACATGCACTGGTTTACAAGAGATAAGTTTGAACGTACCATGCAGTAGAATATATCAGGAACCTAAGCCTATTGATAGCTGTATGCTTGTTTACTGTAATATTTCAATATTTTTTTGCTAACTAAAACCATTTTATATTTAATAACATAATAACATCTTTTAGCATGTACAATATTTTACGACGATTACTTCCAAATAAATACATTTACATAAAGCTAACAGAAACTTATCTTAATTCTAACTTTAATAAGTATATAATATTTAATAATAGTTTTACTTCAAATATTTTTATACAAAATTGCTTTTTTTACTCTACCGGTCTATTATAGGCTTACTCATAAGTAAGTTATACATAGCAAAGCCATCAAGGTTAAATAATTATGGTATAATTAGTGTAATACGCAAATCGACATAAATATTGCGTCAAAACAGGATAAGTGTTAGTTATAAAACTAAATATACCTACAAATATATTCCAATATTGCGCAGTGGATTCTGTGATTATTGTAACGAATGGTCAATGATACATAAACTTTATCAAAGTACCTTAAATTTTGGCAATATCAATTTATAACAACACAAGCAAATCGAAGAAAATGTTTTAACGTGACATAAAATGGAAAAGGGCGTTATAAATGATCTTTGTATATAAACCGACCTACGTAGACCAAACAAAAAGAGTTCTGATGAAGGGTAAACGTCAAAAGTGAGCGGTATCGGCGAGAATGCATGAAGGGACTACTGTATGTTAAGGAAGCGAAAGAGGTTTGCAAGAATAGAGAGAAATGGCGTTCCATCCCCTCTGCCTACCGCGATAGGAATTCGGCGTGTGATGTTAGATTGATAGATGTATACAAAATGAGTTGTTTTTGTACCCGTACGCATTATTAAACCATTTGTCCTATTGCGTTAAAACCTCGACGAGCAATGCCCAAACCCTCCAGGGATTTTTTAATTACTTATTCTGTTTGATGATACATGACATTTTAAAAGTATTACATAACGAGATAAATAACTAATAATATAGGGTGTCCAGCGGGAATTTTTCAACTTTAAATTGCACCCATTGAAATACTAGCGGGGTGAGGTAGGCAGGAGGGGTACCATTTAAAGTGCGGGGTTTGCGGATTTACTAATCGCCATGAGTCGCTGGTCAGGAGCGCACCGCGCGTTTGCGGTTGAGCAGAACTTGAAGAGCGGAGAATCGTTGGTTCGCGCGCGCCGCGTTTTTTGTACTCATTTTAATATTCGACAACTAAATGATGGTCCGAGCACGCAACTTATCTGGTCATGGGTACAAAGATTCAGGCAAGAAGGCACACTGGTCCACAGAGCTCCTCCGAGACCATCAACGTCAGCAACAACGCCCGAACGTGTGTCTGAAGTTCAAAATGAAATTATTCGAAATCCACGTAAATCGATTAGAAAGATTGCGCTCTCCACAGGAATAAAAAAATCAACAGTGCATGTTATTTTGAAAAAAAAATTAAGGCTCCATCCTTACAAAATGCAAATTGTTCCGGCTCTCAACGAAAGTGACTATCCTTTGCAAAAAACCTTCGCAAGAACAATGCCGGAACGCTTTCGGACACCTACCACGCTAGGAAACATTTTGTTTAGCGACGAAGCACATTTTCATATTGATGGATATGTTAACAAACAGAATATGAGATACTGGTGCCCGAAAAACCCTAGAGAACGCCATCAAAAACGTTTACATTGTTTAAAAACGACAGTTTGGTGTGCCCTTTCAGCCAGCGGGGTAATTGGCCCTTATTTTTTTAACCAAGGAGAGACAGTAACTGCTCCGGTCTATTGCCGTATGATAGACGAGTTTCTGTTACCGCAATTGCAGCTTTATTCTGGGTACAACAACAGAACACAATTTCAGCAAGACGGTGCCACTCCGCATACTGCTAGGGTGTCGATGGAAAAGTTGAGGACAATTTTTTCAAATAAACTGATCAGCAAGTACGGAGACATCCTGTGGCCGCCTCGGTCGCCCGACCTCACGCCATGCGATTTTTTTTATGGGGATACCTTAAATCAAAAGTTTATAATAACAATCCCCGGACAATTGAGGCTCTGCAGAACAATATTCGTCGTGAAGTTCAAAGCATTACTCCAGAGCTTTGCCGTCGCGTAATTGCAAATGTAAGGGTCCGACTACAAGAGTGTTTAGAGAAAAACGGCCATCATTTAGACGATATAGTGTATAAAAAATGAAATCCGCATTATTGTTCTCCATTTTATGCTAATAAAAATAAATAAAACAGATGTAGTTTTTTTTAATTTAACTTTTAAAGTTGAAAATTTTCCGCTGGACACCCTATATTACAACTTCTATGGTACATTGGAGCGGTTATAATAAAAGTGTGTTTACAATTAACACGTAGGTTAGTATTGTGGCAACTGCTACGCAACTGTCTTTTATTGCTTGATTCGTGGGTCATTTGTCAAATGCTTAGATGTCTATTTTAGTATCAAAGAAAGCGACGACGAACTCTTACAAAAAACGCATTGAGAAAACGCGTAAAGTTATACAGGGTGGAAATATCTTACGAGTATATCTCCTCACAAGACATTGTAGCTAGCAAACTTTACTCACAGGAAACATATATTTTTAAGCAGAGATATTATTTTATATAGTGACTTTATTAGCTGAATTTAGAATTTGTACGAAAAATAACACCTGCGGCTTATATATCATAATAAACATAAACAGAATCAATATTAAGGATAATTACTTTTTATAAGAAACATGAATGAAACACTTCTATTTGAAGTGCGTACTTACAAAAGGTACTTAATGTTTTGTAAGGTCCAAATACTGAACATTGTCATATTCCATTTTGGAGTATGTGAAAAATCAGTTCAATATTTTCTGTATACAGGGTGACAGGAAATGCGATACATTCCTTGATAGAAGTTGAAGTACAGCTTATTTGCAGTCATTTACCTTACACAATACAACAATACAAAACATTCCATACATATTTTCTTGGAAATGCTTCGTTTATTTACCTAAAACATATATTTTTTTGCAAAACGATACTTGGCTTTTTAGCTTTTACTAAAGTAATGACGATTCCTTCTTGCAAATTTAAAATGAGATGAAATATTTAAAGTGATTATTATTTAGCTATACGAATACAGCAAAAACAATAACATTGTTTTGTATTTGTCACTACAAGGGCACATTTTAACATAAAAACTGGAGTTTTTTTTTTTAAATACTTAAATCTTGAATAACTCAGAAATGAACAAGTTTCAGGCATGGTGTCATATGACTTAAATGATTGCAAATAAGCTGTACTTCTACTTCTATCAAGGAATGTATCGCATTTCCTGTCATCCTGTATATCAGGATAACATACAAATAATATTTTTCTAATAGCCTAAACATAATTACTACAATCAATTAAACAACAATACACATTGACAATTAATTTATTAAAAGATTTGCGTCGTGAATATAAATGAAAATAGAATATATTGATCATACTAATTAGAAGGGAAAGGACAAGGGGTATCGTCGAAACAAATAATATAAGGGCCCATTGGACTGCAGTGAAAGTACGATGAAGACATGGTATAATTCGGCCAAGCCCATTACATGGATAACAGGCTCATAACTCTCCCGTTATTTCGTGTAAAGGATGCAATACATACGTGACTAAAATCACCACGAGCGTTCGAACTATTCATATTAATATCAACGGCCTATTGTTTGCATCCAGTTCAAATACACCATAAATATTAGGTTAGTATACCGTTTTAAGGTGCAGCAGTTCGGAATTCCATCGCTTCGTTGGTTTGAGGAATTTAAAGGTTTCCCGAATGTAGGACCTAGTAGAAAAAATATCTCATTCAACATAATAAGAAAGGAGATCAATATAGATTGTATATATTTTAGGAATCTATATTTTTATTTCGGTGGACATTTTGTATTTAAGTAAAAAGTTTACAAAAATAGATAAGACAATGTTCGGAATTTTTTCCACTTGACGCTTTAAAAATAGAGCTAAGAGTTGTGGATTAATTTATCCAAATTTATACTTATCACGCCGTATTCACAATTAATACTCATACCAAGAAACCTATTCACAATAATACTAACATCATATTAAATAATAATAATATATCGTCACACTATATTTCTTTCATCCATCCTTAACTTCCCTTCCTTTCCGTCCTTCTTTCATTCTTTCCTTTCCTTCCTTCTCCTTTAATTATTGTTAATATTTGAAAAAATACTTTTTTATTTATTGTTTATGAAAAAATAGATTCAAAATAATGCAATGAAATATTGGTTATTTTACACAAATTTCCACGATTGCTGTTACAAATATTGTCTGAATATTATTACCGATATAGGATAATACTGCATTTCTTATTAAATATGATAGTAACATAGCGCGTTTGAAATCAAAAGCTCAGTAAAACTGTAAGACAGTTTCAGTACTACTACGGGAAAGGCCTAAAACTATTTCCATACATGGTTTTCGCATTAAACACAGCCGGTGGTCGACTATTATGTACAACTAAAATGTAACTTGAAGCCCGTCATAGCTCTTTCGACCAATCAATGTATGGTAAAAGCTATTCCAAACGGATTATTTTACATTTCATTTTGTCGCTTTTCACATAAATTTCATCCGTAACGTTTCTATTAATAAACTAGCTGTCCCGGCAGACCTTGTTCTGCCCTATTTCTCTAAAACAAAGTCACATTGTTTTTTTTAATGTTAATAGCTATTGGCCTGTCGGCTGTTTTTTGAAAATTGTTTGAAGGAACCTGGCCTTAATGCTATATGTATAAAAATTGACAAATATTGACATTAATATTTATGGTAGAAGTCCATATTATGGGACACTGTCCCTATTTATGATACACAATGTGAATATAATCATTTATAAAAAGAATACCAAATTATACTTTTAAAAAATATAATAAACACATAATTTTATCATTTTTGAATGAAATTAACAAGTCTAATTGTTAATTATTACTTGTATGTTTTGAAAAAAAAATTATAAAAGCATGAGGTTTGTTGTTGGTATTCAAAACCGTGGCTTAAAAGAGTTGAACGATAACTACTGTACAGTTTTTTACTTGTATGAAATTATATATTTTATTATATTTATATACATAATGTAAGTGTAATCTAAAAGCTTATTAATTATAAATATTGTATGTTATTTGCATTTATGTTAATTTATAGCAATATTATTTTATTTTTGAGTGTCTCACAATACCGACACTTGTTAACGTAGACGTACCGGTATATGGAACACTTTACACCGCGTATCACTCAATACGGACATCAAGTCTTATGATTGTCCCCATTAATGAGACAGTGTACTGTTATGCGTTTTTAATTAAAATATCAATAATTTTTAGTATTAAAAAAGTAAAATGATTAAATATAACAAATTATTTATCAGCATAACTTCAAATAGTTATTTCTGAGTAAGTATTTTCAATTTAATTACGTTAATTTCAAAACTGAACCTAAAATCAAAACATTAATTTTGCAAGTTTTTTTTTCTTTTTTTTTATTTGATATTATTGAAATATTTAAAATATGTTTTTTTATACTTTTATTAATTAGTGAAATTTTTTTTTTTACTCTGGCTCGACATAGTGACTACAGAGTACCTGATGGTAAGTACAGTGTAATCCAAAAACGAAAGCGACTATCAAAGGATGAAAATCCATTGATAGTCTCCAACGTCATGTCAGCCCATATATACCACGACTGAAGGTCTCTAGGTATATGAGCTACTGGATATACACAAGCTGATCCCGAAACGCGACAAGCCGAAACTGGTCATTATGACGGGCTTTACACCCATGTAATGTGGTCGCGATCCAGGCGGGCACCGACGCCCTACCACCTCGCTGCTGCTCGTTTAGCACCACCCAGGAGTCACGTGTAGGGAAACTAGGGTAAAGCCTACGGACGCGAGCAGCTTCGACTCCCCCCATCGACATATCTCTCGATATTTTAGGTTACGTGTCAACAGTGAACAACAAAAAACAAATTATTGAAAATCGGAGTAATGGGGACAACAGCCGTCTCAATCAGCAAAAAAGAAAGTGTTGTGTTCAAAAGTGCTTGATAAAAGACTTAAATATGACCCAATATATGTAGAAAATGCTTTAAAAGCAATAAAAGATACCGGGTCATCATTACGGAGAGTAGCTGTTGCCTTCGAAGTATCTGTGGCTACTCTAGGCAGAAAAAAAGTATTGGGCTAGATGAGATAAAAAAAAATCTAAACCAGAAACAGTCTTATCGTCTCAGGAAGAAGATGATATTGTCAAATGGGTGCTAGACAGGGCTGCAATAGGAGCACCTGTAACAAAAACTGAGTTATTGGATTGTGTTCAAAAATATGTCCAAAAATTAGCTGTAAAAACTCCGTTTACAGAGTCGTCCTAGTCGCCACTGGTATGAAGGGTTTAGAAAACGTCATTCAGAATTAGCTATAAGGAAACCCCAACATTTGAGTGTTACAAGAGCAGCTGTCACTTGTGTAGAATTGCAAGAGTGGTTTAAAAAGTCTGGAGTATATTTCGAAAGTAAAAATGTATGTAATATTTCTCCTACAATTTTTTTTAACTGTGATGAAAGATGTTTACTCCTCTGTCCTGAAGCAGAGAGCGTGTTGGCATAAAAAGGATCACCATTCCACCGCGAAACCACTAGACATCGTGTGGGATAACATCCGTATGTGGTGGATGTTCCTTATATCAGCACGAAAAGATTCGCTTCTACATTCATCATGCGAACGGCTAAAGAATGGAATACGCTTCCAGAGGCAGTATTTTCGCGATGTTATGACCTGGGAGTCTTTAAGAGAAGAGTGAATAGGTAATAAGTGAACACGTTTCATCGTCGGACTCATCTTCACCTTCCACCAGGTGTGATTGAGGTCAAGCGTTCGCCTATAAGTAATAAAAAAAAAGTTACAAGAAGAAAAGAAAAAACTGATGGACAAAGTAAAAGAACTGCAGAAGAAAATTAAAGAATAAAAGTGAATTAAATATTTTTATAATTTTCATTTATTTCTCATTTAATTTAGTAAAGACTAATTATTTGTTATTTCAGATTCAAGTTTATTATCTATTTTATAAGTATTGTGATTTAAAATTAATAAATAGTTATTTTAAAATCAGTCTTATTGATTTCTAAACTGTCTTAAAAATAGGGACATACATCATGAGACATTGGGGACATCTACTTTTTAAGTGTCTCATAAATAGGGACATAGAGGTTCCTCTCATAAAAGGCTATTAATATTATTTTTACAAATTAACATTCAATAAAAACTAGCTATATTAATTAAATAATCATAAGACAATTGTATGATACGATTTAAATAGTATTTTTGACTTAAACAGATTATATAATAGCGGTAATGTACGACCAACCTGAAAATGTGTCTCATAATACGGACTTTTACCATATACGTCACTCAATTGTTTTGCCTTCTCGGAAGCCGTCCACTGACGTTTAAACTTTATGATATGGTGTTAAAGTTCAAATTGACTTTTAAATATTATTACGATTTTTTTGTATGAGAATATAGAAAAGTGCTGTTTTTAGACTTTTTCAGACAATTTTTTTAATTTTTCTCTCCGTAATAACCTTCCCCAGACTTCAACAAACACAACAAAAAAGAAATCAGCCAAATCGGTTCACCCGTTCTCGAGTTTCGCGCTTATCAAGACATTTAGCGATTCATTTTTATATTATAGATTACATTAAATTGATACACTATAGCACAGAAGTAGATTAAATAAAGGTATGAGGTATTCATTTTATTTAAAGAATTTTAGGACATTATTCGGATACGAGTCTGAATTTTATTATAATAATATTAGGTCCTTACATATGAAATTGGCGTTTTGTATGGGAGGAACAAAAAGTCGAATATTTTTTAATATAATATATTTAATTAATCAAAGTATGAACCATTATTTTCTATGCACTTTTGCCATCTCATCGGTAGTTCATTGATCCCTTTACTAAAAAACCAGTCGGACGGGAATCAATAAAATCTTTGAAGGCGATTTGGACTGCCCCATCGGAGTTGAATTTTTTCCCTTGCAAGAAGTTATCCAAATTTCGAAAAAAATGGTAATCTGTTGGAGCAAGGTCCGGGGAGCACGGAGGATGTCTTAGACTTTCCAATTGAAGCTCTTCTAATTTAGTAGCCGTCTGTTGCGCAGTGTGTGGTCTAGCGTTGTCGTGAAGCAGCAGTGGCGTGGAGCGATTGACCAGCCTAGGTTGTTTATCCGCTAGCTTTTCCATCATGGTTTGCAATTGCTGACAATAGACATCAGCCGTAATAGTCTGGCCAGATTTGAGAAAACTGTAATGAACAATACCGGCACTAGTCCACCAAACGCTTACAAGTAACTTTTTTGGGGTTAATTTTCGCTTGGGGCAGGATTTGGCTGGCTGGCCAGGATCCAACCATTGCGCTGAGCGCTTCCGATTATCGTAAAGAACCCATTTTTCATCACAGGTAATGATTCGGTTTAAAATACCTTCATTATTGTGCCGGTTTAGTAATGTAACGCAGCAGTCGACGCGCGTTTGCCGGTTTGCTTCAGTCAATTCGTGAGGTACCCACCTTTCAAGCTTTTTAATCTTCCCAATTTGCTTCAAGTGAATTAAAACAGTTTTATCACTAACATCGCAGCCTGCAGCTAACTCGGACGTGGTTTGCGATGGATCCGCTTCCACAATAGCCTTCAACTCTTCATTATCAACTTGAGTCTCAGGCCGTCCACGGGGCTTGTTCTGCAGGTCGAAATTTCCAGAACGAAAACGTTGGAACCAAAAACGAACTATGTTTTCTTTTGCAACACGACCGCCATACACATCATTCACCCTTCGAGTTGTTTCCGCAACACTAGTGCCACGGCGGAACTCGTACTCGTAAATAATGCGATATTTTAAGTTTTCCATTTTGTAAAATGAGTGACGCAAACAGAAAAAAACAGAAGAAAAAAACAAATGAATGACGATCATCGAAGCACAAATACATGAGTCTATAGCTGTACAAATTTGAATTTGGAATTCCTTACCAAAGAGGAGAAATTTGTGATTAAAGTGGCCAGTACGAAAAACGCCAATTTCATATGTAAGGACCTAATATTACCAAAACCTGAATACTTGCCTCTATAATAATTACAATAAGAATGTATAATAAAAACCACTGTATTTTTGGAATCGGTAAAAAACGCTGATTCAGAAAATATATATTACTATTATCACCAAAAAATGTCGCTTAAACCAAATAGCCTTTCACTCCTCGATATGTTTCTTGTCCTATTACACACAACATACGAGCTTAAAGTCAACAATATAAAGAAACTACAATATCATTCGGATATTTCTGTTAATTGATCAATATCTTGAAATATTGGAGATTTCTGCTTATCCATAATTAAGTTAGGTTGTTATGATTTGTGAAACTTTGCATCACTAAAATATATACGTTTATCGATGTGTAAATTCTTAAAATAAAAATTACACATTTTATGAGTTTATTAAATGGTTTTGTTACATTGTAAATACTAAACAGGTGCACTTACTGCTAAGTACGTTTAAAACAGTTCTCATGTTGGGCATGCTAAGGGATACCGCTATGCAATTTACAACGACCGACACATATTATAGTTTTATTATAATTATTCAAGACATAATCTATCGGTTTCGAACAATTTCTCAGCAGGAAGCTGGGTACTAATGGACTTGCATATTTATAAGTGTGTAACATCAAAATAATATGGCTTGCGGTTACGCCCACGGGTAAAACCGCACGATACCTTTTAGACAAATTATTTTATCGTTTCGATTTATTTCTACTAACGCTCGTTTGCAGAAATGTTTTGCAACTTTTAAAAACTATATTTACACTAATGTTGACAATTTGTTTGTCACAATAATTAAAAGGGATTTATATATTCGCTTTTAAGTTACTTGATTTCTGCAGCTTTAGCATTAAAGACTTCAAATGGGGCTTCTAAGCAAGTTATTACGATTCTAAGTAATTATTTCAAAATTTTTGCAAAATCTCTGTTAGTCTGTACAACACTACTGTATACTGTATCTGTGTGTGCGTGTGTGTGTATTGAACTTAACCCCCCTACTCGCGTGCCCGAAGCAGCGATATCCCCGCATACTTACATACACTACACTTTAAAGTTGAACATAAATATTCTTTTACTTATTATTCTAGTTACACACTAGCGAAGCCGCGAAAAGGGTCTCTGGCGTATAATAAATAGACGGTTTTCTTTATATTCTTAGGCGACAAAATCAAGTCACTAGCTACACTTTCTCCATATCGATCAAGATTACGCTGACAAAGCCATTACGTTGAGTAAATCCATAACAAGCCGACATTCGACTTCATAATAAATACCCCGTATAAAATCGACATAACACGTCCAACGCCATATTATATCTGATGATACGTCAATCCGAACCACGAGACGTGTCATTACAAATTATTTATTCACATTTATCTCGGATATCTTCGAACACCATACGAATTGTACAAAACGATCTATCGACAGCGATATGTTACTTAAAATAAACTTATCTATCTGATAATATGTTATTCGTTTATAACAACATTTACTGCTTACATTAATGTTTTTTTTTATTATACGTTCTATTACTGTATCCTATATTATAACCACATATATTTTATAATAATAATTGTAACATAAATTAATTCGGGCATAATGTAACTGTGTGTGTTTTCAATTTTTTTTTTTCACACATTGACCTAGTCACAAACTAAGCTAGCAGCGTTCATAACCCAGGCGATGCGTGTCCAGCCCGCCGCGTGAGAGGTTTTGGAGGAATGGGCTCTTTAATCCTATTCTTCCCAGAGAGGCAGCCTCAACAAGGTTTTTGACTCCCCGGGCATCCGGATGAATTTGGTTTCCCGGGCCCGAGTGGAGCGATTAGAGGGACACCCTGGGAGTTTTTAGTGAGTAGGATTCTGACACACCGGGTTCGCTATCCTCACAGCGTTTCTGATGCCCCTTTGTAGGATTTTCCTTTGTAGGAGTTACCAAAAAAGCGTTCATAACCTGTGTACTATTACTAGATAAATATATATATTTAATTACATATACATATCTATGGCTCGCGACAAATTTGCTCATCACAAAAAGTCCACCGCTGACCGAACTCGAACCTAGGACCTTCACCATTACAGGTAGGATATAACCTACGTAATCAGGTCGTTATATAAAAATTTACACGAACTTTGTTTTAAGCTTTGAATAAGTATATAGCACGCTACAGAGAGTGTTTTTAAGTAAATTATTATGGGAAAATACTAAACTTGAAGAGATACAAAAATATGGTCTCAGAAAGCTTTAGCTCTTTTATTCCAAAATAAAATTGGCTTTGTTAAAATTTTAGTCAAGCATTTAAAAAATTAAAATAAATTACTGTTAAAATTTGTTTTTTTTCTCAGAAATGAACACAATTTCCTACCAAAATCACTAACTGGTCTCATGAAACTTGACTTGTTTGGGAGTCGAAGCTGCTCGCGTCCGTAGGCTTTACTCTAGTTTCCCTACACGTGACTCCTGGGTGGTGCTAAACGAGCAGCAGCGAGGTGGTAGGGCGTCGGTGCCCGTCTGGATCGCGACCACAGTACATGGGTGTAAAGCCCGTCATAGTGACCAGTTTGGACTTGTCGCGTTTCGAGATCAGCTTGTGTATATCCAGTAGCTCATATACCTAGGGACCTTCAGTCGTGGTATATGTGGGCTGACATGACGATGTAGACTATCAATGGATTTTCATCCTTTGATAGTCGCTTTCGTATTTGGACTACACTGTACTTACCATCAGGTACTCTGCAGTCACTATGTCGAGCCAGTGTAAAAAAAAATAACAACAAAAATCTGAAGAGGGTAAGTTAATCAATTTCAATGTTTCTTTTTTAATAGTATTCTATATAAATCTTCGAACAGTGCTTAGCGTATACTATAATTTTAGCACAGTAAAATAATTGTCGTCAGTTTATAAAATTATAATTACAAAATAAACGATAAACGAACTTTCCTTTTCTTAATAAACCAACTGTGATAAAAATAATTTCTAAAGAATAAAATATTGTTTTAGTTTATGATCATCAAATTATTGAAGCATTTAATGAAGATATATCATGTTAGGAACGCAAATTAGTTGAATTTCAAATAAAAAGAAATAAGGCTTCCTGCGTATTGTCATATCTCTTGTAGGTTAGCATTTCTACATACTGCCATACTTTAAAAAAACCTTCTTTATGGTATTCATTTCTGGATCACTCGGAAAACATTAAATTCTATATTCATTTTTATAAATTGAATGTAGCTAATCCCTTTTCTTGTTTATTTCCCGCGTTCAAAGCATTGAGTGATTCATTTTAATATTAGGACAATTGCGGAGGGAATGAAAGCTCACGCCTACACGGTGCCGCCACAATGCATCTATAGAGAACAGTTATGAATTTGATTGATATCATCGTGAAACCTAAAGCGCATTAAATTATCTTTTTTTTTATTAAAATATATGTGTCATCAGAAAAATATATTTATATTAATACACATGGCCAATAAAATCCAGATGAAATATTAGGTCCTTACATATGAAATTGGCGTTTTGTATGGGAGGAACAAAAAGTCGAATATTTTTTAATATAATATATTTAATTAATCAAAGTATGAACCATTATTTTCTATGCACTTTTGCCATCTCATCGGTAGTTCATTGATCCCTTTACTAAAAAACCAGTCGGACGGGAATCCATAAAATCTTTGAAGGCGATTTGGACTGCCCCATCGGAGTTGAATTTTTTCCCTTGCAAGAAGTTATCCAAATTTCGAAAAAAATGGTAATCTGTTGGAGCAAGGTCCGGGGAGCACGGAGGATGTCTTAGACTTTCCAATTGAAGCTCTTCTAATTTAGTAGCCGTCTGTTGCGCAGTGTGTGGTCTAGCGTTGTCGTGAAGCAGCAGTGGCGTGGAGCGATTGACCAGCCTAGGTTGTTTATCCGCTAGCTTTTCCATCATGGTTTGCAATTGCTGACAATAGACATCAGCCGTAATAGTCTGGCCAGATTTGAGAAAACTGTAATGAACAATACCGGCACTAGTCCACCAAACGCTTACAAGTAACTTTTTTGGGGTTAATTTTCGCTTGGGGCAGGATTTGGCTGGCTGGCCAGGATCCAACCATTGCGCTGAGCGCTTCCGATTATCGTAAAGAACCCATTTTTCATCACAGGTAATGATTCGGTTTAAAATACCTTCATTATTGTGCCGGTTTAGTAATGTAACGCAGCAGTCGACGCGCGTTTGCCGGTTTGCTTCAGTCAATTCGTGAGGTACCCCCCTTTCAAGCTTTTTAATCTTCCCAATTTGCTTCAAGTGAATTAAAACAGTTTTATCACTAACATCGCAGCCTGCAGCTAACTCGGACGTGGCTTGCGATGTATCCGCTTCCACAATAGCTTTCAACTCTTCATTATCAACTTGAGTCTCAGGCCGTCCACGGGGCTTGTTCTGCAGGTCGAAATTTCCAGAACGAAAACGTTGGAACCAAAAACGAACTGTGTTTTCTTTTGCAACACGACCGCCATACACATCATTCACCCTTCGAGTTGTTTCCGCAGCACTAGTGCCACGGCGGAACTCGTACTTGTAAATAATGCGATATTTTAAGTTTTCCATTTTGTAAAATGAGTGACGCAAACAGAAAAAAACAGAAGAAAAAAACAAATGAATGACGATCATCGAAGCACAAATACATGAGTCTATAGCTGTACAAATTTGAATTTGGAATTCCTTACCAAAGAGGAGAAATTTGTGATTAAAGTGGCCAGTACGAAAAACGCCAATTTCATATGTAAGGACCTAATATGATTTAAAAAGTTCAATTAAACCATTATTAACATATTGGTAATAGTATTGAATACGGATTACACTTAAAAACAGCTAAAAAGTGGAAAATAATTAGTAATTCATATATAGTAAAAGTGTAAGTAATTGATGTCTGTAGACGGAAGAGAAACGAGAAAAAGGACCTTTATTAACCCTTTGAGGTCCAGAGTCCACATGTATTGGAAATCTGATTTTTTATTGGCAGACTCACTGTCCACAACGTGTCAACTAAAATATTCACTAAAACAGCTAGAAACTCGTACAAAATTTTTATATAAAGTCTTAGGACCGCAAAGGGTTAATGGAATAGAATCCAGAACAATTATTATTAGAGCTGTTGTCTGTATATCGGCTCCTCCAAACGACCTAATCTCAGCAACACCTTAAACGATATGGATGTTGTAATGTAGTAAACTTCACATAATATTTAGTATGTCTTTTATTTCAATAAGCTCATAAATAAAAAAAATGCTAATGTTAAGAATCAGGTGTTAGAATAAATTACAGTTTAACAAACAATATTGTAACCTACACTAATCTGGTGACTCGTATAAATAACTAGTGTTAATTCCAAAAAGAAAGTAATCAAAACTTGAATGTCATTCGTGTCATGTTAGTAACTACCTATCTCACGTTTCGGACACAACTGTCTGTACATTCTCACCTATACGCTGATTGATTGATATTTATTTAAACTGGCTACTGTGCTGGTAATTTTACGATGTAATTTAAATCTTCATTTGTCTCCTAGTGCTACTTACTAGTCGCCATTGGTAATACCAGCTAATGCAACTTACCTGGAAAATAAAAAATACATTTAGTAAATAATTGTCGCAATTTTGACATCTATATTCAAAATTGTTTGTAAAACTCATCTTAAAAAAACTGGTGGAAACTAGGTAAAATAACATTAGTAAAAGACTTTCGGTTCTTATTATCAACAAGATAGTTTTCAATATTAACTAATTACTTGACCTCGATAATAATTTGAAACTGTACTAAAGCACGTAAATATATGTCGAGGGGTGAAAGGCTATTTTGCGACATTTTTGGTGATCTTCTGTAATATACATTTTCGGAATCAGCGTTTTTTACCGATTTTGAAAATACATATATTACTGCATCACCAAAAATGTCGCATAAGCCAAATAGCCTTTTACCCCTCGATATAATTGCATTATATTACATTGAATTACAGTCAATATCTCACTACAATTCGGACCCATTCAGAAGTAGGATGCTATAAGAAACAATTGCTATATAACAGAAATGCGATGCTAGAAGAATAAAATAAGTATAATATCGAGAAACAAATGTAAACTTTTGGTTTAAGTAAACCGAGCGAAAAAAATTGATAAAAGCTTTGATAATATCAAATCCTGTAATTCATATCTGCTTATGAATACAATGGGTTCAGCATAATTATTATTTAAAAAACTAACAACGTTTTGATAAATGTATGGCTTTTCACGTGTAAGAACAACGAAGCGTAAATTTAAAATACCTGGGGTTATAAACACAAATCAGTTGTCATAAATGTAAATGATGCCCTCTGGCGGAACTACGGATCAACGAATGGAAATATATCTGTTTTTTGTACAATAGTTTTGATAATACTTACACCGATACCAATAATTGAGCTATAATATTTTTCTAACAGTAAATTATTACTTTGTTTCGTGTATTTTATTGTATATGTATTGTTTACTGCTCCATTTTTTTAAATATTTTATTAAAATATCTATTTCAAACGTAACTAATATGAACTGGAAAAATATTATAAAATTATAAATCAGTGCTTTAATAACGTCTATGTAAGAATCTATGAAATAAAATTATTATAAATTTTTAATATCGACACTTTATTATTCGTGTAAGTAATGTTACAAAGAAATACAGCTTATTATATGTAGGCTATGTACTTATTTTATATCCAAACAAAGTTATATACATGTAATATAAAAGGAATGTTCAAAATCTTCTAGCATTAAATTAGGCGCGTGGTGTAGTTTAAAAAGTTATCGAAATACTTTATATCCCCCTTCACAGTTATTTTAAAATATATCATCACTTTCCTACAACGAACAGGCTATAAATACAATATTATGGTATGAGAATATTATATTACCTGTGGGTGGGAAATTATATTCACCGCTTAGCACCATTATGTACAGAGTGCATAGGCAACTTTGTGGGGGGTGCTGCCATTCATACTTCTCATTCAATAGGAATATAAACGCAAATTGCTGCAGCAAACTGTGCACAGCATTTCTATATTGTTAGTACTCGTTTGAATTATAATATCCAACCGTGTATATTGAATAATAACGACATATCTCAATTCAATAAATAAAAACCGACCCTTTGAGATGCAACCAACGCTTTTAAAAATAATACCCTATCAATGTATGAACTAATAGTTTTGATACCTCTTGCATATTTTTACCATGTGTAGCAGCTTTGTCATGCAAGTATTATCCGTTAAAATGACTCGCTTTGGGCGTCGCGTTTCGGGATCAGCTTGTGTATCTCCAGTAACCTATATACCTAGAGACCTTCAGGCAGATATGGGAAAATGTAATCTTTTTAAATTTTTAATTAATGATGATCGATTACAAAATGTAGTCGTAATTTTAATTTTCTTGCTCTGTAATCATGATTAAATCCATTTAAAACATTAAGAAATTATAAATGTGTATACAATCTGGAATTTTGTAAGTATTTATTTAAAACAAAAATGAGCAAAATGCAGGCATATTAATGGTAAAAAACGTAAAATATAATCGTTAATCATTTTTATTAATCTGATTACATTTTGCCCATCTATTTCTTCAGGCGTGGTATATGTGGGCTGACATGACGACAGAGACTATAAATGGATATTCATTCTTTAATGGTCGCTTTCGTTTTTGGACTACACTGTACTTACCATCAGGTGCACTGTAGTCACTATGTCGAACCAGTGTAAAAAAAGTATGTTATTTATAAACAGTAAGAAGGTTTCTTATAAAACTTGAGATCGACCTGCAGCGCACCTGGCATAAAATTATGTATTTTACGTAATTATATTGTCAAAATTATGTCGCGATATTCTACTCTGAATAAAATGAAGGAACACTAAATCCTAACTTGAGAAACACTGCTTTGATTTAAAAGTGCTTTAAAACACTAGTTCAATGTCAATTTGATACAAATTTATGATTCATTAATGTTTAAAAGCGTCTTAAAATTTACCTAGTGTTTCAGAAACCGGGCGTAATAGTATTTGTATGCAAAAAATAATGAACAATGATAACAAGAGTAGTTCCGAGAAGCGAAATTTGTCATGCGTTTGCTTTTGAAGGAGACGATGACGAAATATTGTACTTAGTTCAAAGGTATTTATCGCCAGAAACTAACAAAAATAGATTTATTCTAAGAAACAATATTTTTTAATTCTTTGTAATTCGTATTTTAATCAAATCCCTTAGTAGCTATAACAAGAGATTCTTAAGCCTTTGGTTTTATTAAACGCGAACAGGAAAAGCCAAAAAGTGCTAGAGACTCTTTGGCATTGAACTCTTGTTTTTCGCCAAGACAATATGTTGCTGGTTGGAAAAGGCCTTTATAACTTAACCGGGCCAAATTAATTTGGTTTACCGATTCTATATACTTAATAAGTGTTTTATTTTTAGGTAGACAGCTGAATTGTGCCAAAATATTTTAAATGATTACTTTTAAAATAATGACAACAGGAAGACAAGACATTTCACAGCCAAACTCTTACAATTATTAACAAAGATGGGATTATTAAAGCACGTGTGTCATTTGATTCATAAGCACTGCTGGTGAAAGTAAAATTTATGGTAATAAGCGAGTAACAAAAGAAAGCTGCTGATATAAATTCAACCCGTATTATATTTCAAGCGATGTAATAATTGTTTAGGATGCAACATGTAGACAGTTTTCACAATGGCTACAAGTGGAAAATTATTTTCTAATGTAAATTATAAACTATGGATCATACTTACGAACATTTTTAATTTTTATACTTTATTTTAGTATTTAAATTTTAATAAAATAACTTCTAATAAGCCTTTTTACTACCATTACTTTTGTTATTTTAGTAGTCATTCTTATTATTATTATCTGAAGAATTATTTAAAACTGTTTCACCAAATTAATTAATTTTTTGGTTTATACTGATAGATGTAATATATAGGAGACTTTAAAAGTCAATATTTAAAATAAAAAGTGTGCTCGATTTTGATTCAAAACGACACTAGGCGTGGGAATATAACCTGGGACGAAAACATACAAAACTTTCTTGCATACTATCGTAACAATTTATAGCTCAAGAAATGGAATGTGGATAGTAGATATGCTAGACTTTCAAAAACAATAGATTTATATCTTTAATAGGCAAATAAAAAATATTAACAAGCATATTATAAACGGTCAGTGAAAAACTGATTGTATACTATGATATTCTCAGCAGCGAAACTCAAAAACAACATCTCAATTGCCAATCAATGACAATGCACAAATTGAGAGGTATTCATAATTCTTACACAGCTAAATATTTATAGACAAAATCACTTTGACATCAAACACTTGATTTTTTAATAGTGAAAGCCTTTGATCGGAGTTTCTTCAGTTAGATTACTATGAGTCAGCTGGTTTATTTATATTCCAAGATTTGTTTGTAATCAGCCTAAATATTTTGTTATTACGCCAACTCATTTTATTTTATATAAAGTATTTAAAAAAATCACTCGTAACGCATATTAGATAATGTTGAATTGACTCCAACTTATTAACCTCGGTACTATAATGTTTCTTTTATTCTACCGTCTCAGTTTCAAATTTCATTCAGGACGCTCAGTGTTGATAACAAAGAATAGCCTAAATTAAGCTGATCACATAAATATGGTTACTATATGCTTCTATAGGAGCATAGCTGATAACCAAAAGGAAAGCATTACCAGTAATGTTTATTTATAAGAGCTATAAATCAAGAAATAAAAAAGATTCGAACAGATCCCAGACAAGAAAAATGGCTCTAGAGCCAAAATATATAAACAAGTAATAACACTACAATATATATACTGTAATTCAAGACTTACACAGACCTCAGTCATAAGCTTTTGCTCATATATACCTTTTTCTCAACCGAGTAGTATTCACTTATAAAATAATAATGTCTTAAAGCTAACACGTGTCCTTGTTTCATCTACATACCGTTTATTTTTATGAAAAGGCATTTTCATTAAAAATATTTAATTAATTTAAAGATATTAATTAAAAAGCTTTTAAAAGTTTATAATCAGCTTTTAGTATGAATAATGAAAACAGTGTGACAAACTTAAAACTTCGAAAATTTTGAACAAATAGATTTCGTGATCGGTCAATTTTGACCTGCTCTCGTAACCTCTGCTTCACGGATAAACGACATTTTTCAAGTTTGCCCCATAACGTACCGTGCAAACAAAACCACTCGTTTTTCTTATTTATTCATTTCTGTTATTTACTTTTGTATTTTGCTTCATTTTTTTATTATTTTATTTTTTTCCACTAACAATATAAAGAAATTTAAATAAACTTTATTTTGACACGTAACATCGGAGTGACTTTATATAAATTTGTTTTGTATTAAACTATAATCTTAAATATGTAACAATTTAATTTATTTAACATAATCAAATTAAAGTAGAATATGATGATAGATATATGCATATAATATACTTGATTCAAAAGATTAATACGTATTAATTAAAAGCGATAAATTAATTCGAGATATACATTTTCTCCTAACTGCGCCTCCATATTTCAATTAACCTTAAATTATTATTTATATATTTCAATCCTTACCTGACATTATTGTCTGAAACTGAACGTTTCAAATATAAAGAAAACTTCATAGTTTATTATATAATCTAGAGAAAAGTTCTGTAAATTCCATGTGTGTCATGTTCTCACGTCCAATCAACCTATCATCACAGCTTTCGCTCAAAGTGACAAGATGATACGTTTCAACTTAAATTGTAAACCTCGGCCGCACCAAAAACAATTTTGACAAGTCAATGATTTTACGTTTATAGACTAACTATGACTTACCAAACATTCTGAGTATAGTTAAGATGAGCACAGAAAAATAAGTAGTAATTCAGTAATATATTCTAAAATTTTTGTAGTAAGTAACTAACTAATATAAACGAACATAATAAGGGCATGGTCATGTTTTAAGAGAACAATGATCAAAAACGCCCAACATAAAACAATTTAACTGTCGAATTCCATAGCAAAAGCATTGAATAGATTCAATGACCCGATACGAAATGAATTTAACAAGCTTTTGGTTCGCTCCATTGTGCATAAGTACGTATTTCGATAAAAGAATCTAAACGTCTACTTTTAATATTGTTAGGTCCTTGACCCAAATTGTAAAAATCGCAGAAGAACAACGATAAGGACTATCTTCTTGACTTAAGATCTCTACCTACCTCTCTAGGGTTAGTACAATAATACCTAGAGTAAGTTACGTAAAAAAAACGAACAAAGAATTACAGAGAATGATTTTATTGCTACTTGTGACACATCAAAGAATAGAACCTATTTATTATACCTAATCTGTCTTTAGTCCTAACAGTTAGTCATGATAATTCTAAGAAAAGACAAACAAATTGAAAAAGGAAGTTGGGCAATGCAGTGGCTAAATTGGTCGCAATTAAACAATTTATCTTTAAGTAGGGCCAGTTTTGAAACACGTTTATTGTTTCGGAAGACTGTTTCATGTGCCGCAATTACCTGATCGCTTTTCAGTAAGATTTATTGATCTGAAATAGTTTCGATGCAATAACATCATGTCACACATGAGTATTTAAAAACTAATGATATATTAACTAAACTAAAAGGAATTCTAGAATGGCTAAAAACAGACTTAGTGCCTAGTTTATGTGTAAAAGCTCAAAGTAAATACAGCAACTGCTTATTTCCAAAGGGATACATCGTCACGATATATTAACGTATTATTATTAAATGGATAGAAAAGCTTTTTAACGCACGAAATATTTAGCAGATAACGGTTATAAAGAGAATAAAAATGTTATCGATAGAAATTAAATCGATATCTAAAGTTTATATCCAAAGAACTTTATATTTAACATTTGAATAGCGCTGTATGACAGATGCCTTGTTAATAAACAGAGTTATTGTTAAAATAGACTTTTCAATACACAATTGCATCTCCTAGACAGTTGAATACTCATGATTATCGAATCCTTTGTCAATTATGATCTAAAACAGATAGCATTCATCCATATGATATAAGAAATATCGTAAATTATCAATTATTGTGAAACTAATTAAATATCATACTTACTATAATTTTTATATTTGCATGTTCTAGTTTTGTATTAAACATTAAAGTGTTTTTAACACTTTTCCATTTAAGGTCAATTGAGTTCGACAGTATCTATATATATTTTGTATTTAATGTAATAATAATTTCAAGGTCCAATCCGCTACACATTATCCAATTTGTAGGTTCGAATCGCATAGTCTTAAAAACGCTCCATGACGTCATTGCTCAATAAGAATACGAACATTCCACCCCGACGCAGCCTTGAGTTTCTTTCGGCGTTTCTTCTCAAGGCAGTCGCTTCCGAAACGCGAGTAGATCACCGTTAGGTTTCGTATTTTGGCTGGCGGCCCAAGTCGAGTTCGTACCCACAGGGGTGCCCTTGCTTTGCCGCCTAACCCTTAAATTTGCCGGCTGAGCACCTTAAGTGTTCACCTTCCCGCACGGTTCTATTGTGAAGGTCTATCCCAGCTACCAATGTAAAGCCAGTTAGAAAAAAAAAAGAATTTGAACATATTTATAAAAACATTAACAATAACACCAATGACGATAATTCACCTACATTTAGCCGTGCCACTGCATTTTCTATCTACAGTTTACATCAAAAAAATATCATCTAACTTTCATTTCACACCGCATTACAGCGGACGCGCAAAAAAATAATAGCAGCTCATTTAACAGTGTTTATGTTCCTTTAGCGATTGCAGCATGGCGTAACTGTAACGTTGGACGTACGTGACTGTCACTATGGTGTGTCACAGAAAATGCATCAAAATACAAGGAATTCCGGGAATTCAGTTTAGTTTTTTAGCCAGCAGACGAGCCATTCCTGTTCCACAGCACTGGTTCAATAGACACTCAAAACATACCACATAGCATAATTTAGTGTAGCTTTTATATTAGTTTAATAATTTCTTATTTAGCTACTAAATTACAACATTAAAGTAGGAAGCAATCTGCATCAGACAAAATTCTATAATAGCATAGCCCGAAATAGTAGCCATTGGGGTGTTCGTATGCTTCGGAACATAGACGGGCAAAATGTAATCAGATCTTCAACTAACGTTGTCGCTGACCGAATGTCACTTTATCTAAGCTTGTTGATCTAACACTAAACAGATTATTTACATAAGTGTACAAATAAAAAAATAGTTCAATTTAGTAAAATAGTAATGCATCTGAACATCATTCGAGTGTCTAATTATTGTAACAAGAAAATATGTAATGTTACATGTAAGAATGCATTTATCAAAACAAATGATATGGTCATTACAAATAGGTATATTTAGTTGGTTTTGATGGCCGAAATTAAAAATATATTTTTTTAAAAATAACAATCAATCATTTTGGTTTTAACACTTTGAACACACACATAACTCAATGTCGTAATAAACATCGTCTATCTTTCGACAGATCTCAGTTTTCGTGTGCAGGCGCACCTGTAAAGTTAAAACTTACTACAAAGCGCATACTGCGGTCACGAGCGCTACGCCGTTAAGTGCCATTTATAATAGCACAGCCACTTTCCCTGATATATATGAATTGTCTGATTAACTATTAGGATCAGTTGACGCGATAAAAAGCTTTTAAGACAAGTCCGACTGGTTTTAGGCCTGCAAACAATTTATCGTGTTAAAAATACTCAAGAACTGTTCTCTAATTAACGTGAAAGCTCCAAGTTTTTACATATGTAAATACTGGCAAAGCAAACAATTAGGTGCAGTTAAACAAATTTTAAATAAATAAAATTATTGTAAACTATGGTACTTATTTCGAAAATATGAATCAATATATTTCGTATGAATTTAAATTCTACCAGTTATCAATTACGTTATCTTTTATTAAGCAACAATATTCTTTTGAAATAAATGTTATTTGTAATTGAATGTTTGAATTATTACATAATTAAGCACAATAGCATAATACTAAAATTAAAGTATAGAAACAAATAATGAGATTACTTGTAGTGAAGTCGTTAAATATAATTACGGAAATAAAATAATAAAACTAATGTAACTATTAAAACTTTTACAAATATATGAAGCGAACTGCATAACAATTTCTCCCAGTAAATGTTATGGCTGTATAATACTGAAGGCTTAGCCAAATCAAGATCCGATCAGCGATAACTTCGGTAGAAAAATGCAAAATGTATGTTATTGATCACATTTATCACGTCGACATCTCAATGTTGACGTAATATTTGCAAAGCTTAAGTCAAATCAATGCATTTTACTCTTTTCAAAACAGCGATATCGCTCATCGAATATTACTTTGTCTAAACCCTCTGTTCTACTTAAAGGTTTGCGATATTTAATGTAAGCTATATCTTTATTGTTTTCTATAAATCAAAGGGAAAGTTCACTAAAGATAGCCAAATTTAAATGTATCTGCATTAAGTATTGACACACTTCGGGCAGAGTGACAAGAAATGAGATGCATTTTTTATCATAACATAAATTGACTAAAACACCTAAATTATTGAAACATGTATAAAATAGTGTAATAATAATTAAATTTTGGACAAGCATAAAATAGCTTAAAAATTTGTTATAGTGCCTAGCAACGGATATGCAAAATATCAATTAACAATGAAATTTAAAATATTTCGATTACGGAAAATTTTCTTTAAATTTGTTGTTCATCATTTGCTTTGCTACAATACATTATATAATATATTAAAAAAATTCAAAATACATAAGTCACACGGACAATTAATGCATTGGGATCAATAGATTTGTATTTTATATGTGCATTTCGAAAATAACTATTGAATTTCTTGTTCTACATTAATTTTTATGTGTAATAAAATAATTAGCTACCTACGTATAAAGCTTTACTACAATTAGATATCCCTGTTTAACCATGTATAGAAAATGATGAGGAAAAGTGAACAGTTCTACATATACATATGTAAATAGATTGAGTGTAACTAAAAGGTAGTTTAACGATCCTATTCAAGGCCATAGGTATTGTTTGATATTATAAATAGCAATTTATGTCATGTAACATACTGTATTTTAATTAATTATGCATCGCCAATAATTAGTTACCATAAGTGTTAAGGAACATGGAAAATACATGTTAGTAAATAATATTATAAATAATTACTTGATTCGTATAGATAATTTAGTAGTCACTGTCAGTTAAAAACCATGAAATTTGACATCTTAGTCATAATAAATCAATACATATAATAAATCCGTACCGCATCCGCCTATCCGACGTTACGTAGATATTATGATTTGCAACTCCGTGTATATATGCGAGTGCCCAGAAAAACTGCACTTGCGCGACGTAAGTTAATAAAAACGTATGAAAATCTTTAATCGATCTGTACGCGTTTGTACCCTCTAATCTCTGAATCAGCATAACCGTTTTGAATGCGGTTTTTACTAATGTATTTTGGAAAGCTGCCTTTAACATATAGTGTTAATTTTTTTTCAATCGGTTTATAAAAAAACACGTCGATCATTTATTGGAAAAAAAGGGTTGAGTTAAATGGAAAGCAACTCAACTGTCAGTTGTTATTGTCATTAAATACTCTTAACGTATATAGTTTGTGTTTATAATATGTTTTCGTAAGTTACTGATAAACAATAAATGTATTTGCGCAAATTTTCATGTTCGGCGGTAAATATAGTAGCTGTAAAATTTTTATTTCATTGATTTGTATAAGTAGTTATAATTCATTGTAAGTAACAGCATTCATGGCGGTAGGAAGCTCGCCGGGTCAGTTATTACCTAATAAATTAACTATCCATATACATATATATAGCGAATCTGTATTTGGAGTTTTATAGTCCGCACTCTCCTCCGTATACGAATATAAAGTATAAAACAAATAACTAAAAACAAAAGTTTGAAAATATATTATGGATTTAAATTAATATAACACCAATAATACGCCACTGTAACTAAAATAGAAAAAAATGTAATAAAAAAATGTAATTTTAAAATTAATTTTATGTAACGTGTGCTTAACAAACTATCAGATGAAAGTATAATAGTTAAGTTACGTAATTATAAGCAAAACTGTAATATTGTAGAAATCATCATAAAAATAAAAATTATTTTTAACGCCACAGAATCTTGGATTTCTGTATTTTAATCATAAATTAAAAATTCATTAGATTAAACAATCTTATTACTGTGGCTTTTTGGAATAAATATCTGATTGTACGCATGTACTTGTATGTTAGCACATATTAACTATATCTTTTAAAGGAAACTGTGAGAATGTTATGGTGATAAATGGCTTATCATTATATCTAGGTCTACCATGAAAGGCGTTATATTTCTATTGTTATTACGGAGCGTGCAAACTTCTTGAGTAAACTAGAGAACTGTAAGTTTATTTAGCTACAAACGGTCGTATAAAGATTAAAATTAAAGTAGAACATGAAACAACGTTAGGTAAATTACTATGAATGTATTTATATGTGTTTATAATTTCTATTTCTATTTTAAAGTTGCAATTAAGTTTGTTCATAATCTTACTAGCGACTGTTATCGGCTTGACTCGCGTAGAATAGCCATAATAACTGAAAAATACTTTCAACTCTTTTAACACTGGTATAGCCAAATGATTACACTAAACCTGATAGTAAATACAGTGTAATTCAAGGAGTATGGTCAATTCCTTTGCGACGAGAATCTAATGACAGATACCATCATCATGCCAGTGTAAATTTGTCACGACCAAATGACTCCGTATACAATATATTGATAAAAATCTAGACTTACATGAACTAACTCTAAATTGCGACAATCCGAAGCTAGTTACTACGACGGTCTTTGCAACCATTTTTCTTATTTTATCTCGAATGAATTCTGTAAGTCTTAATTAAAAGTATCCTCTATGCTCAGCTTTCTAGGTCCAAGGGCTTGGATTGGCCATTTACGAGTCAGTGACTTAGATCTTCCGTTTTTATATATTTTTAGTGATGTTATCATTCGTGGCAATTCATCGTGAAGTTCACTCAATGAGTGCATAATATAGGCCCGTGTGGTGGTTTTAACGGATCTCAGAGATAATCGCGACTCGATAAAAACCCACGATGTAAGAGCATAACGGGTCGCGCGATGCGCTTGGTCCGTCATCGCGATAACAGAGAGAAAATAGCTTGTCGACTCGACGTAACTAACTATTTTAATACCACATTTGAACAAAGCTATTCGGTCAGATATTAAATTTACTTAAGCTATTATTTTCCAGTGGTCCTATATAAATACAGACCATCCGTAAACGTCAATCAATGAACAATGACAATATATTAAAATTAGAAATATTTCTGTCCGTAGGCTTAATGCCCTAAGTAAATATTACGACTCGTTCAATGGCTTAATAATAGAGTGATAATAATAATATTAATAGACATTTTCTGGCGCTGATCTAGTCACCATGTAGGTTTAGATATATATGATATACTAAAAGTTAAAAACAACTATTACCGTACTTAAGAACATATGTATATATTAATATCTACACAATATACATCCCTGATGAATAAATATATGTTACTGTAAATAAAAATCAATTAGTTAAAAAAAATAATCTGGCGTTAGAATTTGTTGATTTATCTAATTAAAAATTGTAGAGCACAACCAGTTTTAAAGTTTTTTTTATAGATTACCGATTAAAAAGCTACCAAGCTGTTCTATTTCTGCTAGGCCACGATCGACCGTACTCGATCCAGAGCTCGTGCGATAACAACAGTCTTTGTTTTATTAAATTCAACATAAGCATAATTAATATAATTATTCACTTGTGAGTTGCGACATCGGGCTTGATTTAACGCTATTTTGTCACGAAACATATGATAAGTTGCTTTCTCAACAACGTAGTCTAGAGAGTTCAGTTAATATGGCTTTCCTTCATAAAAATACAATAGCTTAATAGCGATAAGTATTATAATAAAGCGTATAATTCAACCTAAACGGGGAATATTATATCACTGCTACTGTAGGCTAAACTTTTGGTTATAAATATAATTGTTAACTAAATAATGAATTTTATGTTACCTAATCCTTGAGGGCTGGCTCAGTATATATGCGTGTTGTTTGTATGACGTCATTGTACTATCAGATTTACCGGATTTAGCCATCGGTATAGCCTCAAGAAGAAGTATTACTGAAGTAAAGGAAATATCAAGGGTCAATTTAGACTTAAAATACCGGTTACATATAATATTAATTTAAGGACTAAGAAATTCTCTAACTCTTACTTTTGCCGTGTTGGTGGGCTGTGGAATGGTCTTCCGGCGAGGCGGTTCGGCTGAGGGGCCAACCGTCTAGGCTATACTCCGGTGGTAAAGTGCGTGATCCCACGCACCACAAGGCGGCGGGGAGGTGAGCACATCCCACCTCCCCCACATTTTTGGCGTAGCCTGTAATGAGGGTGATCGCGCACCGGGCTTGCAGACGTCCTCGGTGTACTTGGAGTCCGGTGTAAACGCGAGTGGCGGATCACCCCAGAGGTTTTAGCTGGTGCAAGTCCGGCACACCGTGGGAGTGGCCCTCACCACTCTCCTGACGGTCCGTTAGGGATTTCCTATGGGTTAACAAAAAAAAATGGTCTTCCAGCGAGGGTGTTCCTATCTTCCTATGATATTAGGTCTTTTAAGCGAAGCGTGAAGAGATATTTGTTTAGGCTGGCATGGTAATTTTGCTGTTGGTAGTCGTTGTCATTTTTGGACAGCACCATGCTAACCATTTGGTATGGTGTGGTCGCTGTGTCATGTTAATATAAAAGAGAAACCAATGAGGTAAACTATACCTAAAACGCTCTAGTCTATATAACAAATACGAACAATTAAACAAACGACCTAGCTTTTTTTTTACTATTTATAGACAAACGTTTGACCTCAATCACACCTGGTGGAAGGTGAAGATGAGTTCGATGATGAAACGCGATCGCCCAGCAAATGCATATTCACTCTTCTCTTAAAGACTCTCAGGTCATAAGATCGCGGAAATATGGAAGCATATTCCACTCCTTAGCCGTTCGCATGATGAATGTAGAAGCGAATCTTTTCGTGCGGATATAAAGAACATCCACCACATACGGGTGATATCCGACACGATGTCTAGTGGTTTTATGATGGAATGGGGCTGGTGGAATCAAAGAATGTAGTTCCTGAGAACACTCTCCACCGTGCAACCGGTAAAAGACCGAGAGGCAGGCTACTCTACGTCAAAGCTGGATGCTCAGCATTTTTATTTCATTTTTTAAACCAAGCTTGTGCTTGTGGTAGTAGTATGGGTACTAGACAAATGTATACATATATAGATCCATGTCTGACGAAAAATTTATCTGCTCGTCACAGAAAAGTTTGCCGGCACCCAGATTGTAGTTTAAAACCTTTAGCGTCACATGTCCGATCACTAGAAACAATGGAATTGTTATATTAAAAGTATAAATTAATTGATTGTTTTAATATCCGTTTACCTATTTGCCTATCATATAACCACGTCGGCGGTGTTCTGACATGACCATCGTGTCAAAAGACATACGGTAAAATAAGGAAATAGATACGGTGAAAGTAAGAACCGAGAGTTAACTAACTAATCAAATAAAGAAATTTCGGATAGAGGGTAAGGTTCTAAGTACACGGAATCCGTTAAAATGCAAGTAAAGATTAATTAAAATTAAGAAAGCGGAAGATTTATTCAGAAATAGAGAGAAGCGATACTAACCAGTATTAGAAACTATTCATTCTAACAATGAGAGTGATACTAAATTTTGCCCTAAAATTTAAGCCTCTCATAAATAAATCACTTTGAGCTTTCGCCATTATTGTCAGCTTACATAGTAAGCTCATGTCCGCGTTCTAATTGACATCGCCTTTCGTTTAATGGCACAATAAATAATTGTCACGTACGTGGTCATTACACCTCGATCCGACAACACTGTTGTGGCCATACAACCATAAAGATCAATTAATGGAATTAACGCAAACTCGATTGGCGTGTATTAATAATTCAAGTTGGACTCTTATGTTCTTTCAAGCTGTGTCTGAAGTCATTAATTTCAATATTTTATAGCGAATTTACGATGTAGAATAATAGATTTATATTTTGTTATTTATCGTGTCCGTTACATTAAATATAAAACTTCTAGAAAGTTCAATAATATTTTTTAGCTATTACTGGAAAAACGTCGATCTCTTATAATTTTATCCATTTTCTTCAATACATCTTTAATAACTATGACAGCTTCAAAGACTTATCATCTTTATTTTAACAAGTTTTAAACTATATCAATTGAATAACTGAAGAATTTTACATGCATTTCGTAGTCTTATTTCAGACACAAGCCATATTCATTATGTTTAAATTTTTGCAGCCTGAAGCTTACGTTAATGTTTGCCTAAAACAGTGAAATGGGACTAATTCTAGTAATAATATTCATGAGGCGCCGCAAGGTCGACCCGACAGCCAACTGGGGTAAGATTAGGGGCAGTGGGTAGTGTTACCATTCCTGGTCAAATTTTCCCTAAAATTATTTAAAATACTACTAAAACGCATAATAATATTTCATATTTATATTGTATATCTTTTTAATCATTATTAAATAGATAAAGGTTAAAGTTATATAAATAACTTAATATAAAAAAATATATGTTTTATAAAAAACATATATTTTTATGCACGGCAAAGCCAATGGCCATAGGTTTGAATCTCGGCATGTCCCTTTTTTTGCACCAAACCTGATGGTAAGCATGGTGCAGTCCAAAAAAACGCAAACAACTATCGAAAGGTAAGAAAAAACCCATCGGTAGTCGCAGCGATCATGCCGGCCTGCACAAATATCTCTTCACGTTACGCTTAAAGGATCCCATAACATAGGATGGTGGGAACACACTCGCCGGAAGACCATTCCATAGCCCAATGACACGGCAAAAGAAGGAGTTAGAGAACCTCTTAGTCCTGGCCGGGATGTGAGATACCGTATAGCTGTGACACCGCGAACCCGCGCGCGTGGTTCAAAACCTCTAGGTTTTTGCAAATGATGTACAGATTTAGGCACCACATGTTCACCGGGGAAGTAAAACATCATGAGGAAACCTGCATGGCATCCGATAGATAGATAGATGTCATGTATAAGTGAACGGCCACCAGCTGCGCAAAGTGGATACAACCACTAATGTAACTCTGTTTACCCCGTAAGGCATATAGCGCGTCGATATATTTATTCTTAATTGAACAGACTTTTATCCTAATTTTGTTTTCAGTTAGAAAATTATAACTGTACTGAAACCTCTGAAATAATCTGCCACTAAGTTTTCCCTTATACACAATAAAAGCTATAAGTTGGCATCACTGGCGGTAGGCGGCGGGTGGTGGCCGCGGTGGGTCGTCACCACGGTGCGTTTGTCTGTCTCGAATAATCACACACTTCCTATGGATATGCTAATACAGGTTGTCCGCACGCAATCCTGCGGATCATCGCGTAGCCTTCGCCTGTAAACCCAGGCGTGACTAAGGCTATTTGCGCACTGCGTCCGTTACAAATCCGAAAAAAAAACTACTAACTCCATATCTATTGCTAATATACAGTCAAAACCGTTTATGGCGACATAGTTTAGATCATACCGCTTATATTGACCCATAACAATTGTCCTGGAAAAAAAATAGGACTTCGTATGTCGAAAATATCACCGGTTTTTACGGCTAAATATGAATAGTCGCTTCGATGTTGGTATAACAGATTTCTACTGTATTTATATATATAGAAATTGATAATGTCAAACACAAACGGCGCGCCAATTTAACCAACTTATCGGAAACCGTACAATCATATTGTTTGCTATATAAAATAAAAACTGTAACCATTTTTTCAAAAACTATCATACATGGAATCCGTTAGTTGCATTAAACATAAATTGAAAACTGAAACTAACTAGACTGTGAAACATTGAAAAGCTATAACTTTAAACAAAAAAGATCAAATATTCTGTGTGTTTGGATTTGTAAATGTAAAAGTCTATTTCATGAATTTGTAGAAACACAAGCGACATGCGAATACAGTTTGAATTTTCTAAATCTGTATTTTTCTCGGATTCAGATAGGATGCAGTGCGTAATCGCCCTTAGCGTTGATTTTTGTGCTAGTGGAGGACCGGCCTGGCGACACTTTGACCTGATTCAACGTTGCCAGACTGCCGGATTGATCGATTAAATATTTCGTACAATTTAAAAGGTCTCCCAATGTATAATAAAACTTAGTTATAATCGAATATTTGTCACTGGATATTCTTTTCATATCTAACTATGATAAAATTGTAACAGGGTAGAATCTGAACATTGAAAATATTTTAAAGTATTTGGTTTTGAAAGGCGTCTGGAAACGAATAAATCATTTTTGAATTAATTTCTTTTAATCCTTGTCTACTGATTTATCTGTTCATTTAGGCATCACAAAAAATTGATCTCGACAAATGTTCATAGCACTATTCCACTTAAAACCTGTGATAAACTGTAGTTATTGCTCATAAAAACTGGATTTTGAGCTACGCGTGGAGATATATATTACGAACTATGAGAACTAACGCACAGAACATATAACAATATTTGGACATCTTATATATGTAAATCTATATGTTAAGTAGCAATGATTCAATCAGAAACGAGGTGATTCGTCAAAGAACTAAACTCATCGACATGGCTCAGAGGATTAGCTAGCTAAAGTGGCAACGGGCTGGTCATGTTTGCCAAAGAATTGGTCACCGCTGGGGTAGACATGTTCTTAAGTGGAGATCACGCCACGGTAAGCATAGTAGCACGCTCTGTGGTTAGGTGGAGCGACGATTTGCGCAAAGCGACGGGCAGTTTGGATGAGAAATACCAATGATTGGACTTAGTGACGAACTTTGGGAGAGGTCTATGTTTAGCAGTGGACGATTAAGGGTTGATGATGAACTAACAATGAACGTAAAGTGTGGTGGACCTCAAACAGCCTTCAAAAATGCTTGTTTTTAGATTTATTGATAAATACAAAATGAATATAATAAATACCACATACTTAGACCAAAATGGAAATAGTATGAATATATATTAATTAAAAATTAATTACACATATAAAACTATCCTTATCTTTGTGATTGTTTTATAATTTGGTTTTAAGTGGAATTATATAGAATAAAAAACATTTTAAAACTATCAGTCAATTAATTGTTACTTAGTTTAAAACATATATCTAATAGTTGTGCTCATAGAATTTAATATATAATTTATATACCCATCGTAGGGAAATGAACTTTTGTTAAGTGGTAAAGGTATTTCCAAGTATTTATTATAAATAATTTCTATATATACAATTCGTTTACAACAAAACAAGTAGGAAACTTATTGTATTAGCACTTTCTAACTATAAAAGAGACATTTCCTACTTACTTCAGTACACTAATAATAATTATCTACTTTCTTTAAAAAAAAAATGTTGCCCCACATTAAGGTAAAGCCTGCGCCATGATTACGCTTATAAAATATATATTTACTCCGTGTGGAGATCGAAACTTAAAACATATCGAAGAAATCACACCTTCTGTCACTGCACCAACAAAGTTATTTTGCATGTTATTTTATACATTATTAGGCCCAAAAATAAAGGTTGCTTATAGAGGGTTATGACAACAGTACACGGAATGGTATTACTGAATATTATAGACAAAAGTGCCCCTCATTCTGCCTTTTCCTATTAGCAAACTATCGTATCGACGGAGTAAAAATACTAACAAATATGTTTTTTTTTAAATTTAGTGTTTGTGAATGTTAAAACTAATTAAACGTTGATATCATTTTTTGTAGGTAATAAGATATACAAATATACCTACCCAATAAAGATGTTCCTGCCTACAAGCATTTGTTCGAAATATAACCGTAAAAATTTGCTAAATAAACGCAAGCGCTCTGAGTATACTAATTTTCGTTAAACCTCATAAATTAACTTAACAAGCCCGTTTCTCGTATGAATGTAGCTAATTGCTTGTTTTTTATGCACACGTATAATGTCCAATTATCTTTAATAGTTATTTTCTACTGGAATAAACATTAAATTACTCTAACGAGCAAATATTTTATTTATTTTCTAACACTATTTTCCAATAGAAAGTATCATACCCTCTCTCTAGAAATTGTAATTTATTCCTTTTATTTATTTCAATTTCAACCTATTTTCTTAATTATTTTATGTTACTAATAAGTGCAACAAAAAGGCTAACTGTAACACAAAATTGAGTGTGAGGCTAGTCCGAAATAGGATAACCCAACATACGTATGCAGATTTTCAAGCACCGTGACAATTACAGTCAAAATCTGTTATAACGACATTGAAGAGCCTACTCATATTTAGTCGTAATAACCGATGAAGTTTTCGAGATACGAAGTCCTATTTTTCAATATAACCGGTATGTTGTTCTAAACATTGTCGCTATAAACAGTTTCGACTGTATTAACTTGTAATGGTTGTTCGTCAAAAGATAATCGGCCCTACAAAAATACAAGAAATAATTAAGCAAAAGTTTAAACAAAGAGAAATGTTTTTGGTAACAAAAATTTGCTTATTTCTTATATAAAAAATAAATCTCTAGTGAGTTATGGCAATTAGAGAAGTAGGTTTCCTAAAATAAGTTAACTTTAACGCTGTATAGTGTTATATTTTTATCCAACTTCATACTTAGTATTTATTTCACCTTAATTAATCTATATATTTGATATACTTTCACTGAATGGCCAATAATTGGTTGGTATTGTTGGTAGGAACCACTTTTAACAATCATTACTTATTATTAAAGCGTGAAACACGTTTATTTAATTTCCAATAAATTCAGATTTATTTATTTTCATGAACCCGTTTGTAGTTGATACCAAATAAAATTTAGGCCACACATTCGGTTGTCATGTTTGCGTGAGATATCGGAGCCCATTACAGTTTTGCGTGTTAAGATTTACACGCATTTTTATCACCGTAACTATTTCGATATTGTTATTAAATCAATACGTTACGTGAGAACATATTCATTTGTATTTTCGTATGATGTAAACCGTTGAATAAAATGTCCGTGTTGCTTAATATGTAAAAATAATGTCGGTCACATTTTTCTTGTGAATTAGATCGTATTTATTTCAAATTAAATTGAATATTGTAAAAAAATAGTTTTAACAAGACAATTTACTAACGTAAAAAAATCTTTCCTCAAAAGCAAAACCAACCTCCTAATTGAATAAATAGGTTTAACAAATATACCAATAGGCATTAATACTTTAAAAATTATTTTGGGTTTAGAGTAGTATAATGGAGAGGGCATTACATACAAATTTACAAACACAGATTTACTACCATTATATTAGATTATATGTTATATTAGTAATTATAATTATTACAATGTATTTCCGTCCCCTATGTAATTGTTTCCGAAAATAGCGTCCTGCGCATTATTTTTGGCTTAAGGTATATTTGATATTGGTTGTGTAAATTAGTATCGGATTATTATTACTTAACTAAATATATTTTATAATGACCTCATATGAATGTTAGCACATTGGTACCTAAGACAAGCTAACAACTCGATAACATGATTATAATGTAACTAGAGAAAAATAAAATACAATCTGAGATATATCAGAACAAAAAATCTTTTAGTAGTCGCTGTCGTTATGCCTATCTAGGCATATAATACATCACGAAGGTAGGCATAGTAATTCTATAGAGACGACTAGAATGCATCCTATTCAAATAACTTTGTCAAACCTATAAACGCAAAAAGAAATTTTTATCTGTTAAAAATAAACATTAAAATATAAAACAAAAACTGAGATTTCAAGCAATACAATTGATACATTGTATATACCTCTAGTATTCTTTTAAATAATATAAAACAACCCCAGACTAAGCTATATATCTATTTGTAACTTATTCATTGATACCATTGTAAAGACCTTAAACTTGATACTTCTGCTGTAAGTTAATGAAAAGTCGTGAATCCTGTTGTTTCCAGATACCACATTGTCAGGTCTAAATCACTACATTATTGTAATACGATTTAAAACGCAGATTACTGAATCTCGAATCGATTACCCAGTACATGCGGTGTAACATTCAACTAGAAATGAGCTAACTATCTTCAAGTAGGTAGACCTACTTCAATCATTTTTTTTTTCAACCTCAGACTTAAGTAATGCACTGATCCATATAGCTACAGACATACGTGTTAAACGAGTAACTTTTTTTGCGTCAGGATTAAAATAGAAACCCTATGTCAAGCTGAAAACTTGTATAATAGTTATTTACATAATTAGTACTTAAAATCTTGCTTAGCAGAAAACCTAGCCAGTCAAAGATCCCCCTATGACCTCCGCATTACGTCGCGTCGCGTCCGTAGTATAGAGTTCAACGCACTACTTCATGAAAAGCCATACTTTTCGATGTCAAAGCCTGATATTTCTTTAACTTTGAGGGTAATGACGTCGATTAATCAACGCACTTAATTTTACTTTTAGAAATAATTCATTTTCATATTTTGTATCGAAAATACAAGTAATTCTAATACTATTTTATCAAATAAAATAAAATAAAAAATGAATTCGAGCTCGCTGCGATTTGTTTATAATTCATAAATTCCTTTAGAACCATCGTAAAGAGGGTGAATAAATTTACGTCTAATAAAAAGCAGACATAAAATATTGTCATAATGTAAAAAATAATATTTACGACCGATATACGAATTTTCTTGAATATAACCTTTGACCTTTCAAAAAGAACGATCTTCAGAACAGCCCCTTCAGTACGCAACATCCGCGCACCACTCGATGCGCTGAAAATTCTCTGAATGAACCTTACCTGTTCTTTCCGTGGCCGATCTTGTACAGCTCGACATGTTTGAATTGGGCGTAAGTGGCCATTATGACTTTAAAAAACACGAGGGTTTCGACACTGGTGCAGACACTGCGCGATATCGATGAGTATTGATGATTTGGAGATGCGTGCAAACACAACAGGCACCAACAGCTGACTGAGCGCGCGCGGTACAGAACCCTCGCTTAAGTCGATCTAACCGGGCCACCCTCCGCCCGCGCGTGAAAACTGAACCGCGCATGCGCATTGCGCACACTGCGCACACCGACACCTCAGGTGTTTTACCCCAAAACTTAGGGGTTTCAATTACGAAGTATAGTTTTTAGACGCAGAAAGTAATTAACCGGCGCAAAACAATTGATTATTTTAATGACTAACAGGGTATTTTGGGGATTTTATCCATGTTAATTATTTCTTGCAGAAAAGGTATTTGATTTTTTTAAATACTGTTGAATCATTAATGTATTGCCTTGACAAACAAATGTTTAATTTTAAAAGAAAGTCTATACAACACATCATATATTAAACATGCATTAGGAACCAGATTGATTACACAATCAAACTATAGAACTACTGAAGAAGATAATAAGATTATATATACTATTATAGATGTAATATTATATAGATATAATATAATATTATATTACATTCAGTTTTATTACATACTTTTATGTATAATATATGAAATCTGAGAAAACCCATATAATTTTCTCACTATGAATCATTTTTATTCAACAGACATTTGATTTAATTATGTTTATTAAGGAAAAAAAACTTTTTATTTACCTGAGTCGCTAAGATTTTTTTAATGCACTTTATAAAATATTTCAGGGAAAAAATTGTCCGGTACTAGTAACTCTGACGCAGAGCGCCATGCCACTTCCGCAACTCTTGCTCTCTTCGACTTTTTATTTTTTCAAACCCATAACATATGTTCACGCAGCCGTCGACAGATGCGAAAACAGGTTGGATGATAAAGGAATCCCGATAGTGAATGATGTTAAACCGGTTGATTTAAGAAGTGGGTCGTACGGTACCTGAATGATTCATCCCTATCGGATTTACCAGTACTTCATGTAACAGCGCAGAAAACCATTCTATTGCGATCTTGAAAACAGTTAATCACTACTCTTATCAATTCTTTAAACACGGTCTAATCAGTGCATTATGCTATAATATGTAGTACGTAAAATCACCCATAGTACATAAAGGGATTAATATATGTTAAGGAAGCAAATGAGCCTTGTAAAAATAGAGAGAATTCGCGTTGAGTTCTCTCTGCCTAATCCAATAGAGAATAGATGATAGATAGATATACTGTGTACTTTATAAATCAGGTGCGTGTGGCTTCATTTGTATGAAATTTCCGTTTCGAATAAATATAATAGCCTACATCCATGCCCTAAAGATAGCCCTAAGTTTCGAAGTTTATTTCCTACAAACAAACATTACCATATTATAATATTATATTAACATAGACAGTTTAACCTCGATAATAATAAATATTAAATAACGGAAATGGCGGAGTGATTATGAAAGATTAAATCGATTAAAAACTCATGAAAACATGACAGATAAACCTTTCGGGTGAAACTAAATGTGAAAGTTGAACAAAGCTTAATTTTATACAGTGAAAATGAGTAGCTGCTGAAACATCGCGCGGCGTGTTCACAATATTACTAAGCAACGGCATTTTACACACGTTTCTGCGCTAAGACAATAGTTCAGCATATATGCTAACCAAATCATTATTTCCTTTTTATGCATTTATCATGAATAAATCAATCTAAGGCTGAAATTTATAGACGCTATTTCGACTGTGCTTAGCAAAGTTCTCAAAAAATAAATTCGTTTGTACAAAAAAAAAGGAACTTGAATATAGTCGTGGTATTCGCAAAGCCAAGTCCATGTTGACAAAATTAATGACTTACCAAATCCTTTGACATTCAATGAGTAATGTAAATTGTAATGTTTTAGTAAAGTTTGTTAGGTGGTATGATTACGCCATCTATCGACAAGTTTTTTCTATCTGAAACTGCGCTGTGCTTACCACCATGTGTGGTGGAGTTACTAGTTCGTCTATAAGTTATAAAAAAAAAAAAGTTACTACACCGAACCAAAATAAAAACAAATTATGGAACATTCACCTACCACTATTCTTATTAATATAATCCTGTCATATGTACCTACGGTACGTGTATATGAACCTTGATGTAATGTCGGCAGAAACTGTAGGTAAACTTAACAATGATGAGCTCTTTAACAACCACATGTGAGATTAACGAATAGGTGTCTGTAAAACGCCCTTTCAACGTTGCTCGCTTTCACAGAACACCTTGTTTATCTTTCGTTTCCTGTGTTTATGTAGACAAAAGTGCCGGTAGCCTGTTCAACGTGTCTATATTTGGTAAAAATACACGAAACAGAATTTAAAAAAGTAAACAGACACACTGTGATTAGGTGATTGCACACGATAACAGCTCGCACTGACTTCGTAACCGGGATATATACTCTGTAATCTTGTATAGAAATGTAAAATATAAAGGTTTTTTCAATATACTTTTTTATTTTACCCAATTTATCTAATTCCTTTTATTTTTTTTCTTATTTTTACACTGGCTCGACATAGTGACTACAGAGTACCTGATGGTAAGTACAATGTAGTCGAAAAACGAAAGCGACTATCAAAGGATGAAAATCCCAATGGATTTCACTTGGACTATCAATATAGTCTACATCGTCATGTCGGCCCTCGTATACCACGACTGAAGGTCACTAGGTATATGAGCTACTGGATATACACAAGCTGATCTCGAAACGCGACAAGCCGAAACTGGTAACTATGACGGGCTTTACACCCATGTACTGTAATCGCGATCCAGACGGGCACCGACGCCCTACCACCTCGCTGCTGCTCGTTTAGCACCACCCAGGAGTCACGTGTAGGGAAACTAGGGTAAAGCCTACGGACGCGAGCAGCTTTAACTCCCAAAAATTAAAATTATTATTTATTCCTAAGAGAATACAACATTAATTACCATACAAAATGAACTGATGTGTGTAAAAAGCTAATTTCGTTTTTATTTCTAGAAAAAGCCTTTGATTACAGAGTCACTCGGCCCAGAGAGTAATGTTATATAACAAATATATTGGAATAAATTAAATCTATACCAATTATGAGAATATTGGAATGAAGTACAATAAATAAAAATAAAGTAAATTCGATTATAGTTTCCGCAACTATTACCAAACCAAATAAATCTGGCACGTCACGACGGGAACACAATACGAAATAAAAACAAGAAAAATTAACGTTTTAGTTTAATTTTAGATTACGTATTTCTTTTCGTTTGTGGACTGCTATACAACTATAGAACAAACCAACTCCAGTAGTATTGACTACTGACAGTTTCTATTCCAACGTAATTAAAGAAAAGCATTTGTCAGTGATTTATCTAGTCTTTTAAAATAGGTAATATGACTTTATAATTCAAAAGCTCTCGTTACTTAACTGCTTATAGAATTTTTCCTTATCGAGCACGCAGAATACCGATCAACCATGCCCTAAGCAGACAAGACAAATCCAGTTAGCCTTAGCGACGTTCGAAAGCGACCGGCACTATAGAAATATCATCGTTGTCCATCAAATCACGCAGCTTACGAGAAAGTTCATTCAATATATCCTGAATACGTAAAAAAAATGCCCAGCACAAGACTTTTTTAAAAAACTTACTTACTTACAAACTTTAAACTTACAAACTTAGCCTAATTACAAAGTATTATGGGGGACTGAAGCGGGAAGCCGTGTCGAGGCGGACCTCCTGACGGCGGCGTTCTACTCCGTTTGCAACGACAGACGGGTCACTGAGCGAAGGTGGCTCGCGCGTCCTTCTTGGTGGAAATCTACGGAGTCCATCTGGGTATTTCTTCCGTGGGATCGGAATCATGAGGGCGAGCGATCTGTTCGCACATCCGCCTAGTACTCTCCAGCGCGCCCTCTCCGGGTCGGGCGCAGTCTAGGTAAGGACTAGATCGCGGGTTTTAGGCTTTTTCTTTTTAATAAATCTAATTCTCTGTATCTTGTAGCGTTCACCTTCGTCTGGGGGTCTTGCGTGTAGCGGCGCAATGTTCTGGAGGTGAACGTGCGCCGACGAGTCCGCTCTTTTGAACATCCTAGTAGCCAGGCTGCTCACAAAAGCTTCCAGGCTTTCGACTTTTAAATCGTGGGCTATGGTGGCGTTGCTCACGTACCACGTCGCACCCAACACCGCGCGTAGAGAGAGGTTCTGTTCGGCACAGGACTTGTGACACAAATTGTAAAAGGTAGAAGGTGAAGTTAAAATTTGGCAAAAATAGACCAACATAATAAATAAGGTAGTTGTATAAATGAAGTTGAAATAATTATCATAGATATTCTAATACGCAAGAAATTTCTGTTAAAAAATCTCGGATTCTTTCGAAACGAAAACTGCTAAATGCAATCTGTAGACACGCACTGGCTAAGCATTAAAAAAAGCATGTCTAATATAATTTCTTACGCACGTTGAGCGTGGCTCAAGCCCTTCGAGGTACCTTATCACGGACGCGTGCGCACAACGCCTTATATTAAAGCTTTGCATCCAGTAAATTGACCAACCAGATTTATACTTTAAATTTAGGAGATTACGTTACATTAAATGCAAACTAACTACTTAAATGTACGTAGGATTTAGAATAATTAAACAGAAATATAAAAAAGGCAAGGGAAGGTGTTATATTAATTAGTTAATTTTGAATACAATAATGAAACATTTTGATTAAGTATAGTAGGTTAGGGCTAAAACCAACTACTAGCTTTACTAGATACTCATATTTATTTAAAAAAAAACTATTTAATTACTATTTAACGTAATGTGTACTAAGAACAGGTTAACATTTTTCTTATCTTATTTTTCATGGAATAAAATAAACATTTGTCTATGCTTTTTTTTATAATAATATATTTAATTAAAAAAAAAAACTCATCTCCTATACGTTATAAGATTTTTAAAAATCCTAAGTTGTACGAGTCGATAAATATCAAACCTCAACAAATTATATCCCAATAGTCAAAACATCTAAGGTATAACTTATTTTGTACTTAAATTAGTATCATTTATGCTATTTTCTTTGTATATTAAGTATAGTCACTTGAAAAAGAATCAAACTGTAATATGAAAATGCAAAATGTATAGAAGTCTTTTATTCTATTTTCCACATTTTATTTAGCACATGGGCTTGTGATATTTACTGATAAATAATAAAATAAAATTAATATTTATATTAGGTCCTTACATATGAAATTGGCGTTTTGTATGGGAGGAACAAAAAGTCGAATATTTTTTAATATAATATATTTAATTAATCAAAGTATGAACCATTATTTTCTATGCACTTTTGCCATCTCATAGGTAGTTCATTGATCCCTTTACTAAAAAAACCAGTCGAACGGGAATCAATAAAATCTTTGAAGGCGATTTGGACTGCCCCATCGGAGTTGAATTTTTTCCCTTGCAAGAAGTTATCCAAATTTCGAAAAAAATGGTAATCTGTTGGAGCAAGGTCCGGGGAGTACGGAGGATGTCTTAGACTTTCCAATTGAAGCTCTTCTAATTTAGTAGCCGTCTGTTGCGCAGTGTGTAGTCTAGCGTTGTCGTGAAGCAGCAGTGGCGTGGAGCGATTGACCAGCCTAGGTTGTTTAGCCGCTAGCTTTTCCATCATGGTTTGCAATTGCTGACAATAGACATCAGCCGTAATAGTCTGGCCAGATTTGAGAAAACTGTAATGAACAATACCGGCACTAGTCCACCAAACGCTTACAAGTAACTTTTTTGGGGTTAATTTTCGCTTGGGGCAGGATTTGGCTGGCTGGCCAGGATCCAACCATTGCGCTGAGCGCTTCCGATTATCGTAAAGAACCCATTTTTCATCACAGGTAATGATTCGGTTTAAAATACCTTCATTATTGTGCCGGTTTAGTAATGTAACGCAGCAGTCGACGCGCGTTTGCCGGTTTGCTTCAGTCAATTCGTGAGGTACCCACCTTTCAAGCTTTTTAATCTTCCCAATTTGCTTCAAGTGAATTAAAGCAGTTTTATCACTAACATCGCAGCCTGCAGCTAACTCGGACGTGGTTTGCGATGGATCCGCTTCCACAATAGCCTTCAACTCTTCATTATCAACTTGAGTCTCAGGCCGTCCACGGGGCTTGTTCTGCAGGTCGAAATTTCCAGAACGAAAACGTTGGAACCAAAAACGAACTGTGTTTTCTTTTGCAACACGACCGCCATACACATCATTCACCCTTCGAGTTGTTTCCGCAGCACTAGTGCCACGGCGGAACTCGTACTCGTAAATAATGCGATATTTTAAGTTTTCCATTTTGTAAAATGAGTGACGCAAGCAGAAAAAAACAGAAGAAAAAACAAATGAATGACGATCATCGAAGCACAAATACATGAGTCTATAGCTGTACAAATTTGAATTTGGAATTCCTTACCAAAGAGGAGAAATTTGTGATTAAAGTGGCTAGTACGAAAAACGCCAATTTCATATGTAAGGACCTAATATTACACTAAGCAGAGCGATGTATTCAGTGGACAATCTACCTAAGATCTTGACTACAGCGAGCCATTACGCGAACCCTTACAATATGATAAGTATAATTATTCTAAGACGGGAAACATGAACTCCATATGAGTTAACTTGTACGTTATCGGGCTTGTCATCGTAGATCGTGACGTTTTGGTGTAAAACTTAGACTTCACCTAGTTTCTTAGTTAATATTAATAATTATAAAAACAACAATCTACTATTTTGGCTTTAAATACCATAAAAGGAGTGCGTAAATTAATTTAATAAGTTTTTTTATGAACCATATAATTGTATGATCCTATTTTTCGTTGTATCTTTAGGAGTAAGTACATCGTTTTTAGGATTTCGTTCCTTAACAGTAAAGAATGAACCCTTTGGAATGAATCACTTTGTTATCCGTTTATTTGTCTGTAAAAACACTTGTGCTCAAGAAGGCTAGCTAATAAATTGAAATTATTTATTTTATTCATAGAATAAAGAATCAAGTTTTGTCTATCACAGAGCAAGTAATAGCCAATACTTTGGTTTTTAAGATGTTGTAGAAACAATCCCCTAGTTGACCTTCCATGTCCGTCTATATGTTATAATCAATAACCAAAATGAACAGTAGAAAGAGCTGTAGCATGAAGATCCCTTCAGGATGAGTGGAGAGCCTTGCAAACATGATCTCCGAGACTGTGACTCGTCGGCATACTGAATTCGATGCCAAGCGCGACGAGATTAAAACCCGACCATCAGTAACATGTATATACAATTATATCATCGGCGTCCTCGTGTGTCCATTGTGTGGCAGATCCTTCATCAGTCAAATAGGATACATGAGTTATATGAAGGGACTTAACCCTTAACTTGGCAGAATGTTCTTTCTTTCAATATCAAAATAATATTCATACCGTTTAACCCTTATGTTCAACGTTCCAAGGATGTCTAATAGAAACTAACAGTACGTTCAAAAACTGAGGAATTACATAAATATTCATATAAAAATATTAAGATTGCGCTAAAAGCTTATGGCAATAGGTTTTGTAAATTCTGATGAATCTCCACAGATACACTATCAAGAAAAGGGATAAACATCGCCAACAAAGGAAGCAAAGCAGTCGCCGTAACCGAAATCGGCTTAGATGCTGACATTACAATCATTTTTATTGTAAATGATATCTGTTAAAGCATAAAACAAATTGTAGATCGATTTCTCTTGAGTGCGATTTTCAATGAGATTTAAGTTTCAAGTTATCTACGGTTTTCCAATGTTGAAATGTAAGGAGTTTATGTTCCCCAAAAGATTTGGTAAAGAAATTAGTCAAACAAAATCTAGGTCTACTTGCAATCTGATATTTAGAAAGGATTACTTTATAATTTGAATAGGACATCCTGTAAAAAGTAATTCTCGTGTTTAGTTTTAGAAACCCTTCGTTTAAAAAACACTTAAACACAAATGAATAATTGCTTGCATAAGAATTATTAATGTTTAAAAACGTCTGTAAGGAGCCCTACTAAAACACTAAGCGTGTGAAAAGTTTGAAAAAAGGTGTAACAAAAACTCAAAAGACTGACGAAGACTTTTCATTATAATTTATTTAATTCAACCAGCTTGCCAGGCTGTCACGCTGACAGCTCGAATGACGGTTAGTTCCCATGACAACGCGTCAGTTAACAAATGGACGTCTTGAAAGGAATACCATTTTTAAACAAGAGAAACAATGGCGATACTTGAATAGGACTCTCACTTTGATTCAATCAACAATGGTTTAAGTTACTCTGTAAAATCCACAGAGCCGCAACAGCTACACCGAGAAGTTTATGTGAAAGGTTCGTTTACACTCTACGATGCGAATTTGAAAGACTTTTAATTTCAATTTTAAATTTCTGTTATAAATTACCCAGTAGTTTGATAAGAACATGAAAAATAAGTTTTTATTTATTGTTTCTAATTTAAATTACAATTTGATATTATGATATTTCATTGATAAACTTGGTGATAGTTCAATTCCACCAAGGTGTAAGCGTATGCCATATTTTTTTTGTATTTAATTAATATTTTTAAATTAATTTATGCTATATATATATAGTGTATAGGTTTTTATATAAACATTATTAATTCTACACATAATTGCTTTAGAAAATAGATAAATGATTAGATATACGTTTTTAGTAAACGTTACTAATATGTAACCCTAATCTTTATCTACCCTACCCTACCCTAATCTAAAATGTGATTAGTTGTAAAGATGTTTTTCAATGATCTATTTCAAGTTTGTGGAGTAAATTTACGGTCGAGGAAATGAAACTCCTCCAATAACAAGAAAGGTGTGCTTGTATTTGGAGCTATTAAAGCCAAAATATATTATTTTTACTACATGTATACCTGTGAAGTAAAACATCGTGAAGTAACGTGCAATTATAACAATATAAATATAACAAAAATGTTATATCTAGAGCGCTGAGAACAGAGATCTGCTGCGCTGCTTGTCCCGTTAACCATGGATCAAAACCTAAGAACGCAAAATAGATTTAGCTACTTTATTAATGCAACTCTGCTAGATATATGACATCCGTGAGAGAAATAAGAATATTAGCAATTACCTAGACAGAAATGGAGTAATAAATACCTTTCTTTTTCTCATTTCACGTAATTATCTTTCAACTGTATAAACATTTTCGATTCAATAAGCTACAATAAAGCGTCCGTTCAATGAAACTTTTTAATATAATCATATCGAATTGATTACCGCTAGACAGATGTAATTAAAAATGGTAAAAAAAATAGAGCAATTCAAATCTATTTCCGAGTGAAAGGTGTGATCTTAATGCTTCTAAGGTTTGTGTCATTACAACGTTCTTAATCTTAAAGCATTAATTTTAAATGTAGAGTGTCTTATAAATACACTACAATAAATCATATGAATTTGAATTGTGATTATAATTTAAAATAATATTTATGTTTTGATAAATAAAGATTTTTAAAACATTTTACTATGTTTTTATCTATATACAGTTGTTTATCTGATTCCTTATCGCATTATAGGAGTAGAATGAGGACAGGAATAACTTCAACATACTAAAGAAATTCTATACATAAAAATGTTACCCTAAACTTACTATGAGCTCTAAAAATCCTTCAAAAATGTTAAGAAAATTTTCTAAATAAACTTTTCAATCATTCGTTGATAAGTTTACAAGCTAACTGTACATTAAAATAAGCATAAAGTTTGGTTACTATATTTTTTTATTTGGTTCTATTGATAGAGAAATTCGCGACTTTCCTTCAATTTTCCGGTAGCCATAATAGTTACATAGTAAAATTACGATCAGTGCTTTCAAAAAACTAATGTTTTTTTTTTTTACAAAAAAGTCTGCATTTATCTATATCACGGAACTTATCAACGTTAGGACAGCACTTATGGTTTATTTCACACAAACTAAATTTGTTTTTATCAACTGTTTATTTTTTATGACCTAGTTGGTTAGCTATGCGACTTATTCGCTTACCAGTGGACACAGACAGGTTTGAGCACAAATTTATTAAACCTAGGCTTAAAAAACGTGATTTTGTCTAAATCTAATTAGAATTTTGTATAACTCCAATTAGTGCTATCAATAATATATATTTCTTACACTACATTTGACTTTGAATTACATTGAAACTGTTCTATGAGAAATTATATAAGTTACCTAATAAGAAGGACATTTTACCGTGTCCTGTAAAGGGATACGTTAATAGACAAGAGGTTATAATAATTGATAGACTAAAAATGAACACTTTATATAAACATAATACGTAACATTTTAATACATACGTATCTAATCAGTGTAACTGACATTTCGGAAAGTTATTACATTACTAATATTTTTACTATAAATGTAAGTTCGACAGACCGCAAAACCGCTAACGATTGTCAGATACGAATGTAAAAACTAGTAGAAACGACCTGACAATACTATCTGCGGTTGCTTTAAAAGTTATAAACAACTCACAACAAATACAAGTACTGGCTACCTATTTTTATTTTTTATTTGAACTCGGTATTTGATGATAAGCGTAATGCAATTCACAAGCCAGATACAATATCTAGAAGCAAAAATATACCGACAATCGACTCAATTATGTCAATCTGGGACTTTTCGATTTACTAAAAATACAACTCATATATAGTAAAAGAAAACGTTCGTGGGAACATTATTGCACCGTAAAGTTATTAGTTTTTGTCGAAGTAGGAGCTACTGTATAATTGTAACCACATAAACCAGCACTCTTGGCTCTGCAAAGAAAGTTAGAACGAAGTAGAAGAGGAGGTATAATGTTATACAACTTTAACTAAAATAAAAATACTCCTTTAGGTAAAATGCCATGCCGCTAATGTTAAAACTTTTAAGTAATTATTACATAAGCTTAACTTACGCAAGAGCAAAACAACACATGACTATCAATAGCTAATTCATCGAACGTGTAATGTCTAAAACAAACACGATCTCACCTTTTTAATTTGAAACTAATCTTGTTTATAACTTATGCAACACCTTGTTTAATTAATATGTACCTACATTGTAACATATTTTCATAATGTGAAACAAAACTTAGAATAGAATAGAATGCACGTGGGGGCACATCACGCAAGGAATACAGTAAAGACTTAATTCTTAGATTAATTATTACCCATAAATTTGTAATGTAACTTTATAAATTTCACTGATAAATACAAAAAAGTTTTTATACTTTGTTGTGGTTAATATATAATTCGATGTCGATGTGCTCCTCCCATAATTTCCACAAAGACATCATTATATGTATAATCAAACATTCACGATTAGCTATACGCAAAGTGCAACTTAAACAAATGCTCACTATAACTTGTGATTGTGAATAATGTAACGATTGTCGCCAGACCACGCCTCACGTAAGGTGTCCAATTATTAAGTTTTCATTCGGACAAATTAAAATAAACGTAATGTTTTACAAAGTTTTACACACATCAGTTAATTAAGGAATGAATTTTTATTCATTCATTTTTTTTTAATCCGTAACTCATTTAAATATAATGTAACGAGGGGTGAAAGGCTATTTGGCTTAAGCAACATTTTTGGTGATATAGTAATATATATATATATATAGAGCGTTAAATTCTCTACAAAAATAATGAATGGGTATTGCAATACGATATATCGTTCATTAGTTATATATGTCAAAAGAAAAAAAATTTTTTGTCCTGTGTTATTTGTATGGGAAATCGAAAAGTGCGATGCGGACAACTTAAATATTAATATTAAGGGCTCATATTTTCAGAGGCATATTTTGGCATTAAAACGAAACTTTTGAATGTGGTTCCGAGGAAGATTTTTTTTTTTAAACGCCCTAATATATATATATATATTAGGTCCTTACATATGAAATTGGCGTTTTGTATGGGAGGAACAAAAAGTCGAATATTTTTTAATATAATATATTTAATTAATCAAAGTATGAACCATTATTTTCTATGCACTTTTGCCATCTCATAGGTAGTTCATTGATCCCTTTACTAAAAAAACCAGTCGGACGGGAATCAATAAAATCTTTGAAGGCGATTTGGACTGCCCCATCGGAGTTGAATTTTTTCCCTTGCAAGAAGTTATCCAAATTTCGAAAAAAATGGTAATCTGTTGGAGCAAGGTCCGGGGAGTACGGAGGATGTCTTAGACTTTCCAATTGAAGCTCTTCTAATTTAGTAGCCGTCTGTTGCGCAGTGTGTGGTCTAGCGTTGTCGTGAAGCAGCAGTGGCGTGGAGCGATTGACCAGCCTAGGTTGTTTAGCCGCTAGCTTTTCCATCATGGTTTGCAATTGCTGACAATAGACATCAGCCGTAATAGTCTGGCCAGATTTGAGAAAACTGTAATGAACAATACCGGCACTAGTCCACCAAACGCTTACAAGTAACTTTTTTGGGGTTAATTTTCGCTTGGGGCAGGATTTGGCTGGCTGGCCAGGATCTAACCATTGCGCTGAGTGCTTCCGATTATCGTAAAGAACCCATTTTTCATCACAGGTAATGATTCGGTTTAAAATACCTTCATTATTGTGCCGGTTTAGTAATGTAACGCAGCAGTCGACGCGCGTTTGCCGGTTTGCTTCAGTCAATTCGTGAGGTACCCACCTTTCAAGCTTTTTAATCTTCCCAATTTGCTTCAAGTGAATTAAAACAGTTTTATCACTAACATCGCAGCCTGCAGCTAACTCGGACGTGGTTTGCGATGGGTCCGCTTCCACAATAGCCTTCAACTCTTCATTATCAACTTGAGTCTCAGGCCGTCCACGGGGCTTGTTCTGCAGGTCGAAATTTCCAGAACGAAAACGTTGGAACCAAAAACGAACTGTGTTTTCTTTTGCAACACGACCGCCATACACATCATTCATCCTTCGAGTTGTTTCCGCAGCACTAGTGCCACGGCGGAACTCGTACTCGTAAATAATGCGATATTTTAAGTTTTCCATTTTGTAAAATGAGTGACGCAAACAGAAAAAAACAGAAGAAAAAAACAAATGAATGACGATCATCGAAGCACAAATACATGAGTCTATAGCTGTACAAATTTGAATTTGGAATTCCTTACCAAAGAGGAGAAATTTGTGATTAAAGTGGCCAGTACGAAAAACGCCAATTTCATATGTAAGGACCTAATATATATATATATATATGCAAAAAATATTGCTTAAACCAAATAGCCTTTCACCCCTCGATAACATGAATTATAATTTCTATTTAACTAACTACGTAATTAATTACTGATAAAATCTGTCAATTCCTGATAAACGTAAACCTGAATGCCTTTATCACAGTCAATTACCTAGATATACCATTTTAGACCGTTAGCTAGTGGTTACATTTAGTGGTTAAGTCTTAGGTACTGAAAGCGGAATTAAATTTAATAATTTGCGATATATCCTATATAAAACAAAAGTTTGGTCGCCCAACATTCGGAACGGCCACGGTCCGTAGATAAAGAGTAGTGCATTCAGAGAGTGCGCCTTACAAGTTACAATACAATGCACACACTATCAGCGACGCAATCTTCGCAACGTGATACTTGAAGCAACGGCATACTTTATTTGTAATATAAGCAATACACATAAATTGCTAATAACATTTTGATAGGCACCCACAGTAATCGTGTTGATAAAGAGAATCTTTTTTTTAATTAATTTATAGGCGAACTTTTGACCTCAATCACACCTGGTGGAAGGTGAAGATGACTCCGATGATGAACCGCGTCCGCCCAGCAAATGCCTATTCACTCTTCTCTTAAAGACTCCCAGGTCATAAGATCGCGGAAATATGGCCGCTGGAAGCATATTCCACTCTTTAGCCGTTCTCAGGATGAATGTAAAAGCGAATCTTTTCGTGCGGATATAAGGAACAATCACTACATACGGATGGTATCCGACATGCTGTCTAGTGGTTTTGTATGGCAGCTTTTATTAATCACTTTTCAATTCGAAAAAGCGCGGGCTTGAATCAATTTGTATAAAAAAGTAGTTATAAAGAAAATATAATAGAGCTACTACTAGATGTAAGACTATGCCTTTCCAATTTTACATTGAAATTCTTTTATTTGCCATATTGATATAAATAATTTATGTTTTATATATATTTAAATTTGAATTTTAATTTATTGTTAACTAGCTGTCCCGGCAGACCTTGTTCTGCCCTATTTCTCTAAAACAAAGTCACATTGTTTTTTTAATGTTAATAGCTTCCCAGTCGGCTGTTTTTTGAAAATTGTTTGAAGGAACCTGGCCTTAATGCTATATGTATAAAAATTGACAAATACTGACCTTAATATTTATACGTCACTCAATAATTATTTTGCCTTCCCGGAACCCGTCCACTGCCATTTAAACTTTATGCTGTGGTATTAAAGTTAAAAAGTACTTATAGTGAATTTTTTGTATGAGAATACAGAAAAGTGGTGTTTTTAGACTTTTTCAGACAATTTTTTTAATTGTTCTCTCCGTAATAACCTTCCCCAGACTTCATCAAACACAACAAAAAAGAAATCAGCCAAATCGGTTCAGCCGTTCTCGAGTTTCGCGCTTATCAAGACATTTAGCGATTCATTTTTATATATAAAAAGATTATAAAGATTTAAAATGTTACATATAAACACATTAACATAGTCTACTAAGGCAGACTTTAGATGCATACAAAAAAATAGCAATTGTCTTAGACTTTGTTGATTTGTTTGGTTAGAATGTAGTATGGAAATATAGCAATTATACATGAAAAAAGAAAAAAAAAACATATTACAACGTCACAAATTACATATCAATAGTGTAACGGTGAGATATAAATAAAAATAAATGCAGAGTCTAAAATGAAAATTTTGTAGAAATCATTTTCGCAATTCGTTGTAATCGACGCACAGTTCAAAAGTCGATTGGAAACCTATCGCCACATAACTTACTTTATACCGAGGTAAGATTAGAGCTATGGAGCGTATAGAAGCTATGTGTGATTTAATTGCATTCCAGACACGGATCTAGTCACGGGACAATGCAAACCATCTACAGATAGACAATGGAAGAAATGTTAAACTTTAAGTAATGGCTCATTAACGAATAGCGTGCCGTCCACACTTTAAACAAGAATGTGTTTTATACATTATTGTATTCTGAGACCGATGTTTTAACTGTCTAACAGTGTTTTATTGTATTATATCTACATCACCCATACTTGATGTACTGCAGTAATATTGTTATGAGTGTAGATAAAGTTCCTCAAAGCATAGATGGGCAGAATGTAATCAAATTAATAAAAATGATTAACGATTACATTTTACGTTTATTACCATTAATATGACTGCATTTTGCTCATTTATGTTTTAAACACTACAAAATCCCAGATTGTATACACATTTATCATTTCTTAATGTTTTAAATGAATTTAATCATGATTACAGAGCAAGAAAATTAAAATTACGACTACATTTTGTAATCGTTCATCATTAATCAGATTACAATTTGCCCATCTCTGCCTCAGAGTAGACATATTGCAATTGTTCATTTGAATAGATCTCATGAATTAAGGTTTTCATGAATAGCAGCATTAGCTCATGGAACTAAGAAATACAAGGAAGGATAAACCAATGCAAAACGCGTGGATTAACGTGAAGCAACATATATACTAAATTTTCGTAAGCTCTTTCATTTCATTTTGTTATTTATTTAATTATGAACCCTTTCTTAATAGTAGATATTTAAAATATTTACATTAGTTAGAAGAAATCGTAAAAAACTTACTTTTCATAGATAGCTCTATAATAGTTTATTTAAATAATAAATCAAAATTAGATTGATACCTAAGCTTATATTAATTTCAAAAATCAGCAACATCTAAATCCGCCGTTACTACAAAAGAAAGCCAGCATCGACTACCGACAATGATCTGAATTATTAATACCATTGTCGTACTCACTTTTATGGAACCTACATATTACAACACATCTTAGTTTTAAAATGTGTCGCTTCTATTTCTAAATAAAGATACTAACTGTAAATAGTCAAAAGCAAGCACCTTTTCTGCAACTTTAGTCTAAAGACACACAATTCCAGAAACTCCATTAGTATCTCCAAAAATAGACCATGCTTACGTTATTTTTATTCTGGAACCCTCAATAATTGTCTTTCACATTTTTTCAGACAACATAAAAACTCATATTCTGTGACTCGAAATTAGATGTGCATTTGCTAAAAACTGACTTAATAGTCAACAATGTAGTTTTATCTTTAAATCAGTCGATTGTCATGGTTATCTAAATTACATAGAATGTCTTACAAATTTATTCAGTTGTCAATTAGACCCAAAGAGATTATATAGTATTTTCAAAACAAGTGAAATTAAATAAAACAAATAAAAAAATTCTAAAAAAAAAGAGCTCACCCCCTGATACATCTCTGGTGTGCACTAAATTAAGGTGTAAAATGGGAATGTGCACACGCTTTTCTGTGCTGGGGTTCTGCCCTTGTAATTAGCAAGATTATTATCATAGGAGTACTACAATTAAAACTTTCTCATATCTTTATATCAATACGATAATGCTACATATAAATATACACATATATATATATATATGCTGATTCATTTAACAAAGAGTCGCCAGTGTAACTCACCACGTAATAAACCACAATTATATGTTAAATTAATACAATAGTGCAAAACACCATTTAACCAAAACAAAGCGGATTTTGTTTCTTTTGAATCAAGACTGGAAATCTACTTTATACTTTTGTTGTATTTCAGTACGGAGAGGACCAATCAGAAATTGATTCAACGAAGTCAGTCGAAGTTGGAACTCGTGAACTCTGCGACTTCTAGATAATAATATTATGACCGCCAGTCAGAGAGTTCCGTGTGCATTAATTGATAGAGAGAAATATACCGAGTGAATCGTGAGATTGTATTGCCGCATTGTATAAAATGTACAGATGCGTATAAAATGTTAACGACTCCAATGAGAAATGGCATATCTCAACATAGACGAAATTCGCGTGTGCACGGTCCATTCGCTGTGCCTGTATTACCAACGGCTTATCTCAACTGCCCGTTGTTTCTCTTGTCTTGTACTGTACAGTCGCACTTGTAATTTAACCGTGATATTTTTTTTTGTAACCCGGGGCTGCCCTTATGGGTCGCCCCCCGGTGTGTCGTATTCGCACCGACTAAAACCTCCGGGTAGATCCTCCTACCCGTCTATCGGGGCCAAGGACAAGGCCGTGCCAGCTTCCTCGGCACCCGGCGACGTCTGGCCTAAAGGTAAGGCCACTTCTCAGCATTTGTGGAGGGATGGTGTAAATGGCCACCCCCCTGCTCACCTACGTTGTCTTGGAGCAGTGCTCGCGATCAAACGGCACACTGTTTTCGCCTTGATAAATATTGGGCGACGCACGCCCTCAAATGCGCCTAATCATACTCATTATAAGCTTATTACAAGCTATATATATATCAAAAAAATAATATTTTTAGTCATAATATATTTAATAAAAAGACGAATGTTATTAACGACTTCAGTTTTTTAATTGTCTACTTATTTGTTACACTGTTACCCGATTACAAAATTAATTTTAATTGAATTTAGTAAACCAAATTAAAACATCTGCAGTATATAGTGCTAATGATAATCTATAATATAAAAATGAATCATTAAATGTGTATAAGCGCGAAACTCGAGAACGGCTGAACCGATTTGGCTGATTTCTTTTTTGTTGTGTTTGTTGAAGTCTATGGAAGGTTATTACGGAGAGAAAAATTAAAAAAACTGTCTGAAAAGTATAAAAACATTACTTTTCTATGTTCTCATTCAAAAGTTTCGTAATAATATTTAAAAGTCAATTTGAACTTTAACACCATACCATAAAGTTTAAATGTCAGTGGACGGGTTCCGGGAAGGCAAAACAAATGAGTGACGTATAAATATTAATGTCAATATTTGTCAATTTTTATACATATAGCATTAAGGCCAGGTTCCTTCAAACAATTTTCAAAAAACAGCCGACAAGCCAATAGGTTTTGGCAGAATAAAATCTGACGGGGAAGCTATAACATTTAAAAAAAACAATGTTACTTTCTTTTAGAGAAATAGGGCAGAACAAGGTCTGCCGGGACAGCTAGTATATAATACTAATTATTAAGTATTTTGTAGTATCTACAAAAAATATTTAGTTCTTTTTTAAATTACGTAAGTAGGCTACTGACTCTTACATAAATAAAACAAAGTTACTTATGAAAATCTTATTACGATAACTACTTTTTTTTTCATATTTAGTCTGTAAATATACAAGACTTTATAAAAAGTAAGATTATTTGAAAGCGACTGTACGCAGAGAGCGGTGTTATTGCGGTCCCTTGTTTAGCTGGATTATTGTTGTTAATTTGTATCGTCACTGTTTATCAACTGTGTCCGCATTGAGGACACGGTTGCTCCTCTCATTGGTCGTTATCGGACTATCACACAACAACTTGTTCTTTCTCTTACAACACCCATAGTTAATACAGACTAGCTGCTACAAAATTTACGATGTTTCATCACCAAATCTTAAATAAATACAGTATTTAACCCTTTGAGGTCGGATGTCTACACTCAGCCACCAAAACCTTTTTACCGTTCCGGTCGTATGTCTGCTCTCAGCCACCATGGCAAGGACCCATACGAATCCTATACTGTAACAATGTATCAGTTTACACTTTTTCGAAACAAAATGGATCGATGAATGACTATATTAAATAAATAGATACCTAAAGTTCACAAAAGAATTACCAAATCTTGTTTATCCATTGTAATCTTACGTGTTATATATCCCTGCTCTTTCGATGGAAATTAATTCCGACCAGTACGATACCCATGTCCAAATTTAATACGTCCGCGAAGGGTTAAAATATCCATGTTTGCTTTATAGAAAATTAAAATAATTTGTTGTAATAAAACAAAACGTATATCACATCTTGTAACAAATTATATTTTGCATTGAATAGAGACAAAGCTGATCCACGCCTTACTGAGGCAAGCCTTCGCCAATTGTTATAGTATCACCAGTCAAGCTTTTCGAATCTAGTTATATTACGTTTGGACTTAAATTGCATTTGTAATATTCAATAGATTGCACGAGTCATCTCTTCACTCTATGTGCATGATTAAATATTGAACTAGGGCTAAGTCATGCGAGTTTGCATAAATAGATATGACAGTTTAATTTAAAAATAATCGAACGGTGCTAAAAGCCATTTAACGTAAATCAAACTATTTTTTCCCTCTTTTAAATCAAGAATAGGAATCTACCAGTGGCGTGTATCCCATATAAAGCATAAAGAGCATTATCTTGTTCCAATTGGACATTTTATAAACATATTGACTTAAAATCTGGTATTTACCAAAATAGCGTTCTGAGAGTCCAAATTGGACAAAATTATAAGTATATATGTATATTAAATGTCCAAGTATAACGAGATAATGCTTTTTATACTTTATATGGGATACATGCCCTTAGAATCTACTTTATACTTTTGTTATCACCATAATAATTTGTAGTTTCCAATTAAAACTGCTTCAGTATTTTTTAGATAAAATTGGTCCATCATTAGTCACCCTTTCATTTTCCATCAGCAAAGACTCTGGTCGTACGACGGCCTGTTTATGGTTTAGACATGCTAAAACTAGTATACCGTTCTACAAATTAAACAATAATCCTAAACAATCTAATTTGCATTACCTTCTTTATGAACGAGAACGCATTTCAAGATATACCTAATTAAGCTTAGTTAAATGGAAAAAGAACCGAAAAATAAAATATAACACCAAAAAAAGTACATAGCAAAATGACGACTCATCAATTAGTTCTGGCTGCTAGTTAACGAAAGTGACGCAAATGTATCCATTATAAGTTAATTTTTATTCATTTTAATTTTACTGGCTGTCATTTATAACAGATCATGAAAGAGTTGTTTTGATTACTGAGTTACTGCAAGAAATATTTAGTTGTTTATTTCCAATTCATATCCAAGAAGTAATTGTTACAATTAAAAACATATAACTTACTAATTTGAATACGACTACTAATGTATTTCTGCAGATCCCGAAAGAGATATATACACGACATATTATTTCTGATTTGAAACTTTAACGCGTAGATTTAAAATTTGAACTTGAAATCAAATTTTAATCACGTATATGTTCAGAATATCATTAGTTATGTGAAGCATATGTCAAATGTTACAAGAGTAAAAATGTAAGTAAGTAAAATTATTCGTCTTCTGATATAAGCTCCTCTGTTTTTACTGATTATTTGTTAAGTGACTTAATTCACTGTAAAAAAAGCGACGAGAAAGGTCAACGCAAATCTACGTGCTAAAATGAATTGATTTTACTATAATAATTTTTGTTAAAATGTATAGGTTTTCCTGCTCGAAAATAACAAAATACTTTTTTAAAATTGTTTAGAAGAAATATCACTAAATACCAGAAAACAAAGAAACACTACGGATTAAAACAAAAAAGAAACAGTAAAAAGTAAAAACAAAAACACCTCCCTACCCAAATTTCAGTACCCAGTATTTACACTCTATTTAACCTCTTGCCCCGACTGTCAAAAAGAAAGTTACATGGTGAATTAGATACGGGAAATTCGCCCAAATTACAGTTTAGTAGCGTTTTACTCTAATTGTACGGATTCATTAGAAACGTTGCATCGAGGCTGCCATCACTGTGAATCATTGACAATGGCAGAGATTTGTGCAGGAAAAGTGTCATTTCAGTTACCTGCTACGGCAGGTATGGTGATTGCTTCATGCCACAGATTGATGTGCGTCGTTTTAAAACATTATTATTCTATAAACATTCATTTCTATAAACGTACTTTTTAAAATATTTTAGCCATAATTATTAATATATTAAACTGCTAAGATAAGACTTCCATTTTTTTTAAAATAAAAAACGTCTTTCTTTATTGACTAAGTAAGAAAAATTAAACAGTAATATGGATATTATGTGGTTAAAATATATTCACAGGCTATTACATACTTTATTTTTTGTTATTAATTAATAATTTCCTACATTAGTAATCAGTGTGATTGTCCAGACTCAAGGAGGCAGTAAATTGAATTCTGACATGTATCACAATAATTTCATAAAAATATTATACATCACTAAGATATACGCGCCAATCAGATATTAAAATATAATAATAATAATTCGTCACGCTATATCCCTTTCAGGATGAGCAAATATTCATTAGCTATATCCACTATGCGCTTATACATATGTCGTACCCAACGTTATCATTAGCACTGCTGATCGCCGTTCTCAAAGCACTTGCACATGACACATCTAATAGAAGGCATTTGGGCTTCTTCGCAATGTTTTCCTTTACCGGTGAACATGTGGGATCTAAATCTGTATTTAATCTGGAAAAACCCAAATGTACTTGCCAGCATTTGAACCTACGACCATTCTCATAGTCGCGCAAGGCTATCGGTCTCTAATCCAGCAGGCCACCACAAACACAAATATTATAAATAATAACATATCGTGACGCTATGTCCCTTTCGGGATGAGCAGAGATATATTAGTGGCAGTATCTACTGCACTGCATCGACATACAAATAAAATATAGAAGTTACATTAAAATATGTCCACTCCGAAGCAGCTTTGAGTGCCTTTCGGCGTTTCTTCTCGAGGTAGTCACTTCCGAAATGCTAGTAGATCCCCCTTGGGATAGTATTTTTATTTGGCTGGCGGTCCAAGTCGAGATTCGTACTCACAGGGGTGCCCTTGCATTGCCACCCAACCCATAAACTCACTGGCTGAGCACCTTCTGTGCTCGCCCCCTAAGTCCGGTTGAACTGTAAATGCCTTACCCAGCACTCAGTAGTCCGTTTAAAAAAAAAAACATTAAAATAAGCATATTTAGAAAAAAAACTTATTTCAAAGACACTAAAAGACCCAACCATGTTTACCGAATTTACTATAAATGGTGCACAGATAGCTAACGGTTCGTGAAATGCGCCGAAATGATAGTTAATGACGACTGCTGGTTTATAAAAAATAATGACAAAATTAGCCGCAAGTAGCGACGCCATTAGAAATGATCGTCAACGTGTTCTATTGTATTGTAAACGTCAGCGCATTGTAGTCTTATTTATAGAGATTCGGTGACGAAAAATACGAATAAAAAACCATTTGTAAGTTATTGACAATAAAGTTCAAATACTGGCACATACATCTGAGCTTTTATACATTAAGTCTAGACTTAGACATCAAATGCTCACCGGTGAAAAACAACATGATAAGATGACCCGCATAGCATCATATATAAACGTTAAAGGTAAGTACCCTTAGAACGGCGATCAGCTGCACTGGTGGTTACGTTGGTCACGAGATATAAGAGCAAAGTTTATATAGCCACTTTGTATCTCCACTAACTCCGAACGAGATATAGTATGTGAATATTAAGAATATTATTATTTATTATTAATAATATTCACACACAAACTTGACGAAAAGGAATAAATCTTCTTATATATAAAAATGAATCGCTAAATGTCTTGATAAGCGTGAAACTCGAGAACGGTTGAACCGATTTGGCTGATTTGTTTTTGTTGTTTGTTGAAGTCTGGGGATGGTTATTACGGAGAGAAAAATTAAAAAAATTGTCTGGAAAAGTCTAAAAACAACACTTTTCTATATTCTCATACAAAAAAATTCGTAATAATATTTAAGTCAATTTGAACTTTAACACCATACCATAAAGTTTAAAGTCAGTGAACGGGTTCCGAGAAGGCAAAATAATTATTGAGTGACGTATAAATATTAATGTCAATATTTGTCAATTTTTATACATTTAGCATTAAGACCAGGTTCCTTCAAACAATTTTCAAAAAAGTCTGACGGGGAAGCTATTAACATTAAAAAAAACAATGTGACTTTGTCTTATATATAAAAATGAATCGCTAAATGTCTTGATAAGCGCGAAACTCGAGAACGGCTGAACCGATTTGGCTGATTTCTTTTTTGTTGTGTTTGTTGATGTCTGGGTATGGTTATTACGGAGAGAAAAATTAAAAAAATTGTCTGTAAAAGTCTAAAAACAACACTTTTCTATATTCTCATACAAAAAAATTCGTAATAATATTTAAAAGTCAATTTGAACTTTAACACCATACCATAAAGTTTAAAGTCAGTGAACGGGTTCCGGGAAGGCAAAATAATTATTGAGTGACGTATAAATATTAATGTTAATATTTGTCAATTTTTATACATTTAGCATTAAGGCCAGGTTCCTTCAAACAATTTTCAAAAAAATCTGACGGGGAAGCTATTAACATTAAAAAAAACAATGTGACTTTGTTTTAGAAAAATAGGGCAGAACAAGGCCTGCCGGGACAGCTAGTGTATTATAAAATAATAGTAGGTTGCAAATATGCGGAGCCTTTTTTGCTAGCCTGAGGAAAAAATCATGCATAAAACCATCAGGGCCACTGTGAGGGCAGTGATCCTGGTGTGTCAGACTCATACAACAAAAACCCCCAGGGTATCCTTCTAATCACCCCAGATTTTTCCATGTAGGGGAACGACCAACCAGTTTAGGCTTCATTTCTGGGAGTTGTGAGTGTAAAGAGCCCATCCCTCTAAACCTTTCTCATGGACAGCGCGCTGGGCACAGCGAGCTGCCTTCCTCCTATCCGGGTAGCAGACTCCCTCAAGTCTACTGCCCGGCTAAAATATACGGAGCCACGCCAAGCATAGCTAAGATATAAAATAATATAAAAACACGGAATTCTAAATACACTATTTCCACTTGGCCATAATTATACTTGAACATTTATAAAAAGACACTTTTCATAAACGGTGCAATAGGTAATAAGTGGTACTCGTATAGTAACCCAGTTACAACAAAACACCGCCGCTTTCCAGTGTATCTACTATCTACGTATAAATTACACATTTCACTATTATTCAGATAAATTACTATTTTCTTTGCAAATACACACAGTACAGTACATGTACCTACACATATAGTGTAAAGTAGATAGGTGGTGATAGGGCGATTGCCCGAACTGGGTCATGACCACAGTACACAAGTGTAAAGACCGTCATAGTGAGACACTTTGGCCTGTCGCGTTTCGGGATCAGCTTGTGTATATCCAGTAAGTCATATACCTAGAGAATTTTAGTCGTGGTATATGTGGGCCGACATGACGACGGAGACTATCAATGGATTTTCATCCTAAGATTGTCGGTTTCGTTTTTGGACTACACTGTACTTACTATCAGGTGCACTGTAGTCACAATGTCGAGACAGTGTAAAAGAAAATCATTCTAGCTTTATGTAATTTAATATTAAAACTGTTAAACTAGCAATTGAAACTTCTTACAGTAAATTAAATACATAAATTTATATGTAAGTATTTTATTTTATTTTATTTTACATAATAGGGTGCCCAACATGGGTAACATTAGACAAGAAAACAAAAGGATCATGGTACTTAAATAGAACATATAAATGCCCCCACAATTATAGGGCACCACAGCATGCACAGTGATTAATATATAAAGCTAGTTTATATAGTTTTACATAGTTTTTTTATAGTTTACATATAAGTATATTATTATTATTTATATTTTATATAAATATAGAAGATCTTGATTCCTTTTAGTGTTCAATAGTTTCACTCGATGGCGATATAACCTGATTTGAGCAAGTCATTTATTTTTTGAAACGAAGAAAACGTTCAACATTTAAAGATACAATATATAATTATCAATTTATCGAATAGTATCGGAAGAAAAGTGCCTAAAGTTATATGTATAAACCATAAAAAAAAACCTTCTAAATAACCTATAAAACTGTCTTATCTCTATACCATTCTGCATTCAAACAATCCTTTCACACAATACTCTTTCAAAGGTTATTTTAGTTTTATATCCCAAGTAGCTACCTAAATAATATAAACTTAATACTTTGCTCCAAAAATGTAACTTATCGGCGATCATTTTGATTGATTGACTTATCCATCTAAGCAACAGTTTCAAGTTAATTATAAAACAAGAGATAAGATATATTAGAGTTACCTAATGCTATTCGTACTAGAAAAAGTAAAATCTGAATGACTTTTAACACAGCTTTGAATCAAAGATCGTTAGTAGACTTGTATTGCTTTCATGTTTTTCTTAAATTAAATTTAAGTTTTAACAAATTATTCAATTACTTATTCCTAACTTAAACAAGAGCATCCATATGAATTATAACCAAAGTATACCGGGTGGCAAGCAGAGATGGGCAAAATGTAATCTGATTAATGAAGAACGATTACAAAAAGTAGTCGTAATTTTAATTTTCTTGGTCTGTTATCATGATTAAATCCATTTAAAATATTAAGAAATTATTAATGTGTATACAATCTGGGATTTTGTAGTATTTAAAACATAAATGAGCAAAATGCAGTCATATTAATGGTAAAAACGTGAAATGTAATCGTTAATCATTTTCATTAATCTGGTTACATTTTGCCCATCTATGGTGGCAAGTAAGTTGAACTTAGTGAAGGGTAGCTACTCTAGTAAATAGCCAACAACAGCTATTCATAAAGTAGCCATGCCTACATTATCTGTCAGCATAATGCTTGGCTACTTCCCTAGCAGATCGCGGCTTAAAATAATCGACAAAGCTACAAAATAGCGGGCAACCGAGATAGCTCTAAGACAAAATCTATGCATGTGAAAGAAATAAAACTAACATTATCTTTTTTCTATTATCATATTCTTTATTTTTTAAAGTTTTAATTACAATACCAATTACATTTTTTCTACAGACACAATGACCTGGTTCCGTAGTATAATTTACACGATTAACCTCATTAAGGCATCAATAAATAATAATCAATTTGGACATGCATGTTAATATAACCTTTTCAACCAGTTAGAAAATGTAGCAAGTTAAGCCTTATTACATTTTAACTGTTAATCAGACATTTCATATCACCTTCGGAAACACTCTTCAAACGGATACTGTGGCAGCAATCCATATTAATTATATTTTGTAAAAGTGTTTCCATTCCAGAAATAACTTGGAAACATTATCGTATTTTTAATCACAATTACTACCAATGTTTGTTTAATAGATACACACTGCTTACAGCCACTTCCAAGTACAGTAGCGGCTCAAGGCGGGGGCTAAGGCTGGGATATAAAGACGCTACTTCATCTTTGCCTAACAAAGTCCTCAAAAAAATAAATCGTTTTCACATAAAACTGAATATATAATAGGAACTTGAATATAGCTATAGTATTCGTAGAGCCAAGTCCATGTTAAAAAATCGGTCACTTATCAAATCCTTTGACATTCATTGGGATATGTTATGTTTTAGTAAAGTCAAAACTAAGGCTAAGTTCTTATGAAATCCCCAAAATTATGTAAGTTTTGTTTGTAGCTAGATTTTTTATCATTTATATTTTAATTAAGTCTACTCTCAACTGGTTGATGCTCCCATTTTTTAAGCAATTAATTCAATATATTACGAATTTCTTTTCAGTGTCATTTTATGCGTATACTTATAAACTTCAAAAAAACCAAATTCTTCAGAAGTAGGTTTTATTTCCAAAAATTGTGATCATTGTTTGTAAAATGAAATATTGTCTACAATTGTTATACGATCAAATTTAGGTGTTTGAAATTTAGAAAAATCTACATGTACAATCCGTAGTTTTACTATTATTGGTTAATTTGAAGTTATAAAGCGCAACAATTTGAGAGCGCCCTGAATAACTTTATCATAAACATAAATTATATATTTATTCAAATCATATATACGATGTTAATGAAGTCTCAACACCAGTAAACGACGTCCGGAATACTTACTAGGATCCCTGTAAGCAATATGTATTATGGAACACGGCAGTAAAAATAGACTATGGTAATACAAGCATTAATACAATAAAATAAGACAGTTTTGGACAAGTACTTTAGAAGTAAGATAATTCTTATGCTCTAGTTATTAATAAAATAATAAGATAGATTTGCTCAAAAAATAACCCAAGTATTTACGTATTAAATATAAAAGCAAATGAGAAGGATAGAATTAAACATAACAAAATTTAAAGGATCTAGAAAGAATTTAACTATTTTACTGAAGTCTCTATTAAAGAACCAAAGAAATATTAATGAATGAATAAAAATGACCACATTATGTGGATACTATTGTACTGGAGAATGGTTTTAGCTCTAATTCTATATCAACCAACTTAAAAAATTTATATAATTGTAAATTTAAATTAATTTTGATAAAACCAAAATCCAGTAGCTAAATATTTAGCTGTTATTTTATGTACAGAATACCGAAAAAGACACATTATAAATATAAAAAAATATATTACGTACAACTCTATGCGCTTTGACTATATTGTAAGAAATACTAAATGATGATAAGAAAATATTCATCAAAAATATTTTAGTTTTAATATCGATATTATAAAATATAATATAGTTCTTATGAAAGTACAATAGTAAAGTTTATTAGATAAAAACTAATTTAGCATAGGCTTACAATAAACTATCTCATATACCTACAACGAGTCTTTGCTTGACATTTATACAAATTACCTTAAGGATCCATTAGTAACAATTGTTCATCAATAAACCATGGCAGAGGGCAAGTAAGTGGCTACAAAAAGTAATTTATAAATAATTTTGTAATAGCTCTCCGTGAGATACTATTGAAAGTGAATGGCCACAAGCATAACTAATGCCTATGCATTACTTTTTAAAGGCAGACAAAGGAAAAAACGATGTCGGACAGAAGTTGTGCAACACATTTCACTCCAATCATAATAACCGCTACACCGTAGGATCGTGCATACTACGAAATGTCGAATTGCCTGTTATTTTTATATTACGTATTATAAATTATAATGGTTTTATAAATGTTTAATACCGAAATTCCCACGCCTGCAACAACTATCAATCAATCTTTTATTTTATCGGATCATATAAATAAGAAGCTTACTTTCAATTGTATTCATTTTCTTATTAAATTTTATTTACGTACTTTTGTAATTATTTTTTAATTGGTCTGTTACTATGACCGGATACGTTTTGCTTTAAATAAAATCAGTTACAATAAAATATGTCCAATTCTCGTACTTTAAAACCGTTACTTCATAATTGAGATATAATTTTAGTATAACTAAGATTAAAACTGGCAATTCTTTGAACCAAAAACAACGACAAAATATATTTATATAATAGTTCTATCGAAAGTTAACTAAAAGCTAATCTTCTATCTATTTTGGTTATTTGCCAAATTTTGATTAATTGATATTCTAGATATATTCAAGTCATATTTAAGATATTGCGAACTTTAAATTACGGACATACAGTTTTTAATCAATTCTTAATATATTTTTAATTTGTTTGGCTTATTATCGCAGAATAGTTGAATTACGACAATAGACCCTCTCGTTGAGTAGGCTGTGGATAAGTGAGAAACATTTGTTAGTTATAATTACAATATGTACACGTATGCAATGTGTATTATGTGTATGTTATTACACTTTTGCGTTGCAAAATCTCTGTTACTGGAAATTTTCTAACTTTATTAATTGAGATTTGACTTTCAGATTTGAAAATATTTACCTATATAATTGTGTCATTATAGCTCAATTACGCTATTGTAGGCTCAGTTTGTAGTCAGACAATTTATCAGGTTCAAACAAGTGACGACGTTTGTTTACAAATATTAGAATTTCTTAACAGGACTCTCTATAAAAATACAATTGCCATTTCAAACCTGGCTATTTCGTAAACTGGATAAATGAAAAGCCTCATAATTAAAAAAAACTAGGTCCCTTGAGATTCCATTTAACCAGGTTTCACTGTTTTATATTTTACAAAGTGAATAAATATATTAATATATTTCAACATTCTATTAGATGTTCTTAGTGAAACTTAGAAACGTCTTTTCAACGTTAATCAATCTTTATAAAAAATATTTTACAGTAGATTTAGTGCCATCGTGAATGCGTTTAAAAATAAAAGCCTATATCTACAAACACTTGTACACAGGACATCTATTTGTAAGCCATACAATTATTTGTATTTTTTTTTTACACTGGCTCAACAAAGTGACAACATTGCACCTGATGGTAAGTACAATGTAGTACAAAAACGAAAGCGACCATCAAAGGATGAAAATTCGTTGATAGTCTCCGTCGTCATGTCGTCCCACATATACCACGACTGACGGTCTCCAGATATATGAGTAACTGGATATAATACACACGCTGATCCCGAAACACGACAGGCCAAAGCGAGTCACCATGACGGTCTTTATACTTGTTTACTGTGGTCACGACCCAATTTGTTCCGTGAGGAGTTCAAAGTTGTGACCCCTAGCAGACTATCATTTCAATTACTGCGTTACCCGGGTCATCAAAATATTTTTTATAGTTCTTGTAAAAACGATTGACGGATCTTAAGGTGAGAAAGCAATTTCTTGGGTGACTGTAAAATATAGGGCAATACATAAACTTCCAAGTACCGGAAAGTATTTAAAATGACATTGCGGTATATATTAATTGGGTTTTCGAAATTCATTAAACAGATTGTAGTTGTGATTTTTATCTAAATGTATTAAGTGGAAACATACCTTGAGAAATTACTTTCAATCAAATAAAAAATTGAAACATAAAAGTAATCATTCTCCGCGTTTATTTTAACAGTTTACAAATATTTTTCTGTATGGGACTTTTATTTTATGGATTTTTTGGATTTTTTGTGGAACATTGTAAACATCATGTCGTCAAAGTAAGGAAATGGTTGTTCAAGCTTAGCCGCTTAGGCTTACCTCTACTTCTGTACCCATCACGTCATCCAAAAATAATGCATTGAGCATCAAGATTGATGAGAGTTCACATTTCTATAACCCACCCGATAACTAAAAATTAGGACTGCCAGAGATTCTTATTGACGCTTTACCATAAATATCTCTACTCGATCCCGGTATAAATTAATTTTGCTTCATGTATTACTTAATAGTTCTTATAAATAAACATACTTAAATAAAGTTATATTGAATTTCAATGATATAAAGCTAGTAATCTACCTGGCTACTCATTAGAACCTTTTTTTTGTAACCCGGGGGAATATTCTACATAGAATCATCAGGACTGCCGTGAGGGCAGCAATCCCGGTGTGTCAGACCAGACTTCTACTGACTAAAAACCCTCGGGGTGTTCCTCCAATCGCTCCACCGGGGCCTGGGAATCCGCATTCGTCCAGAAGCCTGAATAGCGAACAGCCATCCTGCAGACTCCCTCATTTCTACTGCTCAGCACTCATCACAATCTTAGCATAGATTCAAATAACATTACAATAATATTTTTACTGTCATAATAGTGGCCACAATATGTAATATTGTGATATAATAATATTGACAAAAATAAGAAAATTATACAAAACTAGCTGTCCCGGCAGACCTTGTTCTGCCCTGTTTCTGTAAAACAAAGTCACATTGCTTCTCCGTCAGATTTTATTCTGCCTAAACCTATTGGCCTGTCGGCTGTTTTTTGAAAATTGTTTGAAGGAACCTGGCCTTAATGATATATGTATAAAAATTGACAAATATTGACATTAATACGTCACTCAATTGTTTTGCCTTCCCGGAACCCGTCCACTGACATTTAAACTTTATGGTATAGCGTTAAAGTTCAAATTGACTTATAACGAATTTTTTGTATGAGAATTTAGAAAAGTGGTGTTTTTAGACTTTTTCAGACAATTTTTTTAGTTTTCTCTCCGTAATAACCTTCCCCAGACTTCAACAAACACAACAAAAAAAAAATCAGCCAAATCGGTTCAGCCGTTCTCGAGTTTCGCGCTTATCAAGACATTTAGCAATTCATTTTTATATATAAGAAGATATATATTTATTTAAATTAAAATCTTCAATAAACCATATAGTGATGTTACGTCTATTAGGAAAAAAATATCCTAACAAGTAAACAAGTTTTGGGAGTCGAAGCTGCTCGCGTCCGTAGGCTTTACCCTAGTTTCCCTACACGTGACTCCTGGGTGGTGCTAAACGAGCAGCAGCGTGGTGGTAGGGCGTCGGTGCCCGTCTGGATCGCGACCACAGTACATGAGTGTAAAGCCCGTCATAGTGACCAGTTTCGGCTTGTCGCGTTTCGGGATCAGCTTGTGCATATCCAGTAGCTCATATACCTAGAGACCTTCAGTCGTGGTATATGCGGGCCGACATGACGATGTAGACTACCAATGGATTTTCATCCTTTGATAGTCGCTTTCGTTTTTGGACTACACTGTACTTACCATCAGGTACACTGTAGTCACTATGTCGAGCCAGTGTAAAAAAAAAAAAAAAAAACAGAACAAAGTGGCCACTTAGCCGTCTAATAAAAGCATTTTCTGAGAAACTTCAGATCGAATCGAATAAATATTTCTTAAGTGTAATCAGCGTTCTAAATGCTTTTTAATGGTATTCTCGACAGGGCCCTACTTTCCAACTTTGTCGGAGGCGCACCGGCCAATGTGAAATGCGACACAATAGATAATCGTGAGCTGAGCAGCGCCGGAGCAGGCGGCAAGTCCAAATGTTTACGCGATCAGATAACGCTGATAAGCGAATAATCGTGATTAATAGATTCGACAATTCCTATGGACAATATGTTTCCTCCTCCCTATGTTTATTTTACACATTAATTGTGCAGGCACACGTAGCATATGCTAAAATGTTATACAAAAGTGTTTTACTCACACATGAATAAAAATAAAATGTCAAAGGAAACATAACTTAAACATATCAATATTGAAAGTTCCTTTTTATATTTTAAACTTTATATTCATTATGACATTTAACCTCCTCAGACGAGACGTATGTTAACTTTCTTTCTTTTAATCCCGACAGGTGGAAAACACCCCGGAGATTTTTAGCCAGGAGGAATCTGGTATATGTACCCCAAAACACACCTTCATTCCGACTGGGAAGTCCTATACAGGATTCCCACGGGTTGCTAAAAACTTGTATTAAAAAATAAGGTTACCACAGCCATAAAATTTTATTACCAATAAAAACAATACATTGTACTAATCCACAGTAAAAAGCCAAAAATAACCTATAGAACGGGGAAAGTAAATGACAGTTGCAATGTAAAATTGAAAGATGTGACTTGCGACTGACTAAGGCAAGCATGTCACTTATTATTATTATCAAAGAATGTGTTTTCAATTTCTAAATGACAGGTAAGTACTCAGGATTATAATTTCCTTAAAGTTATTGCTTAATGTATGCTATAACTAAATAATAGCTTAATCATTACATTCTCCGTGATCTCATATAAAATGCAAAGGTTAGGAGCAATTTTAAAGATACCAATTTTGCGGCCTACCTTGGTTTGATCCGGACTTTACGACTCTAAATTAATGTTTTAACTGCGGACGCCTACCATAGTGACCCTAAGTAAACCAAAGGAGCTTTTGGCAATAATTGTAATTTCATATATGGTATATTAAACTAAGTGCGTTAACTGATAGGCTACACTTACAGTAATTACTGTGTATAATTATTGGGCACAGTCAGTGTATATATCTTTTAAAAGCCCTGAAAAAAGGCAACAAAGTAACCTAGTATATCCTAGACATAGTAATATTCAAAAAAGAATAACGACAAAAAAAAAGCAAATTGTATGATTTTTTTTTTAAACTCATATTTACTACTTTAAAAAAAATGTATGTTTGCGATCTGAGAACGGCGATCAGATTCGCTAGTGGTCACGTTGGCCACGATATATAAACGCCAAGTGGATACAATCACTAATGGGATACATTGTGTCAATATAGCGAGGGGTGTTAGGCTATTTGGTTTAAGCGTCATTTTTTGGTGGTATAGTAATATATCACCAAAAATATATATTCGGAATCAGCGTGTTTTACCGATTCCAAAAATATATATCTACTATATAAATATATATTACTATATCAACAAAAAATGACGCTTAAACCAAATAGCCTTTCTCCCCTCGATATTTCATAAATTTATCTTTTAAAGAAATTGAAAAATAACACAGTTACGATTAGAGAGATAACTGATAATAAATAATCAATGAATTAGATAAGGTGTCCCGAACGGCAAACTCACCAAATTATACCTATGAACCATACCACAATTCCATTCCATCATTCATTTTCATTGCCATATTTCGCAAGATGGTGCTACCTTTCATTTCACAGATACTACAAGAGAATAGAAAGTTAATCAACTCGAAGATGACTATTGATAGAATGAGCTGAGAATAATTCAAATAATTATTATAAATTATTACTTTGATTATACCACACATTTTATTTGTGCCAAAAGTAATTATTATTTTCTATAACTACAGATTTTATTATACTTAACGTAACGTATTAACGTTGTTTGTATGATAATTTTGATTATTTGAAGTAAACTTTAAATCATAAGTTAATAAGATTCTTCACGTTTTTTTTTAATTTTATTCATTAAATACACGTGTGTGTAAGGAGGCTGTCGAAATAGATTGCGTTGTCTGTAAAGCGAACGAGTAAGAGCCGTTAGTAAAGAAAGGAATGTTTTTTTAAGATAGACCGTGAAAAAAATGAAGGTTTGGCAAAAAATAACACAACAAGAATAACAGGAGATTGGTTATGTGAAAAAATTAAGAAGGGATTTTTTATTCTAGAGATTACATCTTGGGAATTCGACAGGGAATGTAATATCCATTGAATTCTGTAAAATAGTAAGAAAAACGTTTAAATGATATAATAAATATCCCAGAATATATAGTGAAGAAGTATTATGGTGTTTTAATTGAAATAAGGAAGCTCCACAACCACTCGACACAACTTCCACAAGTCCACCACAATATCGTATATCATCCGTTATGTAATAAAAAAAATAAACTGAATAGTTTTCACAACTTACAATATTGTAGCTAGCAGTACTACTGATGATTTTGGCAAACGATACTTTTACAACAATATAACCAAACATATTCAATATTTTGTGGCTGTTTAGAGTAATGCATGTAAGAAAAAAATATTTTGGGGCGTACACAGACGCGTTTCTTAAATATATAATTTTGAGAAATATTATGCCCGAAGCTTTTTTGAAATAAATTACATAATAGAAATGACAATTTTTAAAATTAATTTATTCTCAATTTTACTCGGAATAGCAGTAGCTTAGAATAATTATAAAGATCTTATAATTATAAATTACTAGCTGTCCCTACAAACCTTGTTCTGCCTTACTTCTCTAAAATAAAGTTACATTGGTTTTTTTATGTTCATAAGTACCCTGACATACATAATATAATATTTCGTTCTGTCAAAAGTATAGGCTTGTAATATAATAATAACTTTAGTAATATCTAATGTGATGATATTTTTATTGTACACGATATTTTTTGTTTGATTACTTGGCGCGTAAATAAATAAATCTGAAGGCTTTCTGACGCGGGAGCAGGCAACGTATAACTAACAGTCCATGAGAGAAGCATGAGAAATATGAGTTCCTTATATTATTTTCATAAATGACATGCAACGTCTAATCAACTTGAAGGCGTACCAAAAAAAATCCTAACACACCTTTGTCTTATTTCTATTGACGTCAAATGTTTGACAGCTGGTGACAGTAGTTTATATGGGAAAAGAAAATTGTTGTTTTTACTATTTTCCTCATATTTTTTACCTCTTTTCTCTCCATAAAAACCTTCCTCAGATTTCATCAAGTGCAACAAAAAAGAAATCATCCAAACCAGTTCATCAGTTATCGAGTATTGCGCTTAGCAACTCCTTTACGAGTTCATTTTTATGTATATAAATAGATATATAGATTAAAATTATAAAATAATTACTATCAGTAATATGGGAAGTGTGGACTTCGCACAGCACAGTGCATCTATTTATCAAACGTTAGATGTTATCTGTGAAAATCACGACTACTGATTTAGATTTATTGCATCTAGTGTTGCCAGCTGTCTAAGTTTTGTCAATGATTCTTAATTTTCTATTGCATCATTGAATTAGTGCTTTATTCCAATATTTTTTAATAATAATATATCGCCACACTATATCTCTTACGGGATGAGCAGAGACACATTAGTGGCTGTATTCACTTTGCGCATATATGTCGTGCACAACGTGACAAGTACTGCAGCTGATCGCTGTTCTCAGGGCAATTACACCTGACATTTCTATTAGATGCCAGCCAGATTTCCTCACGATGTTTTCTTTCAACTGCGAGCATGTGGTGTCTAAATCCGTACGTATCAAAAAAATCCAGACGTACGTATCGGGATTCAAACTTACAACCATTCACGGTGCCGCACATGGAAACCGGTCCATTATAAGTAGACTTTTAATTATTGTTTGCTAATTATATATGGTAGGTATTATAGTAGCCCAAAAATATTTCAATGTTATGGATATAATTAATAAAAGTACCGAAAAAGTGATTTTATTTCTAAACTTTATTATAGTCGCAATAAAATCGTAAATCCATACTTTTTTTGTATCCCGTGGGAAAATCCTACATAAAACCATCAGAGCCGCTATGAGGGCATCGACCCCAGTGTGTCAGACTCCTGCTGGCTAAAATCCCCCGAGGTGTTCCTCTAATCACTCTACCCAGGCATGGAAAACCAAATTCATCCAGTATCTGGGGAGGGAACAGCCTTATTCAGGTTTCCTCTCTGGTAAGGGTGGATATAGAGAGCTCATTCCTCCAACCCTTTCACACGGGCGGGGCACCGGAACTACGCACCATTTCCCTTTCCTCCAGGCAGCAGACTTCCTCAAGTCTACTGACCGTTACCCACAAATACTTTCTATAAATAATTACCATGAGGATACAATTATTAATATATCTCTACTCACCTTGAACATGATATAGAATTAAGATATATAATTATTACAATTTTATTATCAACTATTAAGAAAGCGATATTCCTGATACGTAAAATTTTATTTTTTGATATGGCAACACCACAGACTAGCAAAGTTGATACCTAACAGCTTTCTATCACCTCATGGTGCGCTTGCATCTAATGTGGGAACAGGTCGCAGGTCGACTTATTGCCACCGCGTAACACAAATTCAGTTCTGTTAGCAATAAATCTAATTTAAATAATGAAACCGCTTTTTTTGTTGCTCAAGCCACGAGTAATTCTATTATTATTTAGTACTAGCTGATCCGGCAAACATTGTTTTGCTATATAAGTTATTGTAATATCTTCTAAGATGTTCATTGAACGTCAAAGACAATTTTGTTCACAATTAAATACTCTTAATGAACAACACATTTATTTGGATAAAGATTAATATTATTACGTTGATACAACTCTTAACAAATAATGCATTAATTTCGACCAAATTTGATTACCATAAAAACGGTTCTAGTGAGTTAATCTTAAATGATAGACATATACTGTCGCGGACATTTTTTTAGATCATTTTAAGAGGAATAATTCTTTTATACATATATTTTTCGTATCTTGAACCGTTTTAGCAGCGCACGCAATGGAAGCCCTCAAGGATGGATAATTGTTCCCGTTTCTCTCACATTTTCCATCATTTCTTCGCTCGTAATAGGTGTATCGTGTTGTTATATAGCCTAAAGCCTTCCTCAATAAATAGTCTATTCAACACAAAAAGAATTTTTCAATTCGAACCAGTAGTTCCAGAGATTAGCGCGTTCAAACAAACAAACAAACTCTTCAGCTTTATAATATTAGTATAGATTGATATTTTTGTTTTGTACGATATTCCTAATACAGATTTGAAATTTTGGACAGTTGAATAGGTCAGTTTTGACTATGTAAAAAGCTTTCAATCGCCAATATAGTTATACTGCCATTCCATATTTCCTTTATTTGTACAGAAACATCTACATCAAACATCAAAGATGTTTCTTAACAACCTGTTCTTATATAAATAGACAATCAACGTAAACTAATGGAAAGCATTGAAAGCATACAACATACTCGGAAGAAAAAATCGATTATATCATTATAGAACGGTAAATAGCACTTGTTATTGAGCTCGGAGCGGGCTAATAACCCTGTTGCAACATCGCGCAAGCGAACGCATCGAACGGTCAGTCGTAAAGTTACGAAACGAGACGTAAAGAGAAACGGCACAACAAAGGGTAAAAGGGCTCGAAATAGGCCAGCTCAGCGCGCTTCCTAGTGAATCCGAGAATGAGACGCCCTAAAATTAGATGCTTGTGTGGAAATTTTGCGTCAGTCGTCCGCGTTGCAAAGCCCAATGCTCAAAACATTCATCATTCTAAAAAACTGACTTATTCAACAGATATTATAACTTTAAAACAGTTCAAACTGATCGTTGCCCATAAAGAAATAAAAAAAAATCCCTGATAGTAAAGAAGTGGTTTTATTTTATTAAAACATAACCGGATATATTTTATAAATTATACAAATAATAAAACTAAGATTGGCAGTATAAGGGTTGTTTTTATAATTATTTTAAAATATTAATAACACAGTCCATATATTTTGCATTCAAAAACATTAGATATTTATAAAAGCAATATTTTCCAATAAATTATTATAAAATACTAATGAAGCGCATAAGAGTTTAGTTATAATATAAAAGCAATATCATTTTACAACGTACGTCTTGTTATACCTGAAACTCCATTTCTAGTGAACAAAATCACTACTATTAAAAATAGACAAAAATTTTAAACGCTTACTACATAAAACATCACAAAACATACTATTCTTGTACAAGGCAGCCTTATAGCACACTTTGTAGTGGCCCTACTTACACTGTGATGAGCAGAATAGGTCAATGTGTGTAATTGTCCGTAATTGTTACATAAAAATTAAATAGTATATTTTAGGGATTGTATACATACGATATATGAGTAAGCCCGATGCATTTATCAAAAAGCATCAATTTCACCTCTTCTTTGTTGATATACACTTACCTGATAAAGAGATATCATAATTAAAATAACAATTTATACTGGCGATCGCGTACGCGACCCATGCCGCATAACTCTCAAAGTGATTTTGTATAAAGACAGAACACATTTGCGAAAGCGTTACTTTCCTATCTTTCGCGACAAAATAACAATACGGAATAATTACAAAGGGTCTTTTGTAAAATCTTTTCACATTTCAGCCCGTAAATAACCATCCCTTTTTTCTCATCTTCTTCTTCCAGTCGGGCAGCACACCAGCAAAATTTTTAGTTTTGCGGTCCGACATAAGCGAAAATAGCAACTTTCTATTGGGTGAACTGTTTACTTATTTGGTATAAAAAAAATAAGGTCTTGATTAATATTTCCTTTTCTTTCACATTCCCACCTAAAAATATATTCTCAATTCTTAAAAAAAATAAAAGACTGGTGGTGGTGGCCGTTCCAATCACGACAACTAGCAACGAATCTACGATTGTATATATTGGCACCAAAATACGAATTTCAAACTGTCATTAGTTAAGGTCAGATAACACTAAAAAAGCAAATCGATTTAAATATAAAATAATAATACAGAATGCACTGAATCGCATATTAAATAACATTGCCATCTAAAACAATTATACGGGCTTAGCTTAAAAAATATTATATATTAACGGCTTCAGTAAACTCTAGTATGCGCAAGTTTAATATTAGGAGTATGTAAGTGCCACAATAAATCTACCACACACAGACGCACTTGACCGAGTTGTATGATTAAAAATCGCTCAAATCCATCGAGGTGCATCAGGGCGCGATTCATCTTGCACAATTAGATGCAATAAGATCTTGAAATCGGAACTTATAAATATGTGTAATAAATTAGATAATCTCTTTTGAACTCACATGAATGAATTATTACTTATATAAATGTGTAAAATAAATATTATATTTATATATATTACATGTTAATAGTATACATCATATTTGTAATCATAGGTCAGTGAACTTAATATCTGGATTGCAACATATATAAGTGGATTAAGGTAGTATTCCAGTGCAAGGAGATAAAAAAAGAAATAACATTTTTTTTTTAGAACATAATTTTACAAATGTACTCTGAAAGTTTCAAACCTAAAATAAAAATATTTTCAAAAGTAATAGCTAAAAGAAGAGAGTATGCCGTACTCTATCTATGAATTTCAACATAGGATTTACGTACATACGTTTAACGAATAAATACGAAACCAAACCTGATCTTATAAACCTAGTGTAGGAGACTTTAGCGGCATAAAGAGTTGTTGAAAATATTCTTTGAAGGGTACACCCAAAATAATAACGAAAATAATCTGCGTCAATTATTAATTAATATAATTATTTTCTTAGCGTTGCGTTACCAACGTGACTCGGAGGCAGTTGGAGGACTTTAAGCAAAATATAAAACAAACACAATCAACATTCTTCAAATTTAAGTTGATACTTTTCAAAAACATAAAACCACGTCCATTTAGATTTTCTTTTCAGTTAGAAACGATTTCTTTAAAAATAAATGTTTAAAAATCATTTAGCGTTGCGAAATGTGATTTTATTCAAAATTATTATACTTATTGAAACCATAGAAAATTCAATAAAAACGCCTAAGGGTTTAGTTGATGGCATTATTTTACGACCAACGCATTTACAATAACAAGGCTCTTACTTAACACTTCAAAGCATTGTTGTTTCGCGAGCTTAAACGATATCTGATTGTTATTCGAGTCTATATAAGTCATGTATATTCGTGCATATATGTGTTCGCTATGTACTTTGTATAGATGTAATAAAATAATTTTAACCAAAATAATAAAAGTATCCGTCTAATTCGGAAGAGGTTACCAGCAATGATAGAGTGCGCGAACGATGGTGATCGGTTTACGAAATAATTTATATGTTTAAAAATAACAGCCGCACAACAATAAACATACTTTTCCCATCATCATCTAGGGCTTTCATTATTAAATTTTATACCCTTTTGTGTAATTTTCAATTAAAATTTCTTTATTTTTTTTCTCTGCAATAAAACGGCCTACAACAAGTATTCGCGACTGTTTAAGAATAATATTTTTACAATTTATAGCGTAAATGTGCCATATCAAAACTCATAGAATCAAATTAATGCCAATGTCTTTTTTTTTTCAGCCTCACTAATATCTGACCTGTGAAGTTCTTTACATCTTTACCAGAAACAAAAATCTATATTAAATTAATAGAACATAGTTTCCAATAATGTGTCATGAAGGTAAAGAAATTACTGTCCTCGTTAGAGTCAGATAATTTTTCTTATTGGAAATTAATGTTATAAGCATTTTTCTTCCACATAAAAGCTGTTAAAGAATGACCAGAACAAAAATATTACAATAATTATCAACTCCGTTATATTATTATGTTAATATGAGCTTTTACAATATAACAAAGAGTTTACTAAACGTATTATTTACTACCGAGAAAAGAAATATTATTATTTTTAATAAACAGCTGTCGCAAGAATGCCGTCTCCGTAATGGGTTTTAAAATAGTAGCTCCATTTTCAACCAGTAACTTATGCTATTAGTTCAAGATCGTAATCTGTCAATTTATTATCTAATACGTCATCCGGTTGAATAGATTAATGCCTCAGTTTATTGCCTCGGTACTTGGTAGCCGGCTCGAGTATCTCTGCGCTGCATCCGATGTATGTGAAATCTTATTTAGATCATTCCTAGAACATTAACTGGCTGTTCGTTCATTTGCAAGCGACCATCTCTGGTATAATAATTTCATTTTAAAGTCACATGGTTTGATGGCTTATATTATTTGTACATTGGTAGCTTATAAAATAGGTCCTTAGATATTGTGGGTATTATTTTTCAAAGCTCTTTTTTTGGTAAGCCAGGCTAAAATCCCTGACGGAGCTCAGGGGGCGGTGAGGGCTGCCCCCCGGTTTGTCGGACTTGCGTTGACTAAAACCCCCGAGGTGTTCTTTCTTCCCGCCTGACCAGGTACAGTTTTATCCTCTTCTCCAACCCTCGGCAACGTCTGGCCTTTTGTAAGGCCGCATCTCTGCACTGCGAGCAGTGGTGTAAGGAGCACCCCTCACGCACCACAATATCTTGGAGCGATATACGGAAACACGTTATACACCGTTCTCGCCTGGATAAGTTTTAAAGCTCTCTGTATATCATTTTACAACCACGTAACATTTGTTATAAATCTGGAAGAATAATTTGCCAGCCATTTTTTTAACGAGGCAAAATTACAAAAGTTATCTACTTTCATTTTTTGTGTTACTCGTGGAAAATCCTGCATAGAACATTCGGGGCCGCTGTGACATGTGAAATTTGGTGTACGTTGTTGCATCTTTTAGTTTTAATACTTATTAGAGTTTTACTGAGCTTCTGGTTTCAATATTATTTTCTTTCTCAATACTATTGTAAATAACAATCTATTATAATTCTTTGTACATTTTATACAATTGTTTTCTTTTTCAATTATTAATGCAATTCAAGTCCACGGTTTATGCCGTGGAAGTAATTGTTTAATAAATAAAAAATAAAAAACACTTTGTAGTAATGACATTACAAAATGTAAAAAACTAACAATCTCGATTCTATCACCCCGTCACAACAGAAAACTGTTAATCATAACTAACATTAGAGAATATGCAGTAAGTTTAGCTTCTATAAATCAAATTACGTACCGAAGGACTATGACAAGGTAATAAATATCTAATATCATTCTGCTGGGCTATAATTGACGTTACTGGTATTCGCGTCTTAAATTTAAATCTTCAATGCGATGTTAAATCTTTAGACAAGTGATATAAATTACAAATATTAATTACCACAATGAAATTATTACTATTCCTAGTCAGTAAAGCATAAACCCGATCGCAAACAGTGAATGAAGAATCATTAATATCTCATGGGTAAACATCTCGCGAAGTATCGTAATTAAATCATCCTCAAACACTATTGTCTAATAGTATCTTATAATAATAACTTAGGTTGAGATTTATAGACGCTCTTTCGTCTTTGCTTAGCAAATTTCTCAAAAATAAATTCGTTTGACAAAAAACTGAACATATAATTGGAACTTGAGTATAGCCATAGTATTCGTAGAGTCTTTTTTTTTTACTTGGGGAAAATCCTCATAGGACCGTCTCAGCCGCACAGGGGGTTGCGCGACCGAGGTGTGTCGGACTTATACCGACTAAAAACCCCAAGGTGACTACTTCTGCGCATTGGCGGGGACTGTGGGTCCTGTAATCAATTCGCCACAGCCCCGTCGCGCCGCGCCCGATGGGCACAAACTCGAGGGAAGATGATACGCTCCCCGATACTGCTCGTTGTTTTTAGGCAGAGCACGCCACAATGCCCTGCCAACTTCTCGAGGGCCGCTAAACCAGTTAGTTGCTCAGGGCCCCCACCCTGAGCAGCCACGACCCCAAAGACATCAGCCAACTGGTCGTGGATCGACCGGTCGGCTGGGACTGATGTGCCAGGGCGGTTGCCGGCACCCTGGTGTCTCCTTCGAACGGCCTTCTGCCGTTCTCGCTCTGCGGCCTCCTTCTGGGACATGACATCTTCACAGAAGGAGACCACGGCCCTCCAGTTGTCATACCCTGCCAGCATTGCCGACACCACTGCTGGCAGGGAGATTCGTAGAGCCTAGTCCATGGAAACAAACTCGGTGTCTTACCAAATCCTTTGACATACATTAAGTAATACAAATTGTAATGTTTTAGTAAAGTCTAAGCAAACTTAAAGTTGAATCTATAAGGGCGGCTTGCACTAACGAATTAATCTAGTTTAAGCTTGTATAAAACGCTTATTAATTGTATTGGTTTGATTCCATCTCAATGATGATTTCAATTTAAGTGTTGTTACAACTAGATTTTGATTTAGTGCAAGACAATAAGTACAGATCAGCGCTAAATAGCATTTTATATAACTCTAAACTAGATTTAATTTTTAGTGCAAGCCACCCTAAATCTCAGACTTAGTGTCATTTTAAAACAAGGGGCATAAATACATACAATTCAGGATTAAAGCTACCACTTTTAACTATTTATATATTAAAAGATTGAAACAAATATATGAATAGTAGATTATATTAATGATATTTTAGTATCTGAAATATGCGGTCTCTGGGCTTAAAGCCTGTCCCATCCCGTAGCCCGCTGTACGATGCGCTCGGTGGATCATCCTGGTGGTTTTAGTCGGTGAGAGTCCGACACACCGAGGGATGTCCCTCATCGCCGACCCATAATAACGTTCCTATATTTTTTGTTCACATTTATTATATTTTCTAAAAATATACGCAAATTCTCCGATAATTTGAAAGAAAAGGAAATTTTAAAACAGTTACAATACTGTCAGCAACGTTTTACCGCTAATTTACGCAAAAAAAGATTTGATTTATGGACTGGCTCTTGGATTTCGTTGATGTGTGTAGTATATTATTTTGTAATCAAAATAGTACAGCAATATTTTTCCCTGCAATATATACTTTTAGTAATTTGTATTGTTATATCCACAGTGTTGTTATGTTATAGATATAACAATACAAATAATAGAGTACAATATAATGCCACTTTACTGAAAAAAATTGCTCTAGAATTGTAAAATACGAGAAATAGGATCTCAAATAACAATGTGTTCATATTACCGTAATTAATATTATTTCGGAAAGCTGTATAAATGTAAATTTTATTTAGATTATTAATTTCTATTTTAAGCTATGATAAATGAATACCAAATAACTTAATACAAATGAAAATGTAATAAAATACTAATACTAGCTCTAATATATACCCTAATTTATATCTTATGGACGTAGACAAGAATGACCAAAAAGAAATTTGATCCAAATTCGTCTACGACACCACTGGTCAATACATTACAAGAAATCGTGACAGCGCGGTCTGAGCGTGAAACAAGTGCACTGGACAACTCAAAACAGTCTATAAATCATCCTTTGGGGCGTCTAACTGACTACAATAACCTCAAAAATTTAGTTATACATTGCTATTTTTATGACAAAACCGTAACTGTCATATACGTTAAGCTATCGGTGTATATCCCCCAGAAATATATAATCGTTATAAACCTTTGATCGATCGCAAATGGACGGCTAGAACCTTAAGGCTATGGTTTGTTTTGAAAGGCACGTGTCACGGCCTACCATCAAAATAACTGCCTCGAGGATATAGTTTCCCGATGTATAAAGAGCTCTATTAAAAATTGCATGTTATGTTTTCTATCTGATAAATAAACAAAGTAATACTCAGACATTTAATATATGTATCTCATTTGTCTCATTAGTTTTCTCTACTCAAAATTATACATGAGCAATTAGGTTTGTTTTTAAGATCCTGCCAATGGCGAACCACAAAAGAAAACTGATGTCGACAGTCATGAAGCAGGCAGTAGCCTTCTTCGGACACATACAAAAAGAGGATCCCAATTTAATTTTCCTAGATTGATCCTCGAAAGCGGCGAAAAGAAGCTCGGGCCGTTAGAAACGGAAATAACTCGACGACACAAAAAAGTGGACCAGAATGTGCATTTCAGTTTTAAAGAGCAAGGCATGACATCGCAAAAGTTTTATTTATTGAAGCTCCAAGCTTCACTATAAAGATCCTGCACCCTGTCATGCTTATTATCACCCTGCCGCTTTTCTTTTCTCATGTATTTTGCCTACCATTTTGCGTATGATGTTGCATCACGTTTTAGTGGTGGTTGGGGCTCGTACTGGCTCATGACCACAATACACGAGTGTAAAGACCATCATGATGACTCACTTTGGCCTGTCGCGTTTCGAGATCTGCTTGTGTATATCCAGTAACTCATATTCGTAAAGACATTCAGTACCCGACTGAACGATATGTGAGCCGACATGACGACGGAGACTATCAATAGATTTATGGCCTTTGATGGTGACTTTCGTTTTTGGACTACACTGTACTTACCATCAGGTACAATATAGTCACTTAGTGGAACCAGTGTAGAAAATACTTGTTCTTAAAATTGTATTCTCAATGTTCGTTCACTTATCGATTACCCAACCGCCACTTAAGAAGTTTCACTTAAAAATAAGTCTTTACAAATAAAATTTCCACTGACCTAAATACTGAATTTGGGTTACTAAGTTCAAACCTAAACCGAGGTATTTCAACAACTATGTAGACAACAATAGCGTCTATAGTTCGTGTTTTCTTTACCTCGGACGTTTATTAATCACGATCACTATTTTTCCAACCGAAATTGGTTTAACAAATAAGGACGCGTGTCATGTAGAGCTGGAACCTATTGAAGCTTGTCTGACTTTGCAATATTATGAGGCTGCACCAACAAACCTGCTTACATAATGTTTGTATACTTGTTTTGGTCTCAAACAAGCAAAATATCCGTGCTAGTGGTTAGATACTATTAAACGAAATATTGTAATGTTAGAAATGCAAAATACATGTATGATGTACTTAATAATTTGTCAGTAAATAAAACTAAGAATTATAACTTTAGAACTAATTAATTTATAAATTCTAAACTAATTAACGAACAAGTGGTAAGTGTTCAAATAATTATCCTAAACCAAAAAACAACCTTGTCACCAGCTCTTGTTTGTAACCACACGGAAAATCCTACACAAGACCGACACGGACGCTGTGAGGTCCACGCCCGTAGTGAGCCAGACTCTTATCGGCTAAAAGCCTCCTGAGTAGCCTCCATCTCGCTGGAAATCGTATATGAGGAGTCAAGTTTCCTCCGACAATTCTGTGAGCCCATTCTTGGCTCTACCTCTCTCTTCACCACGCTTAATCATCCCATCCTGAATTTCCAGAAAATACACATTTTATAAATTGTCCTTTATTTTTCGCAAGACAACCTTATTAAAATTATATAAGGATATTGTTTACAATAACACTCCTTGTATTCAAAAGAACGTTCCTGCATTTGTATGATAATAATATAAGTAACTGTTTAAGCTATAATGCAATAAATAAGACGATATCGGCTATTTAAAAATTGTAAGTATCGCTTTTTGGCTAAGGACTAGAGAATAAGTTTGCTAACCCAAACAGGAGGCTACAGGTATTCACTGCCGAGTGCTCCAAGCCCACACAGCTAAGTTCCCCAACACTTCGAGACGCCGTCACCGACAGATTTCTAAAACAATATTATGATAAAGTGGAATTTTTTAAAGTTCTACAACCTACAGCTAAAATGCATTACACGCCTTATTAATACATTCGTATATCTTGTATTATAGTACTTTATCACGATAAAGGCATTTTTGCCTATACTTATGACATAAGATATTATTTCTTGCCGAATTTCATGAGTCTACGTCAACCGGAAGTACCCTATAGATTGAAAAGGAATTAAAAACTGCAAAAACGTTTAAAAATATGCCATAAACGGACATATCTTTTGATTGCGTTGACTTTGATATATGATTTTTTTCCGGGCCACAAAAGACCACAGACCTGAGTATTTGATTTAATGAACGAAGTTCGTTTTAAGTTTATTTATGTAAATCTGTTTCAATTTTCCATTAAAAATGAGCCGTTCTCAACTTATGTACCGCAAAGTAATGTCAAAAAAGGGTTTATTTTTGTTTGTTCAGCAAATGACGTCTTGTTATGTACAAAAAAAAACTATATTGTTTAACAAATAAAATTAAATTACATCTAACTTGTTCCCAAAACCGTAAGCACCAAAAAGCCTTTTTAATTTTGATATTTAAACTATTTCTATCAGGACTGACATTATCAAGTGTTCTTAGGCCACAGTAGCCACTTTCTATCAAGTGAGTTATCAACTCATTTCATATGTTGCGGTGTACAAAAATTATTTTGAGAAAATTTTATAATATAGTTATATATATACTCTTAATATAAAGTAAAAATTGTAGATTGTCTATTTTATCCGTATGACAAAAATTGTTAATCTAGAATAATCTCTACAGATTCAGCGGATTTGGCGATATTTTATCTACTAAGATACAATATAATAAACCGACCTCTTAAATAAATGATTATTTAATTATTGCCACATTCTTTTTTATGCTTAGCTTTTACGTCGTGCTGGGTCACTGAACGGGCGTGCAAGCCAAATAGCGATAGGAAATACGAACGCGCAATTCGTGGTCACAATAATTAATTTGAATCATAAACTGATATAATTTTAATAGAATAACTGGTGAAAAGTATAGTGTTCTTTATTAGACATTTTAAAAAGTATTACATAATGTAAATAGGGTCTTTTAATATATTGTTTGTCGAAAAATGATCTTATTAGCATATTATATACATAAAATTAAATAAATGATTATGTAGAAATAATATATCAATATTGGAACCGAGAGCCTGCCTTACGCAGCTATCATCAATAATATAGAGATAGCTGATAAACATTGAAATGTGTACACAACGAAATTAATCTCACTTGCCTCCCTCAACACACAAACCTCAAAGAAACAATTTGAGGGCCATAAACAGTTCGTTAATTCGATATCCAAACACATCAATTTGTACAGTACGGGCCGAAATAGACAAAGCCTCAGCTATCACCGCGTGCAACTGCTAATTGAAACTATCTGTCTTTATAACCATTGTACCCAACCCTCTAATTAACAGATATCGTAAGCGAGACAGGGTAGATAACAAACAATCAAGAAAACATTCACGAGAAAGCCGATACGCTTTTACGATTGTTGTAACTTCCCTACACAGTTCCCCTACATCTAAACGGTTTACGTCAGTTTCTATTAATATCTGAATCGTTTTTAGTCTAATTTCCAGCTTCTATAATTATTGTTAAGCAAATACCTAGATATAACATAACTTATGATATATATCTACCTTCACTTATGGACAACTGTAACATTATAAACCATCATGCTAACGATGTCAAAATACCTCTTTCTGGTTTCAACAGAAATGAGAATCAAACTTAATAATATTTTTATACAATTACAACATGTACAACACAACCCATGGCACAACAGTAAAAAATAATTAACTAAAAGCTTGTTATAATCAATTGAATTTACTAAAACCAAAAAAAAAGTATATTTATCTATTATCTCATTTCAAACGCTAAAAATAAATAGTCCCTATATGTCATAAAGCAGTGTACTCACAGATATATACCCAATAGTGTTTGCTTTCCTGACCCACAACTGTCATAAGTATAACATAGATGACAGGACGGACAGTCACATACGTGAGGACACGCGTAACTCCATATTGGAATAAATATCAGTCCATATACGGGTTGTCGCCTGACAGTGTCATAACACGCGACTCTCTAATTTATCTCCTATCTGGTAGGTTACCCGGAACTTCGCATTTTATGATTTTTTTCTGGTCGAAACATACAACAAAGTTTGCGGATCTTTTTAATAACTGATGTACATATTTATAAATACTCATAGGGGTAAAGTGAAAAGTTTTTGTTACTTTGTATAGTTTCAATCAATTACCTTTGTGATAAGGATTAAACTTAGATTATTAACACGAGTTATTATCTAAGGTATCAAAATACTTTTAAAAACTAACAAACTGTCAGTACGAAAAATTTCAATAATCTAAAAAAACTGTTCTCATTCGTTTTATACAAGTATCAACTAGTCAGCATAATTTCTTGCATTCGCAACACCACAATCGAACAGTTATTGGATTTTGATCTTCATTACACTTGCTAACAGATAAGATGTAATAACTTTGCATAACCAGAATTTAAAAAAATATAGATGTTAGAGTAAGAAGTTCCCTTACTCTTACTTTTGCCGTATCGTTGAGTTGTGAAATGGTCTTCCGACGAGCATATTTGCACCATCCTATGATATGGGATCCTTTAAGCGTAGTTAGAAGAGATATTTGTGTAGGCCGGTATAAACGCTGTGACTACCGATGAGTTTTTCTTAACTGTCAATAGTCGTTGTCATTTTTTGGACTACACCACGGTTACCATCAATCTTGGTGCGGTCTTGAATGAAATTGATAGTCTTGGAAAATTAGGAGTTTCATTTCTGAAATAATAACAGCCCAGATGTACTGAATCAGCAACCAACGTCGAATCAAAAGAATATTTTAAACATAATCTATTGATACTATAAAAAGTAGTAGTAGGAATTGGCGTTTCTTTTGATAGCTGTATTTAACTGTGATAACTTTTGATACCTAAAAAATCTATAAACTATACGTTTCTGTAACTGAGTGATTGTCAGCTTCATTTTAATTACACTAAAAATTACTTTAATACACATCCATATATCATAAAAAACGTTTTAATATTTTAAAGAAAATTGCAACTGTATTATAAAAATAAAAATCAATAATACGTGTGTTATTATTTTTCCACTGAATATAGCTACCAGGCAGACAGACGGCCTAAAGAGCAGCCGAGCATGAAATAGCAAGCAGCTTCCGCGAGGGCGTGCCGTCATTGTTCACCAGTCGACTGGCGACGGGGAGCTCGTGCGTGACTTACGCAGGGATCACCTCAGACACCTTCGCATGTGATCTAGAAGCTTTTGTATTTTTTTATTATCTAGACCAACCAAAGAATGACACAGCTGACCCACAAATTAAAGAGCTCAGCCACATAACTCTATTGATGTAAAATTACTTAAACCAGTATATAGCTCGTTACAATCAGGACCATGTGTCTGTAGGTGATTTGGATAACTTTATACTATTATTCATTTAAAATCCAAACATAAACTAACAATTGTAGCTACTCTTGTAAACCATTCTGTAAGCTATGGGGGTTAAAAATATGTTGAAGAACTACTGCTATCCTTTTCGTACTAATTTTAACAAAAACAATGATGATGCAATCATGATACAATCTTCAATAAATTTGTTTATTCCATGTTTAGATATATTCCGAAGTCTGCTTTATAAAATATAAGTGATACTTAATTGTATATTTGTTGGAATAAAACAAATTATTACTTTAGTTATTTGGTTAATAATATGTTATTTCCATTAAATGAATTCCTTGTATATTTGGAAATTAGAAATTGTATCTTTAATACGAAATTATTCACATTATTATATAACGAAACTAGAAAATCTCAATATATTTAAGAAACTAGATTCAATAGCAAATATGGAGTTAAATTAATTATTGTTACGTATGATTTAATTATTTAAAATGTGTGACTAAACATATCTTATAAATTGAATTAAATAAGAAACAAGAGTTTTTGAATAAATTGACTCGTTTTAGGATAAATATATTGGACACATATCTTTAATACTGTGTAGCAAAATTTAAACATCCCATTTAACGTTCTAACAATGAAACACTTCAAGCCGAACTAAGCTTTACCATAATGACTTATTTATTTTGGTAACAATACAGCCACGTAATTATCCCACTGGCAACTAAAATCCGTAGTAAAAAGAAAACCCAAAGATCCTAATTTATAAACATGGTTATAGTAACCAATCCCTCAAGGCATCCTTTCAAGTTACACAACAAAGCCGTCTGTGAATCGATTGCAAGGCTTCCCAGAATATGGACTCCGGTTTCCTGCCACCCAAGTCCTGATAATTCTAAGCTCAAGTAAGTAATCCTTTTACAAAGGGTTAGCAAAAAAATTAATCGAAGCTTATATAATCTTCTAAATTATAAAAATGATGTTACAAAATATGCTATAATAATCAAGAAAGTTTTTGCTTTTGTGATGCAGAGGTTGTAATCGTGAATATGCGAATATGTTTTATGATATTTTTTATGCATTAACCACAGGATTAGAATAATTGTAAAGATACAATAGAAGTGGGTCCATGAATGTGATCACGTGAAGAAAGATTTCATAGTAATAAGTAAAAATTTTTTAGTATTATAAACTTAGTTCACAGCAACACGCTGCATTCCTGTAGATATAATTAATTTTTCATAAAAAAATATTATCCTGACGACTTAAAGTACAACGCTATTAGTAAAATAATAAAAACAAAACTAGTGTCGCGGCACGAAAGTGGCACAGGTTTATTATTAGAAAGGAATACCTATGGGTCAAACGCATCTAAGGATACAATTCTATTGTTTCAACCCGGTGTTCCTTCGCAGATTGCAAACGCGCGTCGAATTATCAAAGAAACAGACCGATTGACGTTGGCTGTGAAGGCTTTATGTCGAAATCATTCCAATTAGGACTGTAACTATGTACATATATAGTTTTCCACAAAAGGCATTACATGCAAATGATATTCCGTTTGGATAGTATGTAATACTATTACGTAATAATTCAATTACACGCAGATATTTCGATCTATAGCTTTATCACAATTAGTTCCGTAATAAGAATGATTGCTATTCTATAAAAAAATAACTAGTATCTTTCCTTTTAAAGAGGCAACATTATAGTTTATGTAAGAATGAAAATACGCAATCGAAATAAGAATTACGCAAGATAACAAAAATTTAAGACTTTACAATAATTTTTCCAAGAATAAACACCTTCATATTAAGCAATTATATTATCTTAACAGATTCCTTCGGGGTGAGGAGAGGTGCAATAATGGCTATCTCCCTCATATCAAGGGGTGAAAGGCTATTTGGTGTAAGCGACATTTTTTGGTGATATAGTAATTTTTTTTTGGAATTATCGTTTTTTACCGATTCCAAAAATATATATTACTATATCACCATAAAATGTCACTTAAACCAAATAGCCTTTCACCCCTCGATATGCTTATATGAGCATGCCTTATATCGCACCTTACATGGATAACCTACGTAGATACACCTACCATTGGATACCTGAAGAAACAATACACATTCTCCCAATAAAAAAAAAAACCTTAAATAAAGATATTATTCGCAAATCAGTGAAATATTCCGAAAAATTATCTTTTAAAATTAATTTGCCACGTAAAACTTACCCTATTTTAATTAAACTAATTTTAAAATGTAAATTGTTATTGCATCTCCCTTAAAGATAAATATATACTTTGTCCTTTAAAGATAGACATATACTATCTAGGACTCTCTTGTAGCATATTATAAGATTTATAATTAGGTAGTACATTAATTTTATATAGATCTAATAGTTTAGTCAGCTGACGTCATATAACTGCTCTGAAAATGTTTTTCTGATCTCACAACAAAATTGGATTTTTCTTATTATTTTAAATATAATAATATAACGTGACATTTATTATCAAGGTAATGCTAAGACATATTAACTTACATTTCTAACGAGACTGGTAACCAGAAAAACGAATAATATAAAATTAACAGGACAATTAAAAGTTGAGTTATCACATTTGCAGTTATTTTTTAGGTATCAGCTCTTCTTATTATTTTAGACGCTCCTGAACAGTTAGTATTTTCAAGTTCTTGCTTTTTCCCACAAAGTATGCGATATGACCATTAGCGCGTTTGATTACCCTTGTCGGGGCACTACATAAAGCATTTATATTAGATAATATGCAAGTTACCTCACAATATTTCCCTTTATAAGTGGGCATGTGTATCTAATTCCATATTAAATAGAGTCCCTGTATCTTTTTATTTAGTACTAGCTGATCCGGCAAACGTTGTTTTGCTATATAAGGTTTTGTAATATCTTCTAAGATTTTCATTGAAATTAAGTGATGTCAAAGACAATTTTGTTCACAATTAAATACTCTTAATCAACAACACATTTATTTGGATAAAGATTAATATTATTACCTTGATACATCTCTTAACAAATAATGCATTAATTTCGACCAAATTTGTTTACCATAAAAACGGTTCTAGTGACTTAATCTTAAAAGATAGACATATACTGTCATGGACATTTTTTTAGATCATTTCAAGAGGAATAATTCTTTCTTACATATATTTTTGGAATCTTGAACCGTTTTTGCAGCGCACGCAATGGAAGCCCTCAAGGATGAATAATTTTTCGCGTTTTTTTCACATTTTCCATTATTTCTTCGCTCCTAATAATTGCATCGTGATAGCCTAAAGCCTTCCTCGATAAATGGTCTATTCAACTCAAAAAGAATTTTTTAATTCGAACCAGTAGTTTCTGAGATTAGCGCGTTCAAACAAACAAACAAACAAACTCTTTAGCTTTATAATATTAGTATAGATAAATAATACTCAAGTACTTTAAGTTCTTATTCGAACAAATTAAACATTTAAATATAAACAAACTGTCTGTTCACCTTAATTGGAAGTATTAAACCGAATGCTCAAATGCCGCCCACATGCACGAGCTTGAATAAATCCAAACCAACCTACACTCTCAATTACATCCGAGTACCGTAGAAACACATACTAAATATTCAGTACACTGTAGCTCAGGCTACATTAATGCTTTGTTTTATTAGGATAATAACAATTTTAAGCTGTGAATTTACAAACCATAAACATGACCATACTAATTGAAGAAGCCATATCATACATGATTGTACTTTTTTCATACAGGATTTGTATAGTTACTATGCCTCATCTAATTTAAAATAAAGCACAGGGGACTGTTTTTGAAAAAAAAAAATCGATTATGATCATCGGGAGGACTGTAGTTTATAATAATACTTGTTGTGTGCGGAACGAAACCAGAACCCATTTTTTTCTGATTGATCGTAATGCTTGGCCGAGAAAGGCCTTCACAACTAAACCGGGCTTTGTGTGCGAACGTAGTAGAAGGCGTTCAGCCAGCGAATTTTATGGATTGGGCGGCTACGCAAAGGCACCACTGTGGGTATGGATCTCGACTTGGGCGGACGGTGATCTACTAGCGTTTCGGAAGCTACTACCTTAAGAGGAAACGCCGAAAGAAACTCAAGGCTGCGTCGAAGTGAACCCAGAACCCGTTGCGCGTTAGTCACACGGTAGATCGAATTAGTTGCGAGCTTCTTTCTATTGTGCAATGCAACGATAACTCCCAAAAACAAACCGCAACTATTGCGAGACAAAGATCTGTCAATATACAACAAAATTAATGCCCCACTTGTTGCATTTCATAGATAAGTACATTCAGTAAATACATGTCAGTCCCTTTGTTTTTCTTTCTTTTAAAATATCTTAAGTAAAACCAGAATTTCTCCTGTATCGTGGGATTTTTTTGCAACTATAACTAGAAAAAGCGCAACGTTTTTGACTTTCAGCGATAAATACTTTAATATGTAATTAGATAAATATATTTTTTAATTATATGTGGAGAATCCTTATAGTACAGTACCGGTCATCAAATGGGTGAAGTTTATCGAACTTGTACTAGCTAAAACCCTAGGATAAACATACATAATATACGCATTCATGAGGACACTAAGGACAGCAACCTAAGCCAGGACAGAAGCCAGAAACCTAAGACAGGACAGCAAAGCCAGCAACCTAACACGATTCGTATTAGTCCTACCAACCTTTTCTAAATCGAAGTCGACACAAACATTATATATTACGCTGACATTATATCCTAACTTAGTTTTGTAGCTATACAAACTAAATTGTAATTAATCCTAATAAAAATAGCAGATGTGGTAGAAATAAAGTGAGTTTATACTAATTTATCCTGATATTATGAAGTGGAATGATTTGTTTATTTTTAATCGATAAACTCTGAAAATACTATACCGATTTTAATAGTTCTGTCACCATTAGAAAGATACATTATTCCGAAGTTATGTAGGCTATAATATATTAAACTTAATATTAAAAACGATATCACAAATTTTAAAAATTATCGTTCGTATGCTATGGTCCGCCACGCCCACTATTTCTATCTATAGACTTTTAGTTCTTACTTGGTAATTGAACTCTTGGAATCCTCCGGCAGCCCGACATATATGAGAGTAGATGACATTTCACAAGAAACACTTTAAAAATTTACTTAAAATTTTGTTCAACCGCGTATACTATGCGACCGAAAATCAATAACTCAAAAAGACGTAAACGTCACATCCGACTTTAGTCCAATTATTGAAGTAATCCGTGGAAAGAGAATATTAATGTTATTGAGGTAAACCTTTGTTGTAACGTGCCAGTTGTATTGAGTTTATATGGAACACTGGCGGAATATGACAATGCACGCGTGGGTGATGCAGTAGGTGTTCAAGTTGACCTCCTAAATTATAATTAATACCTAAAACCGCATATCCTTTCGCAAATATCGTGATATGCTAGGTAGGAATCATGCAAAACGAATTGTTTGTTTGCAGTCTACAACAGGCCTCTAGAATTTGTCCACTTTGATTTGCACAGGAATATTGCATTATTTCACTCCTTGACGCATCTATTCCACTCCTCAACTCCTTTGTGGAATAGTTAGCCTTGTCTGTTTAGCGGCTGTCTTGGCTTTTATGTTCAGTTTCCATCGGATGAGATGGCAACTGTAGCCTCAATAATATTATACTTATTTATTATTTATAACCGGAATGATAACTGTGATTACGTTGATGATATTATCTAATCTGAAATATGGTGTTCTATGACGGTATTCGAAATAGCGTGGTACGCGGCGATATAGGGAGCGCGATCACAGGCATGTTAGACTGATTAGTACCTGTCTTGTACCACTACATCAACACTGCGCACCGACTGCATCATCTAAACCACCACAGATTATATTTAAGCTGCCTCTTTAAAAGTTACCAATTACCTTTAAGCGTAGCGTGAAGAGATATTTGTGCAGGCCGGCATGATCGCTGCGACTACCGATGGGTTTTTTCTTGCCTTTCGATAGTCGTTGGCGTTTTTTGGACAGCATCATGCTTACCATCAAGTATGGTGCAGTCACTGTGTCGAGTCAGTTTAAAATAAAAAAAAACTAGACCATCCACATCAAAACAATACGTGCGAAACATGCGTGATAATATATCGATTTATCCGATTATATCGATTATACAAATCGCTTAATTTCATTCAATTCTTTTCAAACGCGATCGATTATAACGAGTTTACAATTGCCGATTCATCATGTCTTCACGACACCAGGCATCATTATCAACAAGATAATCAATCGTACCGTAGGTCACAATTCGTCAAATCAACCATTCAACTAAACCTACGATACATACGAGGCTGAACGCTTTACTCACTTCGTCTCACTTCACTTGGTCGCGATTAATTGGTGACGCCAATTCTGAGTTCAACCTCTAAAAGAAGTGTATAATTACGAGTAGAGGAATTTTTAAGGGTAAGGTAATATAATAATTTAAAACCAAATTAGAAAAAATATGCGCGACGATACATGCACACACACACTGTCACAATTGAGTCAAACTGGGAAATGGTGTATGGCGGAACCGTTCCAGAGGTGGCAACAATACTCCACACACGACCATACTTGCACCTGATACAGATTAAGAAGTTGGGTCGTCGTGAAATGCCGCCTAACCTAAAAAAGAATAAAGTGTGAGTCGATGATTAATTTCATGTACCGGAGTCTGGTTTGAATTGCAACAATCGAAACATATTTGATTAGTCAATTATCGGATTGATTCGATTGTTAGTTCGATGATAATTCAAATCAAATTCTTCTCTTTTTTTTTGTCTCCGGTTTTTTTGGGACTTTCGATCAGGCTGACCATGTCAGTCCCATAATTGCACTATACTTTTGTAACTACACTACACTATACTATACTATTTCAATAATTGGTATGTGAGTCTACAGAGCATCTCAGCCGCGCAAGATGTTTGCTCAGCTAAGATGCTCTGAAATAGTCCCACAACAGACCTGTTCCAACCAAACTGTTTAAACAGGATTTCTCTCATAGATACGCTCCGAACACATTCCACCAAGAAATGGTGTATGTCCTCTAGGACTCCACATAGCTCACAATTAGGAGAATCGATTTTCTCTCGCTTCATCATCTCAATCGCGAATTCATCCCGCTTGTTGAATCGTTTCACTATCACATCACTAACGCCGGCAAACAATAACCTACACGCTTAGATTATACCTACACGTTTATTTTTATACAAAATTAAATCCTCTATAAGCCATCAAATTAATCATTTTTCTTGATAAAAATCCCGGCAGAGTTCATTGGACTACCCTTTACGGGTTTCATTAGTATTCTAAATTTATTATACCCACCAAATTCCACCGATATGTTAAGCGCCATTTTGAATTTAGGTTTTTCATCTATTGCTGGTATTTTAATTTTATTGTTTGGTGGAGAAATTATATTGATGATCATTTAATTCTTTAAAATTATTTTAGTTCTCACTAATATTATCCTATAATCGATATTTTTTTAGTTAGAAGCAAAAATATTGGCGCAAATAATTAATAATATCAATATTCGATTATGGATACGTGCCAATTTTACTAATATTCTTATTAATATCTATATATCTTCACCATATCATTTAGTTAAAAATTATTTGGTTTAACATTTTATATTAATAAAACTATGAAATTTACTCGCACAGTAAACAATGCACACAATAATTCCCTAAATTTCAGGACTTTATAACTGGCAACATTAGCACTTAGAGCATGGCTAAAAAAATTTTTGGTTTTGTAATATTTTTGTAAAACTTGATTATTTCCAACATTTTTTTAAATGTAAATCCTTACATAACCCTGAATCTTACTTATCTTGTTTTTAAATAATTTGATAGCATAGCACGCCATAATAAAATTTATTTTCTGAGCACAATATAACGAAACTAATGAATAATTGCCGTAATAGATGATCAAAATGTAATCAGATTAATGATTACTATTATATTTTGTAATCGTTAATCATGATTATAGATTAACGTAATTAATAAAAAAGTAATCATATTACGGAGATTAAGGATTATTAGTTTGTAGTTGGATTAATGATTACATCCATGATTACTTTTCTGTTTGATACGTGAAGTGTGCCACCGAAAGCAGAGCGGCGCTTGTCCATATTTTTTTACATACGAATATTAGCTGAACTGGCGAACACATTAGTATCACTTAGTTTTGAGATGTTAGGGCGATTACCCGCAATAAATCGTGACCACGGTATACAAGTGCGAGGACCATCATAATGACTCGCTTCGACCTGTTTACTTTCAGGATCGATTCATGTGCTTTCTGATATTTGAGTTGGTAAGTTGATTGCCCGAACTGGGTAGTGACAACAGTGCACAAGTGCAAAGACCGTTATAGTAACTCATTCGACGAGACAGATTTTCCGAAACAACTAGTTCAAAATAAGATAACTTAAAAATTAAGTAAACGAGTATATAAAACGGTCTGTCTGTCAACACTCAAAAGTAATCATTAAAATAATCATGATTAATTGAATGATTACAGTAATCAACATTACGCATATAACCTTGATTTAAAGTAATCTTATTGAAAACAATCATGATTACGCCCGTCTCTAATTGCCCTTGATGAGAAGCATTAGGTGTATATATATCCATCCAATTCATTGCACGTCTCCTACACGGGTAAAGGGGCATCGAGACTATTAATAATTATAAGCTATCACCTAAAACCGCTGAAAAATACAAAAGGAAAGTTGACAATAGATAGTTATACTCTGTTCTTTTTACGAAGTCCCCTATGACAGGTGTTAACTATATGTTAGGTGTTATATAGCGTTACCGAAGGCGCAGTATCCATCGTTAACCACGTTCACGATATTCGATTACCACAACGATCAAATTATAATCAAATAACTTGCAATTGGGGAAGACTTTTTAAAGTGAATAGTTATTTAAATGTCACATGTAAATATATAAACATATATTAATAAATTTAATTAGAATTATTAGGCTATTTTATAACACATATGTAGGATGGATGTAATTGTATGAAATATTATTATGATTGAAGTCATACATACGTTGAACGGCACATTTATAAGTGTAAGAAAGGGGAGATAGAAAGAGAGAGAGAATAAAGGGTTTTTTTAAAAAGAGAGAGTGGTTGAATCCAGGCTGAAAAAGTGATAGGACGCGTTATAAATTTGAACGTGAAATGATATAAGTTTTATAGTTTATTTTTGTAAGGATCTCCAAAACTACATATATGTGTATATTTATTGCAATTAGTTATATTGTGATTACTTGATTTTTATTTCAAGTTCACAAAATCTATATAATTAAAGATATAAAAAATATAAGTAAATAAAATATAAAATGATTTCATAAAAACACGTAGCACGCATCTATTTTATACTTATAGAGTTAAAACAATTTTATCAGACTATAGGCGTGTAACTAGAATTAAAAGTAAAAATTGATCGTGGAAATTAACCGCGCAATGACAGTGGATGTACGCGTAACGTAAATTTAAATTAATTAATTTTGCGACCATGTTCACCGGTTCGCGAGATCTGGCCGATCACAAAATTCTCTATTATTATACTTGGACAGCACTTCACCAAGTTTGGTACCAAGCCAGTAGCGAGGGATGATCACAACAACTCGAACAGCGGGCAAATAGTTATCGTATATGCAAAATACTATAAAGCTGATATTTCTTCGCATTATCGGACAATCGTGCGACGCATAACGTGCTGTTTTTGTGCGGTGACGAGGCTGGATCCAGCAGAAGACCATCAGACGCCCTGGTTTGGATCACGGCACTGTCCTAAAGTATATACTTGTTGTTGTCCAAATCCTCGCGAACTTGAATTAGACGATTTTATACCGGCGGAGCAATCTTCGACCCAAAAGGTAACATCCTGGGCTACGTCAACAGGTTCAGGACGTCACAGTGGATATCAATTAATTTCGTTGTTTTAATTATGTAGAAACAATATTAATGTAGAAACAAGTATTTTATATTTGTGATTAGATTATTTGACGCCTTCTTTTGAACATATTTCTTTTTTAAGTGTATTAGTACATTGTACTTAAATATTTACACTATTTATGTGGAACGTGTAAATTTACGTGGGAAGAACTATCATGAGGGACTCCGTAAAATGAACAAAGTATAGTGCCATAACCTCACAATAAGTTTGTACGCGTATCCAAATGATATCCCTGTTTTTTTTTTTTTTCATCAATATCATGTACATTGTAATTCTATATTACAACAAAATTAAATTTCAAAATATTATTGATTTCTTTTTAATAATACTAAAATATTTAAAAAATGCATTATGTTCGCATCCTAAGCTAAATGTGTTATATGAAATATAATTTATTTTACTCTATTCGAGACATGTTTCCGAACTATTATGATACTTGACGGTTCGGTTGTTGAATATAGCGAACTTGTTTTGCTTTCGAAGTGTTTTTTAATATTTTTTCTCAGATTAACATTATGAAAAATAAATTCAGTACGTAAGAATGTTGAACCAAACGTCTACTGAAGCGTTGCTATCTGCGACATACGTTGAAAATTACCTAGACTGTGTTGAAAACTTGCCGAATGACCTGCAAAGGCATTTATCGCGTATGCGAGAACTTGACGTAACTTACAGAGGTAAATCGCCTATTTATGTTAGATTTTCTCGGTAGTGTCGTATACATTATCATTATATTATGTTTTAAGTTACTTTCGAATTCAAAACTGCAATGAAAATTTTGTGTTGACGTTTGGTTTTCAAGCATATTACATATGCATACATACTTCTAGTTTCCATCTGGCTTATATAGATGGATCAAAATAACATATTATTACGATGACGGCTTTTGTAAAGCAGTGATACAACTTATTCATTTTTATATATATTTTCTGTTGCGGTCTTATATCCAAAATTACCATAACATACAATGAAGTATGAAGCTGATTTAAGTACTATAACCACAATTGTTTTTATTACATTTATTCGATATTAAAATAATTTCACTTCATGTCAATGCAATATTATTACTGTCATTATGAAATAATAGTATTATCTAATAATCATATTGTCGGGTGAAAAGCTATTTGGTTTAAGCGACATTTTTTAGTGATATAGTAATATATATTTTTGGAATCGGTAAAAAACGCTGGTTCCAAATATATATTACTATATCACCAAAAAATGTGGCTTAAACCAAATAGCCTTTCACCCGATGATATAATATATATAAATAGTTCTTTTACAACAAATATAAAAGAAAAACCAATAAAGTATTACAAAGTATTTAAAAACTGTTGTAAATACTTCATGCATATAATTTACAATCTACTTAGTAAAATTGTTATGTTAGGTTTAGGAAAGCCCTATTAATATGTCAAATGTGTGTTCCTTATGTAAATGAACTCTTTTTGGCCACCAAGGGCAACCAAAGAGCCTAGGGTGTGGCCATCTGTGGCTATACTATATTTATACAAGAAATAAAGTGGACTTTACAAGTTTATTTTTAAAGTACCATAAAGGCAACTTACAATACAAATTAAATATGTTCAAAACCTAATTCTGATTTGATCTCAATCTTGCATATTTGAATAATGACATTAGGCCTTAGAGACAATCATCAAATGTAATGTAAGATGGAAATGTGATTAAAAATTAATGATTGTTGATGCATCATTACAGACTGAAAATAACATGGGTTCATGTTTTTGAAAGGGCTTTTTTCTACATATTAACTAAATTTGTTACTCTTATTTTACTAATATAATGTTTTACTAGAATGTCTTCGAGAAGCTGAGAAACACGTCACAATATGCATAGGTCCTAATATAGAGGAACGTCGTAAAAGCAGAGCAGCTCTACGTCTTCAGGCAGTGCTTGTTGCAGCACAAGAGATAGGTGATGAGAAATTACAAGTTGTGCAAATTCTACAAGATCTAATAGACAACAAACAACGATCTCTGGATGACGATCATAAAAAATTAGGTAAAATATATCATGATTATTATTTCATTGGACATATTTACACTTTTACAGTCATTAAATTTTTGGGAGAATTTTATTTTTTGGAATTAATGTCGCATTTGATGGAATTTTGATGAAGTTCAGTGTGGACGCATTGCTAACCCGGAACATACTGTCTTGCCGAGTTTCTTTTCACGACTTGGGTCTAACCCAGCCGGCGTGCACGCAGGTGCTCTAACGACAAAACTACATAACAATTATTTACACATAACAATTAGTCACTGTGAAAGAATGCCTTATTGCGTTACTGCTAAAAAACATTTTACACTTTACGCAATTACAAAGGTAATTATAAAGCGTAAATAACCCAAATACATTAAAATAAAGGTACAATAAACACGTTTTGTGTACCTACAAATTCATTAAAAAAAACATATATTGTAAAATATTACAACTACTACTACTTACTACTACTATTACTACTTAAATTTACTCTTGTATCATAAATGTGTTTATAAATTATAAATACTTTAAGGGGTTTTGTGTGTATGGTGTGGGTTTAAAGTATGTATTTACAATCCTAAATAACAGAGTTTAAATAACTTAATAACAGAATAACCCATGATAATAATGTAGAAATCAACTGCTCAGCAGCTGTAGAAATTTAAACATAGGCTTTCATTTTAAAAATATTATTATTTATTTTGATGTTAATAACATTATGTAATGCTTAAGTAATTACTACTGGCATTAGAAAATGTTAACAGTACAATTACTTAGATTATAAATTTTAATTTGTATAAATAGTTACATTCAATTTATTTATTTATTATCAGGCAAGCAGTTGAAACCACTGATAAGCACCTGTATCCTGCTATTTCACTTTTTTTTTTAATTATTTCTTTTTGTGATTGAGATAGTATTTGTTCAAGAGATTTTTAAATTGGTCCACAATTAGAGCTGAGATTAAATCTTAATTTTTTTTACAAAATTATACATTAATTCATTTTATAAGACAAAAAAAAATTAGATAATGTTATTGAAACTACCTTATCCAAATATATGTACTTTTATTTTTACAGTGTCATGTTTAGAAGTAAACACTAATGGCACAACAAAGGAAGAGCCTACACCTACTCAGGAGACCATACGAGGTGGAGATAAGGAAGCTAGCACTCCACAAACGCCACAGCAGCATGTGCCGACCCCTGTGCCTCCCGAAAGGACCACCGAGAAAGAGAAGGAAAAAGTTGAAAAAGAGAAAAGTGGAGGTGAGATTTAGACATTATTTACTGCATTTCTTGCAACCCTGTTGAGTACTGGTTGACATTATAATAGCTGTAACTTTTTCCATCACTATTACAATATAGAGAAGTGAATATCTGTCATTGTGGCTGTCATATTAATCCTGTATGAATATTTGTCTGGTTTAATATTGTCTTTAATGGGGTAAAGTATATATTAAAAGGGCTGAAAGCTTTATTTATTATTTTTCTTATTTGCTTTGAGTCATTTTTAGCTAAATTGATGTGTATATTTTTTTCGTTATCAGTGAAAAACGCTCATTTCGAAATTATATAACCCCCATATCTCCAAAAAATTTTGCTTAATTAAAGCAAAGAACCTTTTGACCCTAGATTATATATTAAAATATTTTTTCTGGTTTATTCAAGGAGAACGGTGGTCGAAGCGGCCACGTCGATCACGCACCACAGCAGGTGCTACCACTGACGGCGCAGATTCCAGTGAGCGAGATAGCGAGCGACATATACATAATACAACACATAAAAAAGGTAACTAACAACAAATTGTTGACAGCAACCCATTAGAATCTGGGGGAAAACCTGCATATGACCATCAGGTTGGTGGCTTAAGTGTGTCAAACTCCTGAGTGTTCCTCAACTCAATACTAATAAAGCTTAAGGATCCATATTGGTCTAACAAACTGGCAAATAACTTGGGCTTTCTTAAGCTCCAACTCTGAGTGATATGGGAGTAAACAGCTGGTTCCTTTGACAGTAACCCTATCCGTCCTTTTCACATTTATAACGATTTGAGAGTCCGTGGATGCAATGGTATCCAAGAGGAAGAAACATTCTTAAGGGCCAGAGATATGTTGGGCGTGTGAGCGGATATGTTCAATATTATATACAGTTCAAACACACTTAAAAGCATTATAAGCCGTTTTGTCTTGTTGAAAAAAAAATTTTAGGTGGCTATAAATTAAAGTTTGGTATGTTGATATACATTTTAACGTATCAAATACGTACTGATACATACTCATGTTTTATTATTGCTTATAAGCATAGTGAATACATTCGCAAATTATTTGAACTTTAAGTGTTATAATGCCAGACAAATCAATTTGTATAGTCAACAGGTGCACTGGTTGAATTTTGTGACCTGTCCTCCTAAACTACACACTAATTTATATCTGCTGAGATTTCTATCTCTTAAGTAAAATACCTTACCTGACATCCTAATGAGTGTGATTTTTTTTTTCGATATAAAATTCATAGTTTTCCAATAATGAATATTTAAGCGTTTTGGGAAATCTGGATAAGTCTAGTATTGATTTTTTATGGAAAGCAATATTATTTTTTAGGGAAACAATATATACACGGTTAGTCGGAAAGGGTATATAAAGCGAAAAACCTAGGAAGGGGGCCATTAAAACAAACATCTTGTGTACTATAACTTTTCGCAAAAATGAATAACTAATGAGATACAGATACCTATAGATTTACATACTAAAAGTATAAAGAGGCAGCCCTAGAAATCATATGTTTCTTCGTGTATCAACAACCCACCATCCTTGACCTATAAAATCTTACGGATCTTTCTATTGGTTGGTGAAATTTTAGGTAATAATAAATTAGGGATGTCGAAAATGATAAAATAATATCCTTATATCGATATTTATTAAAATATCAATATCGGAGTCGATATATCAAAGGAAAAATATCGATTAAATCTCAATAAACACGAAAGTATTTTACCAGTATTCCTTTTTATTAAATAAAATTTACAAAAATATCAAGAAATAAAGGGCTATCTTCTAACTTTAAGACCTATTTAAGATATCAAACAAAAATAAATAATAAATAAATAAATGGCGGCAAATAATACACATGCAACAAATTCAGATCTCAGATGATATTTCGATATTTTCAATTCATAACATCGATATTTTTGGGCGATATATTTTGAAATGATATATCCAGTACCGAAAATTGTATCGAAAACGATTTTTTTTTAATTCTTATGGCACTGTAGTCGCGAAAATCTGAAACTGTAGAAGATAGGAACGAACGAAAAAAAAGAACGTTGTTGTCTAAGACTGTTGAGTATTATGTTTTGTTACGTTGTGTGCATTGACATCTGAATTTGATGCATGTATATTATTTGCCGCCATTTTGCGAGTATTGTCATTGTCAGTGTCAGTACCTTATTATCTCGTGAATTGTTTACTTTTTTTATTTTCTTTAACGTCAGAATTAAAGTCACTGTGGTCTCGCCACGAAAAGCTTCTAATTGCTGTATCCAGCAACAATGCAGGTAACTGCTAATGTGGCCTCTCGAAGCAACGGAATGCCGAACGAGTTGAAACAGTTCCTCGATGCTCCAAATCTATCCCGTAAAGAAAACCCTATAAAATTTTGGATTGAAACAAGACTGTTTACCCCAGTTCTTTCAAATTTTGCACTTAAATACCTACGGCTTCCTCTGTACCTTCAGAGAGAGCAGCTTCTGTCGTAAATCTGGCGGTCTAACAATAGAAGCCGGCTGACAGCGTAGCATGTAAAAAGCAGAGTTTATCTACTTTCATTGCCGGACAAATACTGGTTTGTCTGATTTTTTTTTTTTTTTGATATCTTAAATAGGTCTTAAAGTAAGAAGATAACCTTTTAGTTCTTGATATATTTGTAATTTCGTCTAATAAAAAGGAATACTGAAAAAATACTTAAGTGTTTATTAAGATTTAATCGATATATCGACATTTTTCCATTGATATATCGACGTCGATATTGATATTTTAATAAATATCGAAACATCGATATAAGAATATTTTTTTCATTTTCGGCATTCCTAGTGGGCGTGGCTTGTCGCTATGGTTGTCAAAGTTTAAGAATAAATGACATAATTTATTTTGAGTATATAAAAATAAATTACAACTTTCAGGAAAATTTATATATTCCTTTTTAAGTATCTACGATACCTATACCAATAGCCTTGGCTTGATATACACTTTCCGCCTAACCGTGTATATATAAAAGAGCTAAGTATTTTAATAAACAGTATTTTCTGATTTTTCATCAGAATTTGTGATAAAATCTTAAATTGTCTCAGTCATCATTGTCCGTTATGGACCTTAAATAATTTCTGATATCTATAACAACTCTATGTTTATGAAATGATTTTTAAAATTACAGTCTACTGTCAAAAGGTGTAGAATATGTTATATAATTCATAAAACCTTTTCTAGGGATAGGTAAAAAGAAAAAGCGCAAAGCTCGACAAGCGGCGCAAAGATCAGAGACACCACCAGAAGAGCCAGACGCGATAGATCCAGACGAGCCGCGTTATTGTCTCTGTGATCAAATATCCTTCGGGGAAATGATCCTCTGCGACAACGACCTGTGTCCAATTGAGTGGTTCCATTTTTCGTGTGTCTCCTTAACAACCAAACCTAAAGGGAAATGGTTCTGTCCAAAGTGCCGAGGCGACAGACCCAACGTGATGAAACCGAAAGGGCAATTCCTCAAAGAGTTGGAAAGGTATAACAGGGAGAAAGAAGAAAAAGCATAGTGTCTACTTTGACAATTGATTGAAAGGACTTAAATGATTTAAATCATGACTGAAACGGATGTGAGTAATAAACCAACATAGACTCAAATTGGTGCATTTTTTGGAATGCATTATATTTATATCTTGTCTACACTGTAGATTGGCGTTAAAACAGTAACTAGATGTAACTACTTCTATAGACTGTTACCATTGTTTGTTTAGATTATGATGTGCATACCTTCAGACACAGTGCAGTTATTTAATTATATCAATGTAAAAGTACGACTTTATTTTTGTTTTTTGGTATTTCCATTTAATAGTTTCGTCAAGTCATTTCCAATTTGAAGTCCATGCGATGCTATTTGAACATAATATAACATTGAAATATGATTTCAATTTTATAAGGTTGTCCGTTTTTGTTTTCAATGTTGATATGACAGCAATAACTTCTGATATGTAAAACTTGATTATCAGAATCTCCGTATTGCCAGAGAAACTACATGGTTGTAAAATATTATTAATCTTTACATGTTGGTGATATGATGAAGCAAGTAAAGAAATTATAGTAGAGAATTTTTTTACTAGCAGATGTTATATAAATATGTCATTATAATTCTTTACCTTGCTCAACTATAACGAAAAGTACAGTGTGAGTACGTATTTACAGCATAAATTATATAGAGATTATTCTCTATAAAGAAGAATTTGAATAAAAAAATATTTCAGTAAATTATAATGAATAAAAAGATTCTTCGATATTTGTTATCGTTTTATTTTCTAGTCTTATACGAGAATAATAAATATTATGAACAAATCATCTAGCTTTTAACGACAAATTGAACATAAATTATGAACCTGCTTAATTCTGGTGAATATAGACTTCCCGTAATAAGCGTAATTGAGATACCGGGCACTAGATTCCCCGTATACCTTTAAGAGATTATTTCAAGTTATGTAAATTGACTTCCATATAATTTTTCTACTTCAATACTATCACGCAATGAGTACAATATATACAGGCATTGTGAAATAGACGGCGAAAACTCCCAACGTGGTTTACTAAATATACTGCGCTGCCCACAAGTTATTATTTTAGTTTCCTTCTCGTAGATGATTCTAACATAAATCTCAATTTCTCTACTGAACCAAATGCTTGCTTATTCCTTTTCAAGTTGTAAAATAAAATTTGTAAAAGAACAATAATGTAATAACAATATATCGACTCGCTATATCCCTTACAGGGTGAGCAGCGATATATTAGTGGCTCTACCGTCTACCGCTTATATGTCGTGCCCAATAATGTATATTAAGGATATTTAAAAATAAAAACGAAGTTACCATATTAAATTATATATTACAAATTAATTTATTCACAGGATATTTCACGTAAAGAAGAGAGGTTCTGGAATTCGTTCATATTCAACTCCTTTGTACAACTAGGGTGTACGAAAAATTTAAACTAGTTATATTTATATGAAGGCCTTGTAAAATTTCTTGCGTTGATGTCCTCTACAAAACTGTATAAATTTTAAAATGAAATCTGTATAATAATTTTGATTAATTATAGTCAAAGGTAACATTTGGTAACGTATTGTTGTCACTATCAACCGACTACTTACTTGTAAAAAGAACTAGTTTGGGCGTTCATTTACCCTTTACAATTATAAAACATATAAAGTCAACTTTTTCCTTTATAATTTTGTTTCATTTAATGAAAGAAATTATTCAAAATTTATACACTTAAAACTGCTTGTGCCTATATATGTATGTGTACATGATATGGAAGCAGTTTCACTAAGTATACTTTTTCACGTATACAAGCTGATCCGCCAAGTACAACGCGCATTGCTACATCTATGAACTTGAATCCATATATCTCTTAAATTTTTATTATATAATTAGTACACCTTAAGCTATTTTTATAATATACATAAATGAAATGGACGAACTTTAAAAACATTTATTTTAAAAGTTTACTTCTGGTTTTATACAAGACAAAAAGTTTTTTTTTAAATCTAATAACAATAATATATCGTCACGCTATATCTCTTATAGGAAGAGCAGAGGTACATTGATGGTTGTATCCACTTTGTGCTTATATGTGCTTTTTCAAATCTACTTTCACAATGGAAAAGAACAGTTAATTTTGTATCTAAAACAATGTTTTTTTTTTATTAGAAAACACTTCCAAAAGTTTGTAATATGATTACATTACTTCTTTCAAGGTTTATAGCTTGAAAACTAAACCTTTTTTTATATAAATAAAAGAAAATACGCGAATACATTCGTTCACCCTACAAATACAAACAATTTAAATTTGAACGACTTCCAGAACTTCACTCTTTATTTCGCTGCACGTTCCACGTGAAATGCCCTACACATTTCTTAAATACTATCAGTAAATATTCGTAACAACGTAGTGTTACAGTAAAATATATTCTAGTCTCTCAAAGAACGCAAGATTATGAATATATCATGCTACTTTATTTTGTTTTATTCATATAAGTACACTTTATAATAAATGCGGTTATAATAGTTTTAAAAGCTTCCATAAAATATTGCAATGGCTTATATTTCCGACTAGATTATTTATTATAACTATAATTATCGCTATATTAGAAAAAAAAGTTTTACATGGTATTTTTGTAAAAACAATAATCGTTTAACCGCTGGAGACTGTAATAATAACGGCACATGTGGGACTTAACTTTGTTTCAATGATTATACATGTGTTTATAAAAGAATTAAAATTAAATACTAAATAAATCGATGAATTCCAAAATTTACAGGGAATATACAATTTAAAGAGAAAAAATGTTTCCTTTTTATTAAGTATGTATGGTCGGCGATTAAAAAATTAACACACTCATCGATTACAGAAGAAACTAAGATCTAAGTGAATTGCAACCAAAATATTTAACTAATTTCTACAAGCGTTCTATTTCAAACTGGATGTATAACTAAAAATTGTCATGATTACACTTTTTATATTTGTCTATAAATGTTAATAACTTGTCCTATAAGGCTCACACAAAATAACACACATATAATACTTTACACATAAAACATTCTAAAGAAAATCAAACTTTTGATCGAATTTCTTTATAAAAATATATTTACATTGCAAAATATTAAAAAACAAATTACAGTCATTGATACTTGGTTAGCCCAGAAACTTCTGATATAAACTAAATATTATTTTTTTAAATACTAATTTAGGGCAAGATATAGTAATACTTTCAGAATTTGATAATAATAATGTAATCTTTAAATAGCTATCCTATTAAAACTCGATAACATAAAACTATAAAACACCTAATTTGTGACAATAAATTTAAATATGACACTTATGAACACAAATAATCTATAATGAACAATACGTTTAAATAGTTACTCAAACTGATTAGCAATTTAATATAAATGGACATAAAAAACTATATAATATAGTCAAATGTTGCGTAGATATTGCTAATCAACGTAGCAAAGTAGTCATGTCTTTAATATGGGTTAATTCACGCCATTTTACATAAAACATTGTAAGCGATATTCCATAAACTTTACAAATTGGTTATATGAAGTATTTTATAAAATTTATAATTAAACACTTTATTATAGTTTATTATTATATGATTTTGGCAATTTAATATAAAGCATAATTGCTTAATTTTAAGATTGTTACGACGGAACTAGTGTGAAACTTAAACCCCAAATTTCTAAGCTTATAGGTATCACACGTCGATGACTAAAGAGTGGAGCATGTCTCTAGATGGTCTTTCGAATGGACTATCTGTCAAACAAATTTCAATGATGGTTGCATGTCACAGATTTGCTGCCCACCTACACCATTTATTCGGAGAAACGAGGCGCGCATGACCTGAATTTTAATTAGACAGCTGTTTATCCGCTGAATGTCAAACCGCGAAAGATTGACAAGTGATTCTGGAATATCCGCGCAGTTACATATGATGCACCGAACTTTCTAGATCTTACTCGAAAGTGCTGGAATTATTCCGTCATATACGGCATGACCAAACATTAAGTAAGCAAAAAATTTCCAATTTTTTTGGCAATATTTGATGGGTTATATTTTGGGGAAAATTGGTCTTGCCGGGAATTTGAAAAAGTGTTTTTATGATCCAAGATTCTAGTTTACCGATCTATCTATTTTTTGTTTTTTGAGCTACAGATCTCTGACAATCCCAAAAAAAAAATAGCGGTACAAACATTTTTCACCCCAATACAAACAGTTAAAATAGCAATAAATTGGAAATGTTTTTGCTCTCTTAATGAATCTTTAGTGTATATATATATGTCCAACTATACATTTATTACAGCTAATTACAGTAATGGGAGTATAAATTTAAAGGCGTCTGTACACATTGGCCGAATGAAGACAAATCATGCAGATAGAAACCTGGTCTGATTTTCTTTTATAATCCTTCTATTATAGTTCCAGGCATGAAACTTATTCTGTGCGAAAAAAATTGTAATCAGTGTTACGCACGATAAAATAGACGATTATAAGTCAAAACTTGACTACTGCACAATACGTCACATAACTCAACTTACCTGCAGCCCACTATACATTCTTTTATCCTGTTCCAAAGTGAAGATTCGACAAAAAAGAAAAGAAAGATTGGCTGGAAGAACTATATATTGCGGACCATTCTGACAAGCTACATTGCACTTGTGAACATTCTTGTTGTGTTCAGCAATGGACCAATGATGAAGTTAGTGATAACTCACATATCTTTTATAATTACTAAGTATAACCACCGATTACGATCATACTAAACATTATAAGTAATACGGCTTCTATAGTTGCAAACATTGTTGGTCTATTGCAAATAAAGTTGGTGTTGCATTAATTTGTCTTCATCGGGCCAACGTGTACTAGCCGGATAACATAACATTGGTAATTAGACCCACACACCATGCGGGTTTTTATTCGTCGGAGCAGCATTTTCTAGTTGTCGCGGCGATCCTATGATCCTGCGAGCGCTGCCTGCCTTGCATAAACCTACAAATTAACAACTACGGTTACCAAAATATCAGGGTACTACAACAAAATTATCGCAAGTTATACCGTTTGATTCCCCAAATCACATGGGCTATACTGGTATATTAATTAAAAAATTACAAGCCAAATTTGGTTTACATATTTTTGTAAGAGTATTTTTCTATATCAAAAACTATAATTAAAAAAAATGTTATAGAAATATATAAAAGAGAGAAATATAATAGTACCAAATAAATTTAAAAGAAAGATAACACTGTATCTAGACTTTGAATTTGTTAATGATATAAACCGCACTTTTATTAAAGGCATTCTTTTTAAACATTATTGACAAATGAAAATAATAATAAACCTTTAAACGCCTCCCTGGTCGAAGAAGCGACCTGAAGGAGTGGAGCTATGTTAAAGGTTGGAGCGAAGTATGAGTGTCGAGGTCATACAAACCATGCTATATCTACTCTCGTGCCCCTTAAACACAGCCACCCACCCGTATGAAGACTGTTGAGGCCTCAGACATGACGTAAAGGTCAGCTTCATACTGATTGAACCTAAACTTCTAATATTCTTTGGCCATCAACATGTAAAAGAAAGAATTAATAATATTGTAAAAATCCTACCATCCAAAGGGTGTCGTAATTCATCCACACTCCCCGTCAAGCTCTGAAGATTAGCTTCCTTCATCTCTTGCACTAGTCTTTCTACTTGACGCTTTTTCTCCATTATAGCGTTTTCTAATACACCAACCTATTGTACAAAAAATTTTATCATAATTCTTGTGAACATATCTTTTTCTATTGCAATTTATTTTGCGGTACCGTGAATAACATAATTGGAATGTTATACATAAAACAATTCACCAATACTAAAGTCACTCAAATGTTTGGTTTAACATCTTTAATTAGATTTATGTAAAGTATCAACCAGACAATAATATTTAAATAATAAACGATGTATTTTTAATTGTTATAGTATGTGAATACCTCTCTTTTCAAATTTTCAGCAGTAAGATGATTGATTTCGGTTGCATGTTTCGCTTGCTGTATTTGACTTTGCAAATTCTCCATTTCTGCTAGCATTGTACGTTCCAATGCTTGTCTGTGAACAAATTAAAAGAACCCGTAAGGTGTTTAATTGTTTCAGGCAACCCTTCAGATGGCAAAGTAACAGTTTTAGGCTCCAATTCTACCATAGCTAGAATGACAAAATTATATAATAAGTACCAGACACTGGATTTATTCAATAAGTCTAAATAAATAGAAATCATGTTTTAAGTCTCTATCTATAACTTACTCATTTTCATTTTTCTTTGTTAATTTTTTCTTTTCCTTATTAATTGTATTTTTTAAATTAGATTTTTTCATTATTTTTGCATGCTATGTTCACTTTATATAGTGCACTAGGTTATAAGTTTATTAAGAATGATGTTTAAGATTTTATTAGTGCAACTATTGTATTGAAAATAAACTATGATTTAAGTTAATAATGCAATTGAAATGTGAAGAGCCATTCTGAAACCAAGGAGCAGTATAATAATAAAATCATTTACAAATTAAGATGACAAAATAACATTCTAATAGATAACATTATTTCCAACAACTGCTGCCCTTGTTTCACACATTCAATATTGGTGTTAAATATGTTCAACTATAATGCATGCATCATTCCGATTTCAACATATAATAGGTACAAAAACTTAGTATGAGTAGGTAAGTATGTTTTTAGTTTAACCCATTATTGAAAATCTAAAATAAATGACATATTCAATAAATTACAGTGAATATTTGTGCAACAAAATATACTTTTTCTCCTAAAAGTAAAAATATTTCATATGTTGTTTGCTAGTTCAAAAGCATTAGAACAAAATGACCTCAGGCAGTTAGAAAAATGTTCTTTTAATTTAAAGATGTGGGGCTGATATGACAATGTTAAAGGCCCCTAAAAAAAATTAAATACACATTAATTAATCATTCATTTGTGTATATATTTTATCATTTGTTTTTAAAAACAAATCAATAATTTTAAGTGTTTAAAATTAATATAAATAAATGAACACTTTTGCAACTGAATGTATAATATATTTTTTAGTTATTTTTTATATAATATTTATTTGGTTAAATATTCGAATAAAATTAACAGCTAAATCAAAATACACAATACAAGTATAGAAATAAATTAATTTATGCAACAAAATATACTTTTTCTGCTAACAGTATAAAAATTTCATTAAGCAAATAAAGTCACCAAATACTTTATGATTATAATAATCAACTGACCTGTTCTCTTGCTGTCTACTATTTATTAGTCTTTGCTCGTTGTGAATCTCCTCCATGAGTTTCCGAATCTTGTTCTTGCACTGTAGCAACTCCGTCTCACAGTTGGCCAATTTAGAACGAACTAATACTATTTCAGATTTAAGAGTTTTCTCATTTTGCTTCACTATTTCACCTTCCTCTTCTATGTGTGTTAAAGCTTGTACCTAAAATTAAAATGTATAATTTACTCGTTGTTCCACTCTCGACTTCGTCAATGGTAGCACTGACGAAACAAAGTCGAAAATAGTAACATCATATTTAATAACACATTTTCATATTTCGCGTCATATACTCATTATAATTATTCTATTGTTATTATTATTATGTGAGTATTTTATATCGTGACTATTCAAATTATCAAAAACAAGAGAGGCTAGAGGAAGTAGGCTCTCGTCCCCAACAAAAACTTCGCTGCACGTCAGTCTGCTCGTGCCATGAACTGTGTAACCAGGTCGAAACGTCGAACCATAATTAAAAGTAAGTTTATTCGTCTATAAGTCCTGTTACAATATTTATGATAAGTCATTTTTAATGTTAAAGAATAAAACCTGACTTTGATAGTGTAAAAAAGCAACTACTATGGAGAGGTCCAGCTATGCCTTTATCACGTTCAAACAGATTAAAAAAACTTTTATTAGTGTTAACATTATAAATTGATCTTCAGTAGTACTGAATTCCGATATTAATGTTTTTTTTTATTCTATTTATTTAGGGGAGTTTTACGTGTGTAGGTATGTCAGCCCCATCGTACCCTAATACAGAAATACCTAACATATTACATATGGTGCCATTGATCTGAAAAAGCCAGACGCCTCATCAGATAACAGTTCTGTTAAGACTTTGTTAAACATCCCGACATCTAGTCTGTTCAGACCGAAGGTACTCACAAACGCCTCTCTCACAGATTCAGATCGAACACATTCTATCGACAAATGGTGGATATAATTGATGGTTCACATTATACATTGGTCAAGACACGTCAACAGTTATGCCCGATCAAACATGGCCAAAAATAAATCTCGTTTTATGTTGAAAAATATGTACTAAAACTGCCAAATTCCAGATAAAACCAGTTCAGTCGATTTCGTGTGAGCGCGTACAAATGTGTATTATCATAAACTAGATGGCATACCTGTTCAGTACTTATTCTTAGTTGATTATCTGTGGAACTTATTTGCTGCTGCAATAACTCTACTTGTCTCTCTTGTTCTCTACCCTTGTTCTCCCAATAACCAATCTCAGCATCATACTGTAAAATTATATATGAGTTTCATTAGATACACAATTATGAAATCTTTTAAATTTTAATGTTGCAGAATTATAGCAATTTGTTTTTAATATATAATATTGTTTGAAGTGATTGACCTCTTCCTTTATAATATTGCGTTATTGCCAATGAATGAAATACACTGCAATCGCCTGTTTTTCCAGCATCATATAATATGTTTAATGAATAACCTTAATGAGATCAACTTGTTGACTTGAAAGCTTCTCCCTTTGATAGTTGACAAGTGAAACCAGTTCCCTGTACTGTGTATTGAAACTGACTGCCTCTGGACTACGATTTTCTAGGTTCTCCTCAGACAGATTTACAGGCGACATGTGCGATGGACGAGTGGCACGGTTGCGGTTTGGAGACTTGCGAAGCGCTTGCGATGGTGGCGGCGGTGATCGATAAGGTGGTGGTGGCTCTCTGATCATAGGAACATATCAAAATATCTTATAGTTAGAACATATCAAAACACGTGATAGTTATAAGAAATTAAAATAGGAGATGATTATAATGAAACAAAACATCTGTTATTTATAACAAATGTGACATGTTTTTATATGAAGGACCACGAAATTAAAATGCATTAAAACTAGAGTAGCCCATAACTTGAAATCAACATGATGAACATCCAAAAAAAATTGGCTTTTAGGAGTTAGTTACCGTTTAAATATCTGTTTTAAGCCAATGTTGGTAGACTGTTTAGATTTAACCAATTTGCAACCAAACTTGGACAATAAGTACTTTGGTGCTATCATATTTAAGGTATACTTATGGAAATCCATATCGTCATACATATACATATATAAATCGTCGGATGAAAGGCTATTTGGTTTAAGGGACATTTTTTAGTGATATAGTAATATATATATTTTTGGAATCGGTAAAATACGCTGATTCCAAACATTTTATGGCCCACTCTGAAGATCCGTTGTAAACGTTGGTGAAAAAATGTTTAATATTTGGTTTCAAAGATTATCTCCTACATCCATACTTATGTTTATACCTATTTATAATATTAGAGTAGATTAAGATTGGGAGAAATAAATTACCTGTATGGTGGGACATCTTTCAATAAAGGAACATCGGGCTCTGATATCTTTGTTTGTTGTACACCCTTAACAACACCAACTGGGTTTCCAGGTGATGTATTGTTGGCATTGTTGCTGTATGTGGCAGTCAGGTTCATTTTATTTGGTGAGTTTTGATTTTCAAGGATGTTTGGGTTTGAAGAATTGTGATTTCTGGTAACAACGTAATATGAAACTTATAAACAATAATTTCATACTTACTCTATCAAAACAATTATTACACTGGTACAAATATATTATTTAAATTACTATTTACACTAATATTATTAGTTCTTAGAGATTATTATTTCGGCTGAGCAGTTTTATATATCGAATGAGCGTAATGAAATACTATCTAAGATTTTTAACCTTATTCTAGTTTTTCCTAAAACATAATAATTATTATGATTATCCCTTACTGAAAAGATTCTTTAGAAAACTATTATATTAAATTAAATTAAAAAAGTTTAAGTGAACATTTTGAAAAAATCCTAAATAGTAAATATTATTTTGTATTATAATATTCCTATTTAATAATACTATTCAATAACGCTTTTTAATAATTGTAATAGTTTTACATGTCTATTTTTTCGTCAATCAAATTCCATGACAACAGAGTTTATTATAGTTATACAACTGACCCATTTCCGGAAGGTGATCTTGAGTTGATAGAAGGTTGTAGAGGTTTCTGATTACTGCTGGACTCAGATCGTCTCAATATAAATTGTATATCATTTGAATATTCACCCCATTTCATTAAAATCTGTAATTAATCAATGTCTTATAATACTAATTAGAACAACAGACTTAATACAACACAAGATCTAATATCTAGATACAGATTTAGATTAGAATAACTAGTTTAAATGGATTATTATTATATTCACAATTTTAATGCCATCATCATTATTAGTGGGCTTATAATATCGTCAGGTGCAAGGCTATTTGGTTTAAGTGTCATTTTTTGGTGATATAGTAATATATTTTTGGAATCAGAGTTGTTTACCTATTCCAAATATATATATATATATATATATATATTACTATATCATCAAAAAATGACACTTAAACCAAATAGCCTTTCACCCAACAATATGTAGAGCCTTTCTATCATAATATATTATAGACTAGTATGACAGCGGTCACTGCAAATTAGTGGCATGTATCCCATAAAAGCATAAGAAATCATTATCTTGTTATACTTTGACATTTAATACATACATTCATTAAAATTTTGATCCAATTTGGATTGAGAGACTTACCAGATCAAGTGAATATATTTATTAAATGTCCAAATACAACAAAGTAATGTTGCTTTTTATACTTTTACGGGATGCATATCACTGCTGCCAATATATTCATGTCTAATAGCAGTAACCAGTTTTTAAACTGTACTTGACATTATTGTGTTCCAGTTGCTGTGTGCTGCAATACTGAATCATAATGCCGCAAATGTCTGTGTATGGTGTGAACTTTTAGTCAGCAAAAACAATGTATTTCAATATACAAAATAGACTAATTTAACTTAAGCCACTTTAAAGCGATACAACAGGCTTATTCCATTGAAGGCCAATTTTTTTAAATCTAAAAACAAACTGAAGATAGCTATTTTAAATTGTATCCTAAAAATAAACAATAGATAATACAAATAAACATACTAAACCATGTTTGTTACCTTGAGCGGAAATTCCTGAGGTGCCAGCAATCGTTCATTATTTCGCCACCTCTCAATTAATGTGAATCTGCCCACTTTGCCAGTGGCATGAGCTAGAGCAAAAACTACATCCTGCACAGAGAATAAGTCTTTACATTTTTATGCTATCATAAAGGACACTAAAACTGCATTACAATTACATGGGAATTATGTCAATAAGTTATTTATGTGGATTTTAAACTAACCTGACAGGTTGTTGTCTCTGTGACCCCACAAACTATTCTTTGTATACCTTCGACCCAGACCTTTAACTCCATTAAAATAATTCACTCTTAAAATATGAATCGTGTGTACGATTTTGACATTATATTTTGTGTCTGAACTAATTTAGAGGCGTCCTCTCACATAATTATTGTACCTTAAAATACGACACAATCATACGAAAAACATTACAAAGAAAATAAAAATCTTGATATAAAGCTGGAAATCTTCGTCTAGGGACGACGATATGAAATCAGATAATTGATTTTTAGACTGAACAATCGATATTTTATATCGATATTTGATCTAAATCAATCCTGTGAATCGATACTTAATCCGTTAAAACAAAATCAAATAATTAAATATATGAGTATAGTGAGGTCATCAGTGCCTTATGGGTGCTTTTTTGGATCGCCGGTAACATCATAACTAATAAGCGGATCCCATTTGATCCCAGCAGACTTGACAGATTTATTTCTAATAAGCTTAGACAATAAACATTTAAAACTATAAATTAACTACTTTTTTTATGTGAAAAATAAATTTAGGAAATTTATAAAAACAATATAATTATTAAGTTCCCTGAATTAAGTAATTTCTCAATTTTAGTGATAAAAGATCGGTTTTTAGAGTGACTTTCTGGTATTCTATAAAATAGATTTATTTTATAAATACAACCAGAAAAAATCTATGAGTATTCAATTTTTTTAAAACAAATTCATCAGATTCCAAATTGAAACAATATAAAATATTTTATTTTATGTAAAAATAATCATCTCTACCTTCGTTCGGAATCACTCAGTTGACAACATGGTTGACAACTTTGACGAATAAAAACCTACCTGTGCAGAAATTCATATTATTTTCGTGGTAACATTTTAATGTATAACATATTTAGAAGACAATATGTACAGTAGCGGACATAAGTTTAAGACGGAAAGAAAAAAAGAAGAAATTATTCATGTATTATGAAAAAAATTGACTCAGTGGATTTTTTTTGTCTTGGCTAATTAATCATTTATTTATGTATTTATTATAGTAATTTAATTTTGCGCATAACGCATATTAGATACAATGATCAAAGAAAACATACATTTGTTGGAAATATTAGGGGACAAAAGTTTAAGACTACACATTAAAAATGTATTCTTTGATGAAAAATGTGAAGAAATTTTCTTTCCTTTAATACTTTGTCTACAGTGCATTATTTCTTATCATATTAGCACATCTTTGAGGTATCGAATCAATTAATTTTTTTTGCAGTCGTCAACAGTTTTCTCATTCCATGTTTTTCGACCAACTAGTACAAATTGACCAAATTTTTAGTTTTATTTTTTTCAATTCCTATTTTTACGGTAGACCATAAGTTTTCAGTCGAATTTAAATCCGGTGAATGTGACGGCCACGGTAATAAAGTGATATTTTCGTCTTGAAAAAAACTTTTCATTACCCGAGCCGTATACTTTGGATCAATATCTTGTTGATAAATAAAATTACCACCTATTTTTTATGTGCATATGGTAACATAGTATTTTTCAATATCTTCAAGTATTGAAAACGGTCCATGGTTCCCTTATTTCGACGTATTGTTCCAGGACCATAGCGAGAAAAACATGCTTACACCATTACGTTCCCACCTCCATGCATAACCGTGGGCAAAATGCAGCGAGGCAATATCAGGTATACAGGGTGGAAACTTTCAGCGGGGCAGTAAGGAGAAATACCTTATCCGTTGCAGTTACACGAAAGTGGTCTTAGGAGACTATACATATTTTTTTATGCAATTCCGTTTCCCATTCAACAGATTTTCAAAAAAATGTACAGTTAGCAAAAAATAGCAATTTTATACAAAAAAATATTTGATGCCAATCGATCCTGTTACTAATATTGATTAAAAATTAATTAAAATTAATTTTTATCTTTACTTAGAAGGCGTGGTATGCTTGACTCTTTGAGTAAAATTGATAATTTAAATTATTTAAATTTTTTAACACTAAAACAAAGACGCCATGTTTTGGACCTTATGTTTTTGTATAATTTATTGAACAACAAAATTGATTGTCCATACTTGTTGGAACAGATAGGGCTGATTACATCGAGACGCACCCGTCAGCCACAGCTATTCCACGAGCCAACAAAACGTTCTAACTACGTCTGTCAGGCTACACTTGCTAGATGTTTGCACACATACAACACGAGAAGACCACATGTGGATATTTTCCATGAGAGCTGCGGGTCATTCAGGAAGAAAGTAGTCGAGGCTATCGGGCCGTTTTCGGACAGGGACAGTTAACATACACATTTATACACACACACTAAGTCACATACACAAAGTACACAACCACACTACACATGTCACATATAAATTTTACTAACTTAATAACTTTTAATAACTTTTTATTTCATAACAATTATTTGAATCGCATTTAAATGCTCTCATATAACCTTGTTACACAAATCATCTTGGTTAATCCGATTTTTTGTACGTTTTCCTGTATTAAATTATAAAATTATATACTGTAGATTTGTGAATAAATAAATAAATAAATAAAAGCTTCTATGGGACCTACCATCGTTGGAGTACTCAAAAATTCACAAAATGTAAATCAATTAGTGACCTTTACGAAGTCGGCACAATGGTGTGACATGCTCTGCCGACATCTCTCTTTCTCTCGACATTTTGAAATGTCGAAAGTGAGACCTCTTCGATCTTGCTTCACCGAGCTAGCGCCTAGAGAGCTCGGGACTGCAGGATTATCACAGACGGCGTACAGAAGTCACGGTCACCATTCTTATTTCCATATAGTCACCTTGGGGTTTTTAACCGGCAAAAATCCGAAACTTCCCGGTTGCACTAGTCCTGTGTGCTGCGAGGACTACACAATGAGGATTTTTCTAAAGTTAAAAGAAAATAATACCGTTACAAAAAATAAAGAAAATAATTTTAAATAAATACTATTAATTTAGAAGCTCTTCCTTTTTGTTAATATTGATTCTTAAAAAGACAAATTAAATAAATAATGACAAGATTTATCTAAGTGGAAAACAGACATTATCTTACACAAATAAATAAGAATAAAAACGATTGAAGTAGATCATGGCTCAAGATGATGATGAAGAGGTAATTAAAACGAATAATTACTATTTTAATTTATAAGCTTATAAGATTATTGTAATTTGTATCTAATGTTCCAAATGGAACATCACCAGTAGTAGAATTTATTTTTAAAAGATAAATACTTACTCTGCAATATTCATTTATTTACTATGTATATACCTACTGCTATTTACATAGAACAAAGAAATTCTAACTTTACACGAGATGATAGCTACTATTATAATTTAGTTTCCTAAATTTTAAATAATGATAAAATTTTTATTTATTGCTTTACTGAGATAGCACATTTCATGTGACAGAATTTGGTATTTAATGTGGAAGACGTGCAGAAGATCGTAAGAGATAATATAGAACTGTGCCTCGGAGGCAATATGTATAGTCACTCACGAACACCCCAATGGATCATGGTCATCACAGAGAAAACACTTGCCCGAATAAATAAACTGAACAAGCCTTTTAAATACATAAGTGAGTAACCTTACTTTCTTATTCTGTTACGGACCAAAATATAGACTTAAAGGTTGAGACTATAGCGACTATCTAGGAACGGTAAGAATTTGGTGTACTAGGACCGATTGATGATTTCCCAAATTGAGTAGTAATCACAGTACACAAATGAGAAAGCCATAATAGTGACTTATCTTGGTCTGTCTTGTTTTAGAACCGTCTTGTTAATTGTGTAGTTGTTTATATACCGCAAGGCAAGTCCTGGTGTATGTAGGCCGGCATGACGACGGTGACTTCTAATAGAATGTCGTCCTTTGCGATTGCTGCTGTTCTTACACTATATTGTTCTTTAATATTAGGTACAGTATAATGCTTTACCTAGCTAGAATAAATGAAAAAACCTACGGACTTCTAACTAATCTCAAATTGGTACAAAGACCACCTTTCCTCCAATATAAAATAACGCCTTATAGACTCGACTCATTATGCTCATTCTCTTCCTAACATTGGCAAAGAACGGTTCGCGCTGTGCCGGTTTGTACAACTACTGATTTGTACAGAGTGAATTTCGACAAAGCAGCAATACTATCTACTGCTTGGTAAAATGTAATGTTGACAATATAACGCATTGCAGGTAGCACCATTTGCTTCATCGGAATAGGCTCCGTATAATTTTTTTACAAACCAGCAATATGCTGCTTCTTCCTACGACATACCGTTTTTAGGATGTTTGAGGCTAACATACCAGTGCTCGCAGAGCATCGATAGCATCTGCGAAGCACCTTCTCTTTTACTGAATTCCGACTTTGTGGTACACAAAGTTTTATGAACACACTAACGATAAATGTGAGTCCATGTACTGTCCGATTATGAAATAGCATACTGTATAGATCGGGAACCTGTGATTTGGTAAACTTTGGAAGAAGTATGAATAGGCATTTGTTCAGCAAACGCCCTCTTCTACACCTACCACCAGGCATGCTTCAGATCGAGCTTGTCAGATTGGTTGTAAATTATAATTAGTAACTAAAGAACTATGTAAAAACTTGAATCTAGTTGAAATGTGTTCATTTTATGCAGTGCGCATTACAATCACGCAGAAGAACGGCTCCGGCCTTCACACTGCTGCTGCGTATTACTGGGACACAGCAACTGACGGCACCTGCACTGTTCGTTGGGAGAATAAGTTTATGTATTGTATTGTCAATATATGGGGACTTGCTCTTCAATTATAATATTATACTTTGTAATTTATAAAGCGTTTCTTTTCTCCTGATGGTCACCAAAGGCGAAGACCTCTGATAAATATTATAGATTGTAGTTAAGGACCTTACTTCCAAAGACGATAATCCTAGGCTTGAATGGCGATAACAACCAACCAGACCAACAGATTCGTTTGCTTTCGTCTAGAACCCGTAATACAAATATGTAATTGGAACTATGGGTCAATGTGTACAAGCGCCTATATTCATTTCCTTTACTTGCAATCGCACTGTTGATAAATTGACGACTCGCTTGGTGCAGTAGGCAAGTGTACAACTTATGCCCAACGGATCAAATGCTCGTATAGCCTACGAGTAGTTGTCCCGGATCTTGGATGTTTATACACGAAATTCAACTTTGGAGACGGACCCATGACACAAGGAAAAACAAAGAGTGGCAATGTTTATTTAAAAAATAAATAGCTTCCTAAGACAACTTTCAACACTTGCACTTGTTGGTACTTAAGCATATTTTGCTTGATATCTATTTCTCAATATTTTATATTAAATAAAAAATGACAACGGGGGTTAGGATTCCAAAATAAAAGCAGTCGTAAAGCACATTTTAGTATTTTTATTTTTGGTAAAATTTACCACGATACAAAATAATCATAGAAATAAATAAAATAATAATATGTATAGACAGGTCATAGAACTATGCATTGTAAAATTGGTGCTTTTAAAGCAATTTTTTCATATAATTTATAATAACATTAGGCAAAATGGCATTGTGTAGGTACATTTAAAATAAAAGCATTATTTTTAACACAAATAATATCAAAAGCAGATGCATAATACACTTAAATTATTAACGCAAAATTATTCATCACTTGGTGATTTGGTCTTTTGATTTTTAGATAATTTAAAGGACTAACAAAATGCACATGTACATATTATTGATAAAGCATAATATTGTGTATAAAAAGTCAACTCTTTAATATAATTCACAAATTACAATCAATTACAGAACTTCATTAGCACGTCACGCCGGCGTGACCTACCGGTGGGTCACACTTGACTGTTCCGTGGGGCGGCGTGACTCACCGGTGGCTCACGCTTGACTGTTCCGTGTTCAGTCTCGCCTCACGTGGAAAAACGTAGAAAATCGCCCAGGCGTGAACGTGTTACACATTGAATCATCACAAATAAAATAACATAAATACAAAACATATTTAGGGGGAAATAGGAAAAGGAAAGTCATCGTTAATCTTATTTCCACATAAAATTAATAATAAAAATATGTTATCCATATTTGATAGCGATTAAAATTACCTGTACTTTGTAATAATTATTATCATAACTCGATGTAATCTAATTCCGTCAACTTTCGAATTAAAAATGTAAACATATAACAACTTTCATATACAAAAAAAACAACACTGGGTCATTGTCGCTTTATACGATACGGTACTTTGTTCGAAAGTTAACTTATAAAATTTCCAATTACATTTTACTTAATTTGGCGTTTGGAATGCAATTGGAGGACACATCATCGAGATGTGTGCTTGTACTTATGTAGCTTGAAGAGTCATATTAGTATAATAATGAAGATAGTTGGCATTGCAATAAATCTTGCTAAATACTTTAAGTACTTTTACGTTTATTTGCAGAAATAAAAGTAAAATGTTTAAATAAAAATTGTAATATTGTTTTTATTAAGCCAATTTGGCAAATTACAGTGTAGCGCCTGAAAAAGTCCAAAATTACAAGTATCGCGAGGGTTAATGGATATATTGAATCACTGTGAGCATGTCCTACAATAATTTACAAAAGATGTAGTATTCATCTCAACTTCTGATAAAAAAAAAAACAAAACAGGCAAGGAATTAAAAAATAGACATAAGTAATTTTTTGCTGTAATATACAATCTCAGAAAATCCCGAATCTCAGTATGCTCATAGAAGTACTTTAAAATCATATCATAACGTAGACACATCTTTCACTTATTAAAGATCTATCTCGATTATAAAACGTTAACACTATCTTTAGAAATTAATCCCCTATCTATCTTTTAACTTCGGCCACGTGTATAGGAAGAGAGACGTAGTATGATTGCAACAGTAAGAAATGACAGCTCGAGGATAGATAGGGTAATTAATTTCGACAGTATAACATTAGAAATGACTGCCAGCTATTACATTTTGTAAACATGGTCATCACTTGATTCTACTATTAAATTACTACTATAAAGCATGTCTTTTGCCTTTGTTACAAAATATCTAAAACGAAAACCTTTTTTTAAAAGCATTATAAATGTAAAACAAATATTTTAAATTTCGAGTTTTGTACTCCTTAGTTCATTAAAAATTGTTGTATGTTTTCTTAAGTGTGTGTAAAATATAAATCTCTATTTAAAAAATATAATAATTAAATAATATAAAACAATATAAAGTATACTATGCGTGTTTACTAAGAATATGACCGTATTTATATACTCCAATAAGTGGATACGACCACTAATGTATCACTCTGCTTACCCCGAAAGGGACTAACGTTATAACAATGTAAGAGTCTTTTAACTTTTCAATATATCATGTGTGAAGTCAAATTATGATAATTATTCTTTTGGTTTTCGCGCCTATGCTACGTATAGATAAACTTTTTTGTGATGTTGATATTTTTTTATACATTGGGCTCCTTAGAAGAATGGTGAAAAAAAGTGAGTGTTTCTTTAATTATATTTCTTTTTCATTATATTATAATATAATGAGCTTAATTTTAATTTTGTATTTTTTTGTGTGAATTTTGTTCTTTTAAATCTTTTTTGAATATTTTCTATTGTTTATATATTGTTGTATTATTCCCTGAAAAATTAAAAGAATCACATCAAATCAAAATTTATTATTATCATGATCGTACTTGTATAAGACCACTTACTTAATTTTTGTACTATCTGTATATTTTTGCCTGTTCAAAAAGTATATTGCAATATAATAATTCATTTCAGTCCATTTGCTTCTTACCCTAGTGTTAGTTCAAGACATCGGTAAGTATTGTAAATAAAGAAAATATATATTTTATTAACACTACCTACCGATGTAGTAAACTATTACACTAAGCAGCCGTATATATTACACAATATGGCTAGCATATATATCGAGGGTTTGGGTTCCGAATATATATTACTATATTACCAAAAAATGTCGCTTAAACCAAATAGCCTTTCACCCCTCGATTATTTTAAATAAATTAGCATAAAAGGGAAAACCACAATATAAATCAAGTATTTTGTTACGTACGTATGCTATATACCTGCGCGCTGATGTTTCACATTCTCTTTAAAAGTAATTTACGTTCCTTTTTTCCATTTTGTAATTTTACCTGTAACGTATTAGTTGAATATATACACCCACATTCAATTTATTGTTTATAATGCGTGATGTAGTGTATACGCTTATGCGTGTATGTGGCACATAATCAGATGTCATTGTTGCAATAAATGATAGGTCATGACACGTCAAGTGAACATTGCTATGGCGGACGCCAAAGTGATCGGTCATATCGTGAACTCTCACTGCACCCTAATATTTGTTCCAACTAATTCCACACATCCAGAGAGTACTGTACACGAGAGATGATTTCATCTTGATGAGTCATATTATTAGTTCGCGCGCATAGTAATCCACATAGAAATTGATTTTTAATTTTCGAGTCAAATGATCTTACTCTTAAACAGCATATTAAATATACGTAGAACTAGATATGTACTCTAAAAATGATTATGCGCAATGTATCGTATATACAATTACTAAAAAAAATATCGCACATATAATATATAAATAACCACAAATTTCATTTTTGCCGGCAAAAGAATACTTTGATGCGTTTTTTTCTTGGTGTATAAATTTAAAAAAGTACTAACGTCATTATTTCTATTATACATTAGTGGTAGTAATTATCAAGTAAAAGATACACAATCAAAAATCCAGTCTAAAAGCTAAATCCAGTCTTTATTTACTTGATAACAGTGACTCTGTACCATTTAAAAGATAATCACTACGCTGATATCAGGAGCTTACCTTTTATATGCATTATCATATTAATCATTAAATATATTTGACTACAGTAATACATCGACTTTAAATTGTAATTTATACTAAAACAATAAAATTAGTAGTTTCTTGTGTATAATTATTGTAATATAAACTGGTTAATGTGATGGGTAATTTACTGGTGGTGTGATGCTTACTTCAGTCTCTAAGTGATCAAAACATTTTATTATCATACATACATTTACTAATAAAAAACAAAATATATGTGAGTTCTATTAATAAAACATTATATTCCGTCACAATAAAAATAGTATTCAATAATACAAACAATGTTCAACTTATAAACCCAAGCTGTGCTGAAACCGTATTATTAAAGCTAGGAAATGTGCATTTTTATTATTAAAACTTGACAACAAGCATCGCTGACAAATATTTCGTATTAATGCTTTCTTTATGTCGAGCACCGTGACGACTGCCCAACGTTAGCCCCCGACCCCGCCGCACCGCGCGCCTACCCGAAATAACTTAATATTTACATTCAAATATACTCTATAAACTACATACTACTGCTATGACTACAATAAAACGATTTATCGTTTAAACTCGTTATTATGACATAGTTCCTCTTATGTACAATTTCATACAATACTATTATTAAATTATCGACAAGTATCATTGTACTTTTTAACTTGCTAACCTTTTTGAATGTATTACATCAATACGTAAAATCCCTTCGATATATGTACACGTATTCGCTATGTTAGTCGAGACTTACTGATCACAAGTGAAAAGAAATAAGAACGAAATAAGGAACAAAATATGTATATTAAACCTAACCTAACCAGCTCGCTCCTTTTCTGGGAACTGAATGCTAATCACATCAAAATCAAGTGCTCACTATTTAAGTAGACACTTAAGCCGTTCGCGAACTGTTTCACCGTATATAATATAAAACATACAAAAAAATAATTACAAAATATAAAAAAAAAACTACGTCAAAATAAACTTTAAGTAAAATTAATTCAAAATTATTATACAAATCGTCGCCTGTAACACTGGGCAGATTCAAGAAAGAGATCATAAGAAGATTCATTTTAAAAACTTTCGATCTGTAATCAAAACTCGCCTGTACTACTAAAATATGACAAGGAAAAGGTGGGTGTAACGCGATATGTGATTTAGACTTATTTTTAATACACGATTATCTATTTACATGTAAACATTGTGCACTGTGCATGACCCAGTATTTAGTAGCTAAAACTACATTCTCTTCCTTATCTATGACATCCTTAAAATCTATACTAACATTTCCAGGACATCCATTTAATTATCTCAAAACAGTTCAATATTATAATAATATTATTTAAATCAGTATGTACTTCTAACGATTATGCTATACAAAATAAGTAACAACCGTATGGCTCATATGTTATTTTTTATACAAACAGTATCGCCTATTTTATAGTTAGCGATTAAATATACGGGACAGGAATGCGATAGCATTACTCCGATAGTGACATAGAAAGAGAGTGGTGTAGCGCGAGAACATAAGTAAAAAATCGTACAGAGAGTTAGCTTCATACATCGCCGCAGGTTGGTTAAACTACTACAAAAGGAGCATGGGTGAGTGTTGACTGGCCCCTTAGAAACCGGTTTACATCGACTCAGCCAGTGGACAAGCTAAGGGTTGTGCGACGCATGCGGTGTTTATCTCACTCCATAATTGTTAATAAGATACTGACCGTGTTTTACAAGAACATCATTTGCGAAAATCATATTTTTCATAGGAGGTTTTTTTTTATTATTATTTGAAAGTATTTTTGTAAATTTGTATGAAATTTATTGTAATTTACACTACTAATGGTTAATTAGTGTATTTTATGTTACTTAAGATTAGGTAGTTACATAGCTAGATGATTGTAATTACAATGATAGATCCACTTTGGAGGTTTGTTGCCAACGATGTCCTTCCTGAACACAGCGTCTTGTGATGTAAAAAAAAGGTGTAAATATGGTTGTTTACTGTATCGTTTTGTCAGCTTCTTAGAAACTAACTCTCTCTAGTTAGTATGTGGTGCGGTTGTACCTATCTGTCATTTGCCACTCTCTTCAAACGCAATTTACGTAGACGAATTCTTTGAACCTAGGTATACAATTCTACCGTACAATTGAGGAGCAACGTTGAATATATTCGTTACGGCTACAATAATTTTCATCATACAAGTGCTTTTAAACAGGCTATATTTTGGCTACCATATGTGGCTACAATATTTTCAAAGACCCGACTACTACAAAAATATTTTAATGCATGAAATTGCACGAAAATTCATGACTTGGCAACATGTTTGTAGCATTTTGACCCATATTGTTTCTCTCTTTTACGTATCACTCAAAACAGCGACAAAAATAGTGTACAAATACGCACCATGTTTGCATATAAAAATATTGCCTTTTAATGCTGATATTGAAAATATTGTTGTGAAAATATAGCCGTTTAAAACCATAATTAAATACACTCATAAATGTAATAAAATATCTGTCAGTGCAGGTGCCCTACAGTAATCCCCTTATAACACGGCTTCTTATAACACGTTTTTATATTACGCGGTTTCAGTCCCTCGTATAACATGGGTATACCCCCATATAACGCGGGAATATCCCACGTTATATTTCTGTACTGTAAAATTTATAACGAGTTTTAGAGTTCATAATTCATTCAGATGGCTCTGATAGCTATTAAACATGTATAACAATAAAACTGTTCTTGGAATTATGTAATTTAATCGAAATTAACTGTTTGTAGTTTCATATGCATAATTTTTTTATTTAAAATGTTGATTTTTAATAAAACGAACATATTTCGTTCATAACATAGATTTTTTTCTTCCTATTCGATTTAAACCCTCTTTAACGAGAAAAGTTAAAAGTGAATCATTTGTACATAACGGTTTATACGGGATCATACAAGCGCGTTATACGAGAATACTCCTACAACGCGTTTTCCTATAACTCGGAACCAATCTACCGTGTTATAGAGGGGATTATTGTATTTCGATTGACATATTAAGCAGTATCCAAAAACATGAATATTCTCTTTCTATGGCGATACACATCAAAATGTAAAATAACCATAACGAGATAGCTAAAATTATATATGTTACAGAACTTGTTTTTTAAAGCAAAGAAATGGTCATCTTACATTTATTTCTTATACTCGTATGCCTTATGCTGTAATTTAAACCATTTTTTTGCTTGAGCCAATCAATTATGTATTGGATATATTAAACAAACAAATTTTTTGTTTCTAAAGTGGGTTCTGTAAAATTTATAATTTTCATTTTGGCTACAATAGTTAGGAGCTATTATCAGCAGCAGACTTATGCAAGTAGATGTATGTCCAAGTTTTTATATCTTCGAATATGTAATACGCATAAACGATTCCAGAGCAATCAAAGAAACTGAGGTATAGTTTATAATAACAGAACAAGCTTAATTGACAAATTCGAATCACTCACTGAATACTGTGTGTTTATTTAATATTAGTTGAGGTACTTGCGGCATTTCTTGGCTCCGCAAGTACATGGGATCTTGACCTCCTCGAAAGGAAACTTGTAGTCATAAGTTAGTTCCTCGCCTACTGTAATGCGACGCAGGGCAAATATCAGGATATGTTTGTGGCCGTGTATATCAACCACACGCGAGTAACAATTTGGCTGTAAAATAAACATACACTTACTGATATTCTTTATAAACCAATTTCACTATCAGAAAATAGAGACTGACTTCTAACATTTAGATGTAATAAGTATCAAACCGAGGATTAATTAACACGTTCGCGCCGGCATGTACGATTAATGGTACATTGAATTCTGTTCCATCGGTTGGCGTGTAACCATTTATGGTACATACACAATTGTCCCATCGAGAGGCGTGTACCATTAATGGAATAATGAAAGAAATCAATTTAATATGTACTTTTTGCTAATAAAAGAAAAAAAAAAGAATGCAAATGAACGCAGGCATAGTCGGCAGAAGCACTTAATGAGAGATATGCGATTACGTGCAAACGGCGCCGCCAGATGAGACAAATTTGATTTTACAGAGCCGTCAGATGCCGAAGACAGCGAATTCAGCCGTCGGCGGGAACGTGTTAAAGTAGTCAAGGCAGTCAGCAGAGTTGCTCATTAGTGTGTTTATATGTAAGGTCGTAATGCAAAACTTACATATAAACACAGGGTTTCTGAAGACATCATTTTGAGATTATAATCAGTGGCGTTTATCCCATATATGTATACCATACAATAAATATTTCTTGGTTAAATACAAAAAAAGGAAACATTAATATCATTATAATATATTGCAGTTTTACGCCATCTACCGCTCCGATGGGACAAATATAACAAAAATTGATACAGATATTAGAATTGTAAAAGATAGTTTTCGTTACTCTGTACATATTGTATTGACGATTAGTGATAGTGTTTTTAAGAGATTTTAAGATACTAGTGTAATTTAAAAATAATTTAACTTACATCACAGGAATGGTTGATAAATCTCGCCGCATTCCCCTTAAGTGTGGCGTCTACAACGAGATTATCGTCGATACGAAACATGTAGCAGCCTCCAATTCCGCGCCTGCCGCTCATCATTTCATAACGTTTTTCCCGCTGATCTGCCAACACGGCCCGTATAACTTCACCTGCATATTCTATCACCATATCACCTGAAAAGGAAAAAATAATACAATAGATTTGCTGTCAGTTCAATCAGTTTATACGGATATAATATCGTCTAAACAAATAACTGCTCCTAGACAATGTGCATTATTCGCTTTGGCACCAATCGTATTCTAATTTAGTAATTGTTCTGACGATAACGTTCGACCGAAAAAAATTACATAGAATAACGATCGCCTATTCGAATGTTCAGTCAATAAAACCAATGTTTCGTAACCGTAAAGTATCCTATACGAATTCTGCCTAACATGATTGGCGTCCGAAATGTGATGCGAGCGCCATCTAATGAATGGCGCGATGCGTGCATATCTTGCCAAACTGACACTCGCAAACCGTAATCGGAGCAACGCAGTTGCTAATTCTCAACGCAAAATAAATAGGTTCGGGACGAAAGATACAGGTGCATCGTGCGAGCGCGCGAGCGCGCGACGCCGTATACAACATTACTGTCGGAATACAAATCGCCAAGTGTGGTGTTCGAACGTTTAGCCGGCCGGCAAGTGTTATCGGACTTTCCTTATCACCATCAAGTATACGTCCGTTGCGCTGATCTCGACGAGCGGAGCAGGGAGGAACCGCCTGCCGCGGGAGCTGAAAAGCTGGGACCGCGAGAGAGCCGTCGTCCAGGTTAGTGCAACGCATTGTACGCAAGAGACACACAATCGAGGCTAGGATAGTTAATCTTAAACGTTGTCGCATTCTCATATTGTGGTGGAAAATACTATACAAACGCAGTTTCATCACAGCAATGTTCGGTTTTTTCGGCCAATCACAGAAGCGCACGGTTTTTTTTTATTTGTGTTATGCGCCTGCGTACTAGCTCTTTGGCTTGTTAATTAAACAAATAAGAATCTGAATATCTATTAAAAAAAAAAAAAAAAACTTTATAATATTAGGTCTCTGTTAATGTATATTTATTAATTAATAAAATAAAATACATAAAAACCTATATTTGAAAGTTCATTAATATATTTTGAATAATAATGCAGTTAAAAATAAAAAAGCCTGTACGCGGGCCGGGATAAGTCTTGCCTTATGCCGTTGCACAAAATGCACCCTCGTAGGCGGGACGATTTATAATAAAGAAAAGATTGCGATAATTTGAGACAATGATATGAAGTACTTACCGAGCAGCGGTATTCCAGGCACTTTACAACCACTCACTATGTATGTATGATTGCGAATATGTGGAGTATGGTTTTTGAGAAGTTGTGTTGTGTGTTGCGATTTTGAATGGATTATTCGATGCGATTATAATGAATGGATGCGATGCGATGTTATTAAGTTTTAAAAAGAATGCGATGCGGAGTTTGATTTAAAATGCGAGAACGTGAAGAAAGTAAGTATGAAAGTTCGCCAAGTGGCGTTGGGGATTCGGTGCGTTTACATTATTAATTTTTTGATGTTCTGGAGTTGCGCCTTTTGGCGTGACTAGCCTGTATGTCCATGCTAAGTAAAACATAAATATTTGGTCATGGCTAGTTGCACAGGACTGAATATATAACTTGACCAAAGTATAATATGAGCCAAAATCAATTTCAGGGGTCTATATATATATATATATATATATATATATATATATATATATCCATATATATAAGGATGTATTTATATGTATCTGCAATATTATAAGTTTAATTTACTGAAATTACTACTCCTTACCTTCTTCAATATCTCGTTTACAGAATAAGCCACGTCCGTGTATGTGGGATCTGTAGACCCCCACTGATGCCTTCGATGTTTCCTTTAACTGTCTAAATCTCATTGCCGGTGGTAATGTCGCTAAACGTCTGTAAAAATAATAATGTATTTACAAAATAAACTTTTAATTTGTTAAAAATGTATAATATTCTTAAAATATTTTACGACAACTTACCTTGATATAGAACTTTCTCCCTCTTGTCCACCAAATGGTGGCGGTTCTTCCCTGAATGGGGAAGCCATCCAACTGAACATATCATGGTTTTGTTTCCTTGCTACGGGACCAGTCCGTGCGCTTCCCCATGGACTCTCTTTGAAGCCCTCACTAAGATCCAAATCATTATCCCAGCTGCTTAATTGGCGACCTTGGCGTATTTTGTATTTAGTACAACGGCTTGCCTAAAGAAAGTACAAAGACTGTATTTTAAGGCTGTATAACAAAACAATTAAACAGTCTACATTAGCAATAAAATAAAGCTTTAATTATAACTAAGGTGAAATGTGTAGTTCTCTGATGACCAAACAACTACAATAAGAATAACTTACCCCAGGTAATTGTTCGATAAGATATCTTAGAGCATTATTATTGAGTCCCAATAGATGAGCTCCAGACAAACTTGACGGTAAATTATATTGAAGTGAAGGTAATCCAGATTGCTTTCTAGCATTCTGTACAGCTTCCACGACTTTTTCCCAGAGATCAGATAAAGACGACGATGTATAATTAAAGCCATCTTCTGAAGTCACTTCATACATTAATTTAGGCCCATCATCTTTTGGCGAATCAGGTGCAGGTTTGAAAAGTAATGATTTGTTCTCTTTAGCGATTTTGTTTTGTTTCTTTGTGGAGATCGTTTCACTTTCAGATTTTTTATCATTAAGAGGCCTTTTGATAATTTTCTGTGGGGTGGTTGTTGTTTTTACTAGACCTGGGTTTCTATTGGTGTCTTTCTCATTTAAAACTTTTGGAATTTCGCTTTCTAATATTTCAGTACCTTGATTTGACACTATTTTGGAAGCAATTTCTTCAGGTTCATTTTTTATTGCGTTTTCATTTCCGGTTGAAGCAGAACTCGTGTTGGCCCTATGCAACTCTGCCGATAATTGTAAAGCATGAGCTGCATCATTTTCTTCCTTTTCTCGCTTAGCTCTTTCCAATTCCATCATCCGTTTTGATTCTTCAATGGCTTTTTCTAAGTCACTATCAATAGTTTCATCTTTAATATTTAAATCCGGCATATCATGACTTACCGGTCTTTGCCTTGGAACTGATTTAGAAGTAGTTTTCATAAAGTTGCTTTGGCCGTCTCTATGTAAAGGCAATACTCTGTTTGTAGGCCGCATAGACATAGGGTTGACAACATTTGTTGGAATACCAGATTGTTGAGTTGGTGGTGCTTTTGGTAATGTGATGCTGGAGCTGTTTTGATTTGGCAAGTTTATAGAGCTATTTGCCACAGGAATGCAAATCATATTATTATTATTAGCCGTATTATTTTGGTTATGCAGCAAAGTAGAACTTGTTTGTATTGGAAAACTTAAATCTGCAGCAGCTTTTGTAGCTATTTTAGGATCCACTAGATTATTTTGAACAGTAATGTTAACTGTATTGTTGCTAGAATTTACATTAATATTCATGGGTGCACTGTTAGGAACAGCTTGGAATGGCACATTTATAGTTGTACCCGTGTTTTCGCTTTTCTGCTGGAAGGTCAAAGGTTCGGTTGCGATACCAGGCATATTATTAGTGTTATTATTAGTTACTACGCGTATGTTATGTTGTTGTGTAACATGTTGATTGATATTATTTTCTAAATTAGTGTTACCCATTCGGCTTCGTTCTGGTAGGTTAATAACTCTATTACTTTGTGAATTCATTTGCATGAATCCTATTTGGTTTGAAACAGATATGGTGTGACTCTGTTTATCATTCGGAATATTTACTTTGGAACAGTCGTTTCCGGACATGTTTGATACAGATAAATTGTTATTTGACTGAGAACCTATTGTTGGTTTATTTCTTAAAGGATCTTGATTGAATTTAGGCGATTCATTCAAAGCTATGGTATTTCTGTTTACTTGAGTATCCATATTTGGAATACTTGGATTTTGTGATGTATTACTATTAGCATTCATACAACTATTTATATTAATTTGCGGATTGTTAGAAACTGGGCCATTTAATGGCCCATGGGTATGGGCTGGATTTTGGTTGTTTGAAGTATGAGATTGAGAATTATTTATCATCATATGATTAGAGTTTCCAGTAATCAAGCTGTTAGCACCATGGTCTGAAGAGTTGCTACAACTCATTAACATTTCATGACTTGTAATATTGTTTTGTCCCGAGGATCCATACATGTTACTGTTGTTTACATTATTCATCATCAAGTTATTGGAACTATTAACATTTAATCCATGCATCATATTGCCTGCTCCTATCGAAATGTTATTAGAATTCATATTTGGGCACATTTCTAATGAAGTTTGGTTATTAGAAAATTGATTGTTATTAGGGCAGCTTCCGCTACACGAGTTTTGAATTTCAGTTTTGATGTCAGGAATATTAGGCATTAAAGAATTATTCATAGACTGGTGACTTGTATTACCCATTTGCATCGAATTATTCATATTGTTGTGCATATTTATAGAATTAATATTGTTCATGGAATGCTGCATCAATGACGTATGTTCCATGGGATTTCTAGTATTCTGTATTTGAGTCATGACATTCATATTTTGCATCGAAATGTTATTATCATATCTATTACCATGAATATTAAGCATTGTATTTGAATTATCGATTTGGTTGCTCATACTTAAATTTGTTGTATTTCCTGACATGTGATGCATATGCATATTATTTTCCACCTGTTGCCTATTATGTATTTGATTTTGCATATGTTGATGTATTCCCATCACATTATTCTCTGAATGTTGGCGATTGCTTTGCATTTGCATGACGTTGGGCATTTGATGTTGATGGTGGAATCCACTATTATCAATTTGCCTATTTTGTTGCATCTGTTGATTAACATGCATATTATTTTCCATTAAACCCCGATTATTGTTATTCATGTGATGGCTCATATGCTGTATGTTATGCATTTGTACATTATGTATGTTATCAAGAGATCTGTTTGACTGTATTGAATGGTTCATGTTATTCATGTTGTGTGATGGCATGTTGTCCATCAAACGATTATTCTGCATGTTCAGGGTAGGCAGCGGCTGTTGTATTTGCATGTGATTAAGTTCATTCAAATCGTTTCTATGATTAGAGTTATGATTATTGTTTCCTAAATTATGCATGTTCATGGATTGATTCATAAGATTGCTGTTGTCAGGTGTGCTTCTGTTAGAAATCATATTTTGATTGTGGTTTTGTTGTGCACCAACTAAATGTTCATGGAATGGTCTGTTTTGTTGAACAGTGGAATTCATATGTTGTAATTGGCTACTATTATCAGTTTGCCGGTTATGCTGTATTTGCCCATTCATAATATGAATTTGGTTTGAAGCTGATAACTGATTATTTTCATGTGACATAACCTGCATATTACAATGGGTTATATTAGACATATTCATGGATGTATTGCCCATTTCATGTTGGGTCAGCTGCATACTATTGTCACTGGACACATTCAAATTAATTCTGTTGTTTGAGAGTTCTTGGCAAGCTAAATTTACGTTATGTATTGAGTTGCTGGTAGAATTTAACAGTTGCATTTGTCCATGATTGGTGTTATTTCCCATTGCACACATATGGCTCTGATTATTTGACACAGATACTAAATTCTGATTATTCTGCGATTGCTGAGTCATCATATTATGTGGTATGATGCTAATTGCTGGTGAATTATTTGAATTACCTGACATTTGACAACTGCTAAGCTTGTGAATGTTCATTTGATTAGATAAACTATCTGTGTTATGCTTATTTTCAGTGTTTCCTAATTTTTGGAAAGATTTTTCGTTATTTGCATGTTGTTGGGCATGCGAAGCAATAATCTCCTGTGAAAAGTTCAAGTGTCCTCCTTCAGCTTTAGAAAGTGCATTGATTTTGCTCAATTTCATAGTTGTGTCAGCATTGAAGGTACTGTTCATTACTGAAGTAGGTGGATATATATTCCCAGCAGTAATTTGAATTACTTTATTTGGTGTAGAATGTGTTGAGTGATGATTAGCATTTAGGTTCGACTCATATTGATGAGAAAGAATATTGACTCCAGAATTACTATTACTGGACATCGACATTAAGCAACTTTGATTAACCTTCTCAATATCATTGTTTGAATGAACTCTTCCAGGCATTGAATTGTTTTGCAAAAATGATGGATTAATATTCGACTTTCCTGGCATATTTTGTAAATCAATTTTATTTTCCGATGGTCCAATGTTAGTAGCAGAATTCAATTGCCTCCAGGGAGTTGGTGATTTCATATTTTGTGCCACACTTATAGTGGGTAAACCAGAGGATAAAGAATTTTCGTGGATATTTCCACTTATCTCTATTACATGTGAGTTTTCAATTTTTATGTTTTTGTTAACTGGTGGCGCTACAGAGCTTGATACTATAGGTTGAGAAAGAGGTATAGAAAATGATGAAGTTATAGGTATAGATTGAGATATTGCCATTACTGGGTGTCCAGGTGAAGATACTAAAGTCACAGATGGAGGAATCGAAACGTTATTTGGTTTCGATGTGCTTCTTTGTAAATTATGCGAATTGCTTGACAAGGTCATACTATGTATTTGTGATGTAATTGGATTAATATTTTGTCTTCCCGATATGATTGTGTTGGTGCCAGATTGTGAACCTATTGCTAATGGCGCTGGACTCATTTGAATAACCTTAGGCGCCTGTCGACTGTTATTATTTGTAGATTTATCAGGCAGTGGTTGTAGAGTTATGTTCGGAACAGTCTGTTTGACTGTTTTTAACAATGGTGGGGAAGACTGCACAGATTGTGGTGTTACAACATTTGGTGTTGAAGATACAGCCACACTGTCACCCACACTGTTAACCACAACATAGCCTGTCGGTACCTCCACAATAGGTTCTATTTTACTGGCTTGAAACACTTGAGTTGTAGTAGCTGAAAAACTACTGTTTTGCGCAAGCACTCCTTGCATGGCTGTTGATACAAATTGTTGAGATGACATAACTGTATTCTGAACGATTGTTTCTAATCCATAGTAAAGTGGCTGGGTTGTCGTTAAATACATCCGTCCAGATGGATCTGTGACCATTTCTAATGTAGGAGCAGAACCAAGCAAAACTTGATCATTGCAAAATTGCGGTAAAAGCGTTCCCTGTGGCAGTATTGTAGCTCCTGGTGCTGATGAAATTAAAGTATTTCCTTGAGTTTGTAATGCTGCATTAGGGATAATAGTAGTTTGGCCATTTCCAATACCACTCTGTGGTACGACAGTTGCACCTGCTGTCTGTAATGCATTATTTGGAAGCAGAGTGGCTGTTTGCGAAGTGATATTCCCTGGAGCCAATCCTTGAATTGTTCCTTGAGGTATTATTGTAGTACCGTTTTGAGTATGAATAGCTTGTGGTAAAATTGTAGGACCATTAGGGCCTTGTGAAATAATGCCCTGAGTTTGAATTGCGCCTTGTGGTAAAATTGTTGCGCCTTGTTGGATTGCTTGTGGTAAGATGCTTACATTGCCTTGAGGCAATAAAACAGGTATTCCACCACTAGGTACAGCAACCAAACCACCGGACTCTGTTTGCTGTATTTGAAATGTTTGTGGTACAATTCCACTCTGGGAAATGAACTGTGTTGGTGTAGCTTTGAATTCTCCTTGAGGTGCTAGAGTGGCAATATATTGCATATTTTGATTTTGTTGTTGCGATAATGCTTCAACATATGCTGATACAATATTCTGATTAGCTACTGGTTGTACTATTATTGAAGGTTGACCTGTTTGATTATTTGTTTGCAATTGAATCACAGTATTTCCGGGTCCAAGAGGTGTCTGATTGATAGTTGTAAATGTTTTTTCCAGCTTAGTATGCCTTTTTATTGTTGCTGGTTTAGGTATTGGTCGTCCTCTTCCACGGTTAGCATTTTGATGGAAAATTGGCTTTGTATGCACTGATGTGGGCTGCTTTTTAGGTGATTTCTGAGTTCCTGGAAGTAATATTTGTTGTTTGTTTTGAGGATTTGGAGATGTTAATCTTTGGGATGTCATAGCAGGAACAACAATTGTAGGATTGTTAGGTCGAATCATTGGCTGTATATTCTGAATTATTGATGCATTAGGCATCCCTTGAAGTGAATTGACAGGTAATGCTATTGAGGAAGCACTAGTCATATTTGGAAAATTTGTGATTTGATTTTTACCTTGTATCACAGGTGTTATACTCCCTTGTTGGTTTGATGGTATTGTTAGTACTTGGTTTGAATTAGACGATATTACTTGAATACCTCCTGAACCAGATAACAATTGTGTCATATCAGTGCTTCCTTGTATTTGTTGTATATTAGTAGTACCATTTCCTGGTTTAACACAAATGTTATAAGGCAATATACCCTGTTGTGTGATCAATTGCGGCGCCATTATCTTTTGATTGCTACCAGTGCTTGTTTTAGGGGGCAGTAGCATTTGTGGAGTAACTACTAGCTGTGGTGACGACAGCATCTGCTGGTTTGACGAAACCTGAACATTTGTAGTCTTACTTTGATCAAAAATAACAGTTCCTGATTTCATCTGTTCCGTTATAGTCATGGTCATTTCATTTGACGGGCCAGGTGAAGACGTTTCTACTATTGTACCATTTATTGTTATTTGCCTAGTGTTAATAGATGTTCTCCTGGCAGATATGCCCTCAGCTTTAATAGTGTTTTCAGTACTAGTTACAACTCCAGCATGAAGTAGCATGGGCTGAGCGAAACCACCCTGGAAAGCATTTTGCAATGTAGTCAGTGTCCTATTTTCTGGAGACTTTGGATTCTCACTTTCACTTTCACTAGTGGATATCAAATCACAAGATGGCACGTGTCTATCGTATGACTCCTTATTTCTATATGTACATTGGCATCTATCACATCTTACAGGTTGTTCTATTTGATTAGGCGAACCTACATCATCTAATGGTCTCATTACTAAATCTGATTCATTCACTTGATTACCAGCAAAAGTAACAGTATAGTTCTCTGTACCACTTGATCTATACATAAACTGATTGTTTTGAACTCTTGAAACATTTTCACTGCCAGGGTGGTTATCTTCTGCTCCATCTAACTGTTGTATTGGTGAAAAATCATTGTCATCTCGAGGACTCCCTGGTCTTGAACTGCAGGTACTTTCTGATCCCGACCAATCTGCAGCTCCATCAAGTTGAGATATTGGGCTACACTGTATTTTTGTATAGAAATCTATAACGTCAGTAAAATATCCTTCAGCCTTGGTATTCTTTTCTTTATTTGACTCTTCCTTTATTTTAGGTGATGGTGCCCGATAATTGACGCCAGATGTATGAGGTGCTTCTTCACATAAAACATTTGTATTACAGGATTGTATCTTTACTTTTTTGTCCACAATTACAATTGAAGGGTCTTTTATTGAATCTAGTGTACCATCTGGTAAAGATACTTTTTGCACTGGATTAAGTTTTTCAGCAACTGTGGATGTCTTGCTCATTTTGCACCTTTTTATAGTAGATGATAATAAATTTGTGTCGAATTTGTTATTCCAACTATTAGACTTCTGCTGTCCTCGGCCAGTTGTCAATGTTTTAAAATTTTGACTCTGAAGAAGCATTTCTGACTTACTTCTCTTTAACTCTTTATTTCCAGTTTCCAATCTTGCGTTAAGTAATTCATCAATAAAATCTGTAGAGCGGGAATCTGTTTTATCATTACTTTTGTCATCTGACTGACTCATTGCACAATAAAATTCATTTTTTAAGTCCTGGAATATATCTTGCATTGATATACCATCCAGAAGATCATGGTTTAGATCTTCAAATATAGCATCTTTAACTTCAGGTGGTAACAAATCAGCTGTGTTTTGAGGTTCTTCTTCATCTTGTTGTTCTTGTTTTGACACATTATCTAATAAGTATTCAACTACTTGTTTCACTGCTAGGTCCTCTAAGGTAACTGCATTTCCAAATTTAATTGGTGACTTGTCACATTTTAACGTAAGAGCAGCTTTACCTGTTCCTGTTTCTATGCTGTTGTGCCATGCGCCTATTTCAGCTATAGCTCTTTCTACAATTTGAATTTCCATTGTATGATCAACAGTTATGTTTACACCAAAATCAAAACCAGGTAATGGCTCTGCCAGAATTAATTTTGTTTTTATTGTATATCTCACTATTCTTGTAGGTTTTTTGCATGACCAAAATAAGCGTGTACATGAAAAGTCTACAGGCATCAAGAACTCTTCATAGTCAGATACTGATGGTACAATTTTACCAAGGCTATGAACAGTCAATGAACCCAAAATAAACTGGACATTGCTAATTTCACTATATCGTTTTTTCTTTTTATCCAGTTCTACATAGACGGGCCTCGTTAATTCAAAGTCAGCATCCTTCTGTAAGCTTTTCTTTGGAATATCTTTGCCGTGATTAGGACAAAATACCCTCTTATCATCCATAAATGCACAACTTTCTTTACGGGCACACGCATAATGATAAGTTTCACTACAATTTTTTGCACAACAACCAACACTGGCTCCTTTTAATTCACAAGCTGCACATTTAATCATCTTTCCTCTAGATATAGCAGAGTGTACATTTTGCAGAGATCCATCAATTTCTTCAAATACTTCAGCAGACCACAATGCACAATTCGCATGAATCCAATCATTCTGTCCACAATACAAGAGGCGACCTTCCATAGATGGCATACCATCACCAACAGCCTTACAAAGAACACATGTTCTAGAATCTACAACAGGATAAAAATCCAATAAATCTTCTTCTATTTTGCTGTCATCATCCTCCACTTTTGGAACAATTTGGTCTAATGGCTTCTCAATTGATTGAACTGCTGTTTTAATTCCCTTACTGTCAGACATGTCAATATCTTTCAGTGTTTCGGAGTCATCATGTTCTCCCTCCACTTCTAAATTAGGCTGAAGGCAGTTATTTTCACAATCAAACCAGGGAAATGTCTCCATAAACAAATCCTTGTAAATTGATTTTAAATCATCATTGGTAGTTCTATGTATAACATCCTTCATGTCATGATTAAAATCTTTTAATGATACATATTCATCACTGTTTACTCTTTTCTTGATATCTAATAATGTTGGTGACAAAACTCTTTCAGAATCATCATTATCAAGACTGGATCTCTCAGATCTTACTACAGCTGGGCTCAAATCTTGCTCACTACGACTATGGGAAAAGCTGTTAATTGGCTCGTCATCATCTGAAATAGCCTCATACTTGTCATCATGTAATGTAGTTGGCAACATAGTTGTAGCTTTATCAGTCCTTATCTGTGAGGGATAATTCTCATGAACTTCAACACATGGTGAATCAAATTCTGTTTTAGTACCATAAAGCCCAGTTGAAAAACAAATTTCCTTGTTTTGCATTAATGGCTCTTGTAAATTAACCACCTTATGAGATGTGTGTGGTATATCTTCTTTTCCCATTTCAACATCAGATAATAAGGGAGAACATCGCCACACTTGTGATGTGTTCATTTCTTCAAATTTATTTTGTTGAAAATTATTATTTCGTCGGCCTCTAGCTGTGTTTCTGTAAACCTCAGTAGTTGTTTTCATAGAATCATCTACAACATCGAAATGTAGCTTTCTTATTGCCTGTGGCGACATAAGTCGATATGGCTTATTAAGCACAGGTGTATTTTTATGTGGAGTTAATTTTAACAAAGCGCATGCTTTCTTGTTCTTAGCAAGAAGTTTAAGGAGATGCAATAATCTTCCTTTAAGATGTTCAGTGATCATTTTTCGCCATGGTGGTTCATGAGGCATACATTTACAACAAATATATTCAATTGATGGAGGCAATGCAGAAAGCAGTTGATAACCTTCCCCAGATAATCCTTCACAACTAGCATGAACCCATCTAGCACACCAGCCACATTCCATCATCTGAAATACAAGGTTTAAATTACAACGTAAATTTAAACAGTTTTAATAATGTAATTCAAAGTATTAAATAATAGTATTTCGTTTTAATTAGTTTTAAGTATTGTTTTATTTTAAGTATTTTGTCTTACAATATATGACATTATTACCTTGCTGTCAAAGTCGTTGTCCCTGTAGCAAGCTTGACAGAGAGGGCAATAGTTACCCTTCTGACGTAGTTTGAAACATGGTCCACAAAATGGCAAGCTGCCCACAAACTTGCTAACTCTAGTGCTATCACAGCTTTTGCACTTCAAACATGCACTGCAAATCTAGATAAAATAATTTTAAAATTAGTTCAAGTTATTCAAGATCCTATGATTAAAATACTAATTATTTAAACATGTTAGTGATGGATCACTATCTCTAAGATTATTTGATTCATTAATCAATATTTACTGTATCTTCTCCAATAAATATTATCAAATAGTAATAGCATAATTTTTTTTTTAATTTTGAAATATTAAAAAATTACAAAAATGGGAACTACTACTTAAAGGCTTCTGTATGTGGATCAATTATTTAGGCCTTATGAGGTTTTTGAAAGAGGCCTATCATGATTTCTAATAATATTAATGTATCAAACATACTTCAATAATGTATATCTGTATCACAAACTAAATGAACCAAGATTGTTTTAGTCTTGCTTTAGTAATATTGCATTGTTTTTAAAGATTGTGGTAAGCTTACAGTTACCTGAGGCCAATCACTCCGATGATCTGGTGGTGCAGCAGGCAGGCAGGTCGCATGAAAGTGCGCAGCGCAAACACGACACCGGATTCGCGCCGCCCCGCGACCACAGGCGCCGCAAGCTGCACAGCGGGCGCATTTCCACCCACCCTCACTCTGCCAACCACGCCAGCCCCGTATGCCACCGTCCTCCGCGCACCATCCGTGGTACCATTCACAACAGCTTGCACATACTACCATCTGCTGGCATAACATACTTAATGTGTAAGTAACTTTTTTTTATTAATCTCGACACAAAGCCATCATCCGCCATATCAGGCGCTATCCATAGAAGGGTTGGAGACGGTTACGGCATAAGACAGGCTTTTGTTAAGTGCCGAGTCTTATCACATCCTGCTCCCACCCTACAAATCTTACTTTCTCTCCCCAGCATGAAACTCAGTACCCCAGACGACTCTGCTCCTAGGCGAGCCTCACTTCTGGCAACCATCTTTAACTTGGACAGAGGACGGGAGATGTCCCGCAGCAGTAGGAAATTATCATTGGTCCCCTGGACATGCTGATCCTCAGAGTAAAGTCTCTTCTATCACTCCCCATTGTTGGAGAGGAGTGAACTGTGCTGTAGTTGACTCACTTACTCAGGGTATTCACCACTTTTTTTATTAATTCCAACAATACATTTATGAAACAAGGGCTGGTTTTTTATTTCTTTGCTGGGAACCTCCCCAAGGTTCTGTCTTCTTACAAAGCCTATTTGTTCTGAATATTAATGACATGTTGCCATTGGGCTATTTTTATTGCCATTCATTCATAAAGCAAAAACTGTTGATTGATAGGATGGTAACAAATGCTTTATTAATATAAATACTTACATTTTCTTTTCCAGCACTTCCACAAAGAAAACACAGTTTTGCAACTGTGAATGGTAGGGTTCCTATAAGACCAAATCCAGAATTACACACTTCATCAGGATCATAACTTTCCCAAAAATCAACACAGATCAACTCTGGTCGATTTTGACCACATTTCTGGGAACGCCCGCGCATCTGTAAATAATAATCGTAGTTTTTAGTAAAAATATATTATAATATATTTTTGAATATGAGAAACTGAAATATATAAAGTGTATCACCTATAATAGAGTATTGAACATAGAGTTATGAATTTTAATAACTTATTGATAATAAATATAAAGTAATTTTAAGAGAATTGCGATTTAACAATTAACAGTCAATACTGTAACATTATTGATGAAATAGAAAATTCTACAGAATTTATGTACAAAAATGTAAAAAAATTGAAATATGCAGGACGACTTTTAGCAGGATGTCTGCCTGCATGAAACATAGAAAAGTCATCCTGCATGCACTGACAGATTATCGAATGTGAGGATAATGTATTATAATAGTTTTGAGTGCTTACATTTGTAATATTTGTCAATGTTTTCATTATAGTCTTCTTAGGAATCAAATCAATAATATTTTCATCCTCACTAGACTCTACTTTAGTTTGCTTTATTTGTAGTGTTTCAAGTTTTCGTCTCTTACATTCTACAGGTATTTCTTCAACCTCTTTTGTTAAAACAGTTTCTGGTACAACTTGAGATGCTTTATTTTCAGTGAATTCATCATTACAATTTGAAATTTCAGTAGTATTTCTTTCCTTTTCTGGGGATGGAGTATTATTATCATCAACATTTTGAGTTTTGTCTTTATTCTCTTTTTCTTCTTGCGTTGGGAATGTAGCAAGGGGTTGTCCTAAAACTATTGATGCACTTCTACACACATGTTTTACCCTTGGTCCTTTAAATTCTACTTTTTGTCTTTTAGAATCTTCTGGTTGTTTTAATTCAGATTTCTCTTTTTTCCTCACCTTTATTCTTGTTAATTGGCGCTTTCTGGTTGCATTAATAGATTCTTTACTTTCATCCAATACCTGTGGCTGTTCTATTAATATCTTATTCTGTAAAGTTTCAAGGCAAATTTAAGAAAAATAGTCTTCTAGCATCTAATTTGTAGTGTTTCTCATTATAGCCCAGATAGAAATTTAGGTTATATTAGTCATTAAACTGATGAGAAAAATCTTAATATTTTATTTGATTTATATTTAATTAGCATCTGTCAACCCTATATAAACAAAACATAGCAACTTTTTAATCAATTAGTTTATTTTGTTTAAATTTCTGTCAAAAACTGTAATAATTGCAAAGCAGTTACAATAAATTATCATTTAGCCAAACAAGTAACAATCGTTTAGAAATAAATAATAATTTAAGGAAAACCATATTGTAGTGTTCTTCTCCATAATTGTCTTAGGTTACACCCACGGTAGCTTTAAAATAATACTATTACTATCTATGTATCCCAAACGTAACATTTTTAAGGGAAACTAAACACAGATAATGGGAATGACTATCCCTTATATTTTATTACAAAAAAAAACAACAATTTAGTAATAACACAAAGAAACACTTACTTCCACTTTCTCAGTCTCATCAATAATTTTTTTGGTATTTTTCAATGTCCCAAAAGTCTTATTTTCAGTATCATTATTTGTAGATCCAAAGACAGGCTGAGATTGAAGCTGAGGCACAGGCAAAGGTAAGGTTTGTGTGATAGTTGGAGATAAAACCTGAGGTGGGGCCTGTGGCAGAAGAGACTGTGATGTTGGTTGAGGTAGACTTGTAGTTGTATTAGGTGCAGGTGTTGTCCTCAAAGGACTGCCTTGAGTCAGGTTATTTGCTAATACAAGGTTTGATCGTATATAAGGTGGCAACATAGCAGTCAGTCCAGCCTTAATACCTGATGGTACCTGAAAAGCTTTCAGGCACATTTTTAACCAGCATGCTGGACACCGAGCTTTGTTTGTACATCTTAGCAATTTCCATTGTTGTGATCTTACTATGGGTGGAACATGACAATTACCTGCAAATATAAAAAAAAAATAAAAGAAATAATACCATAATTAAAACAAAAAAATGAGTAAATATAGTGCATAAAGTTATTTGTATTATAAACTAGTAAGTGTGCTTCTTATTTAAGTTCAATTAATTGTACCTATTACCTAAAAATCACAAGCTTATAGTAGTAATTTTTTATAAGTATGATAAGAAATAATTACAATTTGTATTACATTGCTTAAAATATAATACAAACCTTCCCCCTTTAAACATTGCATCACAATGGGCCCTGTGACATGTGATACTTTTTCTTTTTTAATCATCTTTGACATGAACTTGCGGCAAGATTCACAAGAATAAATTCCAAATTTTCTAGCTTGTTTCACAAATCTGTAAAAGCGTACTGCTCCACAGACACCACATGTTACCGTTGTTGGTAAATTGTTTGCTGAAATACAAAGTAATCTATTACTTAAATTGCAGTTCAGCACAAAATGACCATAAATATATTTTATGAAAACTATAGGTTATTTTTATTATAATTTTTATCTATCCCAAATAATTTGAGTATCCAATAAAAATGTTTAAAGATTATGAAAATATTTCTTGATCACAAATAATTTGTTAGAGAAAAATAATTAGTACACCAATTTACAACAACCATAAATTAATCAGGCACTTTGGTTTAATAGACTAAATATAAAAACGTAAGTATAACAATCCATCTCCAAAACTCAATGCTCTTATATCTTCTATAAATTATAACTAAAAATATTGTGGCTAACTAGTAAATTTTATTATTTATATAATTACTTACAAGAAGTTGCTGTAAGCATAGAGAATGGGCCATCTAAACCTGAAGTGTATTGTGCAGGAGTATTTAGTTGTAATCTTGCCTCCCTTATAATGACTTTTCCTCTAAAAAGTTGAGAAGATGACCCTTTATCTTTCTCAGGACTAGCTGATGTAGACCTCTCTACTTCTTCACCACTGCCCATCAAACTTTCACTATCCCAACTATCTTCAGATTCTGAACCACTGCTGGTACTGCTTGAGCTGCTAGCATCTGATATATCCATTAGTTTTCTCATAGCATGACCTGACCTGTCTTCTTTGATAGGTGGTTCTAAAGTCTTAAGTTTTTCTAAACCTTCTACATTAAAGTTTTCATCTTGTGAATATTCAGGACTTTTTTCTTGGGAGAATAGTTCATTAGAAGATTTTCTATTTGAACTTGTAGTGAGTGAAGAAAAAGTGTTTGTTATTTTATCTTTAAATAGATTGGAAGATTTCAGTCCCAATTTTTCTTTATTCTTTTCATTTTCAATTATCTTTTCAAGTTCTTCTTCATCAGGCGTATCATCATCATCATCATTGTGTAAATTATTAAACACAAGCCTTTTAAGTTTTGGTTTCTTAAGAACTTTACCTGATGTGACATTACTACTTATTGTCATTTGCTCTTCACCATCAATAAATCTTTTATTTGGTTTTATTACTCTGGATGAATGGGCACTTCTCACTGGCAAGATAAATTTTGTTGCTCCACTGCTCTCTTTCTCTACAAGTGATGAATTTTTTGGAGGTGGTGATAAACACCTGGTCTCAATAATTTGTGAAAATTTATTCATAGGTTTTGACAATGGATTTAAGTTTTTTCTCAAGTAACCTTCATGGTGTTCTGAGGATTTGGAACTTAAATCTGTTAGTTTTGCTGGTTTAAGAATACTATTGAATGTTGAGTATTCAGTATATTTAAGAGAAGACTTCTTTTTTATAATTGGAATAAGTGGAGCATTGTGATTTATTGGAATCTTCTTCCTCATAAAACATATGTCTTCACAGCTTTCAACTGTACCAAAAGTAACTGTTTTTTTAATTGGTCTTGGTTTATCACCAATAGATGGTTCCATTTTGTTTTGTGATCTAGTTCGCACAGGAGATTTCGATATATCACTAGTGCTTTTTTCAATATTATTGTATGTATCATCTGTTACTTCTTTTTCACTGGTTTCCTGAGTTCCATTCTCATTATTATTTTCTTTCTTTTCTTCCTCCTGAAATGTATAAATATACAAATTATAGCAAGTGTAAAATCGAACAACATGTGTTTCCTTCAATCTGATAACTATGAATGAGAATAGAATTAATTATGTAAATACTTTACTCAAATAATTTTAACAAAAATAAATATCTTTAATTTTACTAAATCTTTACATTTTACTGACTCTCTAAGCATTTTCTACCATCTGTGTCACAGAAGTATTATGAAGAATTTTGCAACCTTATTCCACCATCTCCCTTCCATAATAGCACCATGTACATGGATTTAAAGAGTCACATTTATACAGTAACTCACACATTGCAGCTAGAACTAACAAGTCCTCTAACTCTTGCCATGTCATTGGGTTGTGGAAGTCTTCCAGCAAGCATGTTTTCACTATCCTATGATGTGGGGCTCTTTAAACAAAGCATGAAGAGATATTAGATAGCACAACTATTAATAAGTTTTTCTTTACTGTTGATGGTTGCTGTCATTTTTTTGATTGTACCATGCTTGCCTTCAGACATGGTGTATTCAGTGTTGAGTCAGGATAAAAAAAAAACAAGCTAGATATCACAAAATGCATTTTAAGTACTAATTCTTAGCAAATTAAAAATATACTATTTCATGTTTATATGATGCTTTAAGCTTTCTGTAACCACTTCATTACTTTAGACAAGTCTTGATCATTATCTGCACTCACACACAACACTCTTTACTCACCCTTTTCTACACATAACACACCTATACACAACACGTCTGTATATTTTTATATATTTTTGTAATTATTTGTATTCTCTGTAATGGTGGGCGCTGACATCTGGGATACAGTCTCAGGACTAGTGCAAGCGTCAAAGTAAATTAAATTATACAATGTAAAAATTTTTGATCCAATAAAATTATTATAATTATTATTATTCAAATTCTGTCTAACCTTAATACCTATATAATACAAGTATCTCTGCTACTACATCTAAACACATTTTTTTTTCTGCATGTCCTATGTTGATAGCCTGGGAAAGACTGTCACAACAAAACTGGGCTTGGTGGACGAACGCAGAGGGCGCTCAACCAGCGAAATCTATGGATTGGGCGGCTACACAAGGGCACCCCTGTGGGTACGGACCTCGTCTTGGGCGGCCGACCAGTTGAAAAACAACCTAACGGTGATCTACCAGCGCCGCCGGCGACGACGGTGTCTTAGAATCTGACGAGTGCTTGTATGTACCTCATTGTTGATAGAATTGGCAGTCGTAAGGGCCACGGTTAACCACATATATTAGGCCAGTTGGAGTGACACACTTGCAACACCATGTCATACATGCTAAGGGATGCATATAATATGAGTTGCTCCACATAGTTCCATGTCAACCACAGCATTAGAAGTATTGAAGAATAGTAAATATCTTTCTTTCTGATAAGTGAGATTTTAGATTAGGTTTTAATTAAAGTATCTTATTTACAATTTCATTTAACATATTACAAAATGCTTTATTTTACTTAAAAAATGCCCTTTTACATCATCACATATACTATAATCCAAATGCTTCATACTTCCAAACAGGGTATGCATTTTATTTATTCAGACTATTAAGACTCTGTGATATTATTTAAAACATAATTTTCTTACACCAGATGTATTTAACTCCAAATAATTAATAACCTATTTTTTTATAGCTTTATTCCAATATAACTAATAATGCTATATACAATTACCAGTGGTGTGCATCCCATATAAAGCATTATACTTGGACATTTAACACATATATATGTATATACATAAAAATTTGATCCAGTTTAGACTCGCAGACTGCTATTTTGGTAAACACCAGATTTTAAGTCAATACATTTATTAAACATCCAAGCATAACAAGATAGTGTTTTTTATGGTTTATATGGGATGTACACTACTGATAATTTCATATAAATATTAAAAATTATCTAATTGATAGGGTATTTGTTTACTTGTTATTAAAGCTTTGTTTTTGACGCAATATTTAATTTGATAAATTTTCTTATTACATCCTATATTGTATATTTAGTCAAAAACAGCAATACTTTTGGTCATATCAATAGTAGATTAGCATAAAAATAACTGTGATAAATATAAAAAATATATAACATAAATATATGTATATATCTACCCTGTATTTGTTACTTGGTTAGTGACTTAATAAAGTTAAGCATGAAATTTTAGATTACTTCAGTTTCAATTGGGTATACTCTATATATTTTCATGGTTATACATATTATAAATTGTGCATTACAAATGTGTTCACTAATAAAACAATATCTTAGATTAAATAAGATATAATAAATAAATATAGAATAAATAAGACATTTAACAACATATACATGTTTGTTGTCATGATATACCCAAATAAACGACAATATTGTAAGTACGTCATAATATATGCTTGTATCTGATGTACATAGACTAGAATGTATACAATGTTTTGTAATTCTTGCAGTTATTACGTAAACAATGCATAAAAATATTATTTTGTCTGTAAGGTATGTACTGACATGATATTGTTTCAAACAAAGATTTACCTCTTGCTCCCCTGCAAAATCATTAGCAGCAGCGCCGCGGGCTGAGGGATGACTCTCTGCAGTGCTCTCATGGTAAACAGTCCCCGACAAAACACTAATACGCTTTCTATTTTGAAATTTCAGTGGTTTCCCTGGGAATCTCGACCTTCCCATTTTGATATGCAAGTAAACGAAGGACACTCAGTGCGTTCCTGGCGAATGCGAGGAAACTGGCGCGCATGCTCGGGCCCGCGCGCTCCGCAACGCCATTTCAGTCTTTTATGCAATGTATAGCACAAATTACGACGCAGTTTTCATCACAATCACATTGAAACATAAACACTTGCGATATCTTTCACATTATTCACTGTAAATATCACTTTGCACTATTTTTTGCAAAAGACAACATCATCCATCATTTTAATGGTCGAATGGTTGTTAACGCCATCGTATAAACGATATCATTCAATGAAGCGACAGCTAACAGTGAAACAAAAGATGTTACCATGCACTCAATACCGCCACACTAAACCTCAGTCAAATTATGTTTCATTACATTACTCTATCACACACAAAACAAATCAAATTATTAAAATTGATTCGTTGTAATTTGACAAAGATGGCTGTTCAGCGCGCTTTAACAATAGCGAACACGAGTGATTAACGAGACGAGGCGCGAGGCCGCGGTGTGAACGACACCTGGCTTTTGGAGGCCAGTTATGGATTTTAAACCAATAGCGATGTTAATTCATAGGTACTGCTATGAAAACAAATAAGTAGGTATGTTCGTCGCTTGTGCATTATTCCCACGTCTTGCGCAATTGCAGTAAATTTTTTTCTTGACCATATATCAATAAAATTGTAATGTGATTTTAATTAGGTGGTAGGTACCTAATCAAACTAAGGTAACGAAACAAATTAGTGTTTTAAGGATAAATGCAACGTACGTATACAAAATAATTTTGCTTTGAATATACATGGATACAGATATTGAATTCTTTTGATTGTATAGGTAATTTCGGTTAATACACGGCGAGGATATTTCAGTAGAAAGTTAATTCGAATATTTATATAATAAGAGGACAGTTTTTGTAGCATTAAAATAAATTATAATGTATTTATTCGATCATCAAAATAAACTCAATAATTGTTATTGAAAGACTAAAAATGATTTGAAAGTGAAACTTCTTTAGAATCGTGATGTGAAACTTGATGAAACGAAAACCGATACTAAAAAAAGGAACACACAAATCTAAAGAGAGAATGGGATAGAAAACATTATAATTACTGTGTTTAAAATAGCTACATTTAGCGAAATGGTCCAGAATTAAAATTATAGAGAACAGTTTTTTTTTTTACGAAATTAAATTTCATTGCCAGTAATTGGGTGTTTCACCCTATAAGCCTTGTTGGCCTTCGTTGGTTTGGTTTGGACACTGCTTTAAGTTTAGAAAATACCGAGTATATGGAACAAAATAAAGATAAAGAATGCACAATTTTCCGGAAGCCTTTTATTCTTTAATTTTTTTCGACTATAATCGCAATACAAAATTAACAAATTAGCAAGATACAAAAAATATATACCTAGATACATTCGGGTAAGGCGTACGGATAGGTACGTAGGTATATACATACGTACGGATAAGAAGGTTATAACTTAAGCAAAGATTTAAACCTTTGGTTTAAACAGTGGCAAGAGTCCATTGTTACAAATATTACCTTATTTCTTATATAATAGTCTTAGTACTATATGAAATGCTAATCTATTTTCTATTATATTAGCAATTAAATATCTTTTATAATAACTAAGTTTTATCACTGTTTAATCCTTAGTTTAATGTAAAACCCGTTTTCTAATAAGGCATATATCCCTATAAATATTTATGAATTTTTTTTTAGATAAGTATGTAGACACCTACCTAAAAGTATGTATAAATATTTTCGGTTGATTAGGAAAGCTTAGATTACACAATTATTCTAAGTAATATTGTTGTCTAATTATTGGAAATACAAATCTTATCCAACAGAGCATAAATAAAATTAATCTACTTATATCTGTGCTTCGTGTAAAAAATTATACACATATGACTTATATGTATATATCTGCACGAGTGTGTGTTGATTGTGTGCGCGTGTGTGTCATTATTATACATTCGCACCCTACTCAGATATGAACCCCAAAACTCTAGTACTACCGGTCGATCATGCGTAAAGGGCGCAGAAGGGATGAAAAAGAGGGAAGACCGGTGCTTGAACTCTGATTACTAGTAGATATATCTATAAATATATATATCCATCCACATTTGTACACATAATAACGTTTTTTTTTCTAACAAAGCTCCATAATAAAGTAACCTGTATAATACTGACCTCTAGCGTAAGTTACGAAAAGGAAAAGTTTCTTGCTGAATCGCTTCCTGAAATAGTCACTTTGAGTACAGTAGGCATTTCCTCGTTTGGGATCGAAGCGAAACAATTCACTAACACTCCAATAACGCGGTATCACTTTTAACACAAATTTTCACTCATTGAACACAAATTTGTTGAGTTGATGTTTTGAAAATAACTATCATACTGTCGAACACTGGTAGGTGTAATATTTACATGAGTTTCATTGCGCTGGTGTACGTGCGTGATACTGTAGTAAGTAGTTACGAGACTGGCTGAGAAACAACGCGCATGTCGCGAGGGAACCGATGTAAATATAAAAATACTTAACTCCCCTTCTTGGGGGCTCGCATTTACAAATCACATAGATACGATACGCTTCACTATTTAGATCTTCAATATATTAGTTTAAATTATATTTCTATTGATATTAAAACAAATATTGTTAACTTTAAAGTTTTGATTCAAACTCAAGCGGCATGGAATTATAATACTTCCTTATAGCCTGTGACAAAATATTGATCGAGTCATCTCCCTTCGTCGACAGGGCCGCTTCTGGTTTCACATTTTCAAATGGACCCTGCTTATGGAAAGATATAATCGCTATAGATCACTTGTCTTCTATCCTTATTGTGCGGAAATCTGAGATATCTCGTAGCAGGTAGTCGTTTTTTGTATTGTTTGGGTTGTTGACTACGGATTTATACATAGCAAAAAAATGAGTCAGAGCTTTTAAATGCAAAGTTTTTTAAATTTTGACAGACTTATTGGAAACGCGTCGTATAATCGATAGCATGTGGTAAAGATCCTAAAATTTAATATTATATTATAATTTAAGCTAACCCAATGTAGTGGCAAAATTCTCTAGTTTTCGAGATATTTCAATTTTAATGTTGGGCACAATGTTGCTAATTTTCGTTGGGCACGACATATAAGCACAAAGTGAATATATGCACTAATGTATCTCTGCTCATCCTGAAAGGGACATAGCGGCATGATATATTATTATAGATTTATTGTACTTTTGTTAATTTGACGGATATCAATACATAGATCTAAATTGTAAAAAACGTTAAACTAAGTAAATTATATTGGAACATATTTAGATATCAGACAAAAGCTATTGTAATATATAAAAAGTACAAAACTATCACAATCTACAGTTATGACCTTTGTCAGAAAGAAGAAAGAAAGTATATGTTACAGAAAGTGTAAACTAGTTAAAAAAACGTACTAAGATGCAAAGTCTACAAATTACTGAAAAACATGGCCATCTAATAAGCTATCAAGAAAAGTTTCAATGTTACAATAAAGGTAAGTAAATATTTAGAAAAAAATTATACAACTGAGCTTAGGTAGAATGTAGGCTAATTCAATACTATGATATTTTCATTTATTTGGTTTAAATAACAACCTTGGCGGCGAAATATGTGTTAATCCTTTTTCCAACTTCTATTAATGTTACATACTTCCAGAAATGGAAATTGTTTTCATCTGTTCTATACTGTTTCTTTCGCACCGTTCTTGTACCAAATTGACGGAAATAGCATAATCAAATATTTTATGGTATGTTCTTAAGGGCACTATATAGCAGGTTAACGGAAGTTACCAAGGTGTCAGATCCTATTTAGATAGACTGATCAACCTCTTGACAGCCTTAACTAAAAAATACACAATCTTCTCCACGATGTCAAGAATAGATATGAGTGATAACAGAGGACTTATCAAACGACAGACGACATCCTTTTTCACGATCCTCAGACTGAGGAATGCGACACAAAAGAGATGTAACTACAGATGCTAAATTATAACGGCAAAAGTTTTTATCTTTAGGCAAGCCGAAGGAATAGCAGTTGAGCTCCTTGCCCAGGACACTATTAGACAATAGTCGGAAGACTCACACCTGGATTGGGCTTCCCAGGCTCGGGTGGAGCAATCAGAGGGACAACCCGGGGGTTTTTAGTCAGTAAGAGTCTGACACACCGGGGTCGCTGTCCTCACAGTGTCCCTGATGGTCCTATGCAGGATTTTCCCCCGGGATACAAAAAAAAACTCGCACCTGAGTCGTTGGATTTGAAGGGTGAGTCGCTATTTACTTAGCCTGTGTAAATTCCTTTGACACTAGTATTAAAATTTTACTACTCGTAAAAAACAACGTTTATGAATTTGCTGGTCACATGGGCATATATTTTATAAAAGCACAAACAGCAATTCCTGGACAGAAGAAGACAGTCATTTTGTATATTCCAATAATAAAAACAGAAGTGTGAAATAGAATTTGGTCTGTATATTAAGAGTGAATTTATTTCATTACAAAATTATATATATATATTATCTTGTTCATACTTTTGCTTAATTTTTGAGTTTAAACATTAAAAAAAGTGTTTGTGCAAAGCTAAACTCTTAATTCATAAATAAATATTTATACTTTTTGAATAAATTAAAGATTTCAGTCTGGACATACTTAACACGTCAGAGATGTACAGCAGCAGGTATATAGTACTTATGTTAATTCAGTTAGAGTTTTGTTATGAAATGTTATGAAACCTGAACCCGATGCTGCAGCAAGGCAAGTCTGGACAAAACTCCTCAGAGATGTACAGCAGGTACATCGTAATTAAGTATGTTAATTCAGTTAGAGTTTTGTTATGAAATGTTAAGAGACCTAACCCGATGCTGCAGCAAAATCAGTCTGGACAAAACTCCTTAGAGGTGTACAGCAGGTATATCGTACTTATGTTAATTCAGCTAGAATTTTGTTATGAAATGTTAAGAGACCTGATCCCGATGCTGCAGCAAAACCAGTCTGGACAAAACTCCTCAGAGCTGTACAGCAGGTATATCGTACTTATGTTAATTCAGCTAGAGTTTTGTTATGAAATCTTAAGAGACCTGAACCCGATGTTGCAGCAAAACCAGTCTGGACAAAACTCCTCAGAGATGTACAGCAGATATATTGTGCTTATGTTAAGACGCCGCCCCACCAACATCGTTCACTCCGAGAAGCAAAACGCGCGTGACCAGAATATCAATCAGACAGTTCCTTATCTGTGAAATATCGGGCCGCGAAAGATCGATGGGCGATTCTGGAACATCAAGGCAAGGCATAAGGTGCATAGATCTTTCTCGAAAATGCAGAAAACCAGCCGCACCAATATAAATACCGGTCGGACTCATTCCCGGGACAATTTCTGTTTGCAAGTGATATTTCCAAAAAACCGAATTGGACTTTAGCGAACATATTGGATTACTGAGATATACTGCGGTTGGATAGTGTTTTTACTTGCGAATATTTCGACTGCGCATAGAAGTTTGTATTAAAAGATGTTGAAATCTGTATAATGGCGGCACTAGAGTATAGATGTCAGAAGAGAGTGTATTAAAGCGGTTAAATAAAATATTGTTTCTTTATTTCAATATTTTAAGTACCGTAAAAATACAACACCTACGACTACCAGAACTTTCTGTGATTGGACTTATTGACAACCGAACTTTGGGGACTTTGTACGAGTATTTCTGTGACTGCGTGCTAATGTTGTACACTCTTTTCGACTAATAAATTAATTGTTCGTCAACACTGGTCTCTTGTTAACCTGCGCTCGTAACATTAGCAATATATTTACTAATTGACATAATCCAATTTGTTTTTCGGCAGGACTGTATGTTTGTGGTCGAGACAGACCTTCACTATTAAACCGGGGTAGTGAAATCTTAGTTGGTGAAGTAATTAATATTTTTTGAAGATCTGAGAGCATCCCACGTGCACTCCAAAATATTTTTTTTTAATGAGAAAATCTATATACCACTGTACAAATTCATTCAAAGAAGCTTTAAATAAATTTGAATGATTTAAATTTATGTAGAAAGACTAAATTAATTAATAGGACTAAATTAATAGGACAATATAGGAAAAGATATGGCTTCGGCCTTTTGCATTGGAAAAATAAATAGACATAGTGTCTGCCTTTTGAATTTGAACAAATCCGATTTATTTTTGAAGAGCAGACGTGGTATATATTGGATTTGACTTTGTAAAACGGACATGGTGTTGGTCTTTGAAATATGTCGATATAATATAAATAAAATGAGGCTGTATAGCTCATTCCTTTGCCTACCTTTTTGCGAAACCAATAAACAACAAATGCACAGAATTAAAAGTTGAGGTATAGGATTGGCGATAAAACTTCAAGCCAGAGTAGTCTTTTCTGCTCTTTCATTGATTAATTGTTGATTTCCTGTTGTGACGGTCGATTGGGTGTTCAGTTGTTGTCTAAATTTGTTTTGTGAGCTAGAGCGACAAGACGACATGGCTGTATGGCGTGAAGTTTTTGCCTTCCCCACAAAGGGGACAAACAACAACAAAAAAAAAGTTGGGCTATAATTTTCTATTTTCGCGGTTTTCTTACCTTGTGCAAACGTTTTGTGGTTCGTGTCGGTTACTGACAAAGAGATTATATGTGTACAATTACTGATAATTAAGAAAAACGGTTCTGTTAGCTTCCTACTCAAAATTTCTCGTTACTTTTTAAGACTTAAGAAAATATTTAATATGTCCGTCGAATCACAGTTACAATTAAAATTCACACGCTTAAGCGATAACGCGTTCGCACCTGTGAAAGGATCTGAAAAGGCTGCTGGATTTGATTTGAAAAGGTGATAGTTCATATAAAATTTTAACTCCAGCTTCATTTGCAAAACTGTTAACAGACTGCAGCGATCAGTCGATCGATCAGCCTTGTGCCTTATAGAGTTAATTTTTCTTTTGACTTGCCATATATAATTACATTATGTATATTTAGCAATTATGTTAATTTACATTCTTAACCATTGTTCACATTTTAAGATTTTATAATAAAAGCATGCCTAGAATTTAGTATATTTTTCTTTGTGATAATAAATTGTGTATATTGCAGTGCTTATGATTATATTGTACCAGCTCATGGTAAAGAATTGGTGAAGACTGACTTGCAAATTGAATTGCCTTCTGGCTGTTATGGCAGAGTAGCACCTCGGTCTGGTTTAGCTGTTAAGAGTTTTATTGATGTTGGTGGTGAGTATTGTTTACATAAATAATATTAATATATCATCACACTAAGTCTCTTTCGTGTTCAGCAGAGATACATTAGTAGTTGTATCCACTTTGCGCAAATATATCTAATGCCCAATGTGACCAGTAGCTCAGCTAATTGCCATTCTCAGGGCACTTAACACATGATGTTTCTATTATATGTCATGTGGGTTTCCTTGAAAAGTTTTTCTACACTGGTGTGCATGTGGGGCCTAAATCCATATTTAACTTGGAAAAAAATGTGATGATGTTTGCCTTTATAAAGGTTTTGGAAATTTGTATTTCAATTACTAGATGTGTCTGCAACTTTGGCTGTGTGGAAGTATTACTTTTGTTGTGATAATAACTATTTCAAGCTGAAATATTTGTATATTGATTGTTTCTTATAAAAACTATTATAATAACTTGTTAGTTCTTTTTTACACTTTTAAAAATAGAAGATATTTTCTCAGGATAAAAGGCAACCAAAAATATTATCCAGTATGTAAGTTATCTTTTTGTGAAATATAATTAAACTCTCTTCAATAGTTTTAGTGTAAAGCTAGTACAGACAAACAAAAAATTCTAAAAAAAATTGAACAAAGCCTTAAACACAAGCCAAAAATCGTATCTAGAGGGTCTACTTATGCCGAATATTATGCATTAGCATATTGTGTCCAAAAGAATTTACCAGTAATAGGAATTCTAAATGATTTAGATTTTTTAATGTCTATAGTGAACCAGTTAAAATTTATGAAGATAATACTGGTGCTATAACTCTTTCTAAACATTATGTTCTTTCACAATTTTTTTTTTTTTTTTTACAAAAACCAGTAGAATCTTATTTATACTCCTAATATAAGTTCAAATTTTATAAAATATTTGTCATTTATGGTCAGTTCAATTTATATAGAGGCATACTGAAGATTACTAATAAATATGATAATGTAAATTGTAAGTTATAGGATACATAAAATTTTGTATAGACTGATCACACTTCAGTCCTTGCATATTGTTGAAAAGCACATGCATGGCTGAGTTTTATAAATATTTAAAAACAGATGCTTATGTTTATGCTTGTGTTTAATCTTACTTGTTTAAGTAGAGTCCTATGATAGGTATACATGCCCAACAAATTGACATTTCATGTAAAGCAGACAAGGTAAAAGTCAGATTCTGGTGTTTGTTGATGTTTGAACTAAGTAAAGGGTCAATGTAGAGAACAGTCAAGTTTATGTCATAATGAACATATTTTTGAGTATTTATCAATTTACATAAATCACTCCCAAAGTTCATAATTGAAAAACTAAAACACCAACTAAAAGTGACATCCCTAAATCCTTTCTCTTATCATACACCTTAATAAATTGCAAGTAGTTTAACATTGACCTTGAATGTAAAGGGTGTTTCCACAACAAGATGTGTTAAATTTTAGTAATAGAGAATATATAATATTAGGTCCTTACATATGAAATTGGCGTTTTGTATGGGAGGAATAAAAAGTCGAATATTTTTTAATATAATATATTTAATTAATCAAAGTATGAACCATTATTTTCTATGCACTTTTGCCATCTCATAGGTAGTTCATTGATCCCTTTACTAAAAAAACCAGTCGGACGGGAATCAATAAAATCTTTGAAGGCGATTTGGACTGCCCCATCGGAGTTGAATTTTTTCCCTTGCAAGAAGTTATCCAAATTTCGAAAAAAATGGTAATCTGTTGGAGCAAAGTCCGGGGAGTACGGAGGATGTCTTAGACTTTCCAATTGAAGCTCTTCTAATTTAGTAGCCGTCTGTTGCGCAGTGTGTGGTCTAGCGTTGTCGTGAAGCACCAGTGGCGTGGAGCGATTGACCAGCCTAGGTTGTTTAGCCGCTAGCTTTTCCATCATGGTGTGCAATTGCTGACAATAGACATCAGCCGTAATAGTCTGGCCAGATTTGAGAAAACTGTAATGAACAATACCGGCACTAGTCCACCAAACGCTTACAAGTAAATTTTTTGGGGTTAATTTTCGCTTGGGGCAGGATTTGGCTGGCTGGCCAGGATCCAACCATTGCGCTGAGCGCTTCCGATTTTCGTAAAGAACCCATTTTACATCACAGGTAATGATTCGGTTTAAAATACCTTCATTATTGTGCCAGTTTAGTAATGTAACGCAGCAGTCGACGCGCGTTTGCCGGTTTGCTTCAGTCAATTCGTGAGGTACCCACCTTTCAAGCTTTTTAATCTTCCCAATTTGCTTCAAGTGAATTAAAATAGTTTTATCACTAACATCGCAGTCTGCAGCTAACTCGGACGTGGTTTGCGATGGATCCGCTTCCACAATAGCCTTCAACTCTTCATTATCAACTTGAGTCTCAGGCCGTCCACGGGGCTTGTTCTGCAGGTCGAAATTTCCAGAACGAAAACATTGGAACCAAAAACGAACTGTGTTTTCTTTTGCAACACGACCGCCATACACATCATTCACCCTTCGAGTTGTTTCCGCAGCACTAGTGCCACGGCGGAACTCGTACTCGTAAATAATGCGATATTTTAAGTTTTCCATTTTGTAAAATGAGTGACGCAAACAGAAAAAAACAGAAGAAAAAAACAAATGAATGACGATCATCGAAGCACAAATACATGAGTCTATAGCTGTACAAATTTGAATTTGAAATTCCTTACCAAAGAGGAGAAATTTGTGATTAAAGTGGCCAGTACGAAAAACCCCAATTTCATATGTAAGGACCTAATATTATAAGTATACAGAATCCCCTTCAAAGTGAAATTTAAGGCCTATTTTGTTACAGCTGGTGTTATTGATGAGGATTATAGAGGCAATGTTGGTGTTGTCCTATTCAATCACTCTGACACTGATTTCCAAGTACAAAAAGGAGACCGAATTGCCCAGCTTATCTGTGAAAAAATTTACTACCCAGTGTTGACAGAAGTAACCAATTTATCTGAAACTAAAAGATCAGATGGGGGTTTTGGATCTACTGGGAAATCATGAAGTCCCAATTGGAATGCATTTCTTAACTTTTAATTTGTTGCTACACAAAAGGTGAAATTTATAGTCGCTACTTTGCCTTAGCTTAGACTTTTCTATAAAATTACAACTTATATTATTGATTTATATCAAAATATATGGTATGTTACAGTTTTTTTTTGAACCTCGACTTGCCTATATGAGATTTAGGTTAAACTCCAGTTCTTAACATAAACGGTTAGACAGTTAATGTATATAATGTGAAAAAAGTAAGACGGGAGCAATTAAAACTAACATCTTTTTCTCTACAACTATTCCCAAAAATGAATAACTAATGAGATGTAGGCCTATAGATTATATATAGATCAGCTCAGCTTGGCTGTGCATGCTACACCTACAAAAATAGGTTGTCAGCATTTAAGAATAAATGATATTAAATTTTGTATAAAAATGAAATAATGACTTTCAGAAAATGTGTTATTTTCCTTTGAAAGTATATAAGGTAACTATTCAACCAGCCTTGGCGTTATGTATTCTAACCATCTAACCGTGCATATTGTCATAGATGAACTGATTTCCCGAAGTATAAGCAAAGTCAAAGTAGCGTCTATGAATTTTTAGCTTAAGGTTTTATTTGCAAAATAGTTTTTACGTGCAGCTTTTATGTGTTACAAGTAAAAATGATTCATAAGCAGTATACACAATATTATTTAGAAACTATTTCATCAGTCAATTGAGTTGTAATAAGTAGATACATGAAAATATGGTGTCACCCTAACATTATTTATATCTTTTTGAAGTACGTTTGTACGTCGCCCTTAAAATTTCCGCGTCAGAGTTGTAGATGCGTGGTCTCAAAGAATAGGCTCCACACTCTAACCAAAATTAGAGTTGCCACATGTCATCCCATGTATGTTAAAAATTGAAATACGGAAACATTATTTTTGCAGTGGACTCCTCTCGAAAATAATTTATGTAAATAATATACGTGAAAGAATTGTAATATTTTCTGTGGTAAATAAACTTTAATCCTCAATAGGCCAGACAAATTAGTAATTTTTCATAAAAAAAAATCCGGTAGATATTTATTGAAGTAATCATTACGGGTTTTGTAGCGAGCGCGGCGCTCTCAACCGGGCAGGATGTCCTTGCCCGGCCCTGACACCGCCTCCGTCTGGACAGACCCCTTCGACACCAAGGGCGTAGAACGCGCCTCGGTGCGCTGGTAGGTCCGTCTACCGACTACGGCAGAGCGAGCACCCCGCGTCAGCCAGCCCCGTGAAGCCGGGGGAGTGAAGGAACTGAGGAGGGGGAAGGGGGGAATGCGTTTGACGTATAGAAACTTGAGTAAAACCCCGAATTTTGTAGAAACTTGAACTAGGGGCGGTGACCAGCCAGCGATTCTAGACCCCTCTTGAAATCTTCCTAATCTTGAATAATACTTGCAGAGTTTCTTGCTGAAGATTTCTTGCTGACTTCTTGAACTGTTTCTTTCTTGAGGTACTTCCTTTCTTGAGTTGTTTCCTTTCTTGATGCGATCTTGAGACTGCCCTGCCGTACTCGAAAATGGGCCCGTTTATAAATGGTCGAGCACTACTTTATCGAGGCACCCTATACAATTGTACCCCTTTTGCTGGCATTTTCACTTCACCGCTCCCAGTTTTCTTTATTTATCTTTCCAAATATATAAGTTACAATTATATTACATAGCTTAAACTAATCCTTATGTAATTACCTATCGATCTATGTAACATTTATATACCTTACTTATTTACCTTACGTTTTATAACACAAAATGTTCCTATTCTACAAGCGATTTCTGTCTACTTGCACACAAAAGTGTTAATATCTTTTATAATACTTAATATACAGACATGTAATATGTTTCCCTATAATATCCCTTAATTTATCTTTAAAATCACATATTACATTATTTACCTATCCTATGTATTTTTATTGTACGATCCTTTCTTTTGCAACAAAATAATTCACATCGAAATATTGGAATAAACACTAAAATCGAAATATCTTGAAAACTACTGATCGTACAACGAACTATAACCTACGAAAATACTTCTTATAAAGAATCCTATCTTAATACACTATTTTCAAAATGCTTACACCTAGGTATTAAGAAATACACTAGGCCTTATGGGCGATCTAGTGTGTTAGAGCGGGACGGAGATATCTCGCTTACTCCGTGGATATACACGCGTCGCCGACATCCTCCCCTTCGTGCGAAGCACCAACTCCGGTCTCGGCGACTCGTTGCTCGTTGTCTCGTTGATCTTCCTCGACGGCGGGAACCAGCAGCACTGCCTTGGAGCTCGGACGCCTCAGGATACCGTGCGCAGTACGGACTTCGATGATCCTGGTGCGGCCGTCTGGTCCGGGGTAGGTCTGGAGCACTTCTCCTCTCGGCCACACGTTTCTCGGCAGCGCGGGGTCCACGATGAGGACTGTGTCCCCACACTGCAAGTCTCGCGTAGTCGCCTTCCCGTTGATTCTTCTCGGGATCAGAGTTTGTAGGTACTCTTTCACCCATCTGCTCCAGAAGTGGTTGGCTCGTTGCTGCGATGTCCTCCATGTTCTCCGCGTCGCGATGTCTTCCTTGGTGAACACGCCAATTCTTAGTGCGCCGCAGGATCTCCCAACGACAATGTGATTGGGAGTGAGGGCTTCCCTTTTCGTGTGTTCCGCCACGACGAGTGGTTTTGATTTTTCTGTGTTCGGTTTCTAGCAGCGATGTATGTAGAACTTCTTTGGGGCTTCTTTCTATGACGTCTTCATTCATCCGCCCCCCAACTGCCTCTTGGAGTTCCTTTTTTGCTTTCAAGTAGTTCGTGCCGTTGTTACTGGAGATGTTCTGCGGCGCTGCTCTTCTTGAAGCGAAGTCCTCTTCCAAATTGATTGCTGCCTTTATTTTTCCTCGAACACGTAGCAGCCTGTCAAGTTTTTCCATCTCGCTTGCTCGTTCGGGGGGTTTCCTTTTCTTAAAGCAATTTATTTCTTCGCTGAAATTTTCATCTTGTTTTCTTTTCAATAATATTTTTTCAGCTCCTTTCATATAGTGCGTTTCTAAAGGTCGAAATATTCTATCTTGTTTTTCTTTCTCTTCTGCCCTGAGCTCCCCTTCGGTGTTGAAAGTTGACATGATGGCGCTCGTGACTTCTCTCTTCATATCCATAATTGGTGGACGTGGTTGAACCCCCAATGACTCCACAGCGAAGTTCTCCTTATTGATCCTCGGTAATTCTTCTTCTCGGCTGGTCAAGTGCGTACAGGTGAGAGAGTTAACCCGTTCTGTCTCTCCATCAGACCCATGTAGCACCCATCCCAGATATGTGTAGGATGCTACGGGCTGATTTCTTCTTCCTTTGCGCGTTGATCTTGACACGATCAGTTCCCAGTTGTCTTGACCGATGAGGATCTTGGGTGGTTCTTCTTCATACAGAAGCTTGTCGACCATTTTGCTGAGGTGGGCGCATGCTTCTATCCTTTTTCTTTCTATCTTCTGTGGTGTCAATCGAATGTCATCGATGGTTTGAGCTCCGGTGATTTTCCTTTTGGTGGGGTGATGAACTCCTCTTATTTTTAGATCAATCTTCATGGATTCCTCCTTCGTGATCATTCTTCCACCAACTGTCTCCAGTGTCAGAGCTTCTTGTGGTCCCTCTAATCCAATATGGTGTGCGACTGAAGAGTCAACCAATGTCACTGTCGACCCTTCATCCAGCAGTGCCAGAACCTCCACTGATCCTTTTGGTCCGTACACTTCAACTGGCACCATCTTCAGGTAGGCTCTTCTTGCTCTTGCTACATTCACTGGCAGCATGACGTTGTTGGCGACTTCCTTCTTCTCCTCCTTCTTTTCTTGCAACTTATCTTTGTGGAGGAGTCGATGATGCCAACGACTGCATTCTTCACACGGAGGTTTCTTGCATGTTTCTTTTCGATGACTTCCTTTAAGACACTTGAAGCATGTTCGCGTCTTCAATGCTATGTTCCACCTCTCTTCGTTCGATGCTTGTAGAAACCTTCTGCACTCGTAAAGGTAGTGCTCTCCTTCACAATGTGGGCATACTGTTTCTTCTCTTCTCTGCTCGACGGCTGCATGTGATGCTTGCTTCCCATATGACTGCTTTAGTCTCGGTGGAGGCGGTTCTATCCTTTGGACTGGAAGTGCATCCTTCACTGCGAGTGGCCTATGACGAATCGCTTCTTCCTTCAAGAAGTCTGCCATGTCTGAGAGCTCCGGTTCCATCTTCTTGCCAGCGTAGTCCAGCCACCTGAATCTCAATATCTCTGGCATCTTGCTGATGATGGCCCTTATCAGGTCTGGACTGATGAGGTAGTTCGGCCTCTTCAGAGTCTTGATCGTCGCCACTGTGTTGTTCACTTGCTTCGAGAACTCGCAGATATCTTGCGCGCTGGTGCCGAACCTTGGTAGGTTCCTGATCCTGTCCAATTCCGCTATGATCAGGTGGTCCGGTCTTCCATATTCATTTCTGAGAGTCTCCATAATTTCTTCCGGCGTGCAATCCGAGTACAACAGACATCGGACTGATTCCAGTGCTGCTCCTTTGAGGGCGTGACGTATTCTTGAAATGTTGTGGATCTCGTCGAACAATCTTGCTGTCCTGTCGTAGGCTCCTTGGAACGACAGCCACTCCCTGTAGTCCCCGTCAAAGGTTGGCAGCTCTTGCACGTAAGTCGGTGCTGACCGGATCGCTTCGACCGGTCTGTATGTCCTGGGTACTTCTGGCTTGATGGCGTCTTCTTGGAGTCGCTCCTTCCTGAGCGTGTCTGCTGATGGATTCACCGCCGGTTTCCCAATATCTATCTGCGGTTGTCCCTTCCCGGACCCGTTCAGCAGACGTCCCTCCTTTGCTTCTTCCACCGTGGATTGTACCCACTTCTGGACATCTTCTTCCCGATCATTGTCTTCAACTTCAGTTTCGGAATCCTCTTCTAGCGCAGCTTTCCTTTGTTTAATCTTCAGTAACTTTTTCTGTAGCCGCGCAATTTGCAGTTCAAGTTCTAGGTCTTGCTCTTCAAGTTCCAGTTGTCGTTCGGTCCTTATTGATGACGTACGATGATTCTTCTTCGATTTTGACCCGGTCTTCTCTATGGTCTTCTTGGTCTTTTCGGTCTTCTCTGACGCCATCAATGTCCCCTCTTCATATGACGTCGCTACGGTCTCGTACGATGTTGCCTCTTCGGTTCCAGAAGACTCTTCCATTCTTCTTCTGGTACTGGAGGTCCCGACGGGCGCGCTGAGTGCGGCGGTGGAGACGTCCTGATGTGCAACGTCGACTGTAGACCTTTCTTCAACCGGCGGCGTCTGTTCCTTCTGGGCCCCTGACTGGCTTCGGGTTTGGGGCATGGTGACTGGGAGGTGTCGGATAACCGGATAGATCCGGCTCGAAGGACCAGCTGTAGCGAGCGCGGCGCTCTCAACCGGGCAGGATGTCCTTGCCCGGCCCTGACACCGCCTCCGTCTGGACAGACCCCTTCGACACCAAGGGCGTAGAACGCGCCTCGGTGCGCTGGTAGGTCCGTCTACCGACTACGGCAGAGCGAGCACCCCGCGTCAGCCAGCCCCGTGAAGCCGGGGGAGTGAAGGAACTGAGGAGGGGGAAGGGGGGAATGCGTTTGACGTATAGAAACTTGAGTAAAACCCCGAATTTTGTAGAAACTTGAACTAGGGGCGGTGACCAGCCAGCGATTCTAGACCCCTCTTGAAATCTTCCTAATCTTGAATAATACTTGCAGAGTTTCTTGCTGAAGATTTCTTGCTGACTTCTTGAACTGTTTCTTTCTTGAGGTACTTCCTTTCTTGAGTTGTTTCCTTTCTTGATGCGATCTTGAGACTGCCCTGCCGTACTCGAAAATGGGCCCGTTTATAAATGGTCGAGCACTACTTTATCGAGGCACCCTATACAATTGTACCCCTTTTGCTGGCATTTTCACTTCACCGCTCCCAGTTTTCTTTATTTATCTTTCCAAATATATAAGTTACAATTATATTACATAGCTTAAACTAATCCTTATGTAATTACCTATCGATCTATGTAACATTTATATACCTTACTTATTTACCTTACGTTTTATAACACAAAATGTTCCTATTCTACAAGCGATTTCTGTCTACTTGCACACAAAAGTGTTAATATCTTTTATAATACTTAATATACAGACATGTAATATGTTTCCCTATAATATCCCTTAATTTATCTTTAAAATCACATATTACATTATTTACCTATCCTATGTATTTTTATTGTACGATCCTTTCTTTTGCAACAAAATAATTCACATCGAAATATTGGAATAAACACTAAAATCGAAATATCTTGAAAACTACTGATCGTACAACGAACTATAACCTACGAAAATACTTCTTATAAAGAATCCTATCTTAATACACTATTTTCAAAATGCTTACACCTAGGTATTAAGAAATACACTAGGCCTTATGGGCGATCTAGTGTGTTAGAGCGGGACGGAGATATCTCGCTTACTCCGTGGATATACACGCGTCGCCGACAGGTTTCATTAGTGTTCTGCATTCAATATTGCGTCCAAATTTCACTGAGGGCGACATTTTGAATTTCGATTTTTTTGTTAGTAGATATCCTATTTCCTTTTTTAATTAAAGAGAGTAAATTGATAATTTAATTCTTTTCAATAATTGAAGACCTCACTGGGTTTATCCTGTAATTGATATTTTTTTAATCAAAAGCTAAAACTCGTCGCAAATAATTAATAATAATATTAGATTACAGAACTATGCTACTTTTTGCTAATATTCTTATCACTGTCTACTTTGTCCAATATATTATTTTTATAAAAGTTATGTAATATAACATTCTGTTTGTTTTGATTAGGATTTTATTTGAAAAAATCTTGATAAAATTACATAATATAGGCATTGTTCATGTCGAACAATGAACAGAGTATAGAAAGATTCCCTGAATTTGGGAATTTTGTAAATGTAAAAAACTGGCTACTTTAAGCTCCTAGAACATGGTTAGTAAATTACAATTTTGAATCTTTTTTTTTTTGTTTTGTTTTCACAACTTAATAAAGTTTAAATCATGAACACGATATGACGAGTCTCTTAAATTACAGCTGTTGCGTATGAGAAACGGGCGTATATATCCATCCAATTAATTTATTGGGCCCTGATTGATAAAACTACATCTAGACTATTAATGATCGTGGAATGTGTCCATTCAATTGATTATTAATTCCTTGCCGTAACCTCTGACGTGACATACCTTGGCTTTTATCTGCAGGATCCAAGGATATAACTGGCGAAACCAACAATCATCTATAAATTATGACAGTGTTAAGATGCAAAACATTATGACTCAAAGTTTCCCAAAATTTCAATGATTGTTTTACATATTATATAAAATAATATTTAAGGTTAATAGTTCAACTATTTCACAAAGTTCACTGAGGCCTTGATGTAGTTATAGTATGTAAAGGATACTATAAAAATAATTTTCTTTTTCAGTTGTTAATTTTATATTTGTTTTTATCTATACATGTACATTTTGGAAAAGAGCATTTTTAGAATTATTAGAGAAACAATTTTAAATAGCATTTTCATTCACTCAGAAAAACTAGATAACTTGTTTGTTTTGATCGAAATTACCTTGTAAATTAATAATTAACATAAGTTTTTCTACATATTTTGTTACAATTTATTTTTATATGATTAAATATTATAAATCATATTTGATACAAGCTTTAGTTACATTTAAAGTTTTCTTAAATAATAACAAAATAATATCTTGTTATGAAAAACTTTTGTTTGTTTAGGTTTTATGTAGACTACTGGATACAAAAGTGTTAAGATAATAATCATAAGTGGTCTGGGATGTGGTGCCCTAGTGAGTATGACAGATTGACACAGGTGTGACACCCACAAAAAAATTTACATGTACAATAGTATCCCATCCAAACTGATTTGTTTCTGCATCTTTACATTTAGGTGCACCTATTTTGCGTGACACATGCACTAGTTACAATATATAAAGGCAAACAGACTTAGTAAAATAGTTATACTGTACTTCCTATTTTTTTTTTTATTATAAAGTTATGTGTTTTTTGTTCTTACCTCAAGTGTTATTGTAATACGGTTTGTCATTAATGTAATTTTAATAAATACATAATTTGGGTTGTGTATATTTTATTTCTTAACATCTAGAAAGGCACAAATAGACATACACTTATGAGGAAACCATCATATATAGTAGTTCAACACCAAATACAATTTTTTTTTACAAAATATTTGTTGCAAGCACAGTACTGTCAAAATTACAGCATACACTGACTAGTTCGGGTTTTATGTATGGTGTTACATTGTTTGTAGAAATTATGTCTTTAGATCTTTTAAAGAATGGTTTAAGAAAACTTGTAAGCTTGTTATCATTGTTTATACCAAAGTCTGCTTCAGCTTTTTCTACCTGTTTTTCGATTATGTCCACATTATTTTGCAATTGCTGTATAACATTGCATATTGTGCATACTTTTTTTGAAAGAATACTTATTTCACTACGATATTTATTGATATCATCTGAAACAGCTCTGCAACAGTCACTGTTCTTCAATTTTATCATTTGCAAAACACTTGTTAATTCTTCCAATCTTGTAAGCATGTTATCGACAACATCTTGTACTGTTTGAAATCCATTCACTATGTCCACTTTAAAATATAGGGAATAGTCTTTAACCATATCTTCAAGCATGGTTTCTTACAATATTTACTCCACTCCAAAATCTGGGTATAAATATTCGAATATACTTAAAAATCTATCAAATAAATGAGTTAAAACTAACGAAAAATTCTGTAAAGTTACTGAATACGTAGCTAAACAATTCATAAGCAACTCCATATTGGTTAATAAACCATAAAATCGTGTCGGAATAAATCACCTTCAACACTATTGTGAAACTGTTATGGCCTTCGATACCTACCGTGTTATGAAATATAATTGCATATATTACTATTTTTTAATATGATATACGTATATCATGTTATAATTCTCATGTACGAAAACCAAACAGTATGATAACGCAAAACAGCAAAAATAAATCGAAGATGAAAAATTATTCGAAACCGTTACCATAACACGGTGTTAGTAGAAATCCAGGGGACTAATAGATAATTTTCTTGGGAATTTCTAAATCTAAAAATCTACTTTAGTGATTTTAATTTTTATATCTCTTTTCTAAGTTAAATTAACTTAAAAGACACGATTAACTAAAAGTCAGTAAATATTAGGAGCAATATAGTTTCATACATCTGTGTTAATTCTTTGTAATTTATATTGCAAAATTATATTGCAAGAATCTGGGCTTTTGTGCTTATATTACAAAAGTATATCATCTAGAAAATTATTGTTCGTAACTGGTTTAAGTAAGCTTAGAAAGTTAATATTGTTTCTTAATTCAGAAGTGAACAGATATGTTGGAGGTGAATAGAAACGACTGAAGGACTGACCAATATAAGGTTATCAACCTTTCTGTATTCCTCTGTATCTAATTTAATCGCTCTGTTAAATCCACAAAAAAAAATTACTTCGCTAGCTAAGATAACTTCGCTAGTTAATTTGCAAATCCATCCTTTATTCTTTAAAAAAATTATCATATTATAAATTAACGTGAAGCATTTTAATATGAAAATCTAGAAGGGACATTTGTGTTGTATTTTAATTATTTAGTTAAATCAACTTATTTCGGTAATTGTTAATTACGGATACTTCAAATAGTCTTGTTTTCTGGATTATTGCTCACCAAGTCATCAATCCATCTTTCATCACGAGTTAGCGTTTTCACTATACATTAATAAGACTAGAAAATAAATTACTTCATTCAGACATGGCTGTATGGCGTATATGCCTTTGCCTTCCCCACAAAGGGGATAATATAACCAAAAAAAAAATCTGGTAGATACTGACAATTATTATTCTCTTCATCGGAGTATAAAATAATCTTTATTTCTTGAGTGAAATTATATGATAGGAGGTGAGGTCTGTGATGTGTAATTGCTATGATTCATTTTTGTTAATTTCGTTTCATCGTTCCCGTTCCGAAAAGTACGGCGACAAATGCTGCCATCAACAGGCTACTTTAATGGAATTAATTGTCCTTTTTACGATAGCGGTCTATGTGAGCGACCCTATTGTCATTTTCGTCATGTTAAAAAAGATCTACAAAACTCTGACAGAGATGGTATTGAAAGTGGTGAAATATTACAGAAATTAGTGTCTGCAGCAGTACAAAAAGTTTTGCAGCAAACTGATACGTCTGTAACGCAGGCCCCTTTACTCAAAAATACTACAGACAGTGAAATAAATAGTATTATTCAAAGTACCTCAAAAGCTACGTACAATCCTACTCCAATATCAGAATTAAACAAGAAAGGTAACACAGATTTAGAAACAACTGAAGAAAGTGAGCAACGTAGAAGACACATTCCTGTACCTTATACACCACGAAAACCGGCCAGTGCCCCTATTAGGAAACCTCCAGAAACCAATGGATCTTTGAAACCATACATTTATATACCGCCACAAATAAAGTACACTCCTGGAAGTGTAGAAAATATACAATGTGACACTTACACACCACCAGGTTCAATAGAATCTAAAGAAAAGTATTTACCTGGTAGTGAGAAACAATTGCAAGAATATACTCCTGATGATAGTGCACAAAATAAGATAAATGTAAGAAATTATATACCTTCTGATAAAGGTAGCAACAAAACTAGAATCTTAGAATACCAACCAAAAAAAGTAACCAAAAACGAAGTCACAGCAGTTACATATCAACCAACTCCAAGATCACTTGCTCCTTGTTTTTCAAGTGATGAAGATGAACCCAAAAGTAAAAGAAAAAAGGTATCTAATGATCTAAATGGACTTGATGATTTGGAACCAGAATTTGATATTTTAGATCAAATTTTAGATGAGGAAACAAATTCTGTCAATATCAAGTCAACGTTGAGAAAAGATGAGACAGATAAAATTATAAAATGTAGCAATGAATTATATAAAAATAAAAGTGGGAATGATTCCAAAATAGAAAAATCAATAATTGATAGTAATAAAACCACTGTAACAAATAATAAAGATATAGACTTAAAAAAACCTACTAGAGATAAAATTACAAAAATAAATTCGAAAAAAAATAAAGATGAAAAACTTAAGAAAAGTGATAATTTACAAAAAGAAACAATATCTACAAGTAGCAAAGAGAATAGTTCAAAGAATAATGATATAAATGAGAATAAAACAAAACTCGCTAAAACTGAAAGTAAATCATCAAGTAAAGAGTCACATAAAAAAGATAGATCTCAATCTACTGATAAAGAAAAAGAATTTCCAAATAAGAGATCAAAACACAAAAGTTCTAGTAAAGATAGAGATAAAGAGAAAAGGTCGGATAAATATAAACATAAAAAAAAGGACAGGCACTCAGATAAAGATAGGCATTCTTATTCTAAAAAATCTAATAAGGATACTAAGCTCTCTAAGACATCAAGATCATCTAAAAATAGTAAAGATGATTGTAATGAAAGCTGTAGTAGTTCAAAATTATCTAAAGAAAAGTATAAAGACAATATAAGGACTGATCAATCTCTTAATGATGTTGAAGAAGAAATTGATTATGAAGATAATGTTCTATCAGATTCTGATGAAGAAGCTATAGCATTACAATGTAAAAAAATATTTGAAGAATATGTACCTGTGGAAAAAGTTGATATTGTAGAAGATTCAACTCAAAAAGAAGCAGTGAGTCATGATGAAGAGTATATTCCTGGGAAAAAACGGATATCTAGGACAACTGACAAAAGTATAAAGCCAATCCATAGGCTGCCAGTTAAACCTAGTTTCAAAGTAAATGCTGCTCAAACTATGGCAGAAAGATTAGTTAAAGTTAGAGAATTTCATAAGTCTAAAAGTTATTTACTATCATCAAATAACAACAAAACAAATCAAACAGAAATACATTTTAATAATTTTGTTGCTCCAAGCTCAGGAAATACTAAAATTCGTATTGCACATGTGCCATATGCATCAACATTAATGCATGCCAAAAAAGAAATTTCCGGTAATCAGAATTTAAAGTCTGAGACTAGAGACAATCCATCTACAAGTACCACCATAACACAAACTGTAAAGAAAGGAGAACAAAGAGTAGCTCATATACCTAATGAAAAATTTATTGACAGACCTGGTGTTTTAGAGCCACTAGCATCAAAGATATCAGCCAATATAAGATCTACTTATTTGAATATGATGATAGATGAATGTTTAAAATTATATATTTCAGCAACAGATGCTTACTCTAGGGCTCAACATGAAGAATTAGCAACAAGTAGAAAATGTTCAACTGTTCAAATTTATAAAAATTCTGCTGTACTAACTGTAAGCAGGTTGAGGAAAGAATTACAGGAATGTAATGGAGTCAAAAAAACAAGCTGTGACCTAGTAAATTCTCAAAAAAATTCAGATATTATATCTGGAAAATCAAATAGTATGGGTTCATGGAGTATAGAAAACAAAAATAGAAAAAGTATTGACTATTCAACAGAATTAAATGGTTCAAAATTTTACAATAATATATCAAAATGGATCATGACAGAAGAAGAACTTCAGTCAAATGGTTATCCACGACCGCATTTGAGTGGAGAAAAAGGGCGGGCTACAATATTATGTGGACAAAATAAACAGAAACCACCGAAAGGATTAATACGAACTTGTTGCAGATGTAAAAAAGATTACACTGTTGATAAAAAAGGTTTTCCAGCACTCAAAGAAGAATGTATTTATCATCCAAATAACAAGTATAGAGTAAGGGGGGAAGTTCGATATCAATGTTGTAGTCAAGATGGAACATCTGATGGTTGTTGTATAGCTCCAAGTCATGTATATGAATATGTAGATTTCGAAAATTTGAGAGGTTTTGTGAAAACTTTACCTCCAAATTCAGTTATGGATGATTATGGTGTATACTCTTTAGATTGTGAAATGTGTTATACAACACATGGCCTAGACTTAACTAGAGTAACAGTTATTAATTCCTCATGTAAAGTTGTTTATGAAACGTTAATTAAACCCTTGCATCCTATTATTGATTACAATACAAGATTTTCTGGAATCACAGAAGAACTGATGGCAGAAGTGAAGACATCTTTATTAGAAGTTCAGGCGACACTATTAACAATGTTTAACAGTAAAACAATATTAATAGGACATAGCTTAGAATCAGATTTTAAAGCTCTTAAATTAATTCATGACACTGTTATTGATACAAGTGTTTTGTTCCCACATAAAATGGGTCCACCGTATAAGCGTGCCTTGAGAAATTTGTCTTCTGAATATTTAAAGAAAATAATTCAAAATTCTGTTGAAGGACACAATAGTGCTGAAGACGCACTGGTGTGTATGGAGCTGATTCATTATAAATTGAAAGAAGAATTGAAAATTAGGTGATTATTATATTATTACTGAAATATTCAGTAGTGTTCAAAATATAATATCTGAACGAGTTCTACCGTGTAATAAAACATTTGCTAATGTTAATTTATTGTTTATTAGGTTCAAGGTTTTGACCTTGGAGGTTATATTATTACAAACATTTTGTGATTTTATAACAATATTTAATGTTTCTTTGTATTAGTATCAATAAGGCAAAGCAATTATTTATATTAAGACTAATGTATATTTCTATAAAGATTTTTTGTATTACAGACTATTTTATTTTTGTATATAATACAGGGCTTTTAAATACATAAATTTTACAGGACTATATTCCTGTCATCATATACATTGACTTTTGTTCTATGAATTTTGTTAGTTCATCAGATTTTACTTTCATACTATCAAAATAATTAATTTGAAAACAGTGCGATGAATTATCAGCTGATTTATGCACATAGAGAATAGAAACTTTTTTTATGAACGACAGTGTAGACGTTACTCTATTTAAGAAGCGTTCAGGTAGGTGGATGTTTTCGACACTGGCGAAAATTACATTGTGCATGGAGCTTCAACTATCAGTCGATAATAACGCCACTTTTACCCACCTCGATTGATTGGTGATCTTTCAGTTTGACAGATTTTATATGTCATTAATGTGAGAATAGTTTAATTTTCGTGCATCTATTTTTCCTAATTTAGCTAATGAATTCTCTTAGATAACAGAAAACAAAATTAACAATTGAAATAAAACAACTGACATTAAATGTCAAACTGTTTGTGGATGTACCATTTATACCTATTTCAAAATATTTAATTGTAGCTCTCCAGACAGATGATGAAAGTAGCGATGTCAAAAGTGTTGTTTTCTTCAACACCATGAACACGCTCTTACCATATTTACTACAAAATGCAGATCTAAAAAGTATCAGACAATACAACTAAAATTCAGAAGTTTATTGTACGTAATTATAGTTTGTAACAAGTACCAAAAAAGTTTTATATGTTGAGGAATATAGACTTAATCTCGTTATTGATGTTATATAAATAATCTTGGGTATTTAAACGCTTAAAAACATGTATGTATATGAAATTGAAAGACTGTTCAAACGGAAAATATTTTACTATAAGATAAAATATTATATAATGTAATATTAGCAGAATTATGTATAATGACACTCCCATTGGAAACAACTTTAAGGGCACCAAATTGTGTGCAGCAGAATTGAAAATTTTATAAAAACAATGTTTTACACTAAACAAAAACTTGATAGTATTTCAATTATGGGCTATATAAAATAATAATATAACCTCACACTATATCCGTTTTAGGGTGAGAAGAGATATATTAGTGGCTGTATCCATTAAAAAGCTGTATTTTTTGTACACATTTTATAAAAAAACATAATACTCATTAATGCAACAAATAAAATTGCAAGATTTTTTCTTAAATGATTAACTATTATAATATAAAGCACATATTTCACATTTCTATCAAATTGTATTATCTCTCAGAATATAATTTTATCTAGTAAAAAAAAAAACTTGATAAAAACAAAATGAATCACACAATAAACAAATGGGTCCATGTGAGTACTGAGGGTGGTGGTAATAAGTAAATGGGAAAAGAGCTTATGAGGGCATATTTAATAACATTATTCTAATTCTTGAAATTCACAAATACATGGAAAGATATTCTAGTAAAAAGTGCACAGATAACATTGAAACAACATATTTTTTGTTTTATATATTGTATAATGTTGTTTAAGCTCACCTTGTTCTATCCTGTTTTTTCTTCAACTCTGTAGTCTTTCTGTATATAAGTATGACAAAGAAATAGCATTATGTAATTAAAGTCAGATCACAATTCTGTAACTGCCAACAGATGGTTAAAACATTATGTTCTATTTGAGAACAAATTTTGGCTGCTTACTTATTTTTAAGCCAAACAATCAAGCACAACAAATTCATATAGTCAGAATTATTTATCAGAACTGGTCAGCAAAAATAAAATATATTGACTACAATTGACTATGAAAGCAAGAAATAAAATGTTCAGGTAGGTTACATATTTATTGCATTACTTATTATAATATTTAACAAATATGAAGTTTTAAAATTTTTGCTATAAAAATAAGTAATGGAGACAGTGAAACAACTCAATTGGTTATTATTATTAACATTAGTGTTAAATTATCCATATTGTCAATGGAAACTATATTCAATCTTGAATTACTTAGTGAAAATAGCTGTTATTTAAAAATTTTGACTCTCTTAATGATAAGTTAGTTCACCAAAACCCTTATCAACTGTTACAGTTTAAAACCAGTTGTTTCAATATGGTGTGTATAGTAACAACAATTACAATTTACACATTTGTCCCAATGAATGTACACAAAGTTATTTGCCAGTGTTTACGGCAAAGTAGCTCCGCTTGTACTGATGTTGAGATCTATGCTATCCTCTGCTAATCAATAAATGATTGTTCTACACAAGCTTTCACCCGTTTTTCATATTCTCGTCGATTTTCCTTATAAAGTTGTGCCGCCATTGAATTTGCTGGTGAGTTGGGGTTGGGATCACTTAATAATGACTGTAAACAAAACAAAATAATAAATAAATACTATCCTTTATATTTCTTTTCTTAAAAACAAAATATCTACCAAATTGTACACTTGCCTGTATAGAGGTTAAAATTGCTGAAACATCATATGTTGGACTCCATCTGTTCTGTAAGATGTCTAAACAAATACCACCATCAGCATAAACATTTGGATGGAACATTTTAGAAACAAATCTCACTGTAGGTGGTTTGTTTGGATATTCTTCTGTGAATTCTATTGTTAATTTAAATGTACCATCTTCAAATGGAGTATCATGGGGTCCAAATATCACAGCATTCCAGATCATGATGTTGTTATCAGTAGGAGCACCAGAAACACCAGTAGGCGGATCTTCTTGTAAACTAAAACAATATTAATTGACATAAAGCCATCAATCAATCAAGGTCATACTGTAAAAAAAAATGATCCATGCTTATTATATAAATATAGTCATTGTATGTCTTATTAAAAATAGTTTAAAAAATAATTAGTATAAATCGCAAGAGAAACAATATTCTCAATTGGACTAACCTAGTTAATATATGTATCAACAAATATATATTGTATGACGTAGTTCTACATTTTGTATATCATAGCAAAATATACATTACAAATATTTTAATTATTAACAATAATATAGACTTCTTTACATATTAATAGAAGGGTAGAAAAGAATAGAAATCGATTAATATGACTGTGATGTAATTTGATGAATCAGCATACTAAACTTTCTCATTTATAGCTACAATTTAAAATTACGTTTGCGCAGGGCAAAAACTTCTTCAATGTAACGTGAGCACACAAAGGTACACCATTTTTACTGATTCATACCGTTTAAAATCTCTCATTAAGCGTCTTCGTGCTGGAGTTGACATTTTGATTTCACGCTCTTAGGGAACTTATGCACTATAAATCTATGGCGTAGTAATACGTTCTATAAAATTTTTGTACTATTCAACACCAACATTTATTATCTCACTTTAAATTCCACTGTATTTAAAGATTCTTTGTCTTTGTGTAAAAAATTCAATCGTCACGGCCAGTGAGATGGTTTGTCAAATGACCATGAATTTAGCAATTTATAACCTTTTAGAAATCGTAGAAATTCGCCATCATTCAATTTTTAATCTATGTTCTCTTTTTTGTTCCTAGCTTCACTTGAATCTTTGATGGTATTATCGATATCTACTTGATTATTATTTTTTATAAGCTGAATACGAAATTATTTTTTATAGGTTGCTAATACATTTTATAATCGACTTACACTTTTATATAGGAAAAGATTTATTAACGGTTTTAGATTTTTTCCGTCTACGTAAATGTCATGGGCTATCTTTGGTTAAGTGTAAGTTTAAAGACCTGACAATCCGATCCACCGCCCACGCAGGACAGGACAAAGGAGGAAGGCCTTCGCCAGAGGCCTTCCTCCTTATAACCGGATAAGACATCTGGGCGGTGCGCTTGAGGGAGAGTGCCGCCTAACTTATTCAGGCGAGAGCGGTGTGTGACGTGTTTCCGCACACCGCTCCAAGATATTGAAGTGTGCGAGGGGTGCCTCCTTACACCACTTCTCGCAGTACAGAGATGCGGCCTTACATAAGGCCAGACGTTGTCGAGGGTTGGAGAAGAGGATGACACTGTACCTCTGGCCCCGGTCAGATGGAAGAAGGAACACCCTGGGGGTTTTAATCGGTGCAAGTCTGACACACCGGGAGGCAGCCCTCACCGCCCCTTGAGGTCCGTTAGGGATTTCCCCCGGGCTATCAAAAAAAAAGTTTAAAGACGCGTTCGCAGTAAATATTTCGAATTATGCAAAACATTTTTTTTTCATATATTTTCAATAATTTATCCCTTTCTCGCAGAGTCTTGGGTACCTACCGCCAAATGTGCTAAATAGAACTTAGTCACGCCAAAAGGCGCAACTCCAGAACAGCAATAAAATTAATAATGTAAACGCACCGAATCCCCAACGCCACCTGGCGAACATTCTTCATCTCTTACTTTCTTAACGTTCTCGCATTTTAACCAAACACCGCATCGCATTCTTTTTAAACTAATAACATCGCATCGCATCCTTTCAATTTAATCGCATATTAACAAATTCACACTCGCAACACACAACACAACTGCTCAAAACCATACTCCACATTCGCATTAAAATACATACATAGTGAGTGGTTGTAAAGTGCCTGGAATACCGCTGTTCGGTAAGTACTTTGTATCATTGTCTCAAATTATCGCAATCTTAACTTTATTATAAATCATCCCGCCTACGAGGGTGCATTTTTTGCAACGGCATAAGGCAAGACTTATCCCGGCCCGCGTAGAACTATTTTCTTGTTGTAAATAGACAATTTTTCTGTACATAAATTTGTTTTATTTAATTAATTCGGAGATCCATGCGAAAAACCCGATTCACCAACGATTTAGTAGTTGTGTTTCTTAATGTAACGATGTTTTCTGTGGCTAAACATGGTTAAAAATTGTTCATATTGAATATTAAAGTGTACAACATAACAAGTGGATTTCATTGGTCGTGGATTATTTACAGAAGCTCAAAAGCTTCTGTAAATAATCGCAAATTAGTGTTATTTCTCTAATTTTGGTTTAACGTTATAATGTGTCTCATAAATATATTTTGCATTACAAGTTATGATAAAAAATGTATTTTTGAAATGAAACATTAGGATTTTACAATTACATGTATATTGGTAAATTTTAACACAATTTTTTTTTAGGTGAATATTTAACACTCGAAGTAACTAAATAGACGCATCTTATAAGTTATAGACTCCACATTAAAGTAAATAGATACAGGAATATACTGTATAATGACACGTGAGGGGTGTATAGTCACGTTTACTGACAGAGACAGGGATGGCACAAAATTTGAAACATATTTTTGCAATCGATAATCAGGGTATAAATACCACTATTGGATATTATTTACTTAGTGTTAAAATTGTTAGTAAGTTTAAGTATAATTTACAGAGAAATTGAAAATATTTTTTTTCCAGGAGAAAATCCATCATAAGACTTCCCGGTTCATGAGGGTGACGGTCAGAGTTATGTCAGGCTCCCACTGAGTAAAAACAAAAAAAGTATTGAGTGCTGAGTAAAAAAAAAGTATTGGTTATTTTGAAATCTGTAACTTTTATATTAATTGTCTCTATTCACCTCTATCCTATATTTGTCCACCCCATATTTGATATTAGCAGAAATCACTGTTTTTTGACGTTTTTCCAAGAGGTTAATAAATATTTCAAATTGTACCTGTTATATAGATGTAAAACTGCAAGATACGCGTAGTTAAAATGTATTTAAGGCCGTTTACGTTCAAGTTCTAGGTTAGAAATTGCTTATATTAACCCCTAGGGATGTCGAATATGAAAAAAATATCCTTATATCGATATTTATTAAAATATCAATATCGGCGTAGATATATCAAAAGAAATATATTGATATATCGATTAAATCTCAATAAATACGAAAGTATTTTTCCAGTATGCCATTTTATTAGACAAAATTACAAAAATATCAAGAACTAAAAGGCTATCTTCTAACTTTAAGACCTATTTGAGATATCAAACAAAAATAAATAAAGAATAAATAAATGGCGGCAAATAATATACATGCAATAAATTCAGATGTCAATGCATGCAACGTAACAAAACATAATACTCAACAGTCTTAGACAACAACGTTCTTTTTTTTTTTCGTAAGGTCCTATATTCTACAGTTTCAGATTTCAGCGACTTCGCTGCCATAAGAATTAAAAAAATATCGTTTTCGATACAATTTTCGATATTGAATATTTTATATTGATATATCATTACAAAATATATCGCCCAAAAATATCGATATATTGAATTGAAAATATCTATGTATCGATATTTATTCGCCGAGCATATTAACCCGTTACTAAATAAAAGTTTTTGCTGTGGACTGTCAATTATCATGATAATTTTGAATAACTTATCATAGTGCTTATTTATTATTTTTTGTCATAGGTATTTTCAACGAAGATATACCGTGAATCAACAACATCTACAATCAATGTAGAAAAGTTTTATAGATCACAGATCTTAATAATCTAAGCTACAAAATACAATATCCATATAAGGAACATGAATGAGCAAAATAACAAGAAAATACTTTATAACAGATCTACGGTGAGTTTAAATAATACAAAATCAATCAAAAATACGTAGAACAAAGGGACCTTGTAATGGCTATACTCTTGGGCTTGCTAGACATTTTTACCCTTAAAACATAAAGATTTTTAAAAATCTTCGAAATGTGTTGCTGTTGTGTAGTAATTTTTATAATCTTCATTTAATTGTACTTTGTGAGAGATAAGCATGTACATCTTTTAAATAAAAATGTACTAAAACACAGGGCTTTTCTTTAATTGGTTGTCTACATTCTGTAAAGTGTGACCATGTTTGAGTGTGAGATAAAGTGATTTAATTTTTAATATAGTTGCTGAGTTTAAAAGCAGAACTATTGAAAAAACAAGAAGAAGTTAATGAAAAGAAGAGATTACCACAACATAAAGTAGAAAACTTTAAGCCCAGTTCAGTGAAATTTAGTGATAATGAAAAAAATGAAAAGGAAGTTAAAGTTAGCTTAAAAGATAAGCTGGTTGCTGTAGATACTGAGGAATTAGAAGCCTGCAGGAAAGCTAAGTAAGATTAATGCCATTGTGGTGACATATATTATCCAGAATAAGGCTAATGGGAGTTTTATGCACTTAATGCAACATAAGGATATTTACAGTTCAATGTACCATGCGTCTAGGTCAAGTACAAATAAATAATAAAGATGATTCAGGTCCAGGTTGTCTTTCAATCATGTATGTCTCCCACAAGCGGTAGAGACCAGTCACCCATAATTATTAGAGATCAAGCAGCCTCCACAATTGGTGACAATACAGCTGGAATCTCATCATCCACATTAGTGACACTAACGTCGACATCTCACACATCATAGTTATGAAATTATCAAATACACCTTATAATTTTTTTTCTCAATTCGCTATGGCAATCTAAACTTTTATGGTGGTAAATGTATGTGCAGAGTGGTATATAAATACACTGAGAGAGATGATCATCTGCACTACTGGTCATATTAAGCGTAAATTTTAACCACAAAGTTAATATCTCTGATGTATCTCTGCACACCTCAAAAGGCATATAGTATGACAATATTATAATGACGATTTATAGTAAATAGGTTAAATAAAAGTATTTCAATTTAATAGAGTCCGACCGAAACTGGTTTTCCGGCCGAAACCGAAACCGAATATTCGGCCGTGGCTTCAGTTTCGGCCGAAACCGAAACTCACGTGGTCTAGTATAAAAGTCAACGTGGTCAAGTAAAAAATTGAAACAAAAACTTACATGTAATCAGTTCCATCAAAACATACCTCTAAATAATGTTTACGTTGGGTGATAACGCACTAAGTTGTGTTGCTATAGAGCAATGAGAACGGCGCACGAATCTCGAACAGGGCCGCCAGTGTCCGCCAAAGCGTTGCCGCGAGAAACGAAGTTCGGCAAGCACATACGACAACTACCGAAATCAGTTTCGGTTTCGGCCAATTTTGGCCGAAACTGAAACTGCCGCCGAAACTTGATTTTTGGCCGAAACTCGGCCGAAACCGAAACCGAACTTTCGGTCGGACACTAAAATTTAATGACTTATATTAATTCTGTAAAGAAAAAAAGACCTGAAGTAATTCTATATAATTTTTTCAGATTAGCATTAGAGAAGAAAACTGAACTATATGACCATTTATCTGACCTAAATGGAAACTCACAGCTTTCCAGTAGGTTCTTAGTTGATTTCAACTCCAAGAAGCAGCAAGATGAGAGACAAGCCTGTGATGTCTTATCGACTTCTTCAAATGTCCAAAGCTTTACTGAAAATGACTGGTACTTTAATATTATTATTAAACCTGTTGCAGCTTGTGCCTCTGTACACATGAAATTTTAGTTTTGTCTGGGAAATCAGTATATAATTTTATAAAGATAAACTTGGTTCCTTTATAGTTGGTATTTCCACAGTAATCTTTGTTCCTTCATATATTCAATTTGGCCAAATATAACAAAGTTGACTTAGATATTTGTCTTAATATTTCTGTTCTTATGCACCTACAATCTGTGGAAACAATATTTACTAAGAATCTAATCACTCATAGAGGAGGGAAGTATTTGTGGACATATGATGGTATATGCAAATTTGGCTACGTAATAGTAATTTGTCTGCATATGATTAATTTGTGGTCCTCTTATTACCTGTTTTTTACAAATATTTATTTTTGTTAAATATATATATATATATATATATTATATTATTTTTTGTTATATTCAATGATTACAGGACCGAGTTTACTGATTGCTTAGGTCGTACAAGGAAATGTCACAAATCAGACCTCGATTGGTATAAACAAAAAGATTTGGAACTGATGAAAGGCATGGATATAAAAAATGCAAATAAAGAAGAGATTTTATCAGAGGTTGGATAATTTCAAGTTCTTTTCAATATTTATATTGTAAAAATTTTGATATAATACTTTTTCCCACATTTTGGTCATTCAAAGTAAAGCTTATAATTTACATGTTATGCCAAATATTCAGTTATAATTATGAAGTATGGTTTCTTATTAAATTATTCCTGATATTTAATTTAATAAATTAAGATTATTGTTTCTAAATAAATATATGTATATATATATATATATATATATATATATATATTACTTCAGTTAGATTAATTACGAGAAAACTTAAAACGAATGGTATCTAATAAAATTGACATGTGTAAGTGTCTAGAGAATGGTGATCAGCTGCTCTACTGATCACATTGGGCACAACATATAAACACAAATTGGATACAGCTACTAATGTATCTCTGTTCACCCTGAAAAAGATTTAGAATTATTATGTATTATTATTACTTTAAAACCAAAATACCTGTTATAATTATGTGTTTTGAAAATTTAATTTTGATATGAGTACTTTAATGTAACTTAATATACTTGAAAGCTTAGATTAAGTATAATTATTGTAAGCTGTAACATTGAAAATTAAAATATTTATATTATTTAGTTTAATGAAGTAGTTTATCTGCTAATTTTTTTGTTTATGAAATTTGAGATTTGATATATTGATTAAAAATAATTTATTTTTAAATAAGAAAGCTATAATTTGTTTCCAAGAAGAAAGAATTTTTCAGTATGTGAATAAATTATGGAACATTTTACTTTCTTCTGTTATAACTGTGGCTAGGGATTTCACTGTACTAATTATTTTTAATTACAGGATTCCAAGAAAACAGAGAAACCATTTTTGGTGCAAAAAACAAATGACTACTTGCAGTCCTTACGTAAGAAGTGGGAGGAAAAGGAACAAGAACTGCTTGCCAAAGACAAAGATATACATTATCAAGATTTACTTTTTGATGGTAAGATATAAATAATAGCTATCACATTAATATAATAATATCTTCTCTGCATTGAACACAATTATATCTTTTCTTGTCATGTTTTTATTTGTTCATTCACTTCTGGTTTTTTTTTTATCCTGTGTCGACACAATTACCGCACCATACCACCCTAACTACGCACCTACTACAGCATAGAACAGTCAAAGAAACGACAACGACTATTGACAGTTAAATAAAACTCATTGATAATCACAGCGGTATGACCTGCACAAATATCTGTTAACGCTTAAAGGATCTCATATCATAGCATGGTGGGAAACGCTTGCCAGAAGACTATTCCACAGCCCAAGGACACGGCAAAAGAAAGGGATAGAGAACTTCTTAGTCCTAGCCAGGATGTGAGATACTGTATAGCTGTGACTCCTTAAACCCGTGCGTGTAGTTATATTCAGGAAGGGAGGGGATTGTAGCTATAACTTCATAACTTGTGATTTTGTATCACTATTTTTGCCATTGTTTTCTTTCTTACATCCTGTCTCCCCTTGTCTCGCCTGAATTTTGAATTTATTTTACTAGGAGACCCAGCGAACTTCTTCTAGCCTACCAGTTCAGTGAATATTGTGTTAACTTTTAGGTAAACTCATTCCCTCTTTCCCTTCCCTCTTCCTTTTTCTTGCTAACCCGGTGGAAATCGCTTCGGACTATCAGGGTAGTGTTGAGGACCACTCCCCCAGTGTGTCGGACTTGCACCAACTAAAACCACTGGGGTGCCAACTCATTCCTCTCTTCGTCTTCGCCGGCCTGGGTATGCGTTTACTTCCTAAGGACCCGGCGAGCGACAGGCCTTGACAGGCCTCCTCTCTGGGAGGGGGTCAATTATTACCCCCTCACTGCCTATCAATGAGGCATCATGTGGGCACATACACGACGTATTGTCCTCTCTGCCGGACGACGGACGCCCTCAACGTCCATCGTCCGGCCTGTCTCAGGAGAGGAGCGCGCCCCGCAGTTGGTCCTGCACGAACTGCTCTCCTTCCGTGTCGCCTTGTTGCGCGGCGGCGTCGAGGGTCACGGGGATTGGTGGTATGCTTCTCCCTCTCCGCCGCCCCCCCTCTTCCTGCTCTACCCTTTATATCAATAAACGTAAATAATAAAAACTTACATTTGAATCCTTGACCAATTTCATTTCTTCATAATTAAATTACATCCCTTATTCAAGTCCCTTCTTCGAGTTCTATTTTCGCAATTAAAGGTTGCTTATGTTTATCTCCAAGGATTTAAGATCTAATTTATTTCAGTCCTAAAATTTATCAAGATTGTTCACCAGATTTGAGGTGAAAATGGTACATATTAACATATACACTTTCAAATTTATAATATTAGTAAGAATTTCTTTTATTTTTTTGATTTCCCAGTATACATTTTGATAGAAAGTATTGGCAGTCGAAAGCAAGTTATCTAGTGATTGTTCAACAAAGTCTGTCCATATTTATTGTACTCAATTAAAACAATATATATCAAAAGGTCGTAAAGAAACTGAACAGCCGACTCGATGGAAGATGACAAATATCATCTATAACCCAGTACAACACTAGTATTATTGCTATTATGCTGCTTTGACAAATAATAAAGAAATATCTGGACATTATAATGTGTATTCGTGGGATGATCTTGAAACGCAACTGGCCGAAGCGTGTTATTATGTAAATCTTTACACCTGTGTACTGTGTGCATTTTAAATTATAATTTGAGGAAACTGAATACTAATAATGATTGGCATAGAATTTGTGTTTACAGTTATATATTATTCCCAAAATTTCAATATGTGCAGAGGCAAGGATGCATGGCGTAGGTTATTTTTCATTCAGCACTGATGAAACTGAACGAAAGAAGCAAATGGAAGAGTTGATGAAAGTACGCGAGGAGACATTGCGTAAACAGCGAGAGACCGAGGATGAGCGTAAGAAACGTGATGAATTGATAGCCGCTCGAGTGGCTGCTGCCAGGGCTAGGCAGAGAGCTAGAGCCGGATTACCTCCAGAAGAACCTAAAGGTAACTTCCTTAATTATTTAGCTAGTACCGGATTAATACACAGGGTCCGTTGTAATATGTATAGAGAAGCCTTTGGTTTACTACAGGTTCTCTTGTTTAAAATGACAAAAAACATCCAGTACAAATTGATTCATAAAACATTATTCTACCATTTAAAAAAAAATCCATAGAAACATGCTTAGACAGGATTATATTAAACGTCAGTATTATAAATAAAGTTTGAGTGAGATACTATGCTAATATTACAGGCGTATCACGAGTAATTTGAATAAAAAAGAAAATTCTTTTGCGAACTTTCAACCCTTTGACATTTTTCTACTTTAACTTGATTGTCTTAGAATAAAATGAGCGTTTACAACACTCGCTGGTATAAAAAACATAATTATATAAGATTTTTTTATTTTCAGAAAATACAAAAGATTTCACTACTTGCCTGTTAGAATTCCTGGAGGAACAGAAAAATGAGGCCGATGCCAAAGCGCTAGAAGAAGAGAAAAGACAAAAGGAGGAAAAAGAGAAGGAAAGGCAAAAGTTACGCGAAGCGTACGTTCGTGAATGGGACATAGGAAAATCGGGCAAAGAAGGCAATATAAAAAAATTCCGGGAAATGACACAAAACGAATATGTTGACCAACAAAGAGATAAGAGAATCAATGAGTTTGCCCCACCGACGACATCGTCAAATGATAGCTTTAACTGTACTTTTGATGATAAGGGTATAGCAAACACGCCTGTCAAAAGTAAAACTTGGGCTGATGTCAGACCTAAGGCGAAAACGCCACCGCCACCTGTTATAGGTGAAATAAACGTGTCAGAAAATAAAGGCCTTTATTTTTCAACTGTCAAAAAGGAACTTAAAATTAAATATAAGAATTTTGTTCAAAGCAATGTTCCTACAACTATATTAAATGAATTAAGTGATGAGGATTCAAACAGTAATAGTGAAATAGGAGTGAAACGACAGGCGTCTAACGAAATAGCGCCACCTCTGACTTATGAATATTATGGTCCTGTACCTCATCATAAAAAACCTAAGAAACCTTTCGAGTCTGATATCAGAGAGGCATATGCTCAAGGAACAAAAAGTTTGGAATCCAAATTCAGTAACAGACAATTGCCTAAACATTATGATTTCACATTTGATTAATAAATAAAGCAATGTAAATTGTATTTCCTTTTATTTTTGCTAAAATAAGCAGTGATCTAAACAATATTAGCTATATCCTAGTATCACAATCTTTGAACACTAATAGACACTACATTGTACAATTCATCCAATTTAAAATAAATATTAGAGATCAATTTCTATGATACATTTTTTGGATTTTAAATACAATGCTGAATTATAATACTTGATATTAATATTAACAAGCAATTTCTGATACATGTTGCAGTATTGTTTTTTAAAGTTGTTGCTTCTGGAGTTCGCATGGTAGGCTTTGTATATACCACGCTCATAGTTGATAGCTCAGTAACCGTCGTTTCAGTTACTTTTTCACTAAGACCTGAACTTTGTTGTAGTGCTTCTGCAGTGGGTACCTCTTTATTCGGATGTGGCAATTGAATAGTCGGTGCTTCTTGTTGTAAAGATACTGTAACTTTTGTCATCGGGACTGTAGAATCTGTATTATCCTCAACTTGAGTTTGCTTACTTCTCTGGGGTATTGTTTCTTGATAATCGTTTTCTGATTCTCTGTTCTTCGTTATTTTGTCTAGTACTTCTGTGTCGTTCGTATCAGCATTGATATCAGTGGTTGTGATGGGAATAGTAGAAGTAGCATTACCATTAATTTGAGTTAGTGTATCTTGCTGAGGATCTTTTTCTAAATCGTCATTTTCTGTTTTTCTATTATCAGTATTTGTCACGGATACTTCTGTTTTAGTAATAATAGCATTATTGTTAATGGTTTGTAACTCTGCAATAGTATTTTTGCTATGAACTTCGTGAGATTGTAAGTCATTTTTGGTTTCATTGCTTTCGTTTATTGTTTCGTTAATTTGATTAAAGTTTGTGTTGTTGCCATATTTTCTGCTATTTATGAAATTAGATGAATTTATTAGTGATCTTTTGATCCGCGTATTATGAGATTTAGCCACAAGTTTACTAAGAATAGCGAATGATTCTTTTTCACGTTGTGTGTTGGGTCCGTTGCAAAGGTCTCCTCGGCAAGGACATGTCACACGCCACATTTTCGTTGAGTTACAATACAGAGAGTAACATTCATCTTGATATAACTTAACGCAAAGTCTTGATTCTGCATACGCTGTAAAGATAATCAGGGTAAGACTAGTTATATTAAATGTAATTATAAGCCTTAGATTTATAGATGCCACTTTGGCTTTGCATCCAGTTTTCTTAAACTTTTATTCGTAAACGTGACTTACACATAAGTTAAAGATGCCTGGGCATTTCCAGGCTTGATATTATTGATGGCATTACTTAAGCATTAAAAATTATATTAAATTAATGTAAGTATATGGCAAGTCAATGATTTCATCAAATGGGCTTTAGTTCTGCGAATACGTAGGCTATACTCTAGTTTCTATTATATGTTCAGTTTTTATTAAATATGAACTTATTTTCTGAGCGAAGTTTCAGCAAAGTCAAAGTAGCGTCTATGAATTTCCATTTAAGTATCTTACTTTCATATGCACAAGAATTAATTAGCAAACAGTGTATTATTTGAAGACTATAGTATAACGATGTTTTTCAGCATTTGTTAAAATGCACAAATCAAGGGAGTCCATATTTTTGTCTCTATAATGTAAACATAATACAAACCACACAATAATATTTGATAGTATAGTAGCTATGTAACAAGCTTAAACATTAAACATATATAATAACATATAGTCACTCTACATCTTTCTCGAGGAGCATAGATTAATTACTGGCTGTATCCGCTTTATTCACACGTCATATAGAATGTAATCAGTAGTGCAGATGATTAAGAGAGAATATCAGAATATTGAGAGATATAGCATAAAAATATACTATCATTAATACAGTATCAGGAAATGCTTAAAAATAAATTAGAACGCTTAAAACTCACGTGGTGATGTAGCAATCACAGCACAGTGCATGTATCCAGGATCACAGGTTATATGTACGCTCGGCTCGTCGCAAGATGGCGCTCGTGTACTGCGATGTACTTGTTCTGCCAGAGGACCACACCAGTAGCATTGTCTTGGTTCCGTTGCTGACACCGATACTTGCATAAGATAACAATATTTTTTTAATAAATAATACTGTTGATTTAGAATGAGTTAGACATTGGAATATCCTATTTTTCAGTAATAATAATTTTAATCTTACAGCTGAGCTACATATGTATAATCTGACCTGTAGGTCGGAAGATCTGGAGGCTACTCTATTAATATATCAGCGTTTCCCCGCCTTTTAATTGCTAATCTTCTAAGATAATTATTGTTTTTTTCCGGATAGATTCAATAAAAGTAGAATAAACATGATATGGAATCGTTCAGGAATACCTCTCTGAAGAGCATAGATATAGCAGAATGTAGATATCGCATTATTATTGTTTTAATATTATTTTAATGTTTTTTAATTTTTTTTTTGTAATTATAATAATACATCGTCACGCTATATTCGTTTCGGGGTGAGCAGGGATACATTTAGGCTGTATCCACTTTGCACTTATATGCCTTGCCCAACGTGACCAGTAGCGCCACTGGTTGCCGTCTTAAGGTACTTATGATACGGGTATTTCTATTAGATGCCATGCGGGCATTCCCCCGATGTTTTTCTTCATCGGTGAGCATGTGATGCCTAAATACGTAAGTAATCTGGAAATACCCAGAGGTAAGTGCCAGGATACGAACCTACAATCGTGTACGTTGCCGCGCATGAAGACCGGTCCGTTATCCACTATGCTACTACAGCCACAACATACATTTTTTTGTACGTCCACTTTAAATATATTAAAACAGGTGGTTATATTGATCGACCTATAAAATTACTGACCGAATTAATATCATTTTGAGCTAAGTAAGCCCGTAAAATATGCCATTATTAATTTAAAAGAGCGCTCTGGCCGGCGTCAATAATTTATTCATGCGTTGCAGCTCTACACTGCTGTAGCATATGCTCTTCATGCAGGTACTGGGCTACTCAAATATGTAACTAAGGCTGGTTCCAGACTAGTGAAGTGCATTTTGTAGTTAGAAATACTCTTACGGTTTTTATGCCCGAAATAATTATTATTTTAGTTTTGTCTTAAAGACTAAGGAGTCTTTAGTCGGGACGTGTTTTGTCAAGGGACAAAACAGTGCTCGTGAACACAGTTTGTGTAGAGTGTCATAAAGTCGAAATATAGAGTCAAAATTAAAGGGCAAGACGGGGTAACAAAGCACGAACAAGAGCGTTGTTGACAACGTATTTTAATATGGTTAATATAGAAATCGAAAAAATATTGAATACGTTAAGAAATACCCAATACATATAATGTACATTATAACGACTACAAAACGCTTGAATGAAATATGGGAAGTTATTATCAGAGTCATTTGCTTTTATCGAACTTTAGGTTACGCTGTGTGTTTGCATCTATTTTGACGTCAGGGCCTGGATTTGCATTCGCCACGGTTTTAGGTCGCTGCCTATTCTGGCATGTTCGGGCATCCTCCACATTTTCCGCGTTACATTGTATGAATTAATTACTCGTTACACAAGTCTAAACCCAGCTTTAAAGCTCTTCACACGAAGGGTTAATAAATCTGGTATTGAATTGCGACGTATTCAAATATATTGGCACTTGTATTTTAATGATATATTCAGCGAGAGCGTAACATAACACTTTACTGACATTACCATATGAGTATTTCATATATTCTATTCATTATGAACTTTAGATGGTTCTAAATTGTAAGTAAGTAAAAATATTATAAACAACGTACATGAGGCTACAAATTGTAATATCATGGGAGTTGTACATCTGCAATGAAGGTCGAGTGAATATTTAATACATCATACAGGTTAAAACAGCGCGAGGGCATTTGTAAAGTGTGTTATGCCTCAGACTGTTTTTACAAATTTAATATTTTTCTAAAAAAAGATTCAAACTCTGTGGTGCAAGAGAAACAATTAATTTCCTTATCAAGGCTTTTACAACACCTATTCGGGTTTTTATAGTCACTTTCGTATGATCCTTTTGCGAATTATTTTCCGAGCGAGATATAAATAAGGATCACCCACGTATAGTTTTACATTATTAATATTATATAAAATCGGTCGGATTAAAATAAAGGTATAGCGTGATCTCTCTATAGTTAGAGCCATCATACAATAAAGCTGTCCAGTGAAAGGGTTTTCCTTTTTTCCGTAACATAGAAATAGGTATACAAACTAAATGTACTCATCTGATTAACTTAAATGGAATTTGTCATCATTACTAACATAAATGAATTTGCGGGCAATAGTTAGATTCTAATACAAATAAATGTAAATAATAAATCAGAAGTCATCATTCTAATCATTTGTAGCTAAGAGTAGACAATAATAAATCAGAAGTACTGATGTTGAACATTTATCATAAAAGTTTGTAGTTCCGGAGGCATGTAATATATTAAAACTTTGGAATATAATCTCAACTCACCACTCAGCAAGATGAAAACCGCAGTCCGTGCTAACATTTTTGACTTCCACCACAATATATTTAATTAGTTAACCATCTGAGAGACAACGTTTTATTAGTATTTACGTAATAATTACATTTTAAAATACACGTAATTAAATAAAACATATATATTTAAGGAAATATAAATAAATTACAAATATGCGGGAACAGGAAAGCCAATAAAATGTACTCAAATATAACAACATCTAATTTAAACGATTTCAAACGAGTACACATGATCTCAAAATTTTAATGACATGGTGATATGTCGATGCTGCTACGAAGCATACTTCTATCACGAAATTACCTCTTAAAATACCCTTAAAATTCAAATCTTATAAATATATATATAGAAAAAAGATCCATTTTGATATTACATTGAGACTATGATACAAATTACGACAAAGCAATAACACTCTCTAAAAAATAAATGTAAATATATTAAAAAAGAAATCAATTATCTATATATATCATTACACTTTACACAATTATCATTAAATACTTCAATAAAAATAGCAAAAAGGCGTGTTTTAAGAATATAATATTGGTGAAAATACGTTTAATTAAATTACCATGAGAACGTTACGTACATATGTAATAGCGAATGGTAGTAATTTGCTACACAGGCTACGGCGTGGCGTCTACGCGCCAACTATGTGGGCGCTGCGTCGCTTGCGGTGTAGCTTCTTCCAGTGTCATAACCATACGTCATAAATACAGAAGCGGATTCAAGTTTAAACTCATGGAAGTAAGAAATACATGGAAGATTAATGTAGAAAAAAAAATGCGTAACCGCGTGTGTTTGCGTTTGGGAGTTTGATTTGATACAGTCGCGCGGATAAAAGTGACATAACATAGTTTATGTAAGCTCGTTGACACTCATTTTGTTTTATTGGGATTTTTATATAACTCTGTAAATTCGTGATAGAAGTATGCTCCGTAGCAGCATCGGCATATTACCATGTCATTAAAATTTTGAGATCATGTGTACTCGTTTGTAATCGTTTAAATTAGATGTTGTTATATTTGAGTACATTTTATTGGCTTTCCTGTTCCCGCATATTTGTAATTTATTAATATTTCCTAATTATATATTTATAATATACAAAACAAGACATTGTCTCATAGACAACATACAAGATGTCGAAGATAAAACAGACTTTTTGGTAACAATTCACTGAAATAAGATTGATGTAACATCTATGTTACATCAATCTTATACATATAGTACATATAGTAGTCATGTCGCTTCAGCACAGTGACGTGCGTAGGGTACACAAAAGACAGGGTAGGCAGATTCACATAACAAATTTGAATATTATACAATGATAATAAATATTATATTACTTTCATAGGGAAGATAGATGGCATGAAAATGAAATAGATATGAATATAAAGGGTTCCTTTTTTTATGTTTCAATTAAAGGAATTTATTCCAGACTTATTTATCGTAAGGGCATGCAATGCTTCCATGCATCTATGGAGTGAAGGCTACTGCTTCAGCAATCTGATTACTTTATACTGGCTCATTAATAACTGGTACAATAAATGTATGTTTTTTTTTATTAGCATAGTCTATATAAGCAATAGATTATTCCGTCACAGACACTAGCCTACTGGGCTTGGCATTGCACCACCACTGATCCTGTATATTGTAGTGTTTATCTGATGTGTGTGGTGTAGAGGTTCAATAATTACTTTAATATAATAATACGAGTAACAATAAATAATAATCTTGTTATTGGAAAGAATAAACGTTGTGTTTGAACTCAGTTGTAAATGCCCTTAAATACCTTCAATTTAAATTTTTTTCGTGTATTTTACAAACACGTATTCCAAAAGCATAAACAGCCAGACCTGCTAGATATACCATACAAATATTTGTTCCGTGTGTAACATGATGATGCAGAATTCAATCGTTCAACTGCTACACCAAATGAACCTTTAATTTGCTTGCCAAGTTAATAATTTCTACAAGTTATATTTTAAACATAGACTTTATCAAAAAATTAATTATCAATAACTATTTATTTTACGAGAAAGAGGAGAAATAACTTCACAAAAATATCAGAAAATGTTTAGAAACATATTAAGCATATAAAATATATTGTAGTTTTGATTATTAGGTTTTTAATACAATAATCTGACTTTCGATTTTCATTATTCTAAAACTCAGACTTTACGATCCTACACTTAATCCGTTCCTGATACCAAACTACTTGCACACGTGTCACTAACGATAATGGCGTGTTCCGCTTATAAATTAATCACGGTTGCAGTGTAAGATATCTTCAATAATTTTAAGCGCTTATATATCGCACCCGACGTGACCAGTAGCGCAGCTAATCACCGTTCTCAAGGCACTGACACATGACATTTCTATTAGATGCCATGCGGATTTCCTCTCGATGTTTTCCTGCAGTTCTGAGTAATGGTGCCTAAGCGATACATATAAGCGCAAATAATATATCTCTGCCTAGCCCGTACATTATTTCTTATTATTACTAATATTGTAGACTATAGTGGTCAAAAATTAAAGTTACTATTATAGATTCATATTAGCATATGTATAAAGTTTTTTTAATTCTCCCATGTTTTCTTACCAAGCGAAGCGATGTTTCTGATTCAAGTTGGAAGATTTTGCACAATGTTCGTCTGTTTGTCAGAGACCTTTAACTTCTAAACCAACTAAGGTAACAATTTTTTAGGATGTAATGTACACATTACATCGGCTTTACTTTAAAGGTTTACAAAACTTTAACGTAAAGCCGATAATAATATTAATGTAATAAAAAATCATATTTCGAGGGGGCTCCATTACATGATGTAAATGTGGCCAAATTTTTTGCTTTTAATGTCGCATCTAGGGTAGCGTTGCAAGGAACATTTTAAGCAGAGTTTAATCGTTTTTTTATATTTTCTACATTAATAATGCAAAAGTGTTTGTTTTTAAACCTATTTTATACCTAGAGTCTATTATGAGAACGGATTTATTCTATATAGTTGACACGTATATTGAAGTTTAGCTTATATCTTATTATTTAACAACAAATACTGAAAACTGGCAAAAATCTATAAGAAAAGTGTTATAAGCAATACAAGTCAATTAATTAAATTAATCAATTAATTAAGTAAGCAATATTTTGGAACATTTCAAGCACGGCTTTTAAGCTGGAAGTTGTTGTTTCTATAAACAGTTTCAGTGGATTTAGATATACTTTAATAATTAAAACAATAAACACACAACCATAACTATGATATATATGTACAGATATTATTCAATGTCAATCAATTATAGGGATATGGAGTTAGAAATTCTTAAATATTACCATATCTACATAGTTATTTTCATAAGATAGAAAATAATTACCAAGAAATGATTTTAGGCTGAGATTTATGGACGCTACACCTTGACTTTTCTTAGCCTTCATTCAAAAATTACATTATTAAATTAATATCAAAGCACACGGTGTCACCGATTTCATCACATTTCCGTGTCGTTACAATCTAATAATACCACGAGGTCTCAGTTTGCCGCAAACGACTACTTTTTGTAAAATTGTGTCAAATATGTTGGTGGACTGTATCATCTGATAGTAAGCGGATAATGGCGCCTGTGAACAACTGCAACATATGAACTGTAATTTCGTTGTCGACCTTGTCATATCTATTTAAACCAGCGCATAACTTGCAACTTTTAGAACTACGTAATAAATATTACGTATTAACAGAAAATGTGTACATAATAATAAATATAAAAGTGTTAATCAAAATAACGTAGGTAACTTGCAAATTATTGTCAATGGCGGTCTCTAGTCCTGATTTCTCAATTATCATTGAAATCTAACATTATTATTCTTGTAGAGTCCGAGATGTTTGCCATATTCGGCCTTATTACCACGTTCTTTCTCTCTTCGTCAACTAAATCACACGAATTGGTTTACGAAAACTCGTTATTTAATATTACGTCCTTCTAGACATGAACTAAGCAATTTTCTTCAGTCTTGGCTGTGGAATGAATTATTTTTCATTCAGTATATACCCTGATTATTATATTGGGTTCTTTAAACGAATTGTGAAGACTTTTGAGCAAACCGGCATGGTCGTTTACTTTAAGGGTTCAATCAGTCGTATTAAATTTGCGATCAGTTTTTGAATTTTCTGTATTGAGCAGAGATGTTACTCCGACTCCGATAAGTCGGAACTTCCGATCGTTATTACACCTTCGGTTCCGACTTCGGTTCCGAAACTTTTTAATCGGAGGTATTCATCGGAGGTCACCACCACTGTTGCAGTCAATTCATTTGATTTTACTTTAGATGTTGTTGAAAGATAATATCAATTAATCAAACAATCAGTGCTACTTAATTTGTAGAAGACATTTATAAATTTAGATTTAAAAAATATGATTAAATTATTAAATTTAAAACTAAATGTACATTTAAATTTATTACTAAAAGGTTTTTTATTTTAAATTTACATTAAATTAAGTAAAATAGAAATTAACACAAAAACAACCCTGCAGCAAATTTGATTTAATTTGTTCACTGGACAATGTTCACTGGAGGATAACGGTTTCTGATATATCCAACACTTTGTGAACAACAGCTTTTATTTGCCCAAGTTAGGTCGTGTTGTGTTGTGTTGTGTTGTGTTGGGTTGTGTTGTGTTGGGTTGTGTTGTGTTGTGTTGTGATGTGTTGTGTTGACCCAACTTGATATACACCGGCGATGCGCTTGAGGAAGCGTGCCGCCCAACTTATCCAGGCGAGAGCGCTGTGTGATCCCGGGGGTTTTAGTCGGTGCAAGTCCGACAACCAAAAAGCTCCCTGAGGTCCGTCAACAATATACCCCGGGCTATAAAAAAAAACCTGATATACGCTTGGAAACAGTATCGATTCTCAACATCTGTCTACACACGAGGGAGATGTAGAGGGAAATGGATTATGCTGTTGTCAATTCAAAAGTTCTGGCTTATACTATCGAAGACATATATCAATCCTGCACCATATTAAAATGGTTTCAAATTTAAGATATAATAAATAACATATCTTCACGCTATCACGCTATGTAAGCAGACACACAATAGAGGTTTTATCCACTTTGCGCCTTAATGTCGTGGACTACGCGACCAGTAGCTCAGGTAATCGCTTTCTCACAGTACTATGAAAATGTTAATAAGAAACAGCAATTTTTATTGTCTGTGTATTTGTAAATTTATCACTTTCTAATTAAAAAGGTTCACTGAATAATGTTTTTATTTGTCCCTTAATAAAACTATTTTATTCTGCCGTCACTTGTGACTGACATTACCTCCGACTCCGATTCCGACTCCGAATGCGACTCCGATAAATCAAATTTAAAAACTCCGACTCCGACTTCGGTTCCGATAAAACTGCCTCCGTTACATCCCTAGTATTGAGCATCAGATGTCGTACTAGTCACACACTGCTTAAATATACGCTATAGTGGCTATGTTTGGTCATGATTTGTTTACTAGAATCGTAGATACAGCTTGATTTTACTTGGTCTATGCTCAATCAGCAGTTTATTATGTAAATTAATATATGTTGTTTATATATTGTAAATGAGAATGTGTTTACAGTTTGTACAATATTACTAGTTTTATTAAAATTGTTTGCATAGAAATAGTTCTTCATAGTAATCATTATTCTACGTTGGTTAAGTCATTTGATATAGTTTTTATCCGTAACATTAATAATTTAACCTTAATATAATGCACCTAATTCGACGTACCTAAATGATATGTAATATTCTTGCTACTGTAGACGACTCTGCAAGTAGGGGCTAGTTAATATGAATAGAAAATAGATGAAATACAAAAGAATCAGTAATCACAGTGACATATCTACCAACTTGCTTCTTACTAAATTTCATAATTCTAGGTCACCCTATATGTTTTAATTGCCTTACGAAAATGGTATAAACTATAAAATATATGGTTTAAGCGGACGTATCTATTAGTTTCATTGAGTTAGATATTTGATTTTTTTAAAACTACAAGAGACCTTAGACCTCAGTATTATCATATTAATTGGAAACAACCTGATACTTATTATATTGTTAGTTATTCAAAGTGATCCTATTAAGGTTCCTTTATAGCTTTTGAAATATAGAACCCTAAAAATGACTTTATTATGGCCATATTTACTGAACTAAATGCATTTGATACTGAAATTTTAATGGCTAGATTGAAATGACATGATACATTGTTTGTAGTGCATTAAAATAATCAACGTGATTGATCTACTCTAAGTGCACAAAGTTAATAAGATAGAAGGCACCTATAGTAGCAGATTAAAATTGCTGATGTCTTTAATATTTTTTAGGTTATAAATGAATAAGTCATCACAATTTATTAGTTAAAGGTAAGTTGACTGGGATAATATAGTTTAACGTTATTTACAAAAGGGCAATTTGTAAATAAATTATTTTAACCAGTTTTCAAATAATAGGTATATTTTTACAATTATAAAAGTTTCTTAATTATCATACATTTCATTCCATGATATTAGTTAACCAATATTTTATCTTTACTGAGTGCAGTATTTTATTTTCAGACAACCATTTTCTCGGTTGTTTTCCTTCACATAAAGAAACTTCTAAGAAAATAAGATCGCTCTTTGGAAAATACGGTCGTGTAGGGACAATAAATTGAAGCATGAATAAACACTCCACGAAATAGATTACCTATTATAGTAGATCCTGTGTTTTAAACGCCTTTTGAAGTTTTGTTATTATCTCTTTTACACTGGAAACCGATTTATATATATTTTAATGTAATATTGTGATTAATTCAAATATTTGGAATTATTACTGTGTGTATTCTACCAACTTTTTTTAATCGTGCTGCCTGTATAACTTTCAGCTTTTTTGGAATATGCTCCATATAAAACTATATAAAAAATCGCTTCACCATGTGCCGGCCACTGCAGCGGGCTACTGTTGATTCATTCGATATATTATTGCCTTGCAGCTACTGTCAGAATCCTAATTGTACCTTTAGGTATATGTTTTTAACACTAGGTTTACGGACGTTTCTTTTATACGCAATTCTACGAATACGCGTCACGCATTAATAGAGATAGGTATATCATATAGAAACTTAAATATTACAACAGGTGTGAAGAAAATAAATAACAATATACATTTGCTTCGTTCAATGGATAATAGTCAATAGAAAAGATAAAATAAAAATGCGAATGGTTTTTGTAATTTTCCATTTAAGATACAAAATTTTTTTTTTTTTTTTGGTTTCTCGGGGGAAAATCCTGCATAGGACCATCAGGGCCGCTGTGAGGGCAGCAACCCCGGTGTGTCAGACTCCTACTGACTAAAAACCCCCGGGGTGTCCCTCTAATCGCTCCACCCGAGCCTGGGAAACCAAATTCATCCAGACGCCCGGAGAGCGAAATGCCTTGTCGAGGCTGCCTCTCTGGGAGGGGTGGGGGTAAAGAGCCCACCCTTCCAATACCTATCTCACAGGCGGCGCGCCGGACTCTGCACACCGCCACCCTCTCATCCGGACAGCAGACTCCCTCAAGTCTACTGCCCGGCTATTGTCACCGGGGGATGTCGCGCTCGCTCTGAGCGAACGCATCCCTCCGGCGACGGTGCCTTGGCCGCCGAATAGCCAGAGAAGATGTTCGCTCTCTGACCCTTTCGGCGGCCTCCTTCTGCTTCATCACAACCTCGCAGAAGGCTGTGACTTCTCGCCATGCCTCTTCGCTGCCGACCATGGCTTTTACCACCACTGGCAGCGAGAGGTCGTCCCCAATGCGGTCCTGAAGGACCTTCCTATCTTCAGCCCAAGCTGAGCACACCTGAAGCGTGTGCTGCGCCGTGTCCTCGGGGCTCCCACACTCGTGACATTCCGCCGTAAGCTCTCCTCCGGACACCCGCCACCGGTGACGGCCAAAACTACCGTGACCTGTGAGGATCTGGGTGAGCCGAAAGGAGAGCGCGCCGTGTTTTCTGTCCAGCCACGAGTGTAAGACAGGGCGCACCGCCTCAATTGTCCGAAGACCGGCGCTAGGTTGCTCCAGCCTGGACTGCCAATCCCTCACGGCCTGGTCCTGGAGAAGGACCCTCTGCCTCCGAATCTCCGTGGGGGCCGGCCGCAGTCCCCTGGCTCGCTTCTCCTCGCACCATCTGTAGAGGGTTGCGAGGGTTCGTGCGTCGAGATCCCACGGCACGGACCCCGCTAGTGCACACGCCGCCTCGTGCGATACGGAGCTGTATCCCCGGATGGCTCTTATCGCCAACACCCTTTGGGGACGGCGTAGAAGGGCGGTATTATGGCGGTTGAGAGCCTCCGCCCACACTGGGGCACCATACAGCCCCATGGAGCGCACGGCTTGGAGATAGAGCCTTCTGCTGGAGGCATTGGGTCCCTTCTGATTGGGCATTATGCGGCTCAAGGGTCCTGCCATTGCCCTCACCCTAGGCATCAGACTCTGGAAATGGGCGTTAAAATTCCAGCGACTGTCCAGTACGAGCCCTAAGTACTTTATCGTGGACCCCACACCGATGCGTATTCCACTTACGACAATGTGGGCATCGGATGGAGTCGCACGGCGCGGTCCGTGAAAGAGAATAGCCTCAGATTTACCGAGAGCCACCTCCAACCCTAGGTCCCTAATCCGACGGACCACGTGAGCCGTTCCAGCAGTCGCTAGGATAGCCGTTTGCCGGTAATCGTCTCCGCGGGCCATGACGAGGGTGTCGTCGGCGTAACACACGACCTCGACTCCCCGTAAATTGACCCCACGGATGACATAGTCATAGCCGATGTTCCACAGGAGCGGCCCAAGAACTGACCCCTGTGGAACACCGCACGTCACGTCATACCTTTCCCAGTCGTTTCGCCCCGGGTACACGACTGTGCGCTCTGACAGGTACGCCACTATAACCCGGCGGAGGTAGAGCGGCACCCTGTGGTATAAGAGGGCTTCATGGATTCTACACCAGGGCAAAGTGTTGAAGGCGTTGGCGATGTCGAGAGACACCGCCAAAACAACGCCGCCCTGGGAAACCACTTGTTGGGCCCTGTCCCGGACCCGCAGGATCGCATCCACCGTTGATCGACCTCCGCGAAAGCCGTACTGATTTTCCGAGAGGTCCGGTCCTACCTCTCTAAGGTGTGCCACCAGCCGGGTAGCCACCACTCGTTCAAACAGCTTAGCGACCTCGTCTAGCAGCACAATCGGTCGGTACGCTGAGGGGGACTCTTCAGGTCTCCCGTCCTTCTTAAGGAGGACCAGTCGGCCTGTCTTCCACCGCGTCCACCGCGTCGAACATTCTCCTCAGTCGGGGCCCAAGGGGATCGAGGGCTAAGGCCCAGATGCGTCCATGAACGCCATCGAGGCCAGGAGCACTTTTTTTGGCCCGGAGCTTTAGGACCACCATCCCGAGTTCCTCGCTAGTTACCAGCGGCGCTTCTGCTTCAAGTCCTATACAGGTAGCTGCGGGCAACTTCATCAAGGGGGTTAGGTGGTCGGACCCCTGGGGGAAGAGGGTTCTTACGATTTCCCTCACTAGGTGGGACTGGAGACTCTGCGTTACCGGGGGAGTCCATGTCCGCATTTTGTTGCGCACGAGCATGTAAGGTTTCCCCCACGGGTCGCTGTTGAGCGTCTCCAGGAACTCTCCCCTAGCTCGCTCGATAGATTCCCCAATAGCTGCCCGCAGCGCCTTTCTCAAATCCCGGTAAGAGGCGTACAGGCGATCCTCCTCCTCCTGATCTCGCCACCGCCTCCTACGGTAACGGGTGTATTGGCGCCTTCTCGCAATACACTCTCTGCGAAGCAGCGCCACCTCCTCGTTCCACCAGTAGACTTGCTTCCTAGTGGGATGTCTACTGGTGCGGGACATGGAGAAGTCACAAATGTGTTTCATGGCTCTCCGCCACCAGGCGTCCTCTTCCTCGATGTCCACCGGCCCCTCCGGTACGGGGAGCCATGCCTAAACTGTTGATGCCTCCTCGAGCCTTTCCATGTCGAGGCTGCGGAGTTTCCATTGGAGATATCCCCCGGTGTGAACACAACCGGGTACTATCACTTCCCCGCTGGCGGTGGTGATCTCGTACAGGATGTACCTATGGTCGGAGAGGGTCTCTGTATTCTCCGACACTCTCCAACGCCTGATGCGCTCCGACAGAGTCTGACTGGCAAATGAGACATCAACAATCGACCCTCCGTTAAAGCGAACGCAGGTGTTGTTCGAACCCCGATTCAATACGACGAGGCCGGTTGCTACTAACCACTCTTCTAGAGCCTCGCCCCGGGCATTCGTGGTCGGACACCCCCACGCCGATGACTTGGCGTTAAAGTCCCCAGAGACTAGAACGGGACGGGGGTAACACCGTCCCACGGAAGCCCCGAGTTGACCCAGGAAATTCTCAAACTCCAGCATGGGCCTGTTTGGGGAGAAGTAAACGGAGACAACCACTATATCCCCCAGTCGCACCAATACGAAACCATTCCCTCTCTGGACGTTCCCAAAAGGGGGTGCGCCAGCTACTGCTTTGCGGATGATCATGGCTGAGTCCGTTTGGTCCCCCACACAGTCTGAGCTGTTGGGGGGGACAAAGTACGGCTCAGACACGATTCCTATACTTATCCCCCACTCCACCATGGTCTGAGAAAGAAGATTCTGAGCCCTGGCGGAGTGATTGGCGTTCACTTGGATGATTTTGTATGGGTGCGACCGATCCATTACGTGATCATCTCGTTTTCCTCCCCGGTCGCAATGTCTTGCGCCGGCTGGCTTGTCTGGATCATGGCTGAGGCCGGATCTGACTTGCCCCTCCTTTTTCGCAGTGGTCTGTTCGCCACGGCACAACCTTTGCCACCGATTTTGTGAGCTGCCGGTTTTTTGGCGTCAGCGCAAACCGAGCAGTTGGGTTTCTCGGAGCACTCCTTGGCTCTGTGCCCCGTTCGACTGCAGTTGTAGCATTGGCCGGTCCGGTCCGTTGCCGAAGTACACAGGGCCCGTACATGCCCCGGCTCCATGCACCTAAAACAGCGTAGCACTCTAGGCTGCAAAAGTCGGACTTGCACATACGTCCATCCGACCAGCACCCTTCTTTCATCCACCACCTTCATCGCAGCCGCGACCGGGAGGCTGAGCCACAGCGCACCCACCCCATTAGGGCTCTGACGAATTTCGCCCGCCCTAATTTCATTCTCAGAACACTCACCTGTGCGGGACACAGCCTGGATGATTTCTTCCTTAGAAATGGAGTCATCCAGACCCGAGACTATAATGTCAGCCCTTTTTACAGGCCGAACAACCCTGGCTACGTCCTCGCCAAGGAACTGCTGCAGTTCCCTGGCAAGACTATCCGCCTTTTCACAGCTCGTGGCACCGGGGATTCGGATAATGCGGCCTCCAGTGGCGGTATTCCGGACTCGAACGTATTCTATACCGAGGTTCGGGAGAGCAATGGTCTGCCGCGCCTTCTTCATCACCTCTGCATAGCTTATGCCTCTCTCTAGGGCCTCCGGGATAATGGTCACTGTGACCGCAGTGTCCCGGGGTGGCCGCAGCTTTTGCTGCTTCTTTTTGGCGGACTTCTTCGCCTTTTTTTTCCTTTGAGGAGCGAGGGGCTTTGAAGTAGGCTTCGCAGCTTTAGCCCTCTTCGGCTTGCCATCCTTGCCGGCTACTTTCCACCCCTTTTCAACTGGCTCAGGAGCACGCGTCTGTGGGTGGATTACTGGCTGGGGAACTTCGGTGGGTGGAATCATTCTCGTCTTCTTGCCCTTTCCCTTTCCCTTTCCTTGTGATTTGGGGTTGGGATTGGGGTTTGCCGGGGCAGTACACGTCCGCTCAGATAACCCGACTTCATCGGGCGCGGCGGAGTGGTGCGCTCGCGGCTCATAGTAGGGCTGTTGCTGCTCCCTCTTTTTATCGGCGGTCAGCGGTGGCCGGACATGCTTCTCTGGAAGCAGGCGGTCTTGCAAGCCGTCAACTTTTGCGTCCATACGCGCAAACATCATTGGACCCACCTGGTCCACCACCAACCGTATCAGATCCTCGGTCGGTAAATGTGAACCTGGTGAGAGGGAGGTGCTTTTCGACGCCTGGGCCGCTATGAGCTGGTCGACTTTGGATGTTGTGGCCGCCAGCTCTCTGCGGAGGCTGTCGATCTCTCCCTTCTGCCGTTCGTTGATTGTACGAAGTCTCTGCGTCTCCTCCGTGGCTGTGGATTGGAGGAGAGTCTCAAATGCCTTAGTGAGGTCCCTGACGGCGTTGTTCAGGGATTTGACATAGGTCCCCTTGAGGTTCTTAGATTTGGAGGCCACCATGCCCACCAACCCAAGATTAGCCTTGATTACCTCAATGGGGTCACTTAAATCTGCAAGTAGGGCTACGTCGCTTGCAGATGACTCCGAATTATGAGTCCGGCTCTTTCTTCTGATGCGTCAAATTGACGCGTCCCGTAAATCTAGTGTTAATAGGCACCTATACCTTTCGAATGTAGGATTTGTAATTAATGTTTTTCCAAAGTCGTTTTAACAGAAGCGAATGCGGATACCTTCTTAAGTGTAAGTTTCACAGAAACAGAAGCAAAGGTGAAGTATTATTTTATAATAAAAAAAAATCCTAAATATAATTATCGCATAAACATAAAATTAAACATTTTTTCATGAGTAATGAAATTAAACGTTTTTTCAACCTGTCTTTAAGCTAGACACGATATTAGAATTTTCAAATATATTTTCATGTCGAATCATCAATTTAATAAAAAAATAATCTTTATAAAAATATTACTGCAATGTATCAAACATTAAGTAAACAAAACTGAAGAGAAGATTTTGTAATACCATGATTTCTCCGTGAACTTTATATTGCTTTAATATTTCCTTGTAAAAACACGCAGGTTTGTTTTGTCAGTATTTTGCCCTTTTAGTATTTTGATTTGTTATTTGTGTTTTTTTGGCTTGCCATAATGATGTTGTGATCTTGTAATCGTGTGAGCAAATATTAACTAGAAACATGTTCTCTAACGGCAGCACGCCGTTATATTTCCGCACAAAAATTTACGGATGTTGAGTTTTTATTTAATGCGGAATTTCCGAAGTTGCGGATGCGGAGGTCCGTATAACCCGTAATCATGCTTATGTATGAATAGTTTTATTTTTTCGCGGATTAGAAATATGAAAAGAATGAATTAAAATAAACTATTTTCAAATAGTACGTTGCTTGTAACTTTGAGTCCTATTAAATTATGTTCTTAAATAGATCGGTGTAAGATGTAGGCAGAGATAGGCAAAATGTAATCTGAATAAAGATTAACGATTTCAAAATGTAGTCATAATTTTAATTTTCTTGCTTTGTAATCATGATTAAATTCATTTGAAACATTAAAAAATCATAAATGTGTATGTAATCTGGGATTCTGTACTGTTTAAAACATAGATGTGCAAAATGCAGCCATGTTAATGGTAAAAAACGTAAAATGTAATCGTAATAATTTTTAATAATCTGATTACATTTTGCTCATCTATAGATGTAGGTAAATGGAGAAAACTCAGAACAAATCAGGCTTTGTGTGGAGATATAGGTCATCGGTGCATCAGCCGTACAATCTGCAATGCGGCGACATTATAGGATAACCGCGATGAAATTTTTATAACCTGCTTACTCACAAACTGTTGAAATTTCATGGCGAGTTATAATAAGGTATTTCGCTGTTCAAAGCAATATTTATTTTTAACTAGTTAAGTTGTATGATAATATATTTATGATGAAAACGCATTTGAATAAGATCAGTATAAATCTAAATAACTTGTGCACGCGACTTCGTCATCTTTTAATATTAGAAATTAAAACAAATACATTCCTGCATTTATTTGGTAGATTTGGGTCTTGTGCTTATATAGTCTATTTGTATCTTCGATTATGTTGTAGTATATTTTTTGTAAAGAAGATCTTTTTAATTACAATTGTCAAATTACCTTATTACCAATATTGCTTATAAATGATGATAGTGTCGCTGTGAATGATTAATTTCCTCGAAACAAAGGCTTGTCAAAGTAATAACTAAGAACATCAATAAACTCTAAAACACAGGGACACTATTGATGTGCTTATGAAATTGCTGTATTTTTAGTAGGCTATTTTGATGTGTTTAAACTAATATTATAAAGAGGTTTTATTTATTTGTTTGTATGTGAGAGGTTATCCTCGAAACTATGCATTCGATTAGAAAAATATTAACCAATATTTAGAATGGTCATTCACAGCGGTCAAATCCATGTACTATTATTATCCCGTTCTCATGCAAAACGGGAATCCCACGTGAGCGGAGTCGCGAGTAGAGGCTAATGTAAAATAACGTGAATAATAAAAAATGTTAACAGTTGTGATAGCTTTTCATATTTTTCAATAAAAGTTTTATTAACGACCTTTAAACTTATTGAATGTGATGGATTATAATTAAAACATGTATTATTATATTATAGGTTTTTCAGCTGTTTTTCACAGTGGGGTGAAGATCTATACAAAAAAGAGTAATTTATCGAGATTTCTCTCAGCAGCCTCCGACGGTATCAAATGAAGATGGAATGCAAACTTGCCAAGCTCTCTAATAAATCTTCCCGTGTAACTTTGTTCGATTGTTACTTATAAATAATGGCAATCCAAATATATTTTGTTGAAATAAATCATATCGACAGGTTTTTTCGATATTTTTTTTAAATGTATATTCCTTCTTCAAATTTGGATCATCTCATCATTTAATATGGTTTTATTATGATTAAGATTAACTGATTATAATAAAGATTGAATATATCCATGACTACTCTTACTGATTACATTAGGTTAGTTAGAATAAAAACAGACAACATTTTAGAGAGAAAGGCAACAGCGATGAATGGTGGAACATAAAATAATTTAGTCGTAATAAGACGATGAATGATAACTCGGTGCGAGCGTGATTGCATAGCAATGTGGAGGGTGCGTTAGATTGGCCGTGAACTTGTCAGTCGGTCAGTGTGTGGCGGATTATCGCAATAATGCACTGGCCCATTTAGCGCCCCTCCTCTGACTATTCCTTAGTCTAAAAATACAATTGCTCAGTTATGAATTTATGGCCTATCTTCACATAATGCCGCATTAAGCCTGCGTGAGTTACCTAAGAAATTGTATCAAGAGACCCTTGGTTTGCAATATAGTTAAAAAAAGTGTTAAAAACATTTTTTTAATGTAAATAAGTAAAATTATTATAACACTTTTAAAATAGTTTCTTTCCGAAAAATATTTTAAGATATATGTATGAGTGCGGTTTCGGTGGCAATTACTACACTTGTGTAGTACGCTCCTAATGCGACACCGCCTTCAAATCATGTGTGGCAATTCATGCTCTTTTAGCTCATAAATATTTTAAATAATAATACTGTAAATTATTTCTTTCTAATTATAACAACAAAACTTATAAAAATTAAACAAAAAATTGAGATGTAAGCTGCCAAAGCTCTGGTATTATAAAATAGTTTCCGCTATCTTGTTGTAATTTTTTAACAATCAAAACAAGATTTATCGTATCACTTATCTGATTTAGCCATATAGTCATTACTTTTAAACTTTCGCCAGATTAGTACAGGGTAAAATTTTTATATTGATAGAGATTCTAATAAAATAAAACAAATTTAGTAAAATACTTAATATTATATATTTGTAAATAATGTACCTATTGTAATTTTAGTGCTAGTCAAATTACGAGTTATTTATTAATATAATATTTCATTATTCTGCTTGGATTTTCAGGTACCCGTCCCATTGTGTCGCGACAATATATGGATATAAATATAATATGTACGTGGTACGTGTAATGACTGGATCGACATGTATCAAGTGTGATCGGATTTTCTAATTCCATAGAAATTCTTCAAAAGTTGGATGTATTCAAAACATTCTAATTGAAGTACTTTACACTTCGATAATACTCTTACATTAAAATGTAAGTTAGAATAAAAGTTATGTATAAACTATCCAACATACGTAAAAAACGGTCCGGAGAAGGGTAAAGTAGTTTTAAAGGTTATTTTGCTAAACGATGAATTAACATTTGAGTGGTTCGTAAGTGTCGAGAGAAGTAGTGTTCAATTAGTTGTCTCTCAAGAACTCATTCAACGTTTTTTGAATTGTTGTTCTCAAACATTTATGATAAATAGATTTCTATTTTTCCTATGTCTTCTACATATATACAACTCGTTTCATATACCTTCCAGTTAAATATACCTGTGGTATTATTTGACATGAATAGATGTCCTTATATTTTAACTGTAGTTTTTAATAGATAACCTAAGCTTATCCTTATAATTCCATGTCAGGCCATCTGTCCATGTGAATGGAAAGTCAATATTGACCCAAGTCTGGTGCCATCTCTTTTTTAAATATTCAAACCTGAATTCGTGAAATTTTGAAACGGACACATAGAGATACATTTTAATATGAGGTGAAATTCAAATCCGTGGCGCATCTTATTTTGTGTTGACTTTCTTTTATAAAGTAATTGCATGTAATTAATACAAGAATCAGGAAAACAGGAAAGTTAAGTATGTGCTACGATACAATTTAATAAGAATTGTTATATCAGACCCAAAGTTAAACGAAGTCAATTTGTAATCCGGACTTTTGGCATTTAAATTTGTAAATTTGAGTTAAACTCAAAATATTAGGCTACCCTTTATTTGAAACTAATTTATTCAGCTTTAAACAAACTAAATAAATTACTATACGAAGTAAGTTGATCCTACTGGGAATTTTATTGAACGTTTGCAATTTTTGGATAGGCACAACGTAATGGAAGCAGAAATAAGATCAAAATATTTGTTTTATGTAATTAATAGGCCCACTGATGAAATCCTTATGGATCGAATTAAATTATTGATTGAATAAAGAACGACGAATTTCTATACAAACATCAAACCCTTTTTTTACTCCTGAGGAAGTCGATTTTCCAAACATTTATTAGATATTTATTTTTCCCTTTGTAATTATTAGTCCTTATCCCATCTTTCATAGTTGTTATATAAAAAAATAATAAAACTAGTGAAAATCATAAAAAAACTTCATTTCACCATTCGGGGTTGAAATTTCAAAAAAGGAAAATATTTAATTCAATTTATTTCCAAAGTGTTATCCTAGTACGAAGTCTTGCACCACTAACTTAATTGATACCAAAGTTACATATAAACTTCAACCACGTATTTGACCTCTTAGGGGCTTAAATTTTCAAAAATCCGTCCCTAGTTTTACCTACACCTTAAAACAAACTTACATGTCAAATTTTCCAATCTTTCATGATTTAGTTATTCAGTGACTTACGCTTTTTATAAATATTACAGATTTGCGCCTGCGACTTTTTTCACGTGGAAGTAGCACTTTTGTAATGATAAAAATGATTTCAAGCTGAAATCTATTTTCTTATAACAATTATTGCTGGTGTACTTGGCTTCGCTTCGGGACTAGATATCCGGTTTTTATATTGTTGGAATATAAAATATAGCTTTACGCATTATCCAATACTACGTAGTACGAATATAAACGATAAGAAATTAAATATATTTACAATACACATCGGAACTACCTACTAAAGAGCCTCTAAAATCATTGCAGCTGAATTTAATATTTTAAAGAGGATATCCTTGCTCTTAAATAATATTCGTCCTCTTAACGACTGGTAAGATATTACAACGATTATTTTTAACATAGTAAAACTATATATCCGTTTAGAGTGTTCCCAGAAATGAACGTTATAAAAGCTAAAGTTGTTCATTTGTTTTCTCTACATCTCTATTAGTACAAATGGGTTGATGTATCGCATTCCGCTCTGATTGTTAACTACCATATCCCGGGAATGCATGTTATTTATAGGAAAATACACATCAGATTTTATCGAATTTAATGTTTAAAAAGTTTAGGGTAAAAATATCTTTTGATATATAAACATTTTGAAAATGATATAAGGATTAAATTGAGAATAATTCAAAGATCCAGCGAAAGAAATAAGATTATGTTTTCAGATTGTAGAAATATAAATTAAATAGACGGAGTGAATAGACATTTCATTGTTATCCTATTCCCATTCATCTTTTGTATATTTTAGTGTTGCGCTTCAAGATTATTATTGTGATAGTACTGGCTTATTAATAGATGTAAAATAATTTGTCACCAGCTAAACCCACCACAAAATCCCGCAAGAAAACCCAATTCACTCCGCCCTATTTTAATGCGAAGTTGACATCTTTAGAATAAGTTTAAAGCGGTTGAATGATATTATAACATAAAATATATAAAATCTCACGTTCATCTTATTGTTATTACAAAAAATAGTAAATTGGGCGAATGTTCTGAAGAGTTATTTAATCTTGTTCCACCTTCTCCCTTACATAACAGAACACGCGCGTGGGCTTATAGAGTCACGGCTATACGGAAACTCACATCTCGTCTAGGACTAAAGTTCTCTAACTCTTACATTCCCCGTGTACGAATCTCGTACATAACTGGCAACACATTATTTATGGCCAATTGGCCGTTTCTAGATCAATAGACAACATCTGTCAAATAGAGTATAAGCCGTAGCTATTGTACGTGCATTAATAAATATTCTATTAAAATTATACTATTATAAAATACAGTCCATTATTTTATGTTCTACTCATTATAAGAATACCAGCGAAGAGTGGAACATCTGGTCCTTTGAACCGAAAAAAGAAAATTTGCAGATTACACACAGGTCAGTCTAACTGCCATTTTTTTTTTAAACAGAAAAAAGTAACGAGAAATTTCTCGATCAAATATGAGCGAGTTGAGGAAATTGCTCATAAATAGACGCCAGTGCAAGGCCACTATTACAAGAATAGAGAATTATGTTGCGGAAAACGCCACCAGTGATGATATGGATATACCACTTCTGGAAGTAAAGAGGGAATGCCTTATAAAAGCGTTCAGCGACTACACAAATGCAAACTTGGACATACAGGCCGAGGATGCGTCCGACAAAGAGGATTACGGTATTATGGAAGACAAATATTGTATATTATTAGCTAGTATAAATAAACTTATCAGTTCTCAGGATAGAAACACCAATAGTAACAGCTCGAAGGAAAGGTTCCAAAGGCTACCACGCGTAAAAATAAGGACATTTACGGGTATGCTAAGCGATTATTATCCGTTTATTAATATGTTCAACTCCGTGGTACATAACAATGATCAAATATCCAACTGTGATAAATTTTACTACCTTACAACATTTTTGTTGGGGGAGCCTCTCGAGGCAATTAAACATCTACCCTTAACTAGCGAAAATTATTCCGTTGCATTAACAATACTAGCACAAAGATATGATAATAAAGCAAGAGCTATAATACACCATGTCAACGCTATTTTGGATATTCCTCATATTAAAAAAGGCACAAGTGAAGCCATACGTCACCTGCTATGTACTATTAGGCAGCATTTGGGCGCGCTAGGCAATCTCGACCAGTCAGTCGACAACTGGGAAGCATTATTATTTTGCATTATAAGGAGAAAACTAGATCACGAAACTCTGCAAGCATTCAATTTAACGATAGACAACAAAATTATACCGAAGTTTCAAACTTTCCTCGAGTTTTTGGAGCAACAGGCCTCTGCAAAGGAGTCCACACTTGAACCTGAGGGTGATTCAAACATGAAGCTAAAAAGAATAACCTGTAACATCACTCGCACTAATAATAAGTACAAAAAGTGTAAGTATTGTCATACACACAATCACCCATTGTTTTTATGCCAGAAGTTCAAGTTGGATACCTATCAGAAAAGAATTAATTTCATTACAGATAATAAATGTTGTACTATTTGTTTAAATATCCATCCAAAAATGTGTAAATTTAATTTTAAATGTAAAATCTGCAAATCTGACCACAATACATTGTTGCATAACCCTGAACAAGAATCAATTAATATAGACAGAAGTTCATTAGAGTTAAATAGTCCAAAAGTAGGATTATTATGCAACAGTTACAACGAAATTCTGCTGCCCACTGTTTTAGTAAAATTAAAAAATAAAAATAATGAGTTTATTAAGGCCAGAGCATTGTTGGACTCAGGCAGTCAAATTTCCCTGATTTCATCTCAACTTGCAAATCAAATTTTATGTGAATCATCCATTGAAAATAGCACTATAATTGGAATATGTAATAACTTTAATAGTATTAAGGAAAATGTTAAATTTACTGTTTACTCAAGTATAAATAATTATAAAATTAATATAAGTTGTAGTGTTGTTAAGAAAATTACAGAGGATTTACCACAATTCAATATTTTAAGAAAAAAGTTAAATTTGCCGAACAATATAAAGTTAGCCGATGAACAGTTTGACATTCCATCACCTATTGATATTTTGCTTGGGTGTGATGTGTTTTTCCAGGCACTACTACATTGCTCAAGGCCTCTCAGCTATACTAACCATATTCCTGGCCCATTTTTAACAAATACACAGTTTGGTTATGTTGTAGCTGGTTCGATTCCGGCACAAACATCATATAACAAAGTTAGTTGTTTGTCAATTAATAACGATGAGGTGAGTCAGTTTTATTCAAACACAGATCAGCGTGAGATTTATAACAATTTAAGTAATTTTTGGGAATTAGAAAAAGTACCAGAAATTTATAAAGAATCAGTTTCAGAAAATCAGCTTGCCGAAGAGATTTTTCAAAATTCTATTACTTTAAAAAGTAACCGTTTTCAAGTTGCTTTGCCTTTAAAACGGCCTTTATATGAATTATATCTTGGTGATTCATTGTATTCTGCATTACAGCGTTTTTACAATTTAGAAAAAAGATTAATAAAGGATAGTGAGCTTTATCAAAAATATAAAATTTTTATATCTGAATACATAGAAAATGGACATGCAGATTATTATGATATTTCTAAATACAACTTTGAAAAGGAGTCAATTTATTTTTTGCCACATCATCCAGTATTTAATGAAAATAGTAAAACCACTAGTATGAGAGTAGTTTTTGATGGCAGTATGTTAACAAAAAACAATATTTCATTGAATGATGCATTATTAAATGGCCCTATTGTACAGAATGAATTATTTGACATATTAATATTATTTAGATTTCCAACTTATATTTTAATTGCTGATATCAAACAAATGTTTAGACAAATACTTGTAGAACCTAAATATAGAGCACTTCAAAACATACTTTGGAGAAATAACCCGAACGATTCCATATCCTGTTTACAATTAAAAACAGTAACATACGGTTTGAAATCTTCTTCTTATCTTGCCACTAGGTGTCTCTTAGAGTTGGTTAAAAGGTTTTCATGTATTTATCCTTTGGGTGCAGATGTATTGCAAAATAATACATATGTGGATGACATTCATACTGGCAGCGATAATATTGAAACTTTATTAAAAATAAAAGACCAATTAATTGCATTATTGAAGTTAGGTGGTTTTGAACTGCATAAATGGTGTGCGAATAATCCAAAATTATTAAAAGACATTCCACTTGAAAAACAAAATTTAAATGATATTGAAATAAACAGGGATGTGTATGTTAAAACTCTTGGCTTGCGTTATAATGTAAAATTAGATAGTTTCTATATAAATTGTCCTGTAACTGAAATTCAACAAAAATACACTAGGAGACAAGTGTTATCTTCCATTAGTAAATTTTTTGACCCACTAGGGCTAGTAGGTCCACTTTTTGTATGGTCAAAGATTATTTTACAGAAAATATGCAAATTAAACTTATCATGGGATCAGGAACTTCCTGATGATCTAAATAAAGAATGGAAAGACTTTGCTTTCAGCTTAATTGAAATGTCAAAAATAAAAATAAGTAGACATATTAGTGCATCAAAGGCAAAAAAGTTTGAGTTAGTCGGATTTGCTGATGCTTCCAATAAGGCATACGGATGTTGCTTGTATTTAAGAGTTTTTCATAATAATAATAGTGTAACCTTAGACTTGCTTTGTTCAAAATCGCGAATTTGCCCAATTAAAAAAGAATTAAGTACACCTAGACTTGAACTCAATAGTGCTTTATTATTGTCCATTATGGCAAGGCGTTTGCATGATATTATTAAACAAAAATTTGAGGTTAATATTTATTTATATTCAGACTCTAATATTGTGTTAGCATGGCTTAACATGGAACCGATGAAACTGCAAGCTTATGTAGCTAATAGGGTTACTAAAATCAAAGAATTAACTTCTAGCTATAGCTGGTCATATATTAATACTACAGATAATCCTGCTGATTGTATATCAAGAGGTATCAAGCCTCATTTATTACAAAATCATACATTATGGTGGCATGGACCTATGTTCATGCATAATTGTAATTTTAAACATTCTACTGAATTAATATACATGCAAAATGATTTACCAGAGTTAAAAAACATAACAACATGTAATATTGGTCAAAAAATTATACCCTTAGAGTTTTTTACTAGATTTTCTGATATTGACAAGATGAAAAGAATTATGGCATATGTTTTTAGATTTGTGAATAATTGTAAACTTAAAAAAGGAGATAGGGTTATATGCAATTTGTTGCCCAAAGAGATAGAAAATGCTTTTAAAATTATAATTAGATGTGATCAAAATCAAGGCTATAGCACAGAAATTGCATCTTTAAAATCCAAGCACCCAGTGAAAGGATCTTTGAGTTCTTTGAACCCCTTTTTAGATAGTGAAAATATTTTGAGAGTTGGAGGAAGATTACAAAATTCCACACTTCCATTTCATCAAAAACATCCTATAATACTTGTCAAAAGGTCTAGAATTACTCATTTAATAATATTGAAAGAGCATCAAAACTTAATGCATGCTGGACAAAAACTTATTTTGTGTAATTTAAATCAAAATTTTTGGTTAATTAACGGTATTAGAGAAATAAAGCATGTAATCCATAGGTGTGTCAAATGTTTTAAACTAAAGGCAAAAAATTTAACTCAATTAATGGGTTCATTACCTGCACAAAGAGTGAAGGTTTCTAGAGTATTTAATACAGTAGGCATAGATTATGCAGGACCGTTTGATATAAAATTTGCTAGAGTTAGAAAACCAGTTATTGTAAAATCTTATGTTTTAATATTTGTTTGTTTTGTAACCAAGGCTATACATATTGAATTGGCATCTGATATGAGCACAAATAATTTCTTAAATTGTTTAAAAAGGTTTATTAGTCGCAGAAATAAACCATCACAAATATTTTGTGATAATGCATCTACTTTTAGATGTGCTAATTCTAATCTGCAAGAGCTCTATAAGCTTCAATCTTCCTCAGACCATCAATATACTGTAGGAAGTTATACAGCCAAAGAAGGCATTGAATTTAAATTTATACCATCTTATAGTCCTGTGTTTGCAGGCCTCTGGGAAGCCGGAGTAAAATCTATTAAGTATCATTTAAAGCGTGTTGTAGGTAACAATGTGCTTACATATGAGGAGCTCAATACAGTTCTCATACAAATCGAGGGTATTCTAAATTCTAGGCCCCTATGTCCTATGTCGTCTGATCCAGATGATATGTCTTATTTGACCCCAGGCCATTTCTTGACTGGAGCTCCACTGACATGTCATCCGGAACCAGACGTTACTGATATTCAAGTTGGTCGTTTATCATTTTGGAAATTATGTACACAAATGCAGCAGAATTATTTTAAACAGTGGCAAAAGCAATATTTAACTCAGTTGCAAAACAGACCAAAGTGGAAGACAGACCAACCAAACATTAATGTAGGGACTCTAGTTTTGTTAAAAAATGTAAATGTTAAACCATTTAATTGGCCTTTAGGCAGAGTAGTAAAGGTGTACCCAGGTATTGATAAAAAGGTTAGGGCATTTGATATTAAAACCTCAACTGGTCATATTATGAGAACCAGTGTAACAAAGGTGTGTCCTCTTCCTATTTATGATTAACAATTATGATCAATAATTATGATATTTATTAAGTATTATCTATGATACTTTTAAATAAATTAAAAAATGATGCTTAGAAGGAATTTAATCATATAAATGTTATAAGATTAGTTGAGAATTACTTTTGTTTTTAGTTGATTAATCTAATTGTAATCAGAACTTAAGAATTACTTTTATTTTGTGTTCTTTTGATTTACTAATTTCAAATTTCGTAACTGATTACTATGATTACAGAAAAATGTAACTTGAATAAAACTTTAATTTTGTTGTGTTTTATTTTACACGTAAGCTAGATTAAGTTTTCTCTATTAATTGCAATATAAAATAAGCATCAATTGTAATATAAAATAGTGTTCTATACACTGTTTAAAAAATACATTGTTTTAAAATATAGTGTTCTATACACACTATTTAAAATTACAGCTGTTCTATATACAGACTGTTATTTAAAATTCGGCTGTTCTATAAACAGTACAACTAAACGGACTATGTTTGCTAAATTCCATAAATCTAGTATTTGTAAAAATGTGTTGCTAGCTATCAATTCAATTTTAATTATTCGGGTTACTTTTTTAGTTTAACGTCCCATCCATTTTTTTTGCCTTTGGCCCCAGCATGTACGAATCTCGTACATAACTGGCAACACATTATTTATGGCCAATTGGCCGTTTCTAGATCAATAGACAATATCTGTCAAATAATAAAAAAAGTATAAGCCGTAGCTATTGTACGCGCATTAATAAATTATACTATTAAAATTATACTATTAAAATACAGTCCATTATTTTATGTTCTACTCATTATAAGAATACCAGCGAAGAGTGGAACACCCGTGTCGTTGGGCTGTGCGTGGTCTTCCGGCGAGTGTGTACGAAATGGGGTCCTTTAAACAAAGCATAAAGAGATGCAGACCGGTATGATCGCTGCGACTACCAAAAGGTTTTTTTTTACTGTTGGTAGTCGTTTTCGTTTTTTGTAACAGTGCCGAATCCGGATAAATAAAATAAATTATACAAGGCATAGACAATCCCTTGTAGTAACAAATTTAAAACACATTTTAATGCAGTACAAACGTAAAATTTTGATTTATAATAACCGATAAACTGTGCGAATTCGATTTATTGAATGCTATACTATGCCAACGATTACAATCTGATTTTTAATCAATCACGAGAAATTTACGTTTATAGAGATTTATGAGATATATATCCTTGACATGTTTATTAATGATTGTAATTCAAAGATAATGTACACTTAAAACGTCTGGCTCATAATCAAATCACAAAAGAACAAATTAAGAGAACTCTGCTCGGAACAGTGAATAATGTTTCGCTGTCATTAAGATAATTACTACTTTGTCGACTTATTTATGAGCTTTTCTACTATGATATATTCTTTTACTAAAGTATTTTGAAGCTAGAGTCCTGAAATCTTTCGAAACTTAATTAATTACCAAGTCAAATTCATTTTCAAATAATAACTTATCATCCTTCTTTTTATTTTAGCACTTATTAAAAAAGTTGAGAAATTGTAGCTATTGAAAAACATAGCTTATTCCACAAATAGCTTGCTTTTGATCTCTACATATTTTGTTTTATCCGTTACCAAACATAAAATAAATTTGTACTCTAATAATTTTAAAAACTTAACTCGACATACGAGCCAATACAAAGTTACATATAATAAATAGTAAAAGTAGTTCCTTCGTAACAAACAGCCAGCTTGAAACAGGGCATACGCTTGGCCTAAATTTTACCTGATGGAAAAAGAATATGAGGGCAACACGACGTTGGAGAGCGTTTACTGAAAGTGGCAAAGGGTTAGTTTCTAAGAGCAGTACAACGTAGTGGCGATATCGTTTTACAGTGCATGAACCTATGTATGTGTAAGCATACAAAAGGTAATACATTTATTGCTACGCCTTATAAATATTTATTTTTTAATACGAATGGTAGTGAAGGACTTAGGTTTGCGTAAAAGGAATTATTAAAATGTTATTTAAAAATATTTTTTGTTTAATCTCTTTACAGCGAAACATAGATTCAATATAGCTATAGACATGAAATTCGTCAAAAAGTCGTTTCTCGAACAAAAAAAAAAACTTATAGCTGTGTGGAAGTTGTAAGAGTACTTTTGTTATGGTAATAATTATTTCAAGCTGGCAGCCTTATATAAATGACATAAATGCCGTTGATTGTTACTAATATAAATTATTACAATAACTAAATATAGAATTTGATTAATACTAATGACCTATATAGGTCGACAAAAAATTTCGTAAGTACTTTCATATTTTTTTAAATAAAGTAGTGAATTCTTTGTCGGGATAAAAAGCCGCCTTATATGTTATAAGTTTAAACAGTTTCTGATATTAGCGCGCAAAACACACGCAGACAAACATTCAAATAATCATTGTTTTGGTTCTATGGCTTTAAAAAGGCCCGTAGTAATAGTTTTTCCGGTATATTTTCACTGGAAAACAGCGGTAAATTATAATTTTATTAAAAGTATAATAATATAATTTATGAACTGAACGAAATTAAATTTACAGCAAATGTGGAAAATTTTAAATGGGTGACAATCTTGTACAGTAAATAAGTCATGAATTGAATGTAGGATTGGCGACGATTAAATATTTAATTCCAAAGGTCACGGTGTATCCGCGCTGGATGCAGTAACTAAAGGAGCCGAGTCTCGAGTACTCTAGGACAGGACATCCAAGATTGTCGTATACTCTCGACCTTGATAACTATGAAGAGAGGATGCTTTTATGCTATTTGCTCTATTTTTTTTATACCTACTATCTTGTGAATACACATTTAGCAATTATTTGTATTTTACAAAATATTGCGTTAAACAAAAAGTGATACTCTTTATAAAAAAATTAGTGCTGAAGATGATCAAACGTTTCTAAAACGTTAATAAAATATTTAAAAAAAAAAAATTGTCATCATATTATACACTATCTGATCCGGCGAATTTCGTTCCACCATAAATACCGTTACTTTCAATGAATAATAGCTACTAACACAAATCAATGCATATAAAAACTATTTTAGAGTCACTATATATACCGCCGAACAGAAAAGAATGTGCAAATAGATTTAATATTTAACTGTGACTCACAAAAACCAACCTAGTAGTACTAACCGCACAAAACAGTTCAAGTGAATGGCATGTAATACTACATGACACACTTCTCATGAACGACAGTTGACACTTGGAAACGGTGCAGTGTTGTGCTGTGTTATAGTTTTTTATTATGGCGTGGTGTGCTGTCAAATTGTGCAGAAATTTTCAGTGATAATTCGGAAGCAATAGTAAAATTTCCTTTCATAGGTAAACAGTGAAACATGTTTGCATTCCTTTGAAAAAACGTCAATATAATTTTAAATCATATAACAATAATTTTTAACTGCTAATGTTGCCAGTTTTTTACTTTTTAAAACTCCCCAATTTTAGGGACTTATCTAACCTATGCTTTAACACGAAAATATTAATTTTTATTGTCTTTAGCTGGCATCAAGTACGATATAATAAATAATAATAATAAATAATAATAAACAAGCCTTTATTTTTCCACATAACATTTTTTACAATTCAAATCTGTTAGTATTATTAGTTTTTTTTTCTTAATTCCTATTGTTAGTAGTGTTAGTTAAGATTTGTGTCGATATTATCATTTGTGGACCCCTGTTGGGTAAAGGCCTCCTCCAACCTCCTCCAGTTGACCCTATCTTGGGCCAGCTCTGTCCACTTCTTTCCCGCCACAGAAAGAATCTCATCTTCCCATCTCTTTTTCGGTCGGCCTCTTTTTCTTTTGCCTTCTGGACCAGACCACTTTGTCGTTTCTATTGACCATCTCCTGTCTTTGCATCTAGAAACGTGGCCTGCCCATTGCCATTTAAGATGGAGTGCCTGTTGCAAAGCGTCCACGATTTTTGTTTTCTGTCTAATGGAATCGCTTTTAATTTTTTGTATTTTCCTTATTTTTAATAAACTTCTCTCCATAGCTCGTTGGCATGTTGTAATTTTGTTCTTTATTTTATTTGTGAAAACCCATGTTTGGCTTCCGTACGTCAAGCTCGGTAAGATACAGGTATCCATTACAACTTTTTTAGACTGTATGTCATAATCGCCTTTTAAAATTTCCTTCTGTGACCAGAACTTCTTCCATGAACAATTGATTCGTCTGTCTACTTCATCATCGTTATTGAGTGGATTGAAAGAGACTTGCTTCCCCAAGTATATGTATTCTTCAACGTATTCTATTTCGTTACTTGTCACATATATTGTTTTTCTTCGACCATTTGTCATTATTTTAGTTTTGTTTGTATTCATGTTCAGTCCTACTTTTTTGCTTGCATTGTCAAGTGTTTGCATCATATTTTCCAATTCATTAGCCGATTCGGCGAAAAGTACAACGTCGTCTGCAAAGCGTAGATGACTTAGGCGACGGCCGCGTATCATAATCCCTTTGTTTTTCCAATTCACGTTCTTAAAAATTTCTTCCAGTACTGCTATAAACAATTTTGGTGATAATGGATCTCCTTGTCTAACGCCCTTGCCTATTATTATTTCATCACCTATTCTTTCCATTCTTACTCTGCTCACGCTTTGACTATAAATGTTTTTTATAATATTTATGTATGTTTTACTGATACCACATGCTTTTAAAACTTGCCAAATCGCGCTATGTGTTATGCTGTCGAATGCTTTGGTGTAGTCAATAAAGGATACATAAAGGGGATGGTTGTATTCTATATGTTTTGAAATCACTTGCTCTAAAGTATGTATATGGTCTATTGTAGAGTATCCAGAACGGAAACCAGCTTGTTCAATGGATTGGTTCTTGTCTATTTTCGCTGTTAATCGATTTTGAAGTATTGAAGTGAAGAGTTTGTATACGCTAGATAGAAGGCTGATTGGCCTGTAATTACCGATGTCTGATGGATTACCCTTCTTGTACAATAATATTATTTCTGAACAACACCACTGCTTTGGAACTTTTTCAGATTCAAGTACCATATTATAGAGTTGTGTAAGAAAAGATGTAAGAAGAGGGGCACCTATTCTTAAAGCTTCGTTGCTAATATTGTCTGGCCCTGGACTTTTTTTCTGGTTTTAGTTTATTCATATGTTTTAAAATTTCTAATTCGCTTATATATTCAATAGCATCCTGTTCGTCGTCTGTATCTGTAAAATCTGTTGTAATTGATTCGTCTGATGGTTTTCTGTATAGTTCTTTGTAAAATTCGGTTGCGTGATTAATAACGTATAAGTACGATATAGTTGTTATTAATCACTACGTTGATGAAAAATATATCTATTATTTGTGTAAACTTTTTGGTATTTTTATTTTGGGCTAATTGCTATTGGCCCGGTCAAAATACATGGTTATGATTATCGCATAGAGTTGAAAACTGGTACGAATGTTGGGAACACCATTCCCATTGATCCCATATCAACAAAAAAGTTATTTAAGTTCACAAATATGGGTTTTTACATGTTTCAACAAAACTAAATAAAAATATGTATTTCAAAGTTGTAGATTATGCAATTATCTGTAACAATTTTGCTTACACGTATTCTCCTAAGAATTGCCATCTTTGAGGTATAGTGATCTAAGAGTTGAAAAGTTGTATACTTCTTAATATGCATGAGTACGTCACCTATATACAATACTAGTTTTTGCCCATGACTTTATCTACGTAAATTAGTACTTCGAATAACCTATTTTTTTCCACCATGCGAACTCGCTTTCACGATCGAACAGGAAACATGTATGGTTGCCTTTCTTTTCTTCCCAACCATCTTTTTACTCCTTTAAAAAAATATTTCGGGAATGAAAGTATTATATGTGTTTTCCAGTGTCTGCAACGATCTTCATACCAATATTAACCGAACGTGAAATTACGTTGCACATTTCGTTAATTACATCAGCCTAGGCCTTCGAATTATTATTTATATATTAAAGCCTTCTTGCCTACATAAATACCATGCCCAACAAGGTCCATAGTTGATACTAATAAAAAATAAAAATATTTACTAATTATATAAATTGCTCTTAGGCATTATATTAGTACAGTATACTATAGTTTTCATTTACAACATTTTTTAGCATCAGTGTTTAATCTTTGTTAATTATATTTATTTTTTGCTTAAAGTCCAATTTATTAAATAAATTATTAATTAATTGTTTTATTTCTTGAAATAATATATAAATAGTTACAAGGTTGTTCGGAATAACACTATACCTACATCGTGACATCTATATGATATATAGATAGTCCTTGGGTGGTGCCTTGGTTGTACCTCATTCTAAGTATTGATTAAATATTATGGAAAATTATTAAAATCATCATGTACCATAGAACTGTTTATAATTCTTTTCTATATTAATTATATAAATGGTTTTTAATTCAAGACAAGCCGAGTGAAAAAATAGTATGTATATATGACAGAAATTTTGCATTATTCCGTATTGGAATATATAATTAAATTTAAGGGTATTTAGGGTGAATGTGGCAACTCTATATCTGGTGACGTCACCTGCCACAATGCATCGAGTAAGTCATGTCACGTGTTAATTTTGGCGCGGAAATTTTATGTCCGATGTATGAGCGGACTCTATCTATATAATCTAAGACAAAAACATGTTATAAAAAATAAACTATTTACATTCGTAAGATTTTAATGACAAAGCTGACAGATGAGTTGCGTTCCATTTTACTCAACACATTTTTTCCAATAAATGATCGACGTGTATTTTTAAAATAACATAACATTTTTATTTATGAACCGATTGAGATAAAATTAACACTATATGTTAATAGCACCTTTCCGTAATACATTAGTGAAAACCGTATGTAATTAACATAACCTTTTAATTATGTTAATTTAGAGTTCAGAGGGCACAAACGCGTACAGATCGATTAACGATTCTCATACATTTTTACTAACCTATATCGGGCAAGTGCAGTTTTTCTGGGCACCCGCATATATACACGGAGTTGCAAGTCATGATATCTATGGAATGTCGGAAAGGTGACTGCTTTATTATATGTATTGATTACCAGTTAGAGTCGATGGAATACCTTTGAAAGATTTTCTTCGGCTGTATAATAATAATTTTCAATGTTCTTGACAACGAAATTGGGTAACGATATCCAGGTAGTCTACCAGAATAATCTTTCTCTCTAATAGCGACGGTCCTTTGATAATAGCACATTTTACGGGGTCTTTTGATTTTAATAGCCCTATTCGATTACTCTTTGACATTCGCTACAAAGTAAACGATCTCGAGGAATATATAATTTTAGTCAGATTACTTAAGGGTACCTATAAATCGAAGTCCAAAGCTAAAGGGCTGATAAAGAGAGAAGAGTTCTATAACCTGCTGTAAAAATAGCTTTCTAATTCCACGACATATACACGTAAAGTGGATACAGCGCAGCTACTTTTTCTATTAATATTTAAAACCCATATTCTACGGTTAGTCACGTAGTGTTAGTAACCCGGAAATGTTTGTAGCGTGTGTAAACACAGTAAGTAAACATTAGGGCGTTTCAAAAAAAAAAAAAAATGTTTTCTCGGAACCATGCTCAAAAGTTTCCTTTTAATGCCAAAGTAGATATCTGAAAATATGAGCCCTTAATATTAATATTTAGGTTGTCCGCACCGCACTTTTCGATTTCCCATAAGAATAACACAGGACAAAAGTTTTTTTTTTCTTTTGATTTCTATAACTTATGAACGATATATCGTATTACAATATCCGTTCATTATTTTTGTAAAGAATTTAACGCTCTACAAAAAAGGTCTGAAGTCAATTTTTAATAAATCAACTCAATCAAAAGTTATTCAAGATCGAAGTTTAACTTACCCTCAATTCAGCTGTGTGTGTCCAATGCAGCGGGGCTGTGGCGAATTGATTACAGGACCCGCAGTCCCCGCCAATGCGCAGAAGTAGTCACCTTGGGGTTTTAGTCGGTACAAGTCCGACACACCTCGGCAGCGCAACCCCCCTGTGCACCTGAGACGGTCCTATGAGGATTTTCCCCAAGTTAAAAAAAATATTAAGGGCTCATATTTTCAGAGGTCTATTTTGGCATTAAAACGAAACTTTTGAGCGTGGTTCTGAGGAAACATATTTTTCTTTTTTTGAAACGCCTCAGGAAACTTACTTCAATTTAGTAAATATGTAGTAATGCTTAATTCGAGCGTTTTTTACTAGAAACGTAATTGACTGCGGCTTATATATTTTTAATAATTAAATTTATATAATATATGTATCTATTTCAAAATATTTTATCAAATTTTCCAATAAATATGATATATTTTAAAAAATATTATTTTATATCTACTAAAATATTCTACATTTAGGTAATAGGTTTAAATATAATCAATGAAACATACTCATATAGTATATAAATTAATTTTTATTTTTTTTTATACAAAAGTAGTAAGGATTTCATATGAACAATAAAAGTATATGTAGCATTTCAGTAGATGATCTAAATGTAGAACTTCCTCGTAGTGTATAGACGATGTATTCAGCTAACCATTTCGAGAATTCGTATCTAGTTTCCGTTGCAACTTGCAATATTATAATTGCAACCGCGTACATACATTTGCGGGAATAACTAAACCGCTTCAAAACTTTGTTTATATAATGTGATAGAGAACACAAAAATGTGATAAAGCGCTTAGTGAAATCAAAAAACTTTAAGAGGATTTATGTAACAAATTCGTTTTAGACTTTTTTTTTATCGTAGTGGAAATATTCATGGATCGCCAGAGCAACTGTGTTGGCGGCGGTTCCAGTGTGTTAGACTCTTATTAAGTAAAACTACCGGGGAGACAACTCTCCACTTGCAGAGTGCGCCGAGTTATGGGCAGCGCATACTGCATTCTTCTCCACAACTTTATGCGTGATTGGCTTACAGGCCTTGCTACATGGAAGTTCGTAAGATGGGGATGGGAGCTGGGTAGGAATGGGATTACGCACGACGCAACAGGAGTTCAGCCTAGGTAGCCGTCCACTCAGACTTACTGTTCGGCATTTCTTCAGAAGCCCCTAAGATGGGCTAGGGCTTCTCCCACGTTCCAGCAGCAGAACATTGCAGATCTCCAGAGTTGTGTATATATATAATTTATTGACTGGCTCCTTCGTGATTATTACGACATTTAGATTATTAATTATCTTACTACCGGCTTTAAATTTACAATACATTTTAATACTTAATTAATATATCTACATATAAATAGCAAAACATGCTACTTAACTGCCTGTCTTTAAAGCAAATATTTTTTTACTCTCAATAAAGTAAAAATCATATGAAATTTCCATCTCGCATCTCCATTTTATATAACAAAGTCAGAAATTTTAGTTGCATCTAGATAATACTTCCATATTCATCTGCTTCGAACGTGACTAGTATTTGTAATTCAATATTTCAAATGATTATATAAGCATCTTCTTATTTATTAGGGTTAAATATATTTGCTCATTGCTGTAACTTCAGAATATAATTTTGTTTGAGAATTTTGTGGAAATATTACCCTAAGAAAACAGATATGGATGGTGATATTTTTGGCCCAAATATGGAGTCTGGAAATCAAGACCGTATGCACGGCTTGTGTTAATGTTTAAATCTAATTTTAGAAACAAAGACACACATTTGGATCAGTACAGCGCGATGTGAATAGATTTAGTTTAGCTTGTGGAACAAAGTGCTGAAGTTACTTATTTCTATTTGGCTGATACTTTTCGATACATAAAACATAACATATTAATTACTTTGTAATACATATTAAATTATGTTAGTAACTATTTTTATAGCATAGGAAATAAAATTTCGCATTATGTAGAACATTTTGTCAAACATCACATTATTTGATAATATAAAAAATCCGTGGTAGTTATGTTCTTTCTAATTCTATAGATCTGCACCTGTAAGCTGTACTGCATAGGTTCATTAGCAACTGCTATTAACTATTGAATTTTATAACTATAAAATTGGTAAGGGAGTGTCAGAAGACACATAAAGGATTTGTACTTTAATAACGGTAATTGGCTTATATCACGCTTATGTTTCCTTAAGGTCTTGGATAGCTAAATTAAAATCGCTTGATATTCAAGTAGGTAAGATTTGGCAGTCATTATTTCAGTAACAATTTATCAACTATATTTTTTTAGTTTTTAGCATCAAGCTACTAACGCCTTAGTCAAGGCTGATAATTTTTTTGAGATATATTTGTTTAGGTATAATAAATATTACATAAAAATACAGCGTACGTCTTAGGCGTAGGTTATCTTAGTAAAATAATTCGGTAATCCTAAATTTAGGATACCGAATTTATTTCTTAATACGATACTTTTTAGAGCGACGATTTAAATCATTTTTAAGGGTACCCATGTTTACGTTGAGGAAAAATAATTGTGAAAATATTGCAGTTTTCAAATTAGCAACAGCTTATGAATGTATAATGTATAATCTATCTTTCCATATGGTACTGAATACTTGTACACACGTATTCGTACAACCCACTAAAGACAGAAAATAAGCAAAATATAATACACAATACTTCTTTTTATAGCACTCGGGTTTCCATTAGCCACAGTAAATGAGTAGATAACATGTTATATGTAGCTCCCGATTACAGCGCTACGTACTATTAATATAGAAGAAGCTATAGTCGTTTATGAATCACATTCCGTGGGGATTTTAAAAGCTTTACTTGAGGAAAAACTTAATACAATTCCGTATTTGATCAAGTTGTTGTTTGAATACATGAAGGTACTGCATAATCATTCATATAGTTTCTGATATGTTTATAGTTTTTATTAATTTAAATAAAAGACAGCTGATATATATTGGATTTTTTAATTTTTCTTGTTCAGTAATATATATAAGACTTTCATTTTTCTTAGACTGTATTATCTGTAAGTTTTTTTTTATACAGATAAGCTGTCAAATAAGCTGACAGCGCACCTGATGAAAAGTCACCACAGTAGCTTACAACCGTGCTCATAAACAGAAGTATTATTGTTATGTAGCCGGTCCTGATGAAAGAACAGAAAAAGGATCTGGACATACCGCAAAGTGCGACTATCTGAGACGATTCTTAACACTTAACGGACGGGCCGAATCTGCTCAAATGGTACCAAGAAAAAATCTGTAAAATAAAAAAAAACTAACGCAACGTACCTAAAATTTAAGCAAAAACGTAGATCTACGTTGCCCGTCCTAGGAAGTCAGAATGGAAAAACGTAAATCTACGTGGCCCGTCCTAGTAAGTCAGAATGGAAAAACGTAAATCTACGGTGCCCGTCCGTTAAGTTTTAAGACTATGGGATAGTCTTTAAAGTCATATAGAATGATAAATATTGAGTCGAGAACGACGATTAGTTGCACTACCTGTCACGATAAAAACGACTTATTTTTTTTTTGTTACCCGGGGTAAATCCTACATAGGACCATCAGGACGCTGTGAGGGCAGCGACCCCCGTGTGTCAGACTCCTACTGACTAAAAACCCCCGGGGTGTCCCTCTAATCACTCCACCCAGGCCTGGGAAACCAAATTCGTCCAGTCGCCCGGGGAGCGAACAGCCTTATTCAGGCTTCTTCTTTGGGAGGGATGGGTGTAAAGATCCCACGCCTCTAATACCTCTCTCTCAGGCGGCGTGCTGAACTCTGCGCACCACCTCCCTCTCATAGATACGACCTATTAGCACAATTTGGATACACTCCCTGATCTATCTATCTCTGCTCAGGCCGAAAAGGATACAACGTAATAATTTTTAATTTTTCTCTATTTGTTAATTTTTTCATTGCTGTTTCATAGTAAACAGTTCCCTTTGTAATATATACAATAACTTTATGTTTCATTATAAGACTAAATATATACATTGATTATAAAAAATATGTTGAATGTCGGGGTAATTTGTACACTTTTTAGCGTGGGAAAAAAATATTTGTATATTATTAAGGACCCTAAAACGACGCTAAGACAAATAAGAGGAGACTTAACGTACTTGTAGGCGCTTAAGCAAATGATTAATGTGAGTTTCATAACTATATTCGGGGAGAAAAGCGCGATTTTTTGTTTCATCGGTGTTAAGGTCATTGAGGTATCCGACTAGAACTTTGTTCCCTAAAGGCGGGTTTCACAGTTATCGTTGTTTACAACATCCACTATAATATTAAACACGTTTACTGCTTTCAAAATAATAAAAAATAATAGCTGGAAACCAAAATTTTTTAAGGTGAATTTAGATTACGTACAAATGAACCTTTAAGAAATATGTATGAATGTATTTTGTGTTTTTTTTTTGTGGTAGGGCGATTGACTAGGTCATGACCCCAGTACATAAGTACAAAGACCTTCATAGTGATTCGCTTTTGCCTGTCGCGTTTCGGGTTTAGCTTGTGTATATCCAGTAACTCATATACCTAGAGACTTTCTTTCAGTCGTGGTATTTGTGGGCCGACATGACGAAGGTGACTATCAACAGATTTTCATCCTTCGATGGTCGCTTTCGTTTGTGGACTACACCAATGGCGTGCAGTGGGCATTTGGACAGAGTAGGCAGATTCACATAATGAATTTGAATACTATATAATGATAATAAATATTATATTACTTTCATATGGAAAATAAATGACATGAGAATAGAATAGATATGAATATATAGGGTTCCTTTTTTTGTTTAAATTAAAGGAATTTATTCCAGACATATTTATCGTAGGGGCATGCAATGCTTCCAGGTATTTATGGAATGAACGCTACTGCTTGAGTCAATGTGTAAGCCTGTCACCATCCCATGTATTAATATCTTCAATAATTCTTTCGAAATACTCAATTAGGAAATTTTTATCATTATAAATTACATTACCTATACGCGAATGAAATGTCCATCTAGTTTAGGCCGCACGTATATTTTTTTTAACATTAGAAAATGTATTATAATGAACTAGTCTTTTACTACTATTGTGAAAAAAAAATAGCTAGACTCTTATTTACATTAGAAAACCGTTTAAATTCAGCGATTCGTTAACATGACTTTGAAAGAATTAAATTTAAAACGTGCGCGGAACACCGAACGTACAAAGCTAAAAGGAAAAAATGATCTTGGCTTATAAACCATTTATTTCAGAAGATAAAACGGCCGCGCCGTCATACGTCTGCGCGATTAATTTGGACCTACAGTTATATTCCTCTAGGATTTTTAAAACTATAGAACATAATATTGACGCTGTACGATCGCTACTTACATCGATATAAGTAATAAATCTGTCTACTATTTCTGACTCATGAAAATAACGAATTATAAAAATAAGCTGTTTATGATCGCTAACATCTGTTGTTTCATCAACCATTATCGCTACAAAATCACAATTATTGTGTTATTTATTTGATTCTTAATTGACACTCTCATGACGGATGGATACACTAGAAATAAGATCATTTTGACTTGTATTGTGGACAATCCGGTAAAAACATTAGATGTCGACTGTTAATAATTTTCTAATATACCATCGTACTTAGACAACAAATCTGCTGATTCTAAAAAAAAACTTTATTTACAGAGTACGATGTATCATCGTGACTGCGTAAGCCAAGTTCTTGTTTACATAAGAAAAATATTATGTAAAACGTTTAAAAATATTTCGGATTCTATCTACTTTAGCCTTATATCTTTGAATATCGGTATAAACTGAGAATTTATACTACTCTCCATACGAGTTTGCCCAAAAGTACGAATTTCACTGTAGATTGTAAATGACTTTCCGACCGATCATGTTTTTTCGCGGCGTTATGAAAATTATTTAAATCATTATAATCCGCAACATTCCAAACACCTTTATAATTAGAAAATAAAATACAATAAAAACAAAATAAGCGTTTTCTATGAATACAACCATCCAACCATTTAAAATTATTATAATATTTCAAGCTAAAATTTCATGTTATATTACCTCGTTTTTGTGACAATTCTAAATCAGGAATACGCCGTCTTATAGAAATGAATTATTTTTTTCAATCATAAGGCAACTTTGAAAACGCGTAATTTTTTAATAGCTGCGGTAAGCATAAAATTCCTACACAAATTGCATCCGAAAATCTTTCCATGGCGTATACAGTAAATAATATAAACCACTAAAACACGAAATAAATTAACAGAGATAATTCACAGGGCGCAAAGCAACACACTATATGACTGCAATATGGCGAAAAGTTCGACTACGGAGATTGAAATTAAAAACTTTTTTATTTTAAAGTTTAATATTCGACACTAAAATAAGAACAAAATACTTATAAAATCATATGTCCTATTTTTAATTACTATTCACGTGTATAAAACATTATAAAACTAATATTTTTTATTCAAAAGCAAGCTTGTCGTATCAGTACAAAAAAGACGCTACGTACCTAATATGGTGCTGGCATCTACCTACATATTTTGTATGAAATAAAATGCAAGGGCTAGTTCTGCTTTTCGCCAAGGTCCGCGCGTGCTTAATACAGCGCGAGTCGATTCGTTTCGTCATATTTCTCTTTCATATTAGGCATGAACGTTTTATTGTAATACTTTGTGGGTGCATTTATAGATGACGTAAAAATAAGTTATTTAGTAAATGCGAATTTATTAATTATATTTTATAATGTTAGAATTAGATGCACGTAGAGCGTAGGACAAGCATTGCTTTTATGCTTGTATGATATGAACGCCACTGGACTACACTGCACTTACTATCAGGTGCACTTTGTCGACCCAGTGTAAAAAAAAAACATTTTTCGGTTCCGAGTAGTTATTAGAGGCTATTTTTCTAAGAGAGGTGGGTGTAGAAAACCCACCTATCCAAAACATTTCCCTTAGATGGCGCGCCGGATACTGCGCATCGCTTTTCTCTCATTCGGGCAGTACACTCTCTCAACATAAGCGAGAGTATTCTCCATCAGGTGGGTTATCAGGTTTATTGTGACCTTTTGATGTAAAAGTTGATAAGATCATTATTTTAAAGGTTTTTTTACGTATTCATATGGTCTTGTAGCTTTTTTATATTATTTTTGTAGAGACGTTTACAGTTATATATGTATAATAGTAGAAAGGGCGTCGGGTTTATTTGGGCTGATTGATGTGATCACTTTTCGTTTAGGCGTTTTCTTATTAAATTCAATCCACGACTCTTGAGCGAGATTGATCGGATTATAATCCATTATTTTTTTACATTAAATGAAAGCTACGATCAAATTATAATATGAAACATAAAACATTTTCATTATTGTCATTTCAACAGTAATGATTACATTTTACAGCCTGCAAACTGTAAATATATTAAATAAAAATATATTATATTATGAATGTTAAAAGTCTTTGTTTTTTTTTTGGGGGATTTTTTATTCACACATCTATGTAAGTTATGACTAGTAGAAATTGCATAGAAAATGTTTATAAAATAATTTATTAGGTGAATTGTTACACAAATATTTTAGATTTCAAAACAACAACCTGAATAATATCTACCCCATAAGTATTTACTATATTTATTTGCATTTCGATTATCTCTTGAGTTTTTATTGAGTTTAACTTTAATACGAACAATGTTTATTTGAGAGGCGATTTGAATATTATTTAGCCAAATTTATACGGATATAAAAAATATAAGTGGGACGAACCAGGTCAATAAGATTAGCACCCGACGTCCTAACTAATGTTTAACCAAACGACAGCTGTGTTACAGCTTGGTGTTTAGATTGGCAATTTTCCAAAAGCCTCAAGTTAGATGAAAAGTCGTTGTTAGTCTTCTTAGGTTCTTATAAATTTAAATGGTTTCTCTACGTGTTTGACGATCTGTGTAACATCATTCCACCTTTCCCTTTTTATAATAAACCACAGGCGCTGGTTTACACACTTTACTATGACTGCCATTTCGTCTAAAGCTAAGAAATTTTCTATCTCTTACCTTTTTCCATGTCATTGAATTGTCTAGTAAGCCTCCGATGATCGGGTGCACAGCATCCCACTATATCGGGATTTTACTCTTTTACACGAAGCGTGAAAAGATATTTGTGTAGGTCGACACGAACACGGTGAGTATTGGTAGGTGCGTGATTCTCAATAGCTGACTCGGCTTATGGACTACATGTAGTATCCAGATAATTTTTCAAGCAGAGTAATCATTATAATTTGTAGAATCAGCATTGTAAAAGTTACAACCACGTTATCAATTATTAGCAGGAATGTATGCAGGCGCTAATCGCCTCCGTAAATTTCATAAATAAGATTTAAAATTTGTCATCTACATAGTTATATGTGATAACAATGTAGGTAGTTGATTGTAAATACAATTATCATAAGGTGTCCGAATAGATAAGAAAAATGTAATATTGTAAAATGTAATAATAAAAAGAAACAACAATCTTTCAATATTATTTTATAAAATTTCACTTAATAACAGAATATTGCAAGTTTGGAATAAATTGTCTCAGGACATTGTTTGCGCACCATCAACGAATAGTTTCAAAGTTATACTGGATAGATGGATCTCATCTCAGACAGATTTTAGAGTATGGTTAACGCAGTACTATAAATAAACAGTATACATAGTTGAACACATCAGCTGAATCATAGGTACATCAGCATAGGCATATTGCTATTACTCAAAAGCGATAATTACAACCTTTTATGATTTTGAAAAAAGTGATTTATATTATTCTGTAAACCTATTATACACACACAGTGTTAAAATAGAGATATATATAACAAAAAAGTATGTTCTTTGAGCAAATATTGAAGTAAACACAGATGTGGAACGATTAGCTGGGGCCGTTATTGAATGCAAACAACGAAGGGTAGTGCCAATTCTAAGTTTGTAGGGATTACTGAATAAGTCATGTGGAGGGTGTCACCGCACGATCACAAATATTGTTATTTAATACTTAAGTAAACGTAAGGAGGAATACATTTCTTCGATATATTTCAATAACATATACAAACCTAATTTTTTTTTTATTATTAAAGAAACAATATGTTTTATTGGATTACCTTTATACTACATGGTCTCTAGTTTACAGTTGCAGTTGTTAGAGTAACATAAACATCTTCTACGGATATGTATCGTGGTGTGATTTAGAAAATTATCGTAGCAGTGGTCCAAGTGCCACACTATGGGACAAACGCGCCAATATCATATCAAAATTTAATCTATACTAATATTATAAAGCTGAAGAGTTTGTTTGTTTGTTTGTTTGTTTGTTTGAACGCGCTAATCTCTGGAACTACTGGATCGAATTGAAAAATTCTTTTTGAGTTGAATAGACCATTTATCGAGGAAGGCTATAGGTTATATAACATCACGATGCAATTATTAGAAGCGAAGAAATAATGGAAAATGTGAAAAAAAACGGGCAAAATTTTTCATCCTTGAGGGCTTCCATTACGTGCGCTGCAAAAACGGTTCAAGATACCAAAAATATATGTAAGAAAGAATTATTCCTCTTGAGATGATCTAAAAAAATGTCCACGACAGTATATGTCTATCTTTTAAGATTAAGTCACTAGAACCGTTTTTATGGTAAACAAATTTGGTCGAAATTAATGTATTATTTGTTAAGAGTTGTATCAACGTAATAATGTTAATCTTTATCCAAATAAATGTTTTGTTGATAAAGAGTATTTAATTATGAACAAAATTGTCTTTGACATCACTTAATTTCAATGAACATCATAGAAGATATTACAATAACTTATATAGCAAAACTACGTTTGCCGGATCAGCTATGTCTTGATAAGCGCGAAACTCGAGAACGACTTAACCGATTTGACTGATTTCTTTTTTGTTGTGTTTGTTGAAGTCTGGGAAAGGTTATTACGGAGAGAAAAATTAAAAAAATTGTCTGAAAAAGTCTAAAAACAACACTTTTCTATATTCTCATACAAAAGATTTGTTATAAGTCAATTTGAACTTTAACACCATAGCATAAAGTTTTAATGTTAGTGGACGGGTTCCGAGAAGGCAAAACAATTGAGTGACGTATAAATATTAATGTCAATATTTGTCAATTTTTATACATATAGCATTAAGGCCAGGTTCTTTCAAACAATTTTCAAAAAAATCTGACGGGGAGGTTATTAACATTAAAAAAAACAATATGACTTTGTTTTAGAGAAATAGGGCAGAACAAGGTCTGCCGGGACAGCTAGTAACTTTATCTAATGGAAATATTGAAATGAAATTTGAAATGGAAATCAACGAATAAATGCAGTTTTAAACTTTATCAAAGTAGTTTATTTTATATAAAAGAATTGTACAATAAAATTAATGAAAGTTGGCAGGTAATAGTTATTACTAAAAATAATGTTTTAATTATAAAATAAATAGCATTAACTAGATATATTGACTAGATTTATAAAACAAAATAAGGATGTAAACATTTTAATTAAGAAATGTTTTGTTACATAAGAGTCATCTTGAAAAACATTTTTTTTTATAATATGAAATTTTACGTGGAAAATAGCTACTAAAAGTAGTATTTAGAGCATAAAACAAATAACATTTAATAGATGGATATATCAACAACTAAAATAATAAATATTATAAAATAAAGTTATATTTTAAAATACAAATAAATATGAAAACTAAAGACCAAATAAATCATTTTGCAAAATATTTTCTAATAATTTTTGCTTCATAACCATCTTTGCACCCGAACTGTTAAATTAAATCTAGAAATAAGGTAAAGGGCTAAAAATAGATAAAATATTTTTAACTAAATTAATAATGATGAAATTGTTGTCTTTAATTCGTCTCAAGAACGGAAATTCATTTCACTTTTTGTAATTTTATCATTCAATACATTTTTTAATTACTTAGGTACATACGAATTATATGTAAAAAAATCACAAATAGTATATTCTCTAATATTTATTTTTATATTTTCTGAACACAAGAATGACATTTAGAAGCATGTATATAGCGAGTATGAAATAAAGTTGTAAGATTTATAAACTTATCCTTTTCATTATGCAAAAAATATCGAAACAATTTTAATATTCCGAGTAAAAGTTACGTTAACATAGACTTAAAATTAAAGTTACACTAAAATTACAGCAAAAATTTCTTAATAATAAATCTGCAACTTTGAGGTTTTTTTTTCCAACTGTCAGTACTTTGTTAGCTGGGATAGACCTTCAGTACAAAATTAGACGAGAAACTTTGAAGTCTTTTAATACATAAATAAAATTAATTACAAAAAAATCTATACATTAAACATACAAGGCTTTAAGTATCATAAATTGTTTATATCATACGAAATATTCGACAAAAATTAATTATAAAATTATATTAACCCGTTTACACCATAGTGCATCAGTTGCCTAGCTGCCAGGCGACCTGCACATCGATTAATCTGTCAGCAAACAATAACCGCAACCGATAACGATTTAAGCTCGCACAGTTGACTGCAGTACGGCAGCGAAGTAATTGTGTTTAGCAATAAATGTGAAATAATGTTAGTTGCACCTGAACGTTAAATTTTCCAAATAAGTGTCTGAAACTGCAAAGTTATTCTGTTTTAGAAATAATTTATTTACTGATTTATATGATCGTGATAAAAAATTAGTTAGCTTCTCTTTTTAGGAGCACATCTTTAGTAATTAATTTACCAGTATCTACCAGTATTACCAGTATGTCTTTAAACATATTTGTTTTACTGTTTACAACTATCATCTTTAACAAGGTTTTGTCTGAAACTGTAGTATCTATAATATTATGATTGTGTAAAGAAAATAAATTAATTATATTACTTCTCTTAACTCTATAGTCTGCCTAATGTGTAAAAGCATCAAAATACAAGAAAACTATCTTAAAGATTATTTATTAATAAAAAAAGTTTGTGTAAGTTTATATTATTTAAATTTATTATACAAAACAGCTTCTCACCTGAATAATTGTTCATATTATTTTAAAATAAATGATCCTAATACAGATTCAATTGACAAAATCTTTTAATTAAAAAGACGTTCTCGTTTTAATTTACCTACCTTAATCCTTAACTGTTAATACGACACTATTATAAAATTTTCATTTAAAAAATCCATACAGAATATAAGGGACTTAACTTTGACCTTGTTATACACAAACCGCATCGGTGAGAAGAGGCGAACAACTTTAATTTAATAGCTTTAAAGGGTGACGAGGGCCCAACAACCGAGATACCTTACTAATCCTGCATAACATAGCAGCTGAAACATTTCCGAGATTTATTAACTGCGTCCTTGTGGGGAATAATGAATGGTTGAACGTACCCGAAGTGGCTACATGGAACGAGCTCTATCATATTCCTTTTATTTGCTACATTATCTCTTAATGTTAATACACTGAACATATTTATATAAATGTCATACTAAATAAATGCTGTAATTTTTTACAGCTTTAAAAAATTATATACACTTAACAAATACAAAATCTACAATTCCAGTTAAACACAAGCCATTTAAAGAATCCATGAAAAAAAATCTGCGGTTTTAGTAGTAAAATAAAATTTAAATAAAGACCGTAAAAGGTATTTGTATATTTTTGAAATTACAAATACCTTATTATTATTTATTTATTTTAATTTGTTTATTTTTTAAGTAGATTTCCTTGTGATCCTGCACCTGAGTATATCAAAACAAATTAAATAAATGTAAAATTAATTATAATTTATAGAAAAGTAATAACAGACTGAGAAAGTACATATACCTATATGTATTTTGTATAATATGTATCAAAGAAATTAGTAAAACGGTTTAGATAACTAGATAATATAGACTGCTGTATCTTATATTTATATCAAGGGATTACATATTCCCTTAAGCGGTAACTTTCGTTTCAGATGTCTGCTTTTTCTGTAGACTGTCGGACAAATGTTTCGAATCTATATTATCTATGTACTTATTGACCACATAATTGTGGTTTTAAATTATATCTATACTTTTTTGCCATCTCAAAAGAAAAGCGGAAAGTCTTGGTTGAATAATTAGTTACAAAATAAAAATTAATAATTATTTTCCAAAATAAAATAATCGAAATATTAGGTCCTTACATATGAAATTGGCGTTTTTCGTACTGGCTACTTTAATCACAAATTTCTCCTCTTTGGTAAGGAATTACAAATTCAAATTTGTACAGCTATAGACTCATGTATTTGTGCTTCGATGATCGTCATTCATTTGTTCTTTTCTTCTGTTTTTTTCTGTCTGCGTCACTCATTTTACAAAATGGAAAACTTAAAATATCGCATTATTTACGAGTACGAGTTCCGCCGTGGCACTAGTGCTGCGGAAACAACTCGAAGGGTGAATGATGTGTATGGGGGTCGTGTTGCAAAAGAAAACACAGTTCGTTTTTGGTTCCAACGTTTTCGTTCTGGAAATTTCGACCTGCAGAACAAGCCCCGTGGACGGCCTGAGACTCAAGTTGATAATGAAGAGTTGAAGGCTATTGTGGAAGCGGATCCATCGCAAACCACGTCCGAGTTAGCTCCAGGCTGCGATGTTAGTGATAAAACTGTTTTAATTCACTTGAAGCAAATTGGGAAGATTAAAAAGCTTGAAAGGTGGGTACCTCACGAATTGACTGAAGCAAACCGGCAAACCCGCGTCGACTGCTGCGTTACATTACTAAACCGGCACAATAATGAAGGTATTTTAAACCGAATCATTACCTGTGATGAAAAATGGGTTCTTTACGATAATCGGAAGCGCTCAGCGCAATGGTTGGATCCTGGCCAGCCAGCCAAATCCTGCCCCAAGCGAAAATTAACCCCAAAAAAGTTACTTGTAAGCGTTTGGTGGACTAGTGCCGGTATTGTTCATTACAGTTTTCTCAAATCTGGCCAGACTATTACGGCTGATGTCTATTGTCAGCAATTGCAAACCATGATGGAAAAGCTAGCGGCTAAACATCCTAGGCTGGTCAATCGCTCCACGCCACTGCTGCTTCACGACAACGCTAGACCACACACTGCGCAACAGACGGCTACTAAATTAGAAGAGCTTCAATTGGAAAGTCTAAGACATCCTCCGTACTCCCCGGACCTTGCTCCAACAGATTACCATTTTTTTCGAAATTTGGATAACTTCTTGCAAGGGAAAAAATTCAACTCCGATGGGGCAGTCCAAATCGCCTTCAAAGATTTTATTGATTCCCGTCCGACTGGTTTTTTTAGTAAAGGGATCAATGAACTACCTATGAGATGGCAAAAGTGCATAGAAAATAATGGTTCATACTTTGATTAATTAAATATATTATATTAAAAAATATTCGACTTTTTGTTCCTGCCATACAAAACGCCAATTTCATATGTAAGGACCTAATATTATCGATAATTGCACTTAGATACAAATTTTATCCCAAAAGTTGAACTAGTATTAACTTAGTATTTTCGGTTAAGTTGGGCAAACGAAAGCTTAGTGGTTAATGTCACGCTCTGTCTAGAAAACCTCGTTAAAGTAAAATCTAAATTGACAGAGTGTTCTGCAAAAACATTTCATAATACGTCTGACTAACTAAAAAAATGTGATCAAATTACATTTTACAAGGGATTACTAATATTTAAACGTGACTTTAAATAAATCAGATATTCAACAAAAATATAGTTATTGACAAACAATATTGCCAGCTAAAAAACATATCCCACAACTGTAGCCCGAAGAGGCAATCATCTGTAAGCCACCGGTGGTAATCATCTAATTATGCAGCAAACGACTATTGTTAATTATTACAAAAACAAACACTATTATTTTGTATGAGACTGATTCCTATAAACCAGGGATGTTACGGAGCTTCGACTCCGACTCCGATAAGTCGGAACTTCTGATTGACATTACACCTCCGGTTCCGACTTCGATTCCGAAACTTTTTAATCGGAGTTATTCATCGGAGGTCACCACCACTGTTCACAATTCATTTGATTTCATTTTATATGTTATTGAAACATAATATCAATTAATCAAACAATCAGTGCTACTTAATTTGTAGAGACATTTTTTAATATTTAGATTAAAAAAATATGATTAAAATTATTAAATTTAAAACTAAATGTATATTTAAATTTATTACTAAAAGGTTTTTCATTTTACATTTACATTAAATTAAGTAAAATACAATTTAACACAAAAACAACCCTGGAGCAAATTTTATTTAATTTGTTCACTGTTAATGGGAAAATGTTAATAAGAAACACAGCAATTTTTATTGTCTGTGTATTTGTAAATTTATCACTTTCTAATTAAAAAAGTTCACTGAATAATGTTTTTATTTGTCTCTTAATAAAACTATTTTATTCTGCCATCACTTGTGGCTGACATTGCCTCCGACTCCGATAAATCAAATTTAAAAACTCCGACTCCGACTTCGGTTCCGATAAAACTGCCTCCCTTACATCCCTACTATAAACGATTGTAGTTGTCGCGTAAATTGAAACAAATTTATTTTGCTGTGAAATCTTAATTGATTCAGCGGCGATCAACTCCTCTAATGATCACATTGGGCCCGACATATAAGTGCAAATTGGATACAGCTACTAACGTATCTCTGCTTACCACGAAATTGATATAGTGTGAAGATATTATTAATTGATTAAATTAAATAATTAAATAAAAGATTATTGGGACACAACGCAGCCCCTTTTTTTCTTATAGTAAACACATTATTTTTCTTATATTATATGTATAAGCATGTAGCGTTAGCAGCCTTGAAATGTTTGTGGCATGCGCTAAGCACTACTCACACATAGAAAATATAATAATAGAATAAGCTTTATTAGAGCATTTTCTCTTAGGAATGTGTATCTGGGTGTAATAGAGGTAAGCATTATTCGCATTAGAGTAATAAAGCTAAAAAGGCAAATTAACCGAATATGTAATACTGAAATGAAGGTGTTCTAAATTATATTACTCAACGGAATAATTTGGACTCTGGCACCGTTGCCAAATTTTATATTGCCTGCACGATTGAATTAATTAATTCACCGCTCTAGTCACTAAGCGCCCTTGTCATTTTGTCACACCCCAAAATCAAATTTTATTCTGTTTTAAAAGCCTTCTAAACTTACTAAAATGCTTTTGTTTCCTCTTGGAAACAATATTTATACATTCATATTTTTGTTTCATTATGTATCATGTCACCAGAAATACAAAGGCTTAAAAGATGCAGTCAACATTATAATGACCTAAATGAAGTGAAAAAATTCAGCTATCGTCGTTTAGTAATGAAGCATAATTAATACCAATTCCTATACTTAGGATCTAAAAAAAATTGTAGTGCACCACTGACTTATTACAGCAAACTGGAAATTCTTTTTTTTTTTTACTTTCTAAATTTATACGGCGGTTCCAACTGGAAAATGTAAAAGGAGCATTGTTGAATTATATTAACATTATTAGCTGTCTCGTTTTAATTGTACATATCTGTTATAATAAATCAATTCATAAGTACGGTTAAAAAATATTCTTCTAGATAAAAGATCTCATCATCACTTTCAATATCATCACACCATCAACTCAAAGCAACAAGTTAGCATGACACCAATTTTAATTTATCAGCTGAACGTAACTTCTAATAACATTCACTCGTATATTCTGATGTTTACGTATGTGATCTATTGAATTCTTCGATTCTTTGAAATATTCGAAAGCTTCCTATATTACCAAATTTGTTTCACTAAACAACAATGTCTTTTGTAACTTTGTTATCTACAATATTTTATTGTCACTGAAGCTTTCATTTTATTCCGACCTTTCGGAATAGGCAATGTGGGGTATAAATTTCGTCGTGTCCCCCGAGCTCCCTCAACTGTGGTGATAAAAGGTGCCACGAATTAATTTTACCTGACATCAAGGACGCCAACGTCGGAATACGTTAGCACATTATGAAATTACTCTATAAATACATATATACAATCGTTCATAACAATCTCATCATCTATTATTTTACTGGCAAATGTTGTAAGTACCAACTATAGCTTACTAGCTCAATAGCTAACACGAGGAAGAACTTCAAATCGTGGGGTGAAAGGCAATAACACAGTATATATATATATATATATTTGGAATCGGTAAAAAACGCTGATTCCGAAAATATATGTGTACATTACTATATCACCAAAAAATGTCGCTTAAACCAAATACCCTTTCACCCCTCGAAATAATATTTTTAAAGCGTATTATGGTGTGTTTCATTTATTATAATTCTTAGTTTAATTTGATGATGATGAATGAATTTGTATAAACATGTAATTAAAATGTAAAAAGTTAATAATATGCATTTTACATGGTAACTAGAAGTTAAAATATATAGCCGTGTTTGAATTCTTTAAATATAGTAATAATTCCAAATATCTTATAATTATTTACAAATAAGGCCACATTAGAAGACTTGTTAATCTCAAACAGCGCTTTCAAGTTAAATTACGCTCTATGTATGAAGAAATTTAATTCCTAAAACAAGTACGCACTTACATATTTTACTATAGTATGTTATTTCGGAATTCAACAAATTTATAAAACTATAATGTTATTTACTGCATATTATTAAATATTAGCGGAAACTTCGACTTAATTCTTCTTTCTTCCGTCATCATTTTTACACTAAATAATATTTTTAAAATTATATTTGTGAAATTTCGTAAATGCCGAGCCAAACTTCTGCATCACACCATCTGGCTTCGTAATATACCTAAATCGTCATCATACTCACTGTGGCTGGCTAAAGCTGAGTATATCTGCAATTTTAAATTACACTCGCCTGAAGCGCGCCCACCGTCTGAATAATTCAATAAGCGCCGGCTTCTCAAACAAATCTAATCTAAACTTCCATCAAAATCACTTCACACTGTTTGTACAGCATTGGAAGTTAGCCGTATTTATTATAAAGTGGTGACAAATTCAGTACAATTTATTTTTAATTTAAAGTAGTTACATACATCATGCAATTTCAAAGCTTAAATGTAAAAGAGAAAGAACATAAGACAAGAGCGATTTAGGTTTGAGTAACTACGAAACATATAATATATCTTAAGAAATCAGATATCATATCTCGCTATTATGATTTCATAATATTTATTGTATGTAGATAACATAAAATATACGAATAGGTATAAGTAAATAAACACTTTGTTGATATAGTGTTTCTTGTACTTTGTCATGGAGCTCTGTGAATAGTTGAGTCACTAAACATTCGCTGGCAAATGTTTGCAAACAATAGCATGTGATTAGCCATTAGTCATAGCGCTTAAGCCTTGATGCCATAACAGTAATTCCTTTAATTAACATATGGGTTAATGTACTGATGTTATTAATTAAGTTTTCATTAGTAGATATATTCCATGTAAGAATATTTTATGGATTTTAACTATTTTAGAGCGTAAATGACGCGAATTTAATTTTTATCGGCCTCTGATTTGCTTATTTAGTATATTTAAGGAATTATAATAAGGAAATCCACATGGCAAATAGATTCAAGTGTAGTATATTGTTCTGTGTAAAGCAATTACATATAATTAGCTTTTTTATAATTCTAATGAAAAATTAATATGCATAGTCCATAGCAAACACCGAAATCAATGTGTAAAAAAGCCATCAACGACGGTCTCAAAAGGGCTTGTACTCATAGCCGTAAAACTTTATATTTAAAAATAAATGATTAAAAAAGGTTTTTGTATCCATTAGTTATGAGTGCCTCTAAGTAAGTATGATAATACAAAAAATAAAGAGTCAATAATTAGTAATAGCTATCACCATGCAATATTATTATGCATTATTTGCTATTATATGGATATAGTAGTAACATCATACCTACCTACTTAATACACGCATAAGTTTGTAATGTTGATGTTTCTTTGCGCTGATTTGGCCTTGTCGATATTACAGTTTGACGCTTTTGATAATGAAACATGCAATGTTAATAAATGCTGAAAGTTTTACGAACTGACAGCGACGAGGATAACGAACTTGCCCTAAGAATAATAACACTAAGTTTTAAGTGAACTTCGCCGTAGATTACACGGTTAATTTCATCGCATGTTTAATTCCCTTGTCGTTAAAGTTTCTTAGATATTCTAGCTTCTGAGCCTCCGTCATCGTAAACGCAAATTGAATTTTCATACGTAATTACATTCAGAATAAATATGAAACGTTTGATAGTGACTCGAATTAAAAAACCATGTAAGAAAGAAAAGATGCCTATTCTTTTTAAACTATCTGTTATACGTACACTTCGTTGGAAATAGATAAAACTTGAATCAATAAGAATTTTATTTTATATTATATAATTTTACAGCCGGTACTTAAGTTTCGTAAAGATTCGGTTACCGTATGTTGAATAAACAGATATATAGAGAATTTTCTTCTCACTTAATTTAAGAACACAATATTGAAGTTTTAAATAGAAATAATAATTCTGGGAAATCTTAGTAGGTCCGCCAAGTCGAGGCACGGCCTTACATTTCATTTCGGGCGTATTTTGACTCTATATCTTTACTTTAAATATAAACTTCAAATAAGCTTTTCAACACAGTATCTTGCACTTACCTTTGTTTAAATGTTAATATCGGAATTCGATCAGCAAAAATTAAACAAAATCTTAGATTTGTACTTTCGCATAGTGGAGCTTGCAAGTTATATCCAAGTGTTAAATTTTAAAGAAATTGTACTGGTTAACTTTCAGTATACTTAGACTTGGCTTTATTAAGGCCTCCAACATTCTTCTGGTAGAAAGGATCGATACTGCAATAAATCTACATTAAATATTTTTTAAGTTTAAGTTTACATCAGATACTCAGGACCATATAAGTTGTTTATGGCTGTGGATGTGTACAAAAATATAATTATTAGGTCCTTACATATGAAATTGGCGTTTTGTATGGGAGGAACAAAAAGTCGAATATTTTTTAATATAATATTGTTAGGATCAGAAGTTATTTTACTCAAAAAATAAATAAATGTCAGGATCAAAAGCCATTTTACTAAAAATAAACAAATAACAAATATACGTGCTGATTAAAACTAAACACGATTTAACGTTTACTTCGATAACCAAAGCAACAACTACCAGAGATTCGACACAATAATACAGTCCTCACGTAAACTAAGAAGAGCTCCGCTCCGCACAGAGCCTCAAACAAGAATCCCCCGCCCGACGAGCCTGCATGGGCTTATAAACGGTTTCTATATTGGGTGTATAGAAACGGTTTATTTTGTTCCTATTTTTCAATCTATCTAATACGGCCTCTCCTGACTAAGTGTCGTCCTCGACACGAGCTTTGTGACTGAAGCCGCTTAGTCCAACGTAGTCTTCACCGATGCCCATGACTGCATCCAGTAGGAGCATCGACAGTCCGAGTCCTATGCCTGGAGTCCTTACTGCTTGCCTGCTGCCTGACCAGCAACGCCGGTAGCTCCAAGATCTTGGTCACCATCTGTGTATGAAAGTAAAACGCCAAGCCAAACACGCCAAGGCAGATACGCCTGAAGTTTAATGAACACCAAGACCATATTAGGTCATTTAGTTCATCGAGCGTCAGGGCAATTAGACCGAAGCACGATAATATAACGCGAAGGCTTTGAGCCTGTAATTCAGATAATGTGACGCCAAGGCTTTAGGCCTGAAGTCTTGATAGTGAACGCCAAGGCTAGATAAGCCTGTAGTTTAGATAATGGAACGCCAAGACTACGTTAGGTCTGTAGTTCAACGAACGCCAAGGCTGTAACACCTGCAGTTCAGATAATGTGACGCCAAGGCTTTAGGCCTGAAGTCTTGATAGTGAACGCCAAGACCAGGTTAGGTCTGTAGTTCAAATCTTTCGAGTTACAGTCTTAGCTAAATATTGAACAAGGTTAATACGAGTAAGTACATGTCATCAGAGTCACATATTGACCCAAATATCAAAATTGTAGTGCATACGTGTCTTCCGAGTTACGTAGTAACTCAGGGATCTAAATTGTAGTACATACGTGTCTTCAGAGTTACGTAAGTAACCCGGATATCACAAAATAAATACAAGTCTTCCGAATTGCATAGTAATTCAAGTATCAAAATTAATACACGGCTTCCGAATTACGTAGCAATTCAGGTATCACAAAATTAATCAGGAGTTTGATATCAGTGTCAATCAACGCCTCATCCCAACTCCGACATCACATACAAAACTGTTGGAAGCTATCCACTAACTGCCTACTCTAAAGTTTCAGATAGTCCTATGTAATGTAAGATTTTACGTTTGCTTTTGTATGAGTTTACGTAGGAATAGTTATGTGAAGCTCAAAGTTAATTTGCTGAAACCTAGTATGTAAGGATAGCAGTCAACAATAATGTAAGCAATGCTTGTAGAGCTGACATAACGGTCGTCAAATACTTGCTGTGAAAGACCGCGCAGCACGTGCCTCCAGGCATCATTTGCTACGCCGGAGCGCCATTCACAGTGCCGCCGTTCGCAACGCACTAACGTCACTAGCGCCCGACAGGGACAGCTCTCGCAACGGCCGCTCAGCAGCACGCTGACGCCAGTAGAGACGAGTAGTAGAGTGACGAGTAGGCGCCACGTACTCATTGATTCAGCTCTCCTGTGAACCGAGAGGACACAAACAGCAAATTTCCAAACAAATATTTCGTTACTGGTAGGGTTCTAGCGCTTGAATCTCGCACTGCAACTCCTACATTTGACTATTAGTCCAGTATGCTTCACGTTAATGCCAGAAGGAAGCCACAACTCAAATTACTCACACGCTTATATCTCCAATGCAACGTGGGGTAATGCTTTTAAACTGGCTCAATAGTAGTCACCATATGAAACATTACAATCGAGCTAATTAAAAACATACGCAGACTTCTTTCGAAGTCTATAATACTAGTCCTCAAGTCACAATTGTACACACACTCGCGTCACAAGTACGTCTGTCGAAATGATTTCCAACCAGTCAAATCAGATTTAGCAGAATCTGAACAAACTTAACTAACACTTTATTACCGCTCGGTTATTCTGACCTACACTTTAGTTTTTATGAAAGTAAAATGACTTTCAGTTACTATAATCGCTGCCATATTCGTAGTGAAATATGGAGTTAAATTAAATAAGAAAACTTTTTAGTATTCCATACTATGCCTCTTCCAAGACAAGACAAGTCAGCTTATTTTTAGATGTCATCCAACTACTTTTGTCTCTGACAATCTAATCATTACTTTCCCGTAATCTTGCCTTTGACGATCAACCTTTTCTTTCACACACCTTTTCAACGCAAAATTAACCTGATTTTTACTCGGAAACAAGCTCGACAGGAATTTAGTGTACTAGTTTTACCGCCAACATGACTCAATCATGTCCCTGTGATGTTAATGTAGTCAGCACGATGTCAGTCGCTCACACGTAAGCCCGCAGCTCAGACACTCAAAGGCTGCATGTGCCTCCGCCGTGGCGTCTCCGTACGGCAGAACAGCATCGCGGTATGTACCGCGGTGGTGTGGAGTAACAGAAGCGGTACTGCAGGGTCAGCAACAGTAGCGGCATGCCATGTCACGTATGCGACACAGCTCGGCTCGCGATGACTGTAGACTGCTCGCAGCGGTGTACAGCAGCACACACCATAGCTGTCGCTACGGCGCACGACACGCTCAGCCGCGGATTAGCGGTGCGCAGCGCCGTCGCGCAGTGTAGGAACCGCAACCGCGCGATGCTGGCAGCGACGGTCACCACACGTGACGTGCACATGACTCTGCACTGGTCACGATGACCCCCTGATGCTCGTGGCAACACGATCCAGCTCCAAATGTAGACAGCATTCAATGTAACAAAAGAACACAGTGGCGGTTTAGAATTGCTCAGAAATACAAAGATATCATTCTTTACAGCGATTTGATTGAGAACACAGTAGTCGTTAAATAGCCTATTTATCTTGTCATCATTCATGACCCGTGTCGTTAGATTCACGTACTTAAAATAAAATTTCAAACAAGTCTGACATCGGTAACAATATCCATCACAACATATGTTTAAACGAACTCTAAAGTTACGTCAACTCTATTTCATTATCATTAATACTCTCGAGAGTACTGTACCTGGGTTTGGGCTGACACGAAATATTTCAGCATGATAAAATACAAGTAAAATACTCGATGTGCTACTATTGATAAGCACATTCACACATACCCTCATTAAAATTTTAATAATTTCTTGAAGCACAGTCTCATATTCCATGGTCCAGTGAAAACTGCAAGTCTTTATAAGTCAAACGCACAATGCATACAGTCCTGATGGAGTAACCTGGGATGTATTTTCGAAAATATCCCGTCAATCCAACTAAATGCCTAACCTGATTGACCTTCTGTGGTGCCGTGGAACCTTCCGTTAGCATTTGTAGGACCTATCCGTAGGGTTTGTTGTGTTCTTCAATGGAAAAGAACAGGATTAAACAGTCGTCGATGTATACCAGAGCCTTCATTAATGAATTTCTGCAAAGTTTAATTTGAGTATTTCGCCTTGCGACATCTTGTACGGCTTGTAATGAACTGGAGTATCGTCCTTCAGGCAAATCCACATGATGCCCAATGTGACAGAGGAAGTAGCTGTACCTGAAATCATTTGTTTAGAAAACTCGTCCAAAATCTTGTTGAAGACAGCCTAGAGTAGACCTTTATAGATGTAACAAGTACGTTGTTGGTGGTGGTCAATGGTCACACAAGAAACAGTAAGTTTCGGAGCTCGTGTGACTCACTGCAAGTCGTTTGTTCGTACGTAAGTCACGCCCTCTTCATCCAATGCGTCGGTACAAATTATGACAGGAGCATTCATACGCTTGTTAGGAACAACCAAGAAGTCAACGTCTAGTGTAATGTTTTCCAGCGAAGAGGTAGTGTTTTTAGATGAACTGCGTGAACTGTATGACGCCGCTCACGACGCCTGGATCGACTCATTTCCTACTTGTTTTGTGACACAAAACAAATAAATGTAACGTAACACCACTGTAACACAAAACTACCTTAACCAGCAATAATTAATCGTAACCTTGTACTTCACGGATACCTACACAAAAAGTAAACAAACCAAAAAGGAATATTTAACTTTTAAATATGTCGGCACGCTTGCATTTTATTTATTGCCCGGTGGATGTTAAAGCAAGTCCAATAAAATCTAGCCAATTATTGACTCTTCCACCATTGTTCTGAGTGATTCCTGCAACATTAGAAGTGATTAACTAACCACCGACCATAATTTATTGAAATACCGTCTTCAACCCAACAATCCACGGCCGCCTTCAAGATGGAGAATACTTCTAGTAATAGCCAGAAGACTAAGTACACGAAAATAAACTTCCAATGTGGGTACAGTGTACAATCCCACTTATTTAACCAAATTTTTGCTTCACCCTTGAGACACGACTTGTTCCTCCTTTCTGTGGGCTATAAGTTACTTATCCCGCTGCTGATGTTAGGATCAGAAGTTATTTTACTCAAAAAAATAGATAAATGTCAGGATCAAAAGCCATTTTACTAAAAATAAACAAATAACAAATATACGTGCTGATTAAAACTAAACACGATTTAACGTTTACTTCGATAACCAAAGCAACAACTACCAGAGATTCGACACAATAATACAGTCCTCACGTAAACTAAGAAGAGCTCCGCTCCGCACAGAGCCTCAAACAAGAATCCCCCGCCCGACGAGCCTGCATGGGCTTATAAACGGTTTCTATATTGGGTGTATAGAAACGGTTTATTTTGTTCCTATTTTTCAATCTATCTAATAATATATTTAATTAATCAAAGTATGAACCATTATTTTCTATGCACTTTTGCCATCTCATAGGTAGTTCATTGATCCCTTTACTAAAAAAACCAGTCGGACGGGAATCAATAAAATCTTTGAAGGCGATTTGGACTGCCCCATCGGAGTTGAATTTTTTCCCTTGCAAGAAGTTATCCAAATTTCGAAAAAAATGGTAATCTGTTGGAGCAAGGTCCGGGGAGTACGGAGGATGTCTTAGACTTTCCAATTGAAGCTCTTCTAATTTAGTAGCCGTCTGTTGCGCAGTGTGTGGTCTAGCGTTGTCGTGAAGCAGCAGTGGCGTGGAGCGATTGACCAGCCTAGGTTGTTTAGCCGCTAGCTTTTCCATCATGGTTTGCAATTGCTGACAATAGACATCAGCCGTCATAGTCTGGCCAGATTTGAGAAAACTGTAATGAACAATATCGGCACTAGTCCACCAAACGCTTACAAGTAACTTTTTTGGGGTTAATTTTCGCTTGGGGCAGGATTTGGCTGGCTGGCCAGGATCCAACCATTGCGCTGAGCGCTTCCGATTATCGTAAAGAACCCATTTTTCATCACAGGTAATGATTCGGTTTAAAATACCTTCATTATTGTGCCGGTTTAGTAATGTAACGCAGCAGTCGACGCGCGTTTGCCGGTTTGCTTCAGTCAATTCGTGAGGTACCCACCTTTCAAGCTTTTTAATCTTCCCAATTTGCTTTAAGTGAATTAAAACAGTTTTATCACTAACATCGCAGCCTGCAGCTAACTCGGACGTGGTTTGCGATGGATCCGCTTCCACAATAGCCTTCAACTCTTCATTATCAACTTGAGTCTCAGGCCGTCTACGGGGCTTGTTCTGCAGGTCGAAATTTCCAGAACGAAAACGTTGGAACCAAAAACGAACTGTGTTTTCTTTTGCAACACGACCGCCATACACATCATTCACCCTTCGAGTTGTTTCCGCAGCACTAGTGCCACGGCGGAACTCGTACTCGTAAATAATGCGATATTTTAAGTTTTCCATTTTGTAAAATGAGTGACGCAAACAGAAAAAAACAGAAGAAAAAAACAAATGAATGACGATCATCGAAGCACAAATACATGAGTCTATAGCTGTACAAATTTGAATTTGGAATTCCTTACCAAAGAGGAGAAATTTGTGATTAAAGTGGCCAGTACGAAAAACGCCAATTTCATATGTAAGGACCTAATATTATTTGTGTAATGTATAAGCTACCATTAAAACACATCATTTCCTGGTCGAATTTCGATCATATAAATTATATATTCGATTTTAGTAAATATTAAATGAAAACTTTGTCCTGTTGAGTTCGTAATTCCTAAATAGAAGCTATGCATGATGTTTAATCGTAAATGCACCTCGAGGCGGTACACATTTCTACGTGTTCGGATCCAGTTTCCCGGAGATAGCAGTGATTGAAATAGAGCATATATACGTACGTAGCTGAGCCATTTCAGGAAATCATTACATAGAATTTAACACACGTATTATAGTAATACTAACTAAATGCTCCTACTTACAATAGTTTAATATTGCCAACATTACTATATCGATTGTGTTCCAGAAAAACATCTTAAGCGACAATCTACATTTTTTAATACGAGAAACTTTTTTTTTATTAATCTACAGAATTTACGTTATTATAGTGATATTTTTGTGAAAGCTAATTTAAACAACTAGCTATTAGAGTCCGACCGAAACTGGTTTTCCGGCCGAAACCAAAACCGAAACCGAAATTTCGGCCGTTGCTTCAGTTTCGGCCGAAACCGAAACCGAAATCGAAACTCACATGGTCAAGTATAAAAGTCAACGTGGTCAAGTAAAAAAATGAAACAAAAACTTACATGTAATCAGTACCATCAAAGCATAACCTCTAAAGAATGTTTACGTCGGGTGATAACGCACTGACTAAGTTGTGTTGCTATAGAGCAATGCGAATTAGATCCGTCAACTGTCGTCTAAACGACGCAGTTACACTCCGACGCAGCCTTGAGTTTCTTTCGGCGTTTCGTCTCAAGGTAATCGCTTCCGAAACGCTAGTAGATCACCGTTAGGTTTCGTATTTTTGGCTGGCGGTCCAAGTCGAGGTTCGTACCCACAGGGGTGCCCTTGCATTGCCACCCAACCCATAAATTGCTGGCTGAGCACCCTCAGTGTTCGCCCACCCGCCCGGTTAAGTTGTGAAGACCTTTCCCGGTCAACAAACACGAGTAAATTCGAAAAAAAAAACAATGCGAACGGCGCACGAATCCTGAACAGGGCCGCCAGCGTCCGTCAAAGCGTTGCCGCGAGAAACGAAGCTAGGCAAGCATATACGACAACTACCGAAATCAATTTCGGTTTCGGCAAAAGTTTCGGCCAATTTTGGCCGAAACCAAAACTGCCGCCAAAACTTGATTTTTGGCCGAAACTCGGCCGAAACCGAAACCGAATCCGAACTTTCGGTCGGACACTACTAGCTATCGAATAGTTTTAAGTTGCTAGTAACTTTAATGGTCATAAAGATATAATATATAGTAGTTAAAATAATAAAACCCTTTTCGAGAATTTGTCGCATCAATATTCTTCAGAAACATGCTCGATATGATTATTATTCATATATTACATATGTATACCTAGAGACCTTCAGTCGTGGTATATGTGGGCCGACATGACGATGTAGACTATCAATAGATTTTCATCCTTTGATAGTCGCTTTCGTTTGTGGACTACACTGTACTTACCATCAGGTACTCTGTAGTCACTATGTCGAGCCAGTGTAAAAAAAAACGTATAAAATTCTTACATTGTGTATCTATCAACCATAATGCTAAGTTCCTATTAGGGTAGGCAGATGAAATTGAACGCAACTTTTGTCTATCTATTAATAATGTTTTTCACCGCCGTCTTATATATTAACGCTTTTATACAATATTGCCAAATCCAAGAAATTTTAATTTTATCCTTCGTCAAAATACTCTTTATTTGGTCTATTTAGGTAGATGCTTTATCATCGATATTTTAAGATGTTATTGTACTAAATTAAGCTCAGTTTTAGAACCGCTATTTAAATTTTAAGTTGCTTTTAAGCCTACCATTTAGAGTACATTGGAATATTATAATCTTTATACAATCTACATACCCCGCTTGTTATAGACATTCATATTCAATGTTATGTTTTAGTCAGTTTCCAATAATCATGGCTTCTAGACACTATGCTTGAGAATTTTAGTATAGATACAACAAAAAAAGAAAATATTAATTTATTGTATATCTCTGAAATCCGCAATAAAAGCGTATTTTAAATGGCAATCAGTTGCGTGTAATTTGCGTTGACAGTAAAGTTAATAGAAAATCATATTATGATAAACTCTGATTAAAATGTTGGATATAAGACAGATCTTTCTGGTAACGCAACAATCGAATAGCATCAATGTGATGGCATGTCTAATCATGTCACTTTAGCTATTATAAAAGTAATATAAATTAAGTTCAAATAAGTCTAAGTATAAAAATCCCTAATACGTTATTCAAGTGAGTGTTAAATCCAAATTAAACAAGTTGTTTAGCAATCCAGTAGCAGTTTGGAAATTTTATTGATTTAAACATCATGATGGAAGGTTTCAGCTTTTGTGTCATTCTTTCACTCGTATATTATTTTGCCTTCTGATTTCATTCCACATGGTAAACATATATTTAAATAGTGACAAAATATGTTATAATTACAAGAATTTAAAGATAAAGTTTACCTCACAAACTAAATAAAAAAGTCCAGGACTTTACAACGGTCGAAATATATGAAAATGCTTCAAAATTTATAACGTGCTTACCATAAAATAACGGTGTAGTTATAACGAGTTAGATTAAATATTAAAACTTTTAATATTAAACACTTTATACATCATCATTTAAATATATTTAATAATAGATCAGCTTTACCAAATATTTCTGATATCGTCCTAATTCTACCGAAATAATGCATAACAAAAGAATAGATTTTTTCCAGTTTGTAAACATTTTGCAATTTTGTAAGCGACTTTATTAGTATCAGTTGCAAGCCTTATTAATAGAAATATTTATTAAATCAATTTAATATACCGCGAGAGATTAGTGGGCAATAAGTGATAAGTTTGTGTAATACATTTTGGTGCAGTTTTGGAGCTTGGAACGAAGCCAGGCTCCAATGTGCTTGCTAATCAGTACTACTCCCCAACTATCGTACCAATGCAATGGCTCGATATCAACACTTAAAACTTATTGAAGATGGCCGCGATATGAAACTTTAGCACTAAACCTTCTTAATCAGTTTCTTCGTAATACAATCTAGTACTCATTTAGACAGTTTACGAAAGGAAGTAACGCATGGAGTAATAGTGCTGCTATAATGATAATTATTTCAAGCTGAAATCATTATGTAAACGATAAAAATCTCATTGATTGTTTGTTACATGAACTATTACAACAATTAAATATATAGAAATAAATACTAATTGAGTCATTTGTACTAACTAATGACTTACAATTCTAAATAATAAATGTAGATTACGCTTTATTACAGTTTTTAAAATACAAATATAGGATACTTTCTTAGGATAAAAGCAGTTTAAAATATTATAAACGTATACAAGTTCCTCGATGTGAAATTACATAATACTCCATTTAGTAGTTTAGTGTGAAGCCTTTATAAAAGAACAGGTATACAAAATGTTCTAAAAAACGTGATTTGGCATCTATATTAATACCAGCCTTTAAAAACCCAATTGGACTTAAAAAGAATGTGCAGATACGTCTCCGCTACGTTTTATTTCATAGTACTCGTATATCGATAATGGCTGCACCATTGTTAAAATGAATTTCCACTGATATTGAAACAAAAACCTAATGTTACGTTTTATTTACAAAACTCTTGTTATTAAATATTTTCAACTTTGGCGTCCGTATCCACAGTATATTGGTGAAATAGAAACCGATATTTTAAGATATGTTTTTCCTCATTTTCGACGGTTTCAATTACTTACAATGAACTATTTGTACGTCTTCCAGGATTTTCATTTGCTATTTGAAATGCTTAATGGTTTGGCTATAAATGTAAACATATATGAAAAAAAAAAACAAAATTGCAAAAGGTCTATGTGGTCTTGGACTATATCACAAATTATATTAAAAGTGTTGGACAATTAATAAAAATTATCACGTATTCATCCATTTCTTGTAACTTAACTATAATGAGATTATGTAATTAAATAAAAACTAATCAAACGCTCTTTCAGTATTATAAATAATAATAGTAGTCGATTAAAATTATTTTGGAGATGTAAGTATGGTATAGGAACTACTTATTTTATATTTTCTAAGCACAAAACAGCATTTTTAATTTTTTTATTTATTTGCAAACGTTTTTTGTATCTTAGAAACGTTAATATTGTTAATCAGTGGTATTAAACACTTTATATCGTAATTACTTAACACGAGACAGGACGTATAATTTTGTGATCAAGGAATGTATTCTGCATCAAATATTCAAGAGTTGTCAGTGGCAGATTGCTTTCTGTCTGAATTATTTATAAACTTTCTTTGTCTAACACCATTGTTTACTTAGTAACAATGGAAATTATACTGACAATATTCTTTAGAATACTAACGAAACTCTTTACTCCGTGTTTTTAAGAATATATTTAAAATTTAATTATACTATAGTGTAAATTATTTTAAATTAACAGAGCTATCGTATTGTAATATTTTATATTATTGTACCATTAAATACCTAAAAACAAATGAAGAAATAATTTATAAATTATTACAGTTACTAATAATTTTCATTTGGGTATAATGTTGTTACATCGATTTCATCCCAACAGTGGGTACTCTGATATTGTCACTGTATTTCCAATTTTACGATTGCATGAAATTTTTCTGCCCTTCTTTCATCACTTTATCTTTAAAGGGTTTAGGCCAATATACTTGAACTATAGATCACAATAGAATGGGGAAAAAGTTTCTTCGTATTTTATATAAAAACTCAAGACATTTTTTTAAAGGCTATTTACATTTTTTTAACAGTATATATGTGCTATTTTGTTAAATAACTATCTACTTCTGATAAAAAAGAAACTAGTAGTTTTGGCAGTCCTCTCTTGATGTTAACCTGACACTGCATTAGGTCCATACTCTTCACAAATTTTTACCACGGCTTGCGTTGCATATTTTTTTTGTAATAAAATTTTAAAATGTACCGAATTTCTTCATTAAATTCACTTATTTTGACAGAAACAATAACAAATGAAATATGGCTGGAAACAACATTTTACTAATTTATTTATTTTTTTGAAATGTTACCTTTTTCATGTCATCAAAACCAGCCAGATATAAATAGTACAGCCATAGAGATTTTATTACAAGTTTATACATACTACACGCGAGAAGTCTTTTCCCCGACCTAATATTTCATTCCTATCTCCATCATTCTAGTTATTGACAATTCAACGTTTTCTATAATTTACTAACTATAATATAGACACTAATTTCAACTAAATTGATATTGTTACGGTGCTCGGATATCAGCTTAGACACCAGCCCAACACAATCACCACTGCCATCAATAGGTCCATATAAGCACACATACAATGATAGACATGTTTATTAAATTTCCTTATGAGCTAACGTATTTCGACGTTGTTGTCGCGTTGGATAAAATTAATTTGTTTTGGTCACCATTCTCCGGGGGCGCGAGAAATTTATACGCTACATTACCTATTCAAAAAGGTGTCCTTACAACAAAATAAATAGAAAAATCGACCAAGTTAAAATGTGTCTGCGAATACGATGTAAATAGGTGTAAATAAACAGTTTGTGTGTGTACTCGTTACAATATCCCAAATACACGTTTATATTTGCCTAATCCTTTTAACGTGAACTGAAATGACATGAAATTCAAAAGGTTCATAAAATATTATTTTTCTCTACGTCTTAATGTAAGCAAAATAAATTTGTTTCTACCTTATCCACATTTAAAATATTTAAGCACAATTAATTTTGCGTACATGTATTATTTTAACTGTAAATATGTATACATATGCAATAAAAACATACATGTTGTTAGACAGTACGTTTTAAAGTACTAAATATACGTACAATTATGTATGAATAGAAAGTATTTCTAATTTCCATATTCCATGACTACTTACGCTTTTGTAAATAAAATGCAGTATTTTGAGTTTGTAATAAAGATTTTCTTTGCCATTCATAATACAAATAGCGAAAAACTGGAATACACTCCCGGGTACATCATTCTACGAACTTCTGATTTAAGTCTTTAATATGAATAGGGATTTTTCAGCAAATACGTTCCATCATTAACTTTATCACCTTGCACCAGGTGAAACTGAGATCGAACTTTTGTTTTTTTTATTTATTATTAATAACAAATACAATTGGGGTTGAATTATAGTCTCACAAATCTAAATTATAGTAATATTTATAGTAAAATTATATTAATTGTCTGTAAAAAGTTATAAAAGTTAAAAAGCTACATTTATTACTTATTAGTAAATTGAGTAAATTAATTACGTATTTATGTATTTTATTTTACAGACATGCAATATTTCATAATATTCAGTAAACGTATATACATATTGCTAACAGCGTTTACATTTATTATCAGTAAACATCATCTAGAGACATCGGAAATACATTATTAACTACTTAGGTAAATTTATAATAACTTGGGTAGAAAATTGAAGGCGAAACAAGCAGTATGTACGTAACTCGGAGACTCAATTTCCCGAGCGAAAAAGAAAAGAGACAGTACAATAAACGTTGATGCTCTTAGTAGATATTTTTATCTTTCAGTATAAAAACAGATTTAATTTGTTTCGGCTTTATAAATCTTCATAGAAGTTAAAATAAAGAGATTTGTTTTGAAAGTTAGCATAAGTTTTTTGAAAAATTATAAATTACTGATAATAATTTATAACAATTTGTCACTATAGAGGGTGTGCAGAGATATATTAGGGGCTGTATTCACTGTTCTTGTTTTACTGGAATAAAAACCTGGCACTGCGTGAGATTGCGGATTTTTTTTAAATTTCAATTCGAAATAGGTAACTATGCAAGTACGTCTTATAGATAATGTAGTCCGAAAACCGAGTACATACGACTATCGAATGCTATATACCTGCCAGTTATTATCGTGACCACGCCGATCTACAAAAATATATCTAACTAGCTTTAGTGACTGATGTTACTTGTGTGTTGGTTTGGGGATGAAATTAGAAACGTGAAACTGCTTATTTTGAATACAACATTCATTTCTCCGAAATCCACCTCAGATAGATATTGCTACGGCAGAACTAGAATGATACTTGAACCCTAGATTTTTTTAGACTTATAGGTATCACACGACTATGATTTTAAAACAAGGCACGCGAGATCTGAATTTTAATAAGACAGCTGTTTATCTGTGGAATGTCGAATTACGGAAGTTCGATGAGCGAACAGATCATTCCAGATATTTCTAGAAAGTGCTAGAAGCCCGACCCACCAATATAAATACTAGGCAGATCCTACCGCGGGACAGTCTCTTTGGAAGCAATACAGGCGATATTTCCAAGTGATCGGATACGAGTTAGGTGAACATACTGCATTACTGAGGCTCTGCGATTGTACATTATTTTTACCGGCTTTTGCCACTAAGTTAGAACTCTCTATGATTAGATTTTTGATGACTAGACTTTTGACGGCCGAATTCCGGGAACTTTCATCGACTGAAATACTGGAACCTATAGCGGTTGAACATCAGGATCATTCGATAACCGAGCCTCGAAACATATCTGTGACTGCATGCTAATATTGGACACTCTCTTTAATAAATAAATCGATTGTTCGTCAACACTGACGTTTTATTACCCTCACGCTAGTATTAATATCACTTTTTTTTATAACACGTCTTAAATACAAGTGATGCTGCGGACAATAGTTAGTATTCGATTAATACTAAGTGCTTCTATTTTACATTAAACTTTATCTCTTATACGGGTAAGAGACTGACCTAATATTCAGTAACAGGTATATTTTTTGTTACAGATTGTGTAATCCAATATTTTTAGAACTACCTGTTCCACGCACCGAATCCATTATTTATGCCTTATCTCTAATTTATATTATTTTAGCAAATAGGCACAATCTCGCCGGATAAGTATCGACACAAATAGGTTACTTTATCAGAGTTGATCGTAACGATCGGATTCAGTGAGGCGAATTGTTTCGGACCCCCTCGTCTGTCATGCGGCGTGATGAGGGAACAAGGACCGATCACAAAAAAAGGGTTAGCGTATTCGGAAATGTGTACAATATATCAGCACAAACTGATGATCAGTTTTCGAAAGGGATTTGCCATATATGACCCTTTGTGTAGCACTAGTACTATGTATTATTTAACTTTTGTGCATTGTGTTCTCATCTTAGAACCTAGAATAATTAGTAGGGAACTAAAGTCATTCTCTGACGATAGGAAAATTACTTTTCAATATCTACTATCCGATTTCTCTTCTATTGTATAATCCAAGTTAGAATTAAGACCGGACATATGGATAAAACTTTTTAATTTAGCTGGTGGTTTCCTTGGTTGTAGGGATCAGCTTGTGTATATCCAGTAACTCTATACCTACCTACCTCTGTGGCTTTAAGCTGATTGAGGGCCCATTTTCGCCATATTTGTATGTTTTTGTATTTTCTTTTGTTTCTTTATACTGTTTGTGTTACTCTTTCTAAATTCTTAGTTTTTTGTACGTTATGCCGAAATAAATTTTATTTCATTTCTAGAGACCTTCATTCATTATATATGTAGGCTGACATGTCGCCGGAGACTATCAACTGATTGTCATCCTTTGATAGTCGCTTTCGTTTTTGGATTACACTGTACTTATCATCAGGTGCACTGTAGTCACTTTGTCGAGCCAGTATAAAAAAAGCTGAGTACATTTAGTTTCAAACTTTTATGGTGACGAATTACATACAGGCTGAAGCCTCAACTAATGATAAGCGTTATTACTACCTATGATCTGCTGTACTACATGAATGTATCTGCATTGTTTTACGGACTTTAAGTGTTTATTAAGCGAACATTAAGTACTTAAGTTAAATAATTTATAATAATGCGGTTATTTCTAAAATTCAAAAGCCATTCTGAAATATACCCTCCTTTGTCGTCGTCAGTGTAAGTTTAGAATTAATTATTGTAGTAGTAAGTCTTGATGGTAATCGTTTGTAAGCAGCTTTGCTTTAGACTTATTGCTAATAACTGGTCTATGGGTAAAAAACGTAGAGACGTGTGAAATTAGAACGTCTTCCTTTCAATATTTTAAATAACTCAGTAAATCATACCGCTTATTTTCTTTTTAATATTAGTAATAAATTCTTATGTTATCTGTTTGTGAATTTTTAGTCAAAGCTGCGAACTAAGGCAGAGATTTATAGACGCTATTTCGACTTTGCCTAGCAAAGTTTTCAAAAAATTTATAAGTTCGTTTAGACAAAAAACTGAATATATAATAGGAACTTGAGTATAGCCATAGTATTCGCAGAGCTAAGTCCTTGTTGACAAAATCGGTGACTTATCAAATCCTTTGACATTCATTGAGTAATATAAATTATAAAGTCTTACTAAAGTCTAAGCAAAGTTAAAGTTGCGTCTATAAATCCTAGTCTAAGAACAACGTCTGCAGAATGAATATAGAGGTCGCATTGAAGCGTCCGTCTGATTGATAACATCACTTATTATTCATGCATTTTCTTAAGTTTGATGAATTTTCATTGTAATTGTAATGTATTAATCATGTAAAAGATCACTAAAAAAAGAAAACTTGATTTTGCTATTTTATGTTTTATAAATTAAGAATTATATTCTAAAAGTATACACATAGTTTCAAAAATAAATTAACATAAATCGCTTTATCTTCTTACATAATTTCATATTAGGGTAATAAGTTATATAAACTTCTTATTACCCCGTTACCTTTATGTTATTATAGTTAGGGTCATAAAATAAAACATAAAACAAAGCCACAATCTACTTTACTCTGAAACAAGAAAATAACAATATCTATTTTATTTTTTATATTATGGAATCGATAAGTATTTTCATTAGCTTTAAAAGTAATCAAATATTAAATAAGAAAACAAGGTCATTATCTAATCGAATTTCTATCTACATTTCGTTAGCCAATTAAGACCAATTCTAAACAGATATGTCGCAGAATTTTGTCTTATGTATTCTGAAGAACCGCAGTAAATTAACAAAGAATAAAGATAAAACATTCTATTCACTATGCACAACCCACGCCAGACTACTATTTATTTGGATTATAATAATTTTAACTTTTGCTATAATAGATAAATACTTTGTACAGTAAATACTTTTTTGCTGGGCGCAATATATCGCTTGATCTTAGCATTAAAATGAGACCATTTTAATTAAACCTAAAATAATTTTAATAAATACAATTTCTTGAATAAATTACCAGGAAAGTAAATTTAACTTTTTTTAAATATAAATGACGAGGAAGCTTTTAATAGTGACAAAACAAGTTCTCTATTTAGATTACCAGGCATGGTGGACAAAGGCGGTTTCATCTAAACAGGGTATATTGTGAAAATAATTATTTGTTTGGGTACTTTTGCATGTGGCTTTAACAGAAAATATTTAGTGATAACGCATTGGTGTAATTGGGAGCTACATGGATTTAATTCTCTTCTGTAGATATTACAAAAATTTTAAACGTGTTCGTATATCGCGCGTTTACAGATTCATACAAAACATACGCGCGTGTACTTCCAGTTTCAAAATAAAGCGTATCAAACACGCAATTATCTAATAATATAAATAAAAAGGAAATAAATAATATATTATTGACTACAATGATTTGCACACATGTTGTTGCAAAGCAGCTAAACGGATTTATTTAGCTCTTGACAAACATCGAAGACGAGCACGTGTGGTTTAACTTTCAAGTTCTCTGATTAGTCTATTTAGTGGTTAGAGTAAAATCTTTCCTGAACCTACTATTAGCTATCAAATTTAGTCAGTCAGCTTAGACCTGTTAGTTTAATTTTTTACAAAGCAATAACTGAAGTTCAAAAGCTTAATACAAACTGAAAAAACAAAAACAATCTATTAACTTCATAAATAATTAAAATTAGTTTTAAATCAATTATTGTTAGAGATGTTTCAAAATATACTATGAAATGTATAGCCATGATATTGTGTATCCCAAATCCCAATATAGATCTGGTTTAGTTCACAGGTCAATATCTTGTTATTCTTCTTCTTCTTAGGGTGCCTCTCCACTACCGGAGGTTGGCCGTCAGCTCAGCGAACTTTCCTCTATTTTGAGTCAAACGAAATAGATGTTCAACGCTGGCGATACTGGTCCACTTCCGGATGTTGGGCAGCCACGACTTCTTTCTCCTTCCAAGGCATCGCTTTCCGTCTATTTTGCCCATTATTATTAACTGGAGGAGTCGATATTTTTCATGTCGTAAGACGTGACCAAGATACGCGATCTTCCTCCTCTTGAGGGTTTGCAATAATTCTCGGTTCCTGCCATCGCGCTGGAGTACCCTAACATTGGAAACCTTCTGTACCCAACTAATGTGCAGCATTCTACGGTAGCACCACATCTCGAAGGCCTCGAGATTTTTCTGTGTGTCAGCTTTCAGCGTCCAAGCTTCACTAACGTAAAATACGACGGGCCAGATGTAACAATCGAGCATTCTGAGTCTGAGCTTTAGTGATAGTTTGCGGCTGCACAATACTTTCTCCATCTTTTTAAAGGTTGCTCGGGCAATTTTAAACCGGGTCCGAATTTCTTATTCGCTATCCCATTCTTCATTTACCCAAGCACCGAGATATTTGTACATACGCACTCGCTCGAGATCTAACCCTGCAACTCTAATTCCAGGATTAGGGTGGTTATTAGATATTACCATGAACTTGGTTTTGGACACATTCATGCTCAACCCTGCCTTCAAACTGCACTCATGGACTCTGTCCAATATCTTCTGCATGTCTTTTTCAGTTGAAGCTATATCTTGTTATAAACAATAGCAAATGTATAATAACATAAACTGTTTTTTTATTAAACAATAAGTACAAAACCACAGTGTAAAGTTTCAATAGCAGTACAGTTGTTTTATGCGTTACGTTTTTCCGACGAGAAATGTTTTCACAATTTTATTTTACCGCGGTTCAGTCAGAGATTCGTGCTTTTAGGAAAAAATATGATTCACGGCGTGCGGCGCAATGCAATATGTTATACAATGAGTTTGATAAAGCGCTGGTACACATCGCGGTTTTTACAATATTTTATAAACATGACCCACATACAAACCTGCGTACGTGACTTAATATTGCAGCCTGTAACTATAATAAACAAGTATAATTCCTAAATTTGAATCAATCACATATTATATACCCCAGTTAGAATGATATTTTTATTTGATTTTATTTCTTCCTTTTTCTCTTTTATTTTATTCTTATTGTCAAGTAAAATATATTCTACATAGAAAAAGATAAATGGGTATAGCTATAGAATATATTGCACTCGTATATTCTAATATATAATAAATACATTTTTACATACATTTTTTAAGTTAGGACGTAGTAGTTTTCTTTTCTATTGTATTGTCTACAAATATACAAATATAATCTAAAATCCTATCAGACGATTACGTACATACATGCTATGTGCATTTATGCATATATACACAACTCTCGAGAGTAAAATATGACATTCCAATCGAAATAAACTCGGAAAATGTAGATAATATAAAATAGAATATAGGTGATATAGATGACGCGACTTGGCGGTAACAATGAAGTAACCAATATCAACAAAAATATGTTTATTTTTGGTATGTCTTCGAACCCAATAACTATATAAATACATTAGGTTCAATGTTATATCAAACCAACGAAAATATGCCTCAAGGCGACGTAGACGGCCCTTCTGATTGCCTTTTTTATTGCCTCATCTTCCGTATATATTTCTTCAAGCGTATAATATCAAGTTTATTTTTAATTTATAACAAATCAAAATTCTATTGCGTTGTATAAAAACTTATTAAACAATGATTTTGTTAATATAACGGTAAATAATATGTTTTTACTTATTATGTTGGATTCAATTAATATAATTGTTAATTTACATGTATAAAATTTGTTTTTTTTTTCAAAATATGTAAATAAAGACGTGGTTGATACTATGGTAAACTTTATCGACTAAAATTTGAGATTACATATAGTACTATTTAGCTGATGCGTTACCGTACGAAATTCCATGCACAGAGTGCCGCAACGCCATCTTTTAAGAAACAGCGAGAACTTGTTCAAGGACCTAATAATCTAACTTGTTTTACTTATACAAATTAGCAAATCGAATAAGATACAAAAATACCACAGTTTACAATACTTTCTCAGAACTAATGCATATTCACGCAGCTACGTATGTATAACTATGTTAAAAAAGAATAATTAAATTTGAATATTGAATATTCTAATATGGAAATATAAATGAAATATGCTGGTGGATAACTACGTACAAATAAGCATTGCAAATCATGAGATAGGTCTGAAGACCGGTAAGTGAGTTGGCGTATGAATATTTTATACGAGCATGTGTAACAGAGAATTTAAGTAACAGCGTTTTAATGCATCTCGTTATTGTTGTTAAAGTAAAGTATAATTAAATAAACTATTTTAATTTGATGCTGTACTTTATAGTTTATCATATAATTGATATGTTTCTTATAAGTAATCTTCTATTAAATGTAATGTGTAAATAATTTGGGCATTTTTTATTGGTACTTACCTAGTTCAAGTTAAATTCATTGGGTTATATTTTAAACATAAGCTCATAAATATAAAGTATTGTTTGTTGAATAAATACAAAATGCCTATTTGATACATTTATGTTTTAAATACAGTTCGGAAATATTACTGTCTCTGAGACCAAAAAATTAAATGTGTACTGACCAGTAAAATGGTAATTTTCCTCTCTGATTACAAAGTCAAAAGTTGTGATCATAATTAAAAAATAACTATGACAAGAGTTGTAAAGAAGTAGAAATACATTATAAAGCTGTCGAGCTCTATTTAAAAATACAATATATATTTACGTCCCAATTTTATGTAAAATTATTATTTTGCACTAAACGTAAACAATTTGATCTTTACCTTTACCCTGTTTTCTAATTTGATTCAATGTAGCGCGGTCTCAATAATCGGATTCGTATGCGAGGGAATTATTACATCAGTCAACTCGTAGACGAGTGAGGGGCTCGGAATCTGTGCCCGTCATGTAACAGTTTTATTCCAGATAAATAGAGAGTAAACGCACTAAACTAGGAATTACACAGTTTTATTTGCAAGAGTACAGAGTAGACCTCACAAAGTAATTTGTTAAAGGACACAAAATTCAGCAATTATTAATATTTTTTTCTACAAATCCAAGATTATTAAAGATCTTCTTTTGAGTCGACTGAAACTACAAATATCTCCTATCTATCTATGAACGATCTACTTATGAGGTAGATAAGTATTTTGGTTGCATACTGAGTACGGTTGCTACAATTTTGCTTAGATCAGACATAGCACTGCCAAATAAAATTTAACATACATCGCAGACGACAAATCAAAACATTTGTTAAAATAGCCAGATATCACGGAATGCATAGTTCATTTTTAAATTATAATAATGATATATATATATATATATATATATATATAATAGCAAATATTCACAACAGTCATCACGACAACATCATTCCTTTTATAAATTAACAACCAGGTCCGGTTCTTTTCAACTCCAGCGGCCGCAAAAGAGCACATGATCAATCGTATCCACTAAATAATACTAGGTGTCTCAAAAGAAAGCACACATTTGTTTTGCTTGTTGCGTGAACACAACTATTCCGAGCGGCGCGGGGGGTATGTCAAAAAGTGGGCCAACCTGTTTATAAAAAAAATGGCTTAAAAGAACAAGCCCTTGATTTAACGTTTTTTAAAGTTATCTTAAATATCTAATAAGATATTGTTACCACGTCTTAAGTTATGCAAACTTAAAGACTTCCGGATGAGAGGGAGGCGGTGCACGGTGTCCGGCGCACCGCCTGGGAGAGAGGTTTTGGAGGGGTGGGCTTTACACCTTTACCTCCCAGAGAGGTAGCCTCAACAAGGCATCTTGTTTCCTGAGTGTCTGGATGAATTTGGCTGCCCAGGCTCGGGTGGAGCGATTAGAGGGACACCACGGAGATTTTTAGTCAGTAGGATTTTTTTTTTCCTATTCGACGTGTGTTAACGACCGGGAAAGGTCTTCCACTAAACCGGGCGGGAGTCAGTAGGAGTCTGACACACCGTGGTCGCTGTCTTTACAGCGTCCATGATGGTCCTAGGCAGGATATCCCCCCCGGGATACAAATAAAAAAATGCAAAGTTAAAGATCGAATTTCGTGAATATTTCACTTCTTATGCTATAAATAATTAGGTTTACATTTCCATAAAGTAACTGGACACAAAATCTCTAAAAATTGTGCTGTAAATAGTTTTTATGCTTGAATTCATATAATTAAGAAAGGTAAAATAACTGAATGGGGGTTGGGGGAGGCAGACAGTAGTATTTGCAACGCTTCGAAAAATTTCAAGATCCGGGGCTGCTAGCAACCCTAGTAGAGGCCCTATCTCTGCTACAGAATAACGAGTACGACCGCAAACCATTTCTTGATAATAATTATTATATTACACAGCAATATTTCCCAATTATGCTCCTTTTCTGCTGCGAAAAGTAGAATCCTACTTGTACAGGGTGGCCCATAAGTCCTTTGAAATGAAAAAAAAATCTTTAAAATAAAACTAATTACATTATGAATTATATTTTTATTCAAAAATAAAGCTTGAAAAACGGGAATTATTTTTTGAAAGTAACGTCTTCTAAATGTAATCCTTTACGATCACGGCACTCTTGCAAACGACGTCTAAAATTGTCGATAACTGCGCTGCACGTATCTACTGAAATGCTTGCCATTTCTCTACGGATGTTTTCTTTTAGCGCATCAATTGACCGCGGGTTAGTGACGTACACTTTAGCCTTAAGGTAGCCCCACAAAAACAAATCCATTGGAGTCAGATCCGGACTACGTGGTGGCCAGGAAATGTCTCCTCTCTTAGAGATCACTTTGCTAGGGAAAAGTTGACAGATAACGGGCATAGCAGTGTTAGAAGTGTGGGAAGTTGCTCCATCCTGTTGAAACTACGTCTGAGCATTAAAGCCTGGAAAATTTTGCAATTGTGGTGTGAAAAACTCCTCTATCATAGCTACATATCGCTCCGAAGTAACAGTAACCGCGCGTCCTCTGCCGTCCTCAAAGAAGTAAGGCCCTACGATGCTATGGGCTGACCTAGCGGCCCAAACTGTCACTTTAGGACTATGTAAGGGCTTCTGATGCCTAAGTTTTGCATTGATGGAGCTCCAATAGCGGCAATTTTGTTTACTAACATAACCGTTAAGATGGAAGTTAGCCTCATCAGAGAACATTATGTTATTGAACGAAGTAAACCGATTTAACATTTCATTGGCATAATTTTCTCTCTGAATGGCGTCAGTATCTTTTAATTCTTGCACCAACTGGATTTTGTAAGGGTGCATAAGTAAATCTTTCTTCAAAACCCGTTGTAACGATGTTCTGGGTACGTTTAATGCACTGGAACGCTTACGAGTTGATAGTTTAGGATTTTCACGAATAGACTGTGCCATTTGTTCCGTTCGTGGTGTCCTTGGGCGACCCGACCGCGGTTTATCTAGCGTCGAACCGGTCTTCTCGAACTTAAGAATCCAGTTCGTTTGAGTTCAGTTTGAAGAGTTGGAGTGTCGTCAAAGTTGTGTAAACCTTTGTGTTCTCGAAATTTACGCCGCGCAACGGTTGCCGAATTGTTGTTTTGGTAAAACTCGCGCACACAAAACGCACGGTCTGCTCCGGTGAAACGATCCATCGTGACTAAATTCCCAGAAACTGAAGTTACTGTCCCCGCTTCCCTTGCACCGCTCACGCGCATCGTGTTCGTTTTATTCAAATTTTACTTTTCAAAGGACTTATGGGCCACCCTGTATTATCTTTAAACGAAAATTTAGTAGATATATGACACAACAATTCTGAAAACAAAAATTCCCCGAACGTTTCGGGATTAGCTTACGTATATCCAGTAACTCATATACCTAGAGACCTTCAGTCGAGGTATATGTGGGCCGACATGACGACGGACTTTCGATGGATTTTCATCCTTTAATGATCGCTTTCGTTTCTGGACTACACTGTACTTACCATCAGGTGCACTGTAGTCACTATGTCGAGCCAGTGCAAAAAAAATATTAAGTGAACACCGTGTTCTAGATGCTCTTTTAGGTTAAGTTTTGTTATGATTTCTTATAGTGTTTTTGTAATAAACATTTTAAAAATATAACTTTTATATTCTCCATATATTTTGGATGAATAAATAGCAACGTATTTAAAGAAACGTTTTAAAAAGTAAGTAATAAATTTTATATTCATAAAAGAGGACGCGTAATCTATCAAATTCGTTTTTACTGCAAAACTTTCGACTATGCAAGTTAAAAATATTTTAAAAGGCTTAAGAAGAGTGCCGCGAACAGGAAAGACATAAAGCGTTCAGCGAAGCGATGAAAGAAGTTTTCACCGCATTGTTCCTTGCCACGGACCACTGGGTTAATGTACCAAACCCTCACTTTTGAAACTCGACTGTTTTCATCGCAATATCTTTTGTAACAACAAAATAACGCTCGTAACATTCACGGCCGAGTGATACAAGGGCGTTTGCGATCGGCTTCGAAAATAATCCACTATCTTGTACATATTTTAGGTGGTATTTAGTTTATATTTAATGGATTAACTACAAAGTGTTATTTCTGAACTGCTGTTTATAATTTTATGTTACTAATAAGATATAACAAATGAAAAAATATTTTGTCATACACAGCTGACTTCTAACGATACACATTTTTACTTACAAGTTACATTTTTACATATCATTGTTGTGCCCATTAACTGAAATAGATTTTATTCTTGTACTTACTTGTATATTTATTGTATCTTTTTTTTTCTATTTATTAGGGGACTTTTACGTGTGTATTTCTAGTATTAGAATGGTCCAAAACTTCTTTCATAATTTCAGTTGTGATTTTTGCGCTGATATTTTTTAATAAGTGTATCACTAAATTAGTCTCTTACGGAAGTTTTTTCTATGATAGAATATATTCTTACTTATAAATTTATGTTATATTTATGTCAAAAAAATTCACACAATAAAGAGCCACCACTATCAAATAGTATTATATATTCCGTGTTACAATTCCAATATCTAATAAAATCATAAGTACATATTATGTACATATTTTTGGTCATGATATAGTCAGAATTGTTTTTCATTTATAACAATTAAATTACGCTTCTGCTCAACGAGTGCATAATAAATTCATATATTAAAAATAAAAATGAATACACCCAAAATATTTACGCAATTCTTCAATTACAATATACCGGGAGTTTTCCAAATTGAAGCATGACGTACGTATTTTAATAAAGTGTTATGAAAACATCAGATATCCAGGAATGAGATTACACAAGGCAGTTTTAAATTAAAACGTCCTACGGCGTACGTCGATACGGACAAGTGGATTAAAACAAAACGAACGTCGCTTTTAATCAGGGAGTTTAAAATTAGCTCTCTTTGATCACCGCGTGCCTTCGCCACAGCTGCTACAAAGGAAAGCAAAAAAAATCATTTTGTAAATAAATGGGTCTTTTATTTTTGTTTTACATAAAGTATAAGTAAATATCCTAGAACAATGAAAGTACAATATTTACATGACAGATAAATAAAAATCTATAAAAACTAATTACAATCTCAATTACTTAAGGACTTACAAAAGAAGAAATTCAAAGAACTTTAGGGGGTATGCTGCCTCTAACTCATCTTTGGGATGATTCTACTCAGTACTTACTTGACGCCCTGAATAGATTGCAGCGGAGGGCTGTCCGCATTGTGAATGATCCTGATGTGACTAAGCATCTTGAACCGCTTTAGTTGCGCAGAGATATTGCCTCACTGTGCATTTTCTACCGTCTGTATCATGGTGAGTGTTCTGAAGAGTTATTTAACTTTGTTCCACCCTCTCCCTTCCCGATTGGAACCACGCGCGCATATTTACGGACTCACAGCTATACGATATCTCACATCCCGGTTAGGACTAAAAACTTCTCTAACTCTTACTTTTGCCGTGTCGTTGAGCTGTGGAATGGTCTTCCAGCAAGCGTGTTCCCACCATCATTTGATATGGGTCCCTTTAAACGAAGCGTGAAGAGATATTTGTCCAGGCCGGCATGATCGCTGCGACTATCAATAAATTTTTTTACTATTGTTGGTCGTTGGCGTTTTTTGGACTGCACCTACATACTTACCATCAGGTAGGGTGAGGTCACTGTGTCAAGTCAGGATAAAAAAACTCCCAGACTGGGATAAAATAAAGCTGAGCTTAAGGTCTAGATTTGGCTAACCGTTCTAAGAGCAACAACTTATAGTAAGTTACAACAATACAGCAGTGACAAAAGCACGTAACATACAAACAAATTTATTGTAATCAAAACTAACTTTGCGAGCTCGATTTATCTAGTCAATCTCTTTAGTTTTTTTTACACTGGCTTGAGAAAGTGACTACAGTGCACCTGATAGTAAGTACAGTATAGTCCAAAACGAACGCGATCATCAAAGGATAAAAAATTGATGGTGTCCGTCATCATGTTGGCCCACATATACCGCGACTGTAGGTATCTAGGTATATGAGTTACTGGATATACACAAGCTGATCCTGAAACGCGACAGGCTAAAGCGAGTCGCTATGACGGTCTTTACACATGTGTAGTGTGGTCATGAACCAGTTCGGGCAAACCAAAAGTAAGTAAGTTTTAGCGTCTAATCTTAACAATATTTTCAAAACTTTATATCAAATCATTTGGCACATGTCATCGCTTTTAAGTTACTATAGGCCTCTAAGATCGATGTATCTCTTCATAATGTAGAAATATGTAAGTTTTTATATCAATATATTGTTTTGAGCACTGCATAATCTTCGTTTTATCTTGGAACATTCCCCATGGAAATGGATCAGGATTGGGAGTTTATCACGATATATTAAATTCTTGAATATGTTCAAGAATTTCATTCACAAGACTTACCTTTATTCGTAAAACGCGATTGTGTAACTTTTCGGTGCGTATAGAAGTTGAAAAAACTTTTCCACTTTGTAAAACTTTCCATTTGGGACAATTCGTTTACGCGTTTAACATTTTCTTCTTTCAAGTTGGTCATTTATAGGATCGTTTGTGCCTAGTATCTTTGTCGGGTATTTATAAATGTTTATAGGAAGTCATAAAGCTATATCCTTTACGTGTATTTTATTTATATCTATACTAATATTATAAAGCTGAAGAGTTTGTTTGTTTGTTTGTTTGTTTGAACGCGCTAATCTCAGGAACTACTGGTTCGAATTGAAAAATTCTTTTTGAGTGAAATAGACCATTTATCGAGGAAGGCTTTAGGCTATATAACATCACGATGCAATTATTAGGAGCGAAGAAATAATGGAATATGTGAAAAAAACGGGCAAAATTATTCATCCTTGAGGGCTTCCATTGCGTGCGCTGCGAAAACGGTTCAAGATACCAAAAATATATGTATGAAAGAATTATTCTTCTTGAAATGATCTAAAAAAATGTCCAGGACAGTATATGTCTATCTTTTAAGATTAAGTCACTAGAACCGTTTTTATGGTAATCAAATTTGGTCGAAATTAATGCATTATTTGATAAGAGTTGTATCAACGTAATAATATTAATCTTTATCCAAATAAATGTGTTGTTGATTAAGAGTATTTAATTGTGAACAAAATTGTCTTTGACATCTCTTAATTTCAATGAACATCTTAGAAGATATTACAAAACCTTACATAGCAAAACAACGTTTGCCGGATCAGCTATAGTGTCTTGATAACCGCAAAACTCGAGAACGGCTGAACCGATTTGACTGATTTCTTTTTTGTTGTGTTTGTTGAAGTCTGGGGAAGGTTATAACAGAAGAAGTGGAGAAGATTTTAAAAATTATCTGAAAAAGTCTAAAAACAACACTTTTCTATATTCTCATACAAAAGATTTGTTATAAGTCAATTTGAACTTTAACACCATAGCATAAAGTTTAAATGTTAGTGGACGGGTTCCGGGAAGGCAAAACAATTATTGAGTGACGTATAAATATTAATGTCAATATTTGTCAATTTTTATACATAAAGCATTAAGGCCAGGTTCCTTCAAACAATTTTCAAAAAACAGCCGACAGGCCAATAGCTATTAACATTAAAAAAAACAATGTGACTTTGTTTTAGAGAAATAGGGCAGAACAAGGTCTGCCGGGACAGCTAGTCAATTATAAATATCTTTAATAGGTATCTATTAGGTAGATATAGACATTAAAATTAGTTAAAGTAAATACTTTTATTTTAAGTAAATTTTAAAATTATAACATATAGAATATACGTATATTACACGCACATTACCTAAATTGTTACTATTACATTTTATATTAAGAACATCGTGCCTAATAGAAAGTTTTTTTTTGTAATATCATTGTATAAGATATATATTTGACAAATAATTATTAAAATTCGGAAGAAAATAACTTCGTAAATAATTATGGCTATTAAAATTTATTGATATTTCTTAAAAAAAAAGTATCATACATAATATTTTATTTGTTATCCGATACCTCAATAACAATCATTAACTAAATGACTCTTATAAATGTGTAATAAACATTTAAAACATTGGCTTTCCCATTTCAATACCACAGTATATTTGGTTCAAATGTCAAATAAAGGAAATTACAGTATTATTGTTCGTAAAGGCAACAATTGTTGAAGGCTATGAGCTGGCCTCAAGGGTGCTGTCGTAGAGAGACTTCGGGCAGCCTGGCAGCGCCTTTCATTTTAAGCGATGGCAATTCAATCCTTAATGTTATCTCCAATCTCAATTCTGATTACAATCCAGGCGATCACTTTGTATCAGCGCATTGTAAAAATGAAATGATCCGTAACCCTAATAAAGTATCCAATCCCAATATGAGTTTTTATCAAAGCATTTACAACTCTGTGTCACATAAAATATCGGCTATTGAAAGGTTTGTGGAGAATATTGACTACTTTGATATAAGCTGAACACAGAGCTATTAGGTCCTTACATATGAAATTGGCGTTTTTCGTACTGGCCACTTTAATCACAAATTTCTCCTCTTTGGTAAGGAATTCCAAATTCAAATTTGTACAGCTATAGACTCATGTATTTGTGCTTCGATGATCGTCATTCATTTGTTTTTTTCTTCTGTTTTTTTCTGTTTGCGTCACTCATTTTACAAAATGGAAAACTTAAAATATCGCATTATTTACGAGTACCAGTTCCGCCGTGGCACTAGTGCTGCGGAAACAACTCGAAGGGTGAATGATGTGTATGGCTGTCGTGTTGCAAAAGAAAACACAGTTCGTTTTTGGTTCCAACGTTTTCGTTCTGGAAATTTCGACCTGCAGAACAAGCCCCGTGGACAGCCTGAGACTCAAGTTGATAATGAAGAGTTGAAGGCTATTGTGGAAGCGGATCCATCGCAAACCACGTCCGAGTTAGCTGCAGGCTGCGATGTTAGTGATAAAACTGTTTTAATTCACTTGAAGCAAATTGGGAAGATTAAAAAGCTTGAAAGGTGGGTACCTCACGAATTGACTGAAGCAAACCGGCAAACGCGCGTCGACTGCTGCGTTACATTACTAAACCGGCACAATAATGAAGGTATTTTAAACCAAATCATTACCTGTGATGAAAAATGGGTTCTTTACGATAATCGGAAGCGCTCAGCGCAATGGTTGGATCCTGGCCAGCCAGCCAAATCCTGCCCCAAGCGAAAATTAACCCCAAAAAAGTTACTTGTAAGCGTTTGGTGGACTAGTGCCGGTATTGTTCATTACAGTTTTCTCAAATCTGGCCAGACTATTACGGCTGATGTCTATTGTCAGCAATTGCAAACCATGATGGAAAAGCTAGCGGCTAAACAACCTAGGCTGGTCAATCGCTCCACGCCACTGCTGCTTCACGACAACGCTAGACCACACACTGCGCAACAGACGGCTACTAAATTAGAAGAGCTTCAATTGGAAAGTCTAAGACATCCTCCGTACTCCCCGGACCTTGCTCCAACAGATTACCATTTTTTTCGAATATTGGATAACTTCTTGCAAGGGAAAAAATTCAACTCCGATGGGGCAGTCCAAATCGCCTTCAAAGATTTTATTGATTCCCGTCCGACTGGTTTTTTTAGTAAAGGGATCAATGAACTACCTATGAGATGGCAAAAGTGCATAGAAAATAATGGTTCATACTTTGATTAATTAAATATATTATATTAAAAAATATTCGACTTTTTGTTCCTCCCATACAAAACGCCAATTTCATATGTAAGGACCTAATATTTTTACATAATCCGATATTTCAAGGTCAGTTTATTATAATAAGTTTAATATTATTTTATGTTTACTAGTCATAATTAATTTTTACCGCAATTATAATTGTGTTTATACTCATAAAATATTAAAATTGTGTTTAAATACATTTTTACTGGCTTTTTAAAAGGAAATAATAACGTTGCCAATTGCCCCAGTAGATATTATGATTGTATTCGAAATCCTGTTTTATTTAAATCTTATTAATAACTAGCTCGGAAAATCTATAAATAAGGCTGATTTGATGTACAAAATAGAAAAAACACCAAAAGAAACTCAAGGCTGCGTTGGCGAGGCATTGCGTCTCGGGCCGTAAACGACCCGGTTAACGACCGTCGACTGAACTATCCTTCTTCTACGACGCCGATGTCGAGGAAACCACAGCTAGTGTATAAATAAAATCAATTAATATTTTGTATATTCATTTATTAGTAAATGACAACAACGTATTTTAAAATATTTATCTATGATGACATTAATTGACTCTACATCTAGTAATGATTAAAAGTTTTAATTATCTTTATATTGTTATGAATCTATTACGAAATTTAAAAAAATGTTGAAATGTACAATATATATTAGGTCCTTACATATGAAATTGGCGTTTTTCGTACTGGCCACTTTAATCACAAATTTCTCCTCTTTGGTAAGGAATTCCAAATTCAAATTTGTACAGCTATAGACTCATGTATTTGTGCTTCGATGATCGTCATTCATTTGTTTTTTTCTTCTGTTTTTTTCTGTTTGCGTCACTCATTTTACAAAATGGAAAACTTAAAATATCGCATTATTTACGAGTACGAGTTCCGCCGTGGCACTAGTGCTGCGGAAACAACTCGAAGGGTGAATGATGTGTATGGCGGTCGTGTTGCAAAAGAAAACACAGTTCGTTTTTGGTTCCAACGTTTTCGTTCTGGAAATTTCGACCTGCAGAACAAGCCCCGTGGACGGCCTGAGACTCAAGTTGATAATGAAGAGTTGAAGGCTATTGTGGAAGCGGATCCATCGCAAACCACGTCCGAGTTAGCTGCAGGCTGCGATGTTAGTGATAAAACTGTTTTAATTCACTTGAAGCAAATTGGGAAGATTAAAAAGCTTGAAAGGTGGGTACCTCACGAATTGACTGAAGCAAACCGGCAAACGCGCGTCGACTGCTGCGTTACATTACTAAACCGGCACAATAATGAAGGTATTTTAAACCGAATCATTACCTGTGATGAAAAATGGATTCTGTACGATAATCGGAAGCGCTCAGCGCAATGGTTGGATCCTGGCCAGCCAGCCAAATCGTGCCCCAAGCGAAAATTAACTCCAAAAAAGTTACTTGTAAGCGTTTGGTGGACTAGTGCCGGTATTGTTCATTACAGTTTTCTCAAATCTGGCCAGACTATTACGGCTGATGTCTATTGTTAGCAATTGCAAACCATGATGGAAAAGCTAGCGGCTAAACAACCTAGGCTGGTCAATCGCTCCACGCCACTGCTGCTTCACGACAACGCTAGACCACACACTGCGCAACAGACGGCTACTAAATTAGAAGAGCTTCAATTGGAAAGTCTAAGACATCCTCCGTACTCCCCGGACCTTGCTCCAACAGATTACCATTTTTTTCGAATATTGGATAACTTCTTGCAAGGGAAAAAATTCAACTCCGATGGGGCAGTCCAAATCGCCTTCAAAGATTTTATTGATTCCCGTCCGACTGGTTTTTTTAGTAAAGGGATCAATGAACTACCTATGAGATGGCAAAAGTGCATAGAAAATAATGGTTCATACTTTGATTAATTAAATATATTATATTAAAAAATATTCGACTTTTTGTTCCTCCCATACAAAACGCCAATTTCATATGTAAGGACCTAATATTTTTACATAATCCGATATTTCAAGGTCAGTTTATTATAATAAGTTTAATATTATTTTATGTTTACTAGTCATAATTAATTTTTACCGCAATTATAATTGTGTTTATACTCATAAAATATTAAAATTGTGTTTAAATACATTTTTACTGGCTTTTTAAAAGGAAATAATAACGTTGCCAATTGCCCCAGTAGATATTATGATTGTATTCGAAATCCTGTTTTATTTAAATCTTATTAATAACTAGCTCGGAAAATCTATAAATAAGGCTGATTTGATGTACAAAATAGAAAAAACACCAAAAGAAACTCAAGGCTGCGTTGGCGAGGCATTGCGTCTCGGGCCGTAAACGACCCGGTTAACGACCGTCGACTGAACTATCCTTCTTCTACGACGCCGATGTCGAGGAAACCACAGCTAGTGTATAAATAAAATCAATTAATATTTTGTATATTCATTTATTAGTAAATGACAACAACGTATTTTAAAATATTTATCTATGATGACATTAATTGACTCTACATCTAGTAATGATTAAAAGTTTTAATTATCTTTATATTGTTATGAATCTATTACGAAATTTAAAAAAATGTTGAAATGTACAATATATATTAGGTCCTTACATATGAAATTGGCGTTTTTCGTACTGGCCACTTTAATCACAAATTTCTCCTCTTTGGTAAGGAATTCCAAATTCAAATTTGTACAGCTATAGACTCATGTATTTGTGCTTCGATGATCGTCATTCATTTGTTTTTTTCTTCTGTTTTTTTCTGTTTGCGTCACTCATTTTACAAAATGGAAAACTTAAAATATCGCATTATTTACGAGTACGAGTTCCGCCGTGGCACTAGTGCTGCGGAAACAACTCGAAGGGTGAATGATGTGTATGGCGGTCGTGTTGCAAAAGAAAACACAGTTCGTTTTTGGTTCCAACGTTTTCGTTCTGGAAATTTCGACCTGCAGAACAAGCCCCGTGGACGGCCTGAGACTCAAGTTGATAATGAAGAGTTGAAGGCTATTGTGGAAGCGGATCCATCGCAAACCACGTCCGAGTTAGCTGCAGGCTGCGATGTTAGTGATAAAACTGTTTTAATTCACTTGAAGCAAATTGGGAAGATTAAAAAGCTTGAAAGGTGGGTACCTCACGAATTGACTGAAGCAAACCGGCAAACGCGCGTCGACTGCTGCGTTACATTACTAAACCGGCACAATAATGAAGGTATTTTAAACCGAATCATTACCTGTGATGAAAAATGGATTCTGTACGATAATCGGAAGCGCTCAGCGCAATGGTTGGATCCTGGCCAGCCAGCCAAATCGTGCCCCAAGCGAAAATTAACTCCAAAAAAGTTACTTGTAAGCGTTTGGTGGACTAGTGCCGGTATTGTTCATTACAGTTTTCTCAAATCTGGCCAGACTATTACGGCTGATGTCTATTGTTAGCAATTGCAAACCATGATGGAAAAGCTAGCGGCTAAACAACCTAGGCTGGTCAATCGCTCCACGCCACTGCTGCTTCACGACAACGCTAGACCACACACTGCGCAACAGACGGCTACTAAATTAGAAGAGCTTCAATTGGAAAGTCTAAGACATCCTCCGTACTCCCCGGACCTTGCTCCAACAGATTACCATTTTTTTCGAAATTTGGATAACTTCTTGCAAGGGAAAAAATTCAACTCCGATGGGGCAGTCCAAATCGCCTTCAAAGATTTTATTGATTCCCGTCCGACTGGTTTTTTTAGTAAAGGGATCAATGAACTACCTATGAGATGGCAAAAGTGCATAGAAAATAATGGTTCATACTTTGATTAATTAAATATATTATATTAAAAAATATTCGATTTTTTGTTCCTCCCATACAAAACGCCAATTTCATATGTAAGGACCTAATATTATGATACAAGGAGACTAAAATAATGAAAAATCATTTTATCGTAATATTAATTTGATATATTTCTATACAGTAGGCTAATTGTATAATTTTGTTATAATTCGAGATGTTTAATTTTATATTTCTTTGAAATTATAACATTACTCAATGAAAAGGTTATTTTAATAAATTATACAAATATTAATTGAAATCTCAAAAGTTTAAATCTTCGGTGAGCATACTCAGTTATCCAATGACTTTGCTAGAAGATGTTTTATATCTACATATATATTGTATGTTTATTAAAACATCAACACATTACCCTAAATTTTTTGAACACGACGATCTAGTACCGTCTATTACTCTTGTTTAATAAAAATTTCATTACTTTGTAATTTTATACATTATAATGCAAGTTGTTTGGCACAAAGTTATTTATTTTATCTCTAATTTAGATTAAATTTGGAAACAAAAGAATGTACATTATTCTTTGTTTTAAACAATAGAATAAAAGCGTTATAAAGTAACAGAGTACTTAAGTTTATTAAGTACTTTGTCATGTTTTTTTACACTGGCTCGACAGAGGTACCACAGCACAGTGGTACCCGACGGCAAGTACAGTGCACTCCAAAATCGAAAGCGACCATCAAAGGATGAAAATCCGTTTATAGTCTGTGTCGTCATGTCCACCCACATATATAACGACCGAAGGTCTCTAGGTATATTAGTTACTGGATATACACAAGCTGATTCCGTAACGCGACAGGCCAAAGCGAGTCACTATGACCGTTTTTACACTTGTATACTGTGGTTATGACCCAGTCCGGGCAATCGCCTTACCACCAAATCGTCATAAAATTATCGTGATTATGAAGAAAAAAATGAAGTGGTTTATTATTATATCTATATACCTACCTTAAAAAATGTACAATACAAAAGAAAATCCTTTTTTATATATTGTAATGTTACTATGTTCTATTATCAAAATCGATATATATTTAGATGTGCTTATATTTACCTAATACTATATATATTTATATTCAGTGGACTAGCAAGCAAAGTGACAATAAATAAAACTTATGTACTTACATAGAATATTTGTTCCCAAAGGTAACACTAATTTTAAATCTCAAAAATTGTAATCAGTGACTTTATTTTGGAGCATTTAAGCTATACAAACTTAAAATGAAGTATAAAATATTTAAAAAGAATTATATACTTGGAAGTACTACAGTAAATGTAAACATATTGTGTCGACTTAATGTCTTCATATGAATAAAAATTAATATAACTTGTTTGTCTCATAAATATGAATTTACTAATAAAACATTATAATTATTAATGGACTAAATAGAAATTTATTAATTTTATCAGGACCGTTCGCCGTTCTCAGGGCACTACTTATTACATTGCAATTGGAAATTCTTCCCAGTATTTTATTCACAGGCGATTATGTGATAAGATCTTCCAGGGAAAGTGTGACAAAAAATTTTTGCAACTAACGTGTGGATGCATCATGGCAGTTTTTAATTAACTTAGCCACCACATTTCCCACGAACACGTGTTTTTTTTTTCATTATAGCTATAATGCATATATGTAATACGTATGAATACAAATCGAATGAAGTGAGTCTATTAATAGGATTAATTTTGTCTTATATTGATGGCTGCAGCCAAAAAATATTATACAGTTATAGAAATAATAACTGATGAATTTTAAAAAGAGGCATCGTCTTTGGTAAATATTTTAAGTAAATTTTAGATTTGCTGAATAAACACATTTAAAAAGTTCAAATACTTTATGATCTGCTCTAGATAGCTAGTACTTATAAATTGTTTACATTACAATAAAATACATAAAAACATATATTTTTAATGAAAAGTTAAAACTAAATATCACCCCACCATTACCCTTGGCTGGTAAGAAAGAACTAGGTGCCGCGGGGGCTGATGCTTGTGGGATGTGTGATTTAGCCTCTTGATAGGATCCGCTGCCTTCGCTGTCATCATCATCATCATCATCTGATAAAGCCGTAGTTTCTTCCTTTAGCGCTTCGGCATGAGGATGTAACTCTGAATATCTTGAAATGGAATCGATATTCCCGCTTACCGTGGGAACAGACAACAATGGTGTGAGTTGTGAACTATTTTCCATTATTCTCTCTATCGATTCAGACGTTTTCATCGTTATCCGTTTATAAAGACTCACGTCTGTGAAGTTTACGAAAATCATTTTAAAGAAAGATTTTGTGAGGTTTGCGCTGGTGTTATTATTCGATGAAAAATTGAATAGTTTATTTCGTAGTTCGCTAGAGAATGGAACGTTGCAGATGTGTTCTGTGCAAATACAATTTAGCGAGAGTACATTTTGAGACGTATAAGATAACGAACAAGGTGATTTGAGTAGGGCAGAACAGGTTAGAGATGATCTGTAACCTGAAAAAGAAAAAACCTTTATTAGTTTCATACCATTGCTTATTAATGCATATTTCATTATAATCTAATTACAATAATAATATATCGTCACGCTTAAGGAGTGAACAGAGATACAATAGTGGTTGTATTGACTTTGCGCTTATATTTCGTGACCAGTCGCGTAGCTAATCGCCGTTCTCAGCGCACATGACATTTCTATCACATGCCATGCGGATTTCCTCACAAACTTTTCCTTCACGGGTAGCATGTGGTGTCTAAATCCGTACGTAATTTGGAAAAACCCAGAGGTACATACCGAAGCTTGAACCTATGACCATTCGCGTTGCCTCGCATGAAAATGGATTCCTTATCCAATATTCCTATAAATATGTTCGGTATCTTTAAACTTAGGTATTCACATTTCTAGTTATCATTGTAATAACATTATATCATATAACGTTTTAATGCACAATCTATTTGTAAATTTTATACACAAGAATATACTAACTTTTATTTCTAAAATTGTGTATCCATAAAACAATAATATTAAATCTTAATTCGTACTTCGTTATGAATTATAATAATTGCGTCTAACATGCTTTACTTAAGAATGCGCAGAAAGGATAAATATATTTCAAGTTTTGAAGTAAGAGTTACAAGTATACCAACTGGGTGCAGAAGCGACGGTCGCGCAGTAAGGCCTCTCCACCGGACAGGTGACCGTTGACCACTCCGACGGTTGTTCGCAGGACGTGTTGTTAACTGGCAAGCATACGTGACACTCACGCGTCCTCGGTTCTATAAAAAATATTTCATGTTAATTGAGGAGTCTCATTTCAAAACCCATTATAACATATTTTTTTAAAACCCATTTTTTTATTCTGGCACGATATAGTGACTACAGAGTACTTGATGGTAAGTACAGTGTAGTCCAAAAACGAAAGCGACTATCAAAAGATGAAAATCCATTGATAGTCTAGATCGTCATGTCGGCTCACATATACCACGACTGAAGGTCTCTAGGTATATGAGCTACTGGATATACCTACACAAGCTGATCCCGAAACGCGTCAAGCCGAAATTGGTCACTATGACGGACTTTACACCCTTGTACTGTGGTCGCGAACCAGACGGGCAACGACGCCCTACCACCTCGCTGCTGCTCGTTTAGCACCACCCAGGAGTCACGTGTAGGGAAACTAGGGTAAAGCCTACGGATGCGAGCAGCTTCGACTCCCAAAAAAAAATTTAATAATTAATCTTTGACTTAACAATCACAATCTTATAAGGTATTTAAATTATTATTCTAGAGTGAAAAATCAAAAAAGAAAAGATTCATATATAATATTTGCTTTGATAAAAACATTGCAAATTACTATTAGGACTATTAAGTAATTTTGTACGAAAAATTGTTTTAGCGGGTTTTGAAATTAGACATTTCAATTTAGTATATAGAGCGTTTTATCTTAAATTATTTTATATTAACACTGATAAATTTCTATATAGTCTACATTATTGTAAGCGCAGTAAAAGAACAGATGATACGATCAAATGATGGGAATATATATTCAGTGTCATCATTGTTATAGCTGGTTAGCTATACCGCACGTTAATAAAACAAATATAGAACAGGAACGAGAAGAATAATAATCCGTCTATATTTTCTTAAATATGTTATAAGAAACATTCAACCATTTGGTGTAAATCAATCATAATAAATATTCACGAGCACAGAACGCTATACGTTGAACAAAGTGAGTCATTATGACGAGCTTTGCATCGGTACAGGCTAGCCGCAATCCAGTCAAGCCACAGACATTATACCACTTCACTGCTACTCGTTTAGCACCACCTAAAAATTCCATCATCAAAACTAAAACCTACACACGCGTGCAAAATGAACCCTCACAGTACCAGTTGCGACCGCCATTGCCGACTATATTCTTGGCTCGAAAGAATAATAACGTTAGAACCTTCAGAATATTGTTACCTAGATTTATTTTAATATATTAATAGTATATTGTTACACTATAACCCTTACGGTTAGAGCTGAGATACATTAGTAGCTGTTTTAACTTTGCACTTATATCTCGTGCCCAACGTGACCAGTACAGCACAGCTGGTCACCGTTCTTTGGGCACTTACACATGACATTTCAATTAGGTGCCACGCGGGTTTCCTCGCGACGTTTTCCTTCTCCAATGGGTATGTGATGTCTAAATACGGATTTAGGTATCATGCGATCTAGAAAAACTCAAACGTAGGTGCCGGGATTCGAGCCTAATACCATTCGCGTAGCGGCACATAGAAACCGGTTCTTTACCTGCTAGACCACCACAGCCGCAGTTAGTTTTATTTTAAATTCTAATATTATTTAATTTCCACACATAATAATAATAATCTTTATTAGAATAATAATAATAATCTTTATAAGAATCTTTGAGGCATGTGGTTTCTGGTTGTTCGTTTCTTGCTAACGGCGAGTACTTACACAGACATAATCAAGTGGCCAAGATCATACACCAGCAACTTGCTCTTTCATATGCTCTTGTGGACAATGAGGTACCGTACTATCAGTATGTACCTCAGCCAGTTCTTGAAAATGGTCGTGCAATGCTGTATTGGGATCGATCTGTTATCACTGATTGGACTATTTTTCCCAATAGACCTGACATTGTGGTAGTAGATCGGTCGGCGCGCCGGGCAATACTTGTTGATATCACCATACCACATGATGAAAATCTCGTAAAAGCTGAGAAAGAAAAACTATCAAAATATTTAGACCTCGCACACGAGATTACCAGCATGTGGGATGTAGATTCTACGATTATTGTCCCGATAGTCGTATCGACTAATGGGCTGATCGCAAAGAGCCTCGATTACCACCTTAAGAGGCTCTCGCTTGGTTGTTGGATCAAGGGCTGGATACAGAAGGCAGTTCTACTCGATACGGCACGCATTGTTAGGAGGTTCCTCACTCTGAGCTCCTAACTACCGGTGGCTTGGGCCTTAGGCCTCGCCCCTGTAGGTCTACATGTTTTTATATTTTAAAATTTATATGTTGTTTATATGTATTTATTTTAAAATGTAGTAATATTGTATATATATAATGAATAAAGAAAATAATAATCTTTATTTCACAAGAAAACTTACATATACACAACAGAGTAATGATAAGTCTCACCAATTAAGTAAAACATGTATATGGTGAGATTCGCACTTCCGTTTTGATTTATGAATAACAAATCAAAGATGACATACACACTTTCTACAATTTCGACAATAATTTAAATAATGTGTAGCCAGTGCATAGGTAAAACCTTACTATATAGATAATGTAAATGAAATAAAGTCATGACTGTATATAGAAACATGTATTTAACGCAAATACAATATGTTGTAGTTAATTGCTTGGACTTAGTTGCGCCATAACTCTTCCTAGTCAGAAGTAACCCTTTGTCACAAGCAGCTACACGTCATAACAAACAAGTATTTGAGCCGCGAAACAAACTACCCTTCTCCAACTTTGAACTCGACTCTTGCCAACTAAAGTAAACAAACACATAACATATTAATCGTATTGTGCGACTGTCAGTTTGTAGTAAATTATCCTATTCACACAATTCTCACAATAACAAGTAATAATTACTTTTGCTGTAATATGTAAGCAGAGATGGGCAAAATGTAATCTGATTAATGTTAAGAAAATGTAGTTGTAATTTTATTTGTGTTGCTCTGTAATCATGATTAAATTCATTTAAAACATTAAGAAATCATAAATGTCTTTATAATCTGGGATTCTGTAGAGTTTAAAACATAGATGAGCAACATGCAATCATATTAATGGTAAAAAACGTAAAATGTAATCGTAATCATTTTTATTAATCTGATTATATTTTGCCCATCTATGCTTGTAAGTATACCTATACATATTAGCACATGAAATACTTTTATTATACAAATGTGTCTCCATTCTAATTTATTATTTTCTGAAAGATTTATACATTTTTTACGAGTAAAATTAATTAAGAGTAATTTAGAATGGAGGACAATCATTATTCACATATATATATATTTATGGTTCAAATAGTAAATAACGCAAATTAAATTAACTTTAGAAGTCAGTTTCATGAAAACAATACAATTCGATACCAAGACATTCTAAGAATTGCTCCGTTTGAAGTGAGAATTCATCGTCATAATGAATATTGACTGTTACCATTGTCACGCCAACTAATATACATATTATTAACACCGCTGAGTGGATGCTCTTTAGGTTTTTTTATTTGGATAGATATTGACTAGCCATTAAATGTAAAATACGAAGCGAGTTACACTCTTCAGTTGACTCATCCACTGAAATAGAGACCCTACTTTCTCATACATATTGTTATTAATAAATAGTATAAAAATCTACGAGGCGCCTGCTATCCGTAAATAGCAATATTAACCTTTAACTACCGACGTGCTATTTTAGTTACATAAGTACCGACATGAGGTCTGGCAGACCACCATAGCTTTAATAACGAAAACGTTTAATTCTTGGTGTTCTTAAAAAAATGTTTCTATATATTGTTTATATGTGTAGTTGTTATATATGTAAAATAAAATAATAAAGTTTTAACATTTATTATTACTTTTAAATATTTACATGGCTGCCTCAAATTCTTTGGGAGAAAAAAATTGCTTTTATCTTAACTCTCAAAGTGTCTGCCAGTCCTTACGTCGGTACTTAAAGGTTAAATTCATTTTGCGGCACACCTATAAGCATAAGCACAAAGAAATCTGCAACATTTAGCAGTTTGCTTCTGCATATAATAGTGACTTCAGTTCTATAAAGCTTGAATCAAGTTAGCACATGTTTAACACCAGTTCTTGAAAATATACTACAGTCGACTCATAACTGCCAGCTGAATTAAAGAAGATAATATTTGTATAAAAACAGTAAAATCAGGTGCAGTAAATATTTTTTAAGAAAGGCTGCCACAAAGTTGTCGTAAGAGACACCTCACCATTTAATCCTTTCCTAAAATACTCGAAATTATTAGCAGCTTATATGTCATGTCTAAATATTATCAGTAGTATTTTTTTTAATGTTCTTAGGAATCAGTGAAGAAACAATACTTTGATTACAGATATATCTTAAGAATGAAAGGGACACCATATTTTCTTAGCTCTATGTAAGTGTTATTTGTATCTATCATCACGACAATTCCCTATTGAAGTAGCCAAATAAAATGAAACACCACTTCTGTTCACAAATGTCTTATACTTATTATTAGAAGGCTAAATCACATTTAAATAATTATAATATATCGTTACGCTATGTCCTTTTTGGAGTAAATACAGATACATTCTCAAAAGGATGTTCTTAAATATTGTGTTGCACAAAAATATATTATTAGCTTGAACCGGAGTTTTGAGAATCTAAATAATTAATTTAAAAAATACATAATTTTTCACCCATAGGCATGTTTTTAATTTTCAATTAATCTATAATAAAAAAAGTTTACAAATCCATTTAGCACGTTCCTTCTCAAAAGGGAAGTCCAGTGAAATTGAGTAATAAAAAGTACGAGAAAGTTATCTAATTTCGTGAAGCGGCTTTTCCTGCTAATTTTCTTTCCCAAATCACAAACAGAAGTTTAATAAAATTTCGAGTAAAGTAACCTTCTTTGATGTGGGTTGGTCCCTTGTTTTGGCAAAACCGCGATTTTATTCCGGCTGGACTTTATTTTTAATGCAAAAAAATTGGAAGGCTAATTTTGGCAGGAGCGCCGGTTTTTCCTAAGTGTTATGAACGAAACTTCAGTAACTGAGAGCTTGGGAGTGAACCTTCCAAGATGGGTTGGCAACTCTATACTTTTTCACAAGGTATTTCAGCTGTAATTTCCAAGGGACAACTCAACATTTCTAATTACTCTATTAGAATTATAAAATCAATAACTTGTATACTTTGAATTTTAACAATACACCATTAATTTCCCCGCCCACTGTATATCGTTAAATCTCTAATCTATAGACTCAATATTAGAACTTATATCACAGTAGTAGAGAGTGTACAAAGTATTCGCTTCCCACTGAATTTAAGGAAAAATTCGCCCAAGACACAGTAGTAAAGATTAAATTTACTAAAAATTTTTTACATTATATTGTAACTTTTCTGTACCGCAACTATACATAGTCAAAAATAGCGGAATATCGACAAAAATATTATTCGCTCTGTGGTAATACTCTCTATTTGAAATGTCATTGGACGGTTTTCTTATAGGTTAATTAAAATGTCAGATTCTAAATTAAGCATACCACTTTAAAACAAGAAATTATATAAAAAAAGTAATATTAATAGTAATTTATAAATAATGATATATAAATTAATTGATTTAATAATTCTGTTTAATTAATCTTACCCATCGGTTACAATACATTATTAAATTTATCAAGCGCTTGACAGTTTTCTACTAACCCAACCTTCTAGTCCGACTGACAAGGAAGAAATTATTTATTTAAATATGAATAATAAGAAAATAAAAAATCTTATAGAGTTTATTTTTATTTTACGCTACAAAATGTTAAATAACATGATTTCCAATGACGAGTGAACTTAGTATTTATTGAACAAGCAAACTCTACTTTCAGCCTCACCTGTACTCTTCACCATATGATATAGAGTACTTAGTGAGCCAATTCATGGTAAATAAACAATTACTTGCTAAATATTAGGTACTATTAACTAAAACCTAACCTAACTACTAACCTTGTTGTTGTAACGCTCCTGTCCTGACATCTACAACTAGAAGTACCAATACGCTCATATACGACACCGTTGAGTACATTTTTATCATCTTTAATTTACTGCTTACACTTGTCACTATTTATATTTATAGATATATATATACAGTTAACTTGGATATAAATCAAATAATTATAAACTATAACAATCTCCTTAGTTGAATTTTTTATGAATAGTTAACAAAATGTAGTTTTTGAAATAGCTAGAATAGGAACATTGTTATAATAAAAAATATATTTTATCCCGAGTGTAGATAAGCATTATTATGTTTAATACGTGACCTTATAAATCATTTGATAATGTAATCAATGTTAATTAATTTCCCTGTTTCACTAATTAATGCTGGATATACATTTCTATTATATATTTAATAAAATAAATCAGTAATATGTATATAAAAAGTTAATCTACATCTGTAGCTAAATAGCATACTATTTGTACAGCATGTGTAGTAAAAAAAATTTGTATTCAATAAGAATGAATGATTCTCCGGTAAAATTGAATATCTTTCTAGCAAACATGTGATACAAAAAAGATCGTTACAGTTTAAGAGAACATTACCTAGCTATATAATAATAAACAAAAAGGAAGGCTCAGAATTCGTAAATCCTTTAATACATGAAGGTCTTTAGATGAGATTAACTATGATTGTGTGTGCCTAAGCTTCGCAACAAATGCTTAGACATACCATGTTATGTATCTTCACTATTTCATTTCTAACATGACAATACAAATATACAAGTAAATATTCATCGACGAATGGAGTATTGTCCTTATATAATAAATTGTATAAAAAGATGTTCCAGGTGGAATGTGGTAAGCTCGCCTATTGATAAATGCTGTTATTAATTATTTGACATATAAATACTTAAAACTTGATTCCAGATATCTGAATAATAAAATAGATTAAATAAATTTTAATAAGTTTGAAATTGAAATAAACATTGTTTGGTGTTCAAGGCATTGTAAACTCAATCGTTATCAATTTTTTCTTGTACGTAGAAGATAAATCACTAACTCTCGTTACATACTCGCGATAATGAATTTATAAATGAGAGTAAATACAATATTTTAGATCACGTTAAAATGCGACACGGTTTCGCATTCGTAGCATTGAACGCGCGTAGCTCGTAGCACACGCTACGGTTGAACGAACGCAACTGCCGTAGCGCGCGGGCCGCAGTTAGCGCATCTCAACGGCAGAGGGAGAAAAGTGCAACGTGGAATGAGCAATCGCAAATTGTTTTATCAAAATAGTAAATACATTGTACAGAGTCCTTTTTTTAATTTCTTACTGAGGAAAAATAAAAAAATATTAACAATCATTTAGGGTAGAGACCTTAAGTTATTTTAAAACCCCATACAGTCTAAAATAAGAAACTCTATTAGCTATAAGTAACTAATACAATTTCATATCAAATGACCAGTTTTACCAATAAAGTTTTAGATTTAATTGTAGATAGACTATACAATGTATGTCATTATAAAATTATGATTACGCAGCAGTAACCTATCAACGGCAGATCCATTAATTGCCAATTTCCCAGGCTTACTCCTTCAGACCTAAAGGCACAGCACTACCTTTTAATATACATCTCCAGTCAGATATTAAGATCTCATTCTAGTCTTTGATTATCGAAGTGCTGTTTAATGGATGAAGCTTAATCTATAACATAATTGCTAATGTACACTTATTAACCAGTAAATTCAAGTAAACCTATTCGATAGTTAATACTTAGGCAAATAAAGAATTTTCTATGTACTTATCTTCAAAATACAAAAAAAAAAAATAATAATTATAGATATAGACACTCTTGACGCTATGACATTATATGACACGCTTAGATCTTTTAAGCAATTCAACGGATTTTAATGTAATTAATAATAAATTCAGCAATAGATAGAGTGATACATGAGGAAGGGTTATATGTATAATATATATCTACTATAGTACAGCAAAGCCGAAAAATTCAAAAATTTGTAATGTGATGTCGTAACAAACATATATTTGTGCGCTTAAACCGCAATCTTTGGCTAAGCTTTAAAAGATAGATTAATTGAATGAATTATGGAATTATATATCTTCAAAACATACATTAAAAAAATCACTGATGTATATTAATCTCTAAGGAATAACCAACAGTAACCATTGTTATCATTTACATATTACAAAAAAAGGTGTTATTTACAAAGTTATTTTATACAATATATTATTATTACTTATCCGGTTAAAACATTACATACGTTATACATTTCATATAGATCAAACAACAGTTTAAACAGCATGACATTAAAATTGATATTTTAGAAAACTGTACCATATTAGTAAGTATATTGCACCTGTGCGAAGCCAGGGCGGGTCGCTAGTGTTACATAAAAATTACGTGCAGATCATTTAATATTATATGAAAACGAGTTGTCCGGATATTCATTCCGGCAAAATGTAATTTAAATAATAAAACACGTTGCGGACCTGAAGTAAGGGTAACATATTCAGATTCGAAGCTCTTGTTCACTGCCAAAGATACTCGTGTAAACAATTTACATACCCCGAGGTAGCGGCAAAAGAGATCATTATTATTGAATTTGACGAATTTCATCCCTCTTTATTAATATTATATATTTTAAACTGGGTATGTCTGTATGATGCTTTTAGACGTCAAAATGTCTGAACCGATTTCATTTAAATTTAGCATAGGCCTTAGAGACGACACATGAGATACCTTTTGTTGCTAAAATAAAACATGAAAGGGTTGAAATAACGAATGCAATTTACTACGAGAAAATCATTGTTTTTTGAGAAAATCATTATTGTATAGGATATGTTTTTTTTTTATCAAAAAAGGAGTAATGGAGAGATAGGGGAAGGAGATTGGGAAGGCGAACAAGAGTGAAGAAATGTAGTTGGATTTTTTAGTTCAAGATACAAATATGTTTTTTTAAAAAGAGAAGATAAGAGTAAGGGTAGTGGGGAGGGAATGGAGGAAGAGAGAGCAAGAAGAAGAAAGGGTATGAGTAGAGACGGAAAGGGGAAGGGAGGGGTGAGTAAATAGTGAGGGGAGAAAAGAGAAAGGGAATGTTGCGTTATTTTTTTTTTAGTAAGGATAAAAATGAAGTTTTTTAACAAGACAGGTAGAGGAAAGAGAAAAAAAAGAGCGCAGAGAGAAATGGCAAGGGGGAAGGTAAAAGAGCGCGGAGAAAGACGGAAGGGGAAAGGGGATGAGAAGGAGTAGGTTTAGCTAAAAATTGACATGACATTCTTTATTGAAGTTTGTTGGTTATTGTTATGTGGATTGAAGGTATCTGAGTCAGCAGTATTATAAATATAAAAAGTGTAATTATACAAACATATTGACGTCAAACTAATTGGACTGATTTTGATAGATTTTAGCATAGAAATGGGTTAGGCCTTGAAGACGGACGATACGATTGAATTAGGGGTTGACTAGGTTTAATTAACATGCACCTTGCGCTCGGAGGAATCACCCCGGTGGTTTTAGTCGGCGCGAGTCCGAGACACCTCCTGACGGCCCATAATAGGCTTCCGCCGGGTTAACAAAAAAAAAGGTTTAATTAACATAAACAAAGAATTTCAAAAGCTACATAAAAACATGTAATACGCAATAAGCGCGAGGTCCTACAATGTATTGGCAGCGCAGTGGATGGAATGAAGCTTTTATTACTTGGGGAAATCTTCATCTTATAATCCCGGCTACACATGGAGATGTTCGACTCCAAGGTTACCTCATCCGCATCAACACGCACGAGACTGCGGGCTCTGTAGTCAATTACTTCATAAAAGCAGCGTGCACTACGTTTATTAAACACTGTCTCAGGGGTGGCGTTGTGTTGCCCCATCCCATTCGTCTCTCGAAATTTAAGTATACTCAACCTCTGACGTGTTGAGAACTGCGCGTCCAGGGCCCCCACTTTAAGCACTCGAGACCATAAAAGTATCAGCCAACCGGTCATGAATGGATCGATCAGCTAGAATTGATGAATGGAGACGATTACCAGCGCTACGGCATTTTCCCCCCAAGCGGGATTGAATTTCTGCCATTCGCACTCTGCAGCCTCCAATTGGTACATAACATTCTCACAGAACTATCGCCCTAAAATGGCCTTGCCAGCATTGTTGACACCACTCATGGCAGGGAGAGATCGTGTCTGATCCTCCGGACCAGGCTTCGCTGCTCATAGTACCACGCCGTACTATGCGAGCTTATGCTAGGCGGAATCCTGGTCCAAGACAGTGTTAGCACCAAGTCGTTTCTTTAATTCCAACCTGGCACAACGCAGCTGAGATGCTCTGTAGACTCACATATACATTGTTGAATTAGCATTTACATTGTGTGATTATGGGACTGACATGGTCAGCCTGATCCAAAGTCCCAAAAAAAAAACAGATTAAAAAAAAAAAAAAACCTGGCACAAGTACTCCGGGAAACATCCGTGTCCAGTGAGTACCTGTGTCAGACTTTGTAACCAAGTCTTAGTTAAGTATTAAATTTCGATGTCGATTTGACGATTAGGTTTCCTTTAATTTTCTAATTTAGATAAGTAAGTTTTAGATAGTTAAAAGCTAGGTTTATATATTTATAAATTAACAAATAGGTAGGAATAATTAATTTTAAGAGTCGGAGTGGAAATATGTATTTACAACTCTTAGTTTATTAATTATACGTGTTTCTTACGTATAATTGTATTTAACAATTAAAATTCATAACTTAATTTTGTAAGTACGATTAAAATAAAGCATTTATTTAGTATTTTGCCAGTATTATTTTATTTTATGCGTTTTGATAATAAAGAGAGGCTTTTTGTTTTATTTAATAAAAATTGTATTCAGAGTTCAAAAAAGTTAATACACCTGCTTACAATATTATTTTCTTATATTTCAGTCTATTGGTCCCCTTTTTATCTATTTTGAACATCATTCTGGAATTCACGCAGACCAAGCCGACGGTACTAGCTAGTCTTTTATACCTGCACAACGTATTTTAATTTCTTTAAAAATAAGAACATGAGAGTTGTGTTTGATAAGGTGCGCATGGAAAACGACGTATAAAACTCCAAATCATCATTGAAACAATTATAGAACCTAACGTGAATACGGATGAAATTGGTGGAAAATGTTATTGCTATCATAAATTGTTCCGACACGTCAACGACTTTGAAACGTAAAGCCAAAACAGTTTCATCGGTTCAATTAAAAGTTTGGCGCGAGCTAAGCGGTGAGTATAACCGTGAATGTCACTCATATCTGTATTCTGTTTTAGGGTTGTTAAGAGACATGGGATTTCGAATGAACGTGGACCATAATTTTCCTCACGGGTTAATCACTTCAAAGGATCTTCACTTCATCCCGGAAGCGAAATTTCTCTATTAGTTTCTCGTAGCCTGGTAGAGTAAGGCGCTGTTGGAAAGCTGCCACAGATGGAATGTCTCTGGAAGGTTGGAAGTTGTTAGAGACCCGGTTAGCCCATTGAGTAAAGCTCCAGCCGCTGGGTCTATTCTCTTCTCAATTATCATCTTCCGTACCGGGTTGCCTGTGCTGTATGTATTTATTTTGTTCAACAATATATGTCCGAAGTACTATATTTAACGTTTTATGAAGACTGAAGACAAACGCTGTTTATTTATCATAAATTTGGAATACGTTCAGAAAATTCTTAGTTTCGGTTACGAAAGTGAACATTTATTCACATATCAATATTATTCTAAAATACTTACCTCAAAAATATAGTTAACCAGTATCATCTGGTATTCGAAAAAAAAACTATATCCGTAACCGAAATCAGAATGTTTTGTTTTGAATATACGGACAAACCCGATTAAGGATATATTCATATATAATATCTATATTAATTCAAATAAGTTGAAAAAAGAATTATTAGGGAAACTAAATAAACATATTAAGATGAATTTTCCGATATTTCTAGTGTCTGTCGAGTAAAGAATCTGAAATTATGAGTCTGAGTTTATATTAAATAGATGGACAAAATGTAATTAGATTAATGAAGAACGATTACGATAACACTTACGGTTTTTCATTATGAATATGACTGCATTTTGTTCATCTGTTTTAAATACTACGGAATTCTCAATCGCACACACACTTATGACTCCTTAATGTTTGAATGGATTAAATAATATAATTATTATTTTATATTTTAATTTTTTGCTCTGTAATCAGAGCAAAAAATTAAAATTACGACTACGTTTTGTAATCGTTAATCATTAATAAGATTACATATTGCCCTTCTCTGGTATCAGGTACGAAAACATATATGATATTTATAACATCCCTAGTCTGTATCTAAAGATATTGAGAGGCGCGCTGTGTTAAGGTATGATTCGGATTGTGGCAGTCGTTACTCGACAGTACCGGCTTTGCAAGTGACTGGCAGGCTTTAATGTTGCGCTCTGCGTGCATTTATATGGTGTAGGTACACATATGTCTATTGTACCTTTATTTTAGTGTGTTTGGGCTTATTAAGCTTTGGAAATGCCTTGTCAGTCGCGTTCCTTTGTCAACAGTTTCTAAAGTATAAGACCTTTTTAGCAATAACGCAATAGTCAATCTTTCACAGTGGCCAATTGTTATATGTAAACAATTACTATATAGTTTGCCGCCAACACACCTGTGTTCAGACCGGCTTAGTTAGACCGAAGCCTGTGAGAAGAGAAACTCCGTAAGACAATACATTCCGAGCTAGCAATGAGTCCGCACTGAACTTAGTTTCATCGAATGCAACATCAATTCCGAACGATATAATCACTCACAAAATGGAAAGTCGACCGATGTAAGTGTCTGCGCACCACTGACAGACGGCGTATCTAGCCCGCGATCGTAACAGAAACTACCAGAATCAGAATCGTACCTTGAGCGAACATAGATTGGTTTTATTAGGACACATATAGCAAATATATCGCACCTAAAAATACATTCATAAAAACACGCCAATTACTATATTTTTTTGAAACATATCCCATCATATTTATAATGTTCTATATTTTTCTATGAATAAACATATTATTATCATATCATATCAGGTCTATAGTCATTATGGATTAGGGATTTACTATCTCCATGGTTTTATGGAGGTTTATGACGATTCCAAATTCATGCGTATACTTATACGGAATAATTTTATTTATACTGACTCTGTAAAATATCTTACATCATCTCTGATTATAATTACAAAGTAGTTCAAGAATAACGGCCACAGTTAAGGTATCGGAAATCATTTAAACACACCGTCGTTATACCAGTATTCTATACCACGGGGAATGATATATTAGGTCCTTACATATGAAATTGGCGTTTTGTATGGGAGGAACAAAAAGTCGTATATTTTTTAATATAATATATTTAATTAATCAAAGTATGAACCATTATTTTCTATGCACTTTTGGCATCTCATAGGTAGTGCATTGATCCCTTTACTAAAAAAACCAGTCGGACGGGAATCAATAAAATCTTTGAAGGCGATTTGGACTGCCCCATCGGAGTTGAATTTTTTCCCTTGCAAGAAGTTATCCAAATTTCGAAAAAAATGGTAATCTGTTGGAGCAAGGTCCGGGGAGTACGGAGGATGTCTTAGACTTTCCAATTGAAGCTCTTCTAATTTAGTAGCCGTCTGTTGCGCAGTGTGTGGTCTAGCGTTGTCGTGAAGCAGCAGTGGCGTGGAGCGATTGACCAGCCTAGGTTGTTTAGCCGCTAGCTTTTCCATCATGGTTTGCAATTGCTGACAATAGACATCAGCCGTAATAGTCTGGCCAGATTTGAGAAAACTGTAATGAACAATACCGGCACTAGTCCACCAAACGCTTACAAGTAACTTTTTTGGGGTTAATTTTCGCTTGGGGCAGCATTTGGCTGGCTGGCCAGGATCCAACCATTGCGCTGAGCGCTTCCGATTATCGTAAAGAATCCATTTTTCATCACAGGTAATGATTCGGTTTAAAATACCTTCATTATTGTGCCGGTTTAGTAATGTAACGCAGCAGTCGACGCGCGTTTGCCGGTTTGCTTCAGTCAATTACCCACCTTTCAAGCTTTTTAATCTTCCCAATTTGCTTCAAGTGAATTAAAACAGTTTTATCACTAACATCGCAGCCTGCAGCTAACTCGGACGTGGTTTGCGATGGATCCGCTTCCACAATAGCCTTCAACTCTTCATTATCAACTTGAGTCTCAGGCCGTCCACGGGGCTTGTTCTGCAGGTCGAAATTTCCAGAACGAAAACGTTGGAACCAAAAACGAACTGTGTTTTCTTTTGCAAAACGACCGCCATACACATCATTCACCCTTCGAGTTGTTTCCGCAGCACTAGTGCCACGGCGGAACTCGTACTCGTAAATAATGCGATATTTTAAGTTTTCCATTTTGTAAAATGAGTGACCCAAACAGAAAAAAACAGAAGAAAAAAACAAATGAATGACGATCATCGAAGCACAAATACATGAGTCTATAGCTGTACAAATTTGAATTTGGAATTCCTTACCAAAGAGGAGAAATTTGTGATTAAAGTGGCCAGTACGAAAAACGCCAATTTCATATGTAAGGACCTAATATATAGATGACCAAATAAATGCACGCAAACTGATCTTAAAATACGATAAGCCAAAGCGAACATATTATAATCGCGACTCAAGCACTATAACTACAACCAACTTAACACTGCTTAAACACCACCCTGGGTCTTCAATAAAGTATCGTCCGAAGAGGGCTTAAATATGCTTTTTTCATTAAATAAAATCACTTGAACAAAACAGCTAATAAAACGGAAACCTAATAAAAGCCGTAACAAAAGTAAAAACGATGTCAATTATTGTTAGGATAGAAACTGAACACCGTCTTTGTTGTGAAATATAGCGTTTGTAGGAAAAATATGACTTTTGTACTCAAAATAAGGGTAGGTACATCGTAGCTCCTTATTTTGTCTTATATATAGTAATAACAACTTTAACATTACTATCAATCAGCTCTTACAATTGGAACATGTTTTTATGATATCTATAGTTTAGTTGTACACATTACATTACAATGTATAAGACAGTAAAACTCAATTGTTATACATTTTTCACATTTTGTAACATCATAAAAATACGACTAAAAAGTGGTCTTAAGTATAAGTAGCGAGGATATCACTTCATGTGGATAATTAAGTTATAATATATAAATAAATCATGTTGTGAAGCGAAACACTATAACGGGTCAGTTCAGTGGTTCAGAAAAGGCAGCCAGCTAATGTAACACTGTAAGTCCTTTAATTGATTAGATGCGAGATCACCCTCTCCTATTTGAGATGGAAAACATCCTACACCCTACACTATCACACACACACACTATACACACTACTACTACACTACACTTATACTATCACTACACTTTATCTACACCCTTTTATTTGTAAATTAAAACTTGAGCCCAATTTACATTGTGTTCCCTAAACGAATACGCTTTATTATATTTTCATATGTGTATTTATTTATATTGTATATTCGGAAATCAGGACACGAATAACTCCATGTATATTTATTTACATTATCTTCATTAGCAACTAGATTCTGCCCACTGCTTAATATAGGCCTCCGTCTTGTTATGCCACCTTGGATCCTTAGCTAAGTTCATGAAGTTACCACATCATTTACTCGTCTTACAGCTGGTCGTCCCACATTTCGTTTGCCACATAGGGGTCGCCATACACTAATACTACAGCTTTACCTGCCATCGCCTCGTCTAGCCTAGCCTTACTAGTCTAGTCTTGTGGCCCCTCTAGTGTCCTGTCCAATTTCACTTAAGAATCATTCATTACCTCATCTTCGATATCGATCTTTTCATTTAATTCTGACCTTGTAATTTACATAAAATTACATAATTATTATTGGGTATAATTGAAAAACAAACTGCAAGTATATTTATTGTTAAATATTGTATACGGAACAATTAAACAATGGAACGCATAAAAAAAGGTAAGTATTTATGCGTTTAGAAAGAGGTTTGCAGTGACATGAAACCTGATATTTTTATATAGGTACTACAGAATAAGAATAAAGTGTAAATTTATACCACTGCAATGTAAATATTCTATGTATGATAATGTGCGAGAACATATATTTATTTTCTACAAAGTATAAAGAAAGATAGATAAGTAATAAAAGGCGAACCCAAACATTTACGGTTAACCAAAACATATTGTAACCCAAAGAAGTTCATGGATTCTAGAAATCTTTTTCCTATGTTCTGATAGATAACGTTAGGTTGTTTTTATAGCGCCATAAAACAGTTATTGCTGGAAGGCGATAACAGACGATTTATAACACTTTAGCTCGCGCTGTGTGGTCCCGCTGCGACCGTTCACTACTTACTGACATGCACATTATACCCCCAAATTTATAGCTTTCAATCTTACTTATCGCGAGTTGCTGAAAAATGACTGTAATTTTGTAAAAAAAACCTTTCTAGTTTCTCTTTAAGTTTAACACTATCCAGCCGCCTTTTTATTATTTGTGCCTATGTCCTATGGTTAAGAGCAGTGACGTAAATAAGGTTATGGACAGGGTAGGCAGAATTTGCTTTATTATTGTATATATTATATTATGACAGTAAATATTATATTGCTTTCACAGGAAAGATTGACGGTGTGAATATAGAATGGATATGAATACAAATTGTTCTTTTTTGTTTAAATTTATTGCAATTTATTCCAGACTTATTTATCATAAGGGCATGCAATGTTTGTATGCATCTATGAAATAAACGCTACTGGTTAAGAGAGACAAGGAGTGTCAATAGGTAAGTATATAAATATTAACCTCAGTAAACATTATTTTGATAAGCAAAACAATAATTTAGAACTTAATGTTTTAGTAAAAAAATGTATACAACAATAAAGCTTATTATACCAGCTTACCTACAGTATAATAATCAATTGAAATAAGTACACGTAGGCAAAGGTATGGCTACTCCTAAGTGGATTACGTTTGTTCAATTAAAACGAGCACGAACTCTCTGCATCGTCAGAATGAAAACACGACCAAACAATAATAATTGCAAACGGCGAGATCGCTCATAAAGTTTAATTTTATTACTATGTGTCTAGGTTGGCATAAAACGTGCAGAAATATGTCAGTAGTACACACACACACACACACACACAACACAACAAACAAACAACACAACACTTAGGTAAGTCTACACACTTACCTAAGTGTGTAGTAATATGTGTACCTGAAACAATGCAAAAGCAAATCTCGCAGAATGAGATATGTTTGCCATATGCCGATTCACAAGTCTCATTTTGCTGAGAAACAACTTTGGGTTCTTGGTTCAAGGATTTATAATAAGGTTAATCATGAATTAAATATCTTGAACTTATCAAAATTCGAATGTAAGATGAAGCTGAGAGACTGGTTGTCGAATCTAAAATATAATGATACTGAGGAATTGTTGCAGGTATAGATGTGCTTGGGCTTTAATATTACCATTCTTTTGTAATTGTTATTCACTTTGTTTGTATAGTCTGTTGTTTGATCTGTAATGTTGTTTTTATATTGTTTTGAGTTATGATTGGTGCTACGCAGCAGTAAAAAACTGTAACAAATTTGTGTGAAATATGCTGACATCCATGATACAGGGTCTCCTAGTTTGGGTGTCAGCTGATTTTTAATGTGCTGTCTTGTAGTTGTTTGTCAAATAAATAATTTTATTTTTATTTTTTTATTTTAATGTATTTCAGACTTCAGATTACGAACAGCAAAGCTCATATTGTAACCCGTAATAACTCAGCACATACTAAAAGTGTCCATTGTTATTTGTTACATTACTAGAATTCTCAAAGACAATGTTTATTAACATGTAACTGTACTTTACGAGCATTATTTTCTGAGTAGACAGTGAAAAATAAATTTTCAATATTATGTATATGTTATGTTATAGCAGTGGAATGTATTCCATATAAAACATAAAAAGCATTATCTTGTTATACTTGAACATTTAATAATAATAATATTTACTAACAATTACACACATTGACCTAGTCCCAAATTAACCTTGCGCTTGTACTATGGGTACTAGACAAAGATATACATACTTAAATATACATATATATACAACCATGACTCGTGACAAACTCATCTGCTCATCACAGAAAAGTTTACCGCTACCGGGACTCGAACACAGGGCCTTAGTATTGTAAGTAGGGTCACTACAAAGTGCGCTATCAGGTAGACATTCAATAGATATAATGACTTGAAATCTTGTGTTTATTATCTCAAAGTAGCATTCTGAAAGTTCGAATTTGACCAAATTTCAAGTATATATGTATTAAATGTGTTAAATATCCAAGTATAACGAGATAATGCTTTATATGGGATGCACGCTACTGCATACAAGGTGTCCCATACAAATTAATGTTGCCTAATTACCGGCTTAAAAAGTTAATGGTACATAACCACTCAACCGTCGACGGTTATTTACAGAACTAGGCGCATATGTCGCGCCCTTGTACAGGACTTTCATCAGATGGGGTTTTTGAGAACTAGGTTTCGAAAAACCTGGATTTTTTATACCACAGAATTTCTAATTTCTATGGGAAAAGATAGCTGTTCGTTCGTGACCAATTTATAATACGTGCGAAAAGGATAGAGCTTTATGTCGCGATGTATTATGCTTGTAACAAACATCTGTTTGCACTTGTTCGCGCCGGCTGTCACAGGACGCCTATCAGATGCGGGATATTTTGATTTGTCCTGTAGCAGTAAAAGTACTGCTGATGAAAGCATCACACGAGGGGTTAACAAGATAACGCTTTTTTATGCTTCTATGGGATGCACGTCACTGAGTTAAAATATATAAATATGTTAGTGTTCGAAAATACGACAAAAGTTATTGGTTCCAGAGATAAATAAAGAAAAATGTCCAAATATCAGAAACTATCACCAAGTTCACAGTGCAACAAGCATACAGTACAATAGCAGTTGGTGCGTGTGAGTTGGCGAGGAAACCGAAGGAATTCCGGGAACGAACTTACTTGTATAAGTCCCGGTCCACGGCGCTGGTTCAGGCGTACACACCACAATTTCACGCGTTGATTTGTCAGCAGAGCGTTCGTGTTTTCACAGTTGTATAACATAGGGTTGTAGCGTTTTTAAGAGTGTTTGAAGCGAGCGCGTTGTCGGTTTCGAAACGTTCGAACCCAGAGAAAAGGAAACAGATGCGGTACGTAGGGGGATAAAATGTTGGGTGTGAGTGTTGAAAGTGTAATAAAAAATATAATATAAAAGAATATACGAGTATTTTAAAATATAAATAATATAAATGTAAAATAGATAATAAACGGCGTAAACAGTAGTATATACATTAATTAATTTATTACCAGAGAAAATTATGGCAGAGCTTTCCTTCGTGCAGATCTTTTTGTAGATAAATTTGTAATTAAGTGATAAGAGTGGCGCAGATGAGTTTCTATCTCACATCAAACGCAACTCAGACCTGAAATTTCAAATGTAACTATAAATCATGAAGATTTTATAAGATTTAAAAATATATTTTATATACTAGCTGTGCCCGCGACTTCATATGAGTCGAAAAGTAATCTTTTATTATGATACTCATTACTTTAAGCTAAAATCTTTGCATTACTGATATATAAATGCCATTGAGATTCTGTCTTATATAAATTACAACAATTAAATATAGAACACAATTAGTAATCATTACTTACAATACTCGTCAACAGATGTCGATCACAGTGCTTTTATAGTTTTACAAAAACATATGCAAACAAGCCCCCGCTATGGTATTATAGAATATCGATAAATGGCACCATTTTAAGTTAAAATAAATGTCTGTTTTTTTTTTAAGAATTATTGATAATTTTATTATTTTAAATAATTATAGTCCTCACTAACTTTATTCTGTAATTGATATTAGTTTAGTCAGAAGCAAAAAGTTGTCGCAAATATTTACACAGCTAGTATAATAATTAAGGCTATAAAGTCTCCCAATGTAATTAAACCCAGTGTGTGACAATTCGCAATATACAGAGGTGAAACAATAAGTAAGTCAAGATAATTACCTCATTTTTTTGTCCTTTTTCTTAAGGTACACCTAACGTAATCTTGTGGCTATGAAATCCAGGATAAGTTAGTATAATACTTACTTATATAGTGACCAACTTTTCGAACTGATAGTAAGGATGTTGACGCACTACATACGTCATCCGATTTCTATTCGTCATCTGTTATTCATACCACAGTTCGAAGGAACAATTGCCCACTGTGACGGAACCAAATCCGAGTCGTGTTTGAAAGGCATGGGGTAAGGGAGAATAGTAGTGTAATAAGAGGTGGCGTCTAGGTTTGATTTAGGTTTAAAGAAATTTATTCTCATTAATAATTATACAATTCAAAAGAATTCCATTCATCCTTACAACAGAACTTAATATACGGAAACACTTTTGTAATGAATGTACACAATTTAATTATAATACAGTTGACGACAAAAGTTGATTTAAAATAAATTTTATAACGTAGGCATACAAAAATTATTTAAGATTGATTTAAATTGATACAATTACCAGCTGGTACCCACGACTTTGTCCGCGAGGATTCCAGAATTAGGTTCAGACTTAAAGATTAGGTTCACCGACGTAGAGTGACCTGCTTTTCGTTTGCCTATTGACTACTCTAAAAGGTGTACACCTTAGTTGTATAGTTCATTTTGGTATATATAAATAATTATTTCTATAATTTTATTAAATGAACTAAATTATTTATAATCTTTTATTTGTATCTTGGTAAATTACTAATTCCAATGAAGATACAAAAGTAATATTTCTCAAACACGTAGAAAACGGCTCAAGTTTTATAGTTACAATTTATGAAAATTAATTTCTCTTACAGCCTCATTGTTTATGCGGTATCACCGTATTCAAAGTATCCATCATAGCTCAGATGGTCGTTAATTCCTTGAGTTATTATCCCCAAGCGCACACGAACGGACTTCCCGTATTATGCCTACCAAACGGCCTGCTATTAATTTAGATGTTGGACTTATTCCGCATCGTAATTAAGATAATGGTAGTCATTGGAAAATATTTCGAGTCGAATAATCGAAATCATAAACGTAACTGCGATCTTACATTCTCTAGAGATTAAATCGAAGTAACAGTTTTAAATAATAATAATCGTCACGCTATACCCAGAAAGATGCAATAGTGATGTGATTTTATCTATCTACTTTGCGCTGGTACGTAGTACACTTCGTGGCCAGTAACATGCGATTAGTTATTAGAACACTACACCAATTTATTTATTAATATCGTGCGTATTTATAATTTTATATACGTTTGTCCATCATCAAGGAGGACGTAGCCTCTAACCTAACCTAACCTATCTAACCTTTATTTGCAACAACGTGAAATGATTCGGTACAGGATTCAAAATTTACTATCATTCGCATGAATGTGCAGATTTTTTTGTTTAAAGTTGTAATTCTACTTTGAACAAATTTTGAATAGATTAGGTTCAATAATATTTAATTCGATATCTATCGGTATTTGCCGACGCGATTTGCGTAGATATATATATATATATATATCTTAGATTATAATATATATATATATGCTACCACAGTCAGCGAGTTATAGTCAGTAGAGACAAACTTTACGTACTCATTTCAGAGGCTAAGGTCGAGATTTCTAGACGATACTTTGACTTGTTTAGAGTTTGTTCAAGAAATGAGTTTACTTGTTACAAACAACTGAGTATATTATACATACATATACATCAATTAAAAAGCATTTTATACAAGTCTAAACTAAATTTATTTTGTTTATGCAAGTCGCCTACAGTTTAAATAAAGTCAGAGTAGCATCTATAAGCCTTAACCCAAAACAAAGAGTGAATTTGGTAAAGTAATAAATATTGAAAGCACAGCAAATTAAAAGAAGATCAATAATAAAAACACAATGCTAATATCAAGAACGAATATATAGTTGATTGAATAATATTTTAACAAGAGTTTCATTCTGAGTGCAGATAACTGATTCTGACTCAACATGTATAATTTAATCTTGAATATACTAGTGTATAATTACCTATTATTTATTACAACATAAACTAAAGGTATTCGAATGTCTATCAAGGAAATGTGTACTGAATTTTTGATCAGACATTCGACCGTGTATCTTTAATCGTGGTCTCGGTTTCGACCTTAATTAATTACAGCACGCCCCACTCGCAGAATCTTAAATGGCGAAGATTTCCCCTAGGAACAAATGGCTCATCTATGCGGGTTCTAACATTGCTTAATCAAAATTTCTACCTGTGCATACTTTATTAAAATTTGCCATTGTACAATTATATTATTTTGTAATTAGTATTAGTAGTAATTAGTATTATTAATATAGTTTTAGTAGTAATAGCAAACCCGGCGATCTTCGTTTCGCCACCAGATGGCTTCGTTTTGGTTTTCAGTTAGTGTTTGAAAGAACCTGCGCATAATAAATGTCACATGGAATCAACTGAGCAGAGTACAATGAGTAGCTGTCAAACAATGTATAACGTATCGGCGCTATCTACTTAAAATACTGGTGGGATCTGCTCCACCACCGTGCAAAACCATATTGATTTGTAGTACATGCTATGTATCAGAGATGGCGCTGTGTGTGAAAAATCATTTTACCCGTTTTCCTGCTTTTCTGTTGAAATTTTTCCTGAATTTTGTTTGCTTAAACCTCACGGAGCCCGAGACCTTTCCAACGAATGCAAAACCGTGGAAATCGGCTCGTGCGTTCTGGAGTTATAGCGTCAGGAAGGAAAACTGGACTTATTTTTATATAATAGATTAGTATTTGTATATCTTTTGATATTTTCCATTCTTGCTTACCCTCTGTTAAAAATAAGATTTTGTAGTGCGTACAAATGTAATATGTTTTTCACTTCTTTTTAACATCTATTACTTTTTTCTATATATGTAACTTGTTTATCTTAATGTTATTAGTTTTGCTTGCTGTTTTCACTATTTTAGGATACATCTTTTGTACTATAGCTTTAAGTTTTATTTTGTATTTAGTTGTGTGATGTCTGATACAGAGAAGAGGCCTGCCTAAGGCCAATCGCTTGCCGAACCCTCGGAAGTATCTGAATTCCCAGGCCCGGCGAAGGCGAAGAGTAGGCAGTGCTGGCACCCCGGCGGTTTTAGTCGGTGCAAGTCCGACACACCGTGGGAGTGGCCCTCACCACTCCCCTGATAGTCCGAAGGGATTTCCACCGGGTTAACAAAAAAAAGTGTGATGTCCAATTTTTGAACCAAATAAAAAAAAAAGAGTTATAGGCTAAAATTCCACATATGCATCAAATAAATACGATAAGCCGTTTTTATGATAGCGCTAGTGACTAGATAGTTGTAAAACGGCTACTTTGTTGGCTTACCAAGTTTTGAAACATTGATGTAAAATTTTAAAAAAAGGTATTTATAACAGCTAATGTTCTTTATAAGGATATCCCCCATCTAAAATTAAAAAGGAAAAAAAATTGCACCCCATTTATATGTAAAGAAATTCCCTTCTAATTTAAAATTTTTATTACAATAAATGTCACTATCAGCTTCTCTTCAAAATTAATATTAATTTCAATTATTTTATTAATTTAATTATTTTATAAATTCAATAATTTAATTTCAAATCATTATCTTATTTAGTTTTAAATTTATATACCTCTGACAGAGAAACACACAAACTGATTAAGTGCCTAAGTCCCCGCCTTACCTTATAAACCTCAATTTGCTTAGTGAATTAGTTTCAATGGAAAGCGTAGAATTTAATACAGATACAGATTAATATTTTTACCTTTTTGTACTACAAGCGAATTGCTCATCTGATAGTAAGTGGTTACGGTGCATTATCAACAACTATAATGCCAGCCCCATTCCACCACAAAACCATTAGACATCGTGTCGGATACCATCCGTATGTGGTGGATGTTCGTTATATTCGCACGAAAAGATTCGCTTCTACATTTATCATGCGAACGGCTAAGGAGTGGAATATGCTTCCAGCGGCCATATTTCCGCGATCTTATGACCTGGGTGTCTTTAAGAGAAGAGTGAATAGGCATTTGCTAGGCGATCGCGTTTCATCATCGAACTTATCTTCACTTTCCACCAGGTGTGATTGAGGTCAAGCGTTTGTCTATAAATTATAGAAAAAAAAAACTATAATGTAAGAAGGGTTATAATAATATTTCATAGTAATTGTGGAACAAATTATAATATGAATTTTAGAAATATTTAAAAGATTAAAAAGACAACAATATTAACTTAAGAAAAGAAAATCGCATCTACTCATAGCCTATAGGTCCAATCATTTTTAATACTCATAATAAATTTAGTAAAAGACATTCAATAAAGGAAGAAATGTTCCTATACTCCAATAAATAAATTTCAATGTGGATACTAAAAAAAAACAACTCAAGTCATTTACTCATAAATATTTACTACTGTATAGCCATCAATACACATCTAAGACACAAAAGCTATATAAACAAACAGTTATTTTAATATGATTAATGTAGCTTTCACCGAAAATTCCCTTTACAGAATGTGATGACAGATGCAATTTGTACTGTAACATGCAGGCTTGATAATGGGCTAAACACTTCATGTCACCCTTATGCTCTTAGAACACTTCTATCTACTCAGATGAGAATTTGATTAAAGTTATTTATGCATCACACATACACTTTATTAAAGACATATGAGGCCATCAGAACCAGATTGGCCTAAGTGATTTTTTTTATGTGAACTGTATATTACATATTAATGTAGCAAAACTTTCTAACAATATAATAGATGTTTTGCATTACTAGACCAAGGCATCCTATTTGTTATCATTTTAATGACATTACTTGAGCCACTCTGGTTTTAATAGCCTGACATATAATGATCTATTAAGTTTTAATGCTTATACATACCTATGTAAGGTATTTTCCTAATTACTAACTGCACAAGTAAAATTATAAAATTTCCAATAGAACCATAATCTTATCTTTTTAACAATCAAGCTACAAAATTTAAAATTATTTGCAACTGACATGGCAGAACATGTAATTGAATTATATTACGGAGCTGAGCTCAAAAGCCTTGAAATTGGACTACTAATTACATATTTACTTAAAATCACTAAAATTATGTTAAATAATTAAAATTTATAAAGTTATTCTTAAACATATTATTTAACTTTGGATATTATAAAAGGTTTTTAATAAATATTTTTTGGTGGGGGTCTCCCATAAAATAGTTTCCAGGACACAGGATGCACTATTTGTTTAATAAAGTCTTTATCAGTACTGAACAAAGGGATAATATTTGACAAGCAGAGTATTGTATCATATGAATCTGGTATATTGTCCCCTTCTGAACAGTATTTATATAAAATTAAAGTTGGCAGAGATTTCTCTGTACTGATTTCATATAGTAATGAAGCAAATCCTCCTCCAAATATTTTAAGTCTGCCTCCATTTGACTCGTGTTCCATCAAATTTATTTTATTTAATTCATTTCTGTATGGGCACCGATCATTCATTACATATCTAAAAGGAGATGTTAAAACATGTTTCTTCTCATGCGCAAAACTGCTCGTTAAAATCACAATATCTTTAACATTTTTCTCTTTAAACGTATCCATAATTTCCTGCAAGAATTTCCGTGCATATTTGTATATAATTGGCGCTCGTATTTGTAAAACAGCAGTGTTTTTTGCTTGACACTTGTAAAGCTCACAATAACCTGATAAGCTGTATGATTTTAAATCATAAGGATTATATCCTAGCACTGGCATGAGCGCAGGGCTATACAAAGCAGCAATTTTCTTCATTTGCAACGATGAAATCAATAAGTCGCATGTAAGTTGGCCGATATTTCCTACTGCAATACTTGGTATTATCAAAGTACAGCCAATTAAATCACTATCTTCAAAATTTTTCCATTTATTTATAAGAGCCATTGTCTCAACAACTTATTGTATCAAAACACAAAAAAAATATAGGTTTAAGCTTGTTAGACCGATGAATATCAAATATTGAAACGTTTTTTTTTTGTTTTGTTTTATTCTCCCCATTGCGGGGAAGGCAAGGACTTTCACGCCATACAGCCAAATCTAGGGTCTTTCAACTCTTATTAAATTTCCTGTCATGTCATCGCGCCACGCTTTAAGATCTCAGATATAATTTTAGTTTCATATCCATCTTTGTTTTTTGCTTTTGTACGATCTAAGCATTTGCACTCAATATAAACTTATTTTTATAAACTAAACGATAGTTATAATTACACATTCACTCATCAAAATACAAAATACGGTTTTATTTGTTAAAAATATAAATTCTTGTAGAAATAATAAGCAGTAAGCCAGTCACCTGTTACTGCATAAGTATCTAGGTAGGTACCTAGCTTAAGAATATATTGTTTAATTTGAAAATTTTTTATCTACATCTTTATCTTACTAATATTATAAATTCAAAATTATGCATCTTGTATGTTCCATTTTCTCATCAAAACGACGGAACCAATTTCTTAGAATTTTAGCATATAAATAAATTAGACCTTATAAACGGACATAGGCTACCTTTCGTTGCAAAAATAAAACTTCATGTGGTTAAAATAAGAGATGTAATTGAATAATAATAATATTTAAGTATAACATGGACCTAATGCCAAAATAAGATATATAGAGAGGTAATGGAAGAGAGGACAAGGTAACGGAGGAATGTCTCAAGTAAGGGAATGGGAGGGACAGCATAAGTGTGGGAGGGGAAATAGGTGTAACTAAAAGTTAACTTGAAATTCATTGTCTGTTAGGCGATACGAACTTCACCGAATCTGCTAGTTTTCTATAATAGTCGCACGCAAAATAAATCTTTGAAAAGTAAATGTGCTAAAAATCGTTTTAACAAATATATTTCTATATAAATGTTTAGGTACCCAATTAATTCCAATAATTCCAAATAATAGTAATTCCAATATTATCATCAGTGAAGAATGAATACTGGGTTTAAAGTTGTTTTTAAAAGATTTACTACTTACATAAATATATTTTAAGTTTGTTTCTACGATTTTTGCCTCATCGAATTCTTTTATAATTATCAAAATCAAAATGTTTTGTATCACTAATAACAATGAGTTAAACATGTGCTTAGGAAGATTAAGACTTATTGATTGATTTAAAAGCTGTTTTTAAATATAAGATCATCTTTTTATTAAATCAATCTGGAGTTGTATATCTTTAATAATTACTAATAGTAATGAATTAACAATTGCAACAACTGCTATTCTTTACATCAGAGATGGGCAAAATGTAATCTGATTAATGATTACAAAATTTAGTCGTATTTTTAATTTTCTTGCTTTGTAATCATGATTCAATCGCTTCAAAACATTAAAAACTTATACATGTGTATGTGATTGAAGATTTCGTAGTGTTTAAAACATAGATGAGCAAAATACAGTCATATTAATGAAGAAAAACGCAAAATGTAGTCGTAATTATTTTCCATTAATCTGATTACATTTTGCCCATCTATGCTTTACATTACTGTACATTTATATTGCTGTTTGTTTTATCTCATTACATCCGTGGTTTTGTTATATATAGTGCCATCTCAGCCGCAACAGCTTTATTACACGGTATCTGTTTTTAAAGAACGGATAATTTCATGTTATATGACATCTCTAATAATTTCTTTTTGACTTTTGACAGGTTCTTAAAAAGGTTAATTGCATTACAGTATTTTTCTCAACCTCAACATTAACATTATATCAGTGCGAGTTATATGAATATAATCAGTTTAAACGAATAATTTTATAAATACTGCGTTTTAATACAACGCATTGGTTAATATTAATTTGTTTACTGATTATGACAGAAAAGGAAAGGGTTGATCCACAATTGGAAAATTTCATTCTAGCAGAAACGCAAAAGCAACGTTTTCAGGTTAGTAAGGATATCTATATGAAATGCTGTAACTACATCGAATATTTATGATTACCCTAGCTTGCATGTACATTTATGCCTATAAAACAGGGCGACCTTTGACCATCGATCAACGTCATTATTTATTCATTTTGTTAAGTATTAGTATACAAGCACCAGGATAGAATTTAGCACGCTTTGACTGTATGTATTTAGTTTGTAATTCAGGTAAATATAGTTTATTTATTTATATTGGCAAGCAGTAGAAACAATATAATATATAATATTAAGTGCCTGTATCCTGGTATTTTTTTAAAATGATTTCTTTTTCTTATTGAAATTAATATTAGACCAGGTAATTTTTTAAATTGATTCACATTTTTAGCTGAGATTATGTCTTCTAGGAGATCATTCTACTGTCTTAGAATTCTGAACAAGCTATATTTACCTATAACACAATACATATTACTTATAATACAATTAATAATTTCACTTTATTAATTTATTCATTATTAAAGTAATAACAAATACTTGTACAGTAAAAATTATATAAAATCGAAAGAATAATAATTCAAAGGTGTCCTTAAAAATATTCCTGTGTTTTATTACAAACTTTTTTAAATCTATGTTTGTCTGGAACCTTTGAATTGTTTTTGAAACACTTTATTATAGTTTATGAATGTAAATTTAATCTTGCATTTTACATTACTTTAATTTTTTTTATCAATATAATAACTACTGGAATGTCCATGGATGTTATAGCGTCCAAAAAACCATAACATTCCCCAGTGGTAGAGATTTTCTGGACATATGAGTAAATAAGATGATAGAAACAAATCAATAGCAATGAAATGAAATGTACTATGCATATCAACTAAGAATAATCTCATATCTATTTACCTCAACTATAAATTTAAATGTCAGTGGAAATAAGTATAATGTCTTTCAATTAAGAAGACTTAATTATTTGTGTTATTTGCCAGAAAATAGAAATAGGTGTAATAATATATATATTTTATGTCATGTAGTCACTAACAAATATACAAAGTTTTATTTTTTAATAGCTTCATCAGTATCATTGTGGATGCATAACTTTTATAATGTATCTGATAAATAATAAGACGAAAAACCAAGACATTTGGTTTTAATTAGCTAAGAATTATACACATATTATTATATATAGAATGACAATAGGAAACATGACAAGTATATTTTTTATAAATACAAAGGAGTACGACATTCATCCCCCCTTTCTTTATTTTACAACGTAATCTTGAAGATATGAAGGGGGACGTCGTTCGCGTGAGGATTGTCTTAGGTTATTGTTTTCTGTCTCTACTACATGATTGTCTGGAATTTGATTTTCGACAGAGTCATCATTTCCTGTATTCTCTAGAGCATCTTCGAACGATTCTTCGCCATTTTTATCACGATCAATTAGTACATGTTCTTCGAATTCAGGAAACGGTGCCAATTGCCTATTTGATACCGTGGTTTCTCGACCATCGGGTAATTTTATATAGGAGTAAGAAGGATTTGCTTCAAGAAGTTCTACCATTTTAACCAGGGAATCATATTTAGAAGATTTTACATTGTTTTTCAGTAATATTGGACCAGGTGTCATAAGCCAAGTAGGAAGAGAGTCTCCACAAACTGATCGTCTTGTATGGTTGAACATTCGTTCATGAGGAGTTGCGTTTGTAGAAGTACATAATAAAGATCGTATTGAATGTAGAGCTATAGGTAATGCTTGCTCCCATTCGGATAGTTCTAAATTATTAGAACGCAGATAGAGTTGAATGGTCCTCCATAAAGTTCCATTTAATCTTTCTACTTGACCGTTTCCTTGTGGGTTATATGGAGTAGTCCGACTGGTTGCAATACCAAATGATAGAAGAAATTGTTTTAGATCGCTGGATATAAATGAGGTTCCTCTATCAGAGTGAATATATTGAGGAATGCCAAATGTGAAGAACACATCTTTTAAACATTTTTTAACAGTTTCTGAAGACAAGTCTTTACACGGATAAGCAAATGGAAATCTGGAGTATTCGTCTATGATAGTTAATAAGTATTTATTTCTCGAGCTGGATGGAATTGGCCCTTTAAAATCGATACTAAGTCTTTCAAAGGGTGCGATAGCTTTTATCAAAGTTTCTTGCTTTTTCCAATATCGTGGTTTTATTTCGGCACAGATAGAACAGTCAGAGGTCATAGCTTTTATTTCATTCATCGAATAAGGTAAATTCTTTGCACGTACCCAGTGAGCCATTCTAGCTACACCTGGATGACAGAGGGAGCTATGTAATTCATACAATTTATTCGAATTTGTGCTAGCAATAACACGTGATAACGCGTCAGCTGTTATATTTTCCTTACCAGGACGATAAATTATGTCATATTTGTAACTGGACAGTTCTAAACGCCATCGTTCAATCTTCTCATTTTTAATTTTGCTTGAATGAGATTGCTTAAACATAAATGCAACGGATTGTTGATCAGTGATTAACAAAAAATGTCGTCCAATCAAGTAATGTCGCCACTTTCTTAAAGATTCTACAATAGCACAGGCTTCTTTTTCAATAGAAGAATGTCGACGTTCTGATTTAGTCAAAGTACGCGAAAAAAATGCGACAGGGCGTTTATTTTGTGATAGAGTAGCGGCAATCGCATACTCGGATGCATCAGTTTCAACAGTGAAAGTTTCTTTAGGATCAATTGGTGTTAGAGCTGATTTAGCAATATCTAGTTTCAAACTTTCGAAACATGCTTTAGTCTTATCATCTAAAGGTAGGCGTGATACATTAATTAAAGGACCAATTTTTCCTGAGAAATTCTTTATCCACTTTGAATAATGTGCAAACATACCAAGAGCTCTTTTCAAGGAAGCTGTATCTTTTGGTATTGGTAAGTTCATTAATGGGCTTAAACGGTCCTTATCTGGCTTTATGGTGTTATTTTGTATTGTATATCCTAACAAATTTATAGTATTAGTACCAAAAATGCATTTTTGTTCATTTAATGTTAATCTATATTTTTCGACAGCATTCAAAAATCTATTTAAATTAGCATCATGATTTTGTTTGTCTTTGCCACATATAGTTACATCATCTAAATAGGCGAAAGTTCCTGTTAAATTTTCTGTAGTGATGATGTAATCTAATGCTCTCTGAAACGCAGCGACACCATTGGTAACACCGAAGGGTATACGTGTAAATTGATACAAATTTCCACACGCTTCGAATGCTGTATAAATCTTTTCAGATTCTAGAATAGGAATCTGGTGATAAGCGCTTTTCAAATCAATTTGACTGAAATAATTATAATTAGCAACTTTGCTAACAATAGATTCAATATTAGGTAGAGGAAAAGCATCAAGATATGTAAACTTATTGATTGTCAAAGAATAGTCGATAACAAGACGTTTGCGATGTGTAATACTTTTTGTTATCAGTACTTGGGCTCGCCAAGGAGAAATGCTGGGCTCAATTATTTTATCTGCCAAAAGACTTTCGATTTCTTTTTGAATAAATTCGTTATCGTTTTCACTGAATCTTCTAGATTTAATAGCTATAGGCCTGATTTCGGGTGAAAGATTTGAAAACACAGTTGCAGGAGGAACAGATGCCTGCATAACATTGCAAATTTTTAATGGTTCCAATCCACCACCGTATTTTATTTCCACAGATGAATGATTTTCCAATATATCATTACCAATAATTACGTTATGACATAAATTTTTTACTACTAATAAACGTTTTTGACCATAAATATGATGAAATAGCTTAATGGTAGCAAAACATATTCCATCGACAACGGAAATATGATCCTTTGAGGCTAAGGTGATTGTTTCATGCCATGGACTTTTCTTTAATCCAGCGAGTTTGGAGAAGTCTAAGTCAATGAAGCTGGTCGAACTTCCGCTGTCAATTAATGCAGTAGTGCCTTTATTATTTATAGTTACTGGCACAGTGGTTTTATACAAGCCATTATATTGAGAAGCAGCAGAAATAGCAGGTAATTGATTAATAGCATTAACGTTTGCTTTCTGGTTTCCACTATGACAAACTTTTGCAAAATGTCCTTTTTTGAAACAAAGTTGACAAATAGAATTGCGTGCTGGACATTTAATACGTTGGTGGATATTACCTCCACAGAAAAAACATCGCTTTTGAGGAGTTGTGGCAGTTATTCTTGAATTATAGTTATCAGGTTCGAATGTCGGAGGAATACTATGATCAGTAACAAAATTTATTTCATTTTCAATATTATTTGAAAACGAACGCGAGTTATTTTCTGCCATTTCAAGCGACACAGCTTGATTATATGCCTCGTCTAAGCTGAGTGTTACATTTTCTAGTAATCTTCGTCGAATAGTTTGCGACGAAATACCAGCAATAAAAGCATCCCGAACAAATTCATTTTTGTTTTGTTCAGCTGTAACGGCTTTAAAATCACAATCAAATGCAAGTTTGTTTAAAACTCGTAAATAATCAGCAATAGATTCCTCCGATTTTTGTATTCTTTTAGATAAAATATGGCGTGCATGTATTTCATTTTTAGGCTTGTCAAATAGATTGTCAAGTATTTTTAAGGCACTTGAATAATCTTTACACTCTCGTATATAAATATAAATTGTTGGAGCCAAGAGATTAATAAGAATTTTTAGTTTCATAGAACTAGATATTTCTTCTGGTTCTTCAGATAAAAAATTTATAAATGTATATCGCCAATGAGCCCACCTTATGTCAGCTCCCGCAGAACTTGGATCCACATCGAAGCGTTCTGGTTTCAAACATTGATACATATTCAGAGATAATTTATTCTTATTTTTTTCCATCTTAGCTAATTAAATTGATAAATAATAAGACGAAAAACCAAGACATTTGGTTTTAATTAGCTAAGAATTATACACATATTATTATATATAGAATGACAATAGGAAACATGACAAGTATATTTTTTATAAATACAAAGGAGTACGACAGTATCATTATTTCAGGAAAAGCACTTGTCTTATGTGAAATATTTTATGTTTCTTCTGGTAATGTGAGTTTATAACTTAAACAAATCTTTTCTGTTTATAATATTACAATAGATAATAATTTCTGTTTAAGACACTAAAATTTACATTTATTCTATAATCAAATGAGTCTAATATTTCCATATTAATTTATAAATTGTATCTTTATTTCAGGTTCTTGTTCACGGTCTCACAGATACATGTTGGGATACATGTATGGGACGACCATCCACCAGGCTCGACTCTAAAACTGAGGTTTGCATCATGAACTGTGTGGAAAGATTCATAGATGCTACTACATTTATTACAAAGCGATTAATGAACACTACCAAATACCGCTCTGATGCACCACTGGAATTCCAATAAACTGTTAAATAATATACAATAATAAATATGTTTGCAAGTGTAAAAAACTTTTTATACCGCCATAGAAAGAAGTTCCTCATAACAGGAGCAATTTTTAGTGGAATCTATATTTTATCTAGCTATGCTCAGAAAAAACTTCGAGACTGGCAAGAGAAAGAAGCAAAAAAATTCTTTGAAATGACTCGTAAGAAACAACACTTTGAAAGCACAGAGCGCACATGCAATCAAACTATTATTTCTTTATCTAAAATTGTTTCTGAAAGTATATTGGGGGTTTTAAACACAGAGAAGATTGTTCAAACACTAAAGGAAAATCCAGATAATAAACTGGCATTATGGGATCAGTTAAAAGTGATGATATTTACAAGAATATGTGTCCTTGTGTATGCCTTATGCATATTACAAGTGACATTGAGGGTGCAACTTAATATTATTGGTGGTTACCTTTATAGAGACTCAGTTCATGATGGAGATCCAATTATTGATAGCAATCTACAGGCAAAGTACTTGTCACTATGCCATCACTTTGTGGGTAAAGGAGTAGAGGATTTGATAAAACAAATTGAAAAAGCTGTGAATAGGGTTGTTGATCCTGTTTTACTTAAGAAGAAAATTACATTACATGAAGTGGAACAGATGTTTTGGTCTATACAAACTATCTTATGCACTGACACAAGTGAAGGTGACCCATTAAAAAAAATGGTGCATTATTTGATTGGACACACAGATATAAATAATGCCAAATTGGATACTATAGTAAAAGAAACAATGGATGTTCTTGAAAGTGATGAAATTACATCAATAGCAATGTCTTCAGTCAGTAGATGCTTTTCTTCTGTTATTGATGAAGTTGCTAACTTATTTGTGACTAAATCATTACCCAGCAATAAAAATCATTTAGAAATTGAAGATCACATTGTGACAAATGGGGCTTTGAAGCTCCAAACACATTCTGATAATTTTGTTGATGTTAATAAAGTTGATATACACTTTGTTAAGTTGCTGCCAGTTATAAATGAACTCATAACTAAGAATACCTGCAAAGATAATACTAACATTCCAGATCTGTTGACTCAACAACTTACATCAAATGAAAAATTGAAGTTGATGGGTGCTAATATTTATGAAGTATTTAGTAGTGCATAAATTTGTTAGTGAATCTTTGAAATTACATTGAGTGATATTCATATTCTCACAGACACTTAATACCTATATCAAAAGATTTAGGTGACTTTTTAGTTTTATATCAAAATATGTTGTGTTTACCTTATGTAAATTGACTTAAAGTGGGTCCTGACTTGTTTGACTGCTTCTGACAGGATACTTATTACCTCAAATGTAGATGGGTCTGGTACTATGTATAGAGAAATAACTGACAGACCAAATCAAATGACTGAGTTAATGGGGTAGCTTGGTGAGCAATAAGTGGTGCATTGTAGCACATGGGCAGTCTAATTGTTACTAGACAATCCATCAATAACTGTGACGAATCAGGAGACGCACTTGTATACATAGGCGAATGGCAAATGCCTGTGTGGAGGCTTTTATCTTGCAGATACTATTATCTATTATTAGACTACCATCAATCTTACCGAATGGTTCAGTTTGACTAAAATTGTCCTGGTTTAAAGCAACGGTCCCTGTTGATTTGGTATTTTATTTATCATCACGCAGACAGATTAAGTATCTACTTTGCTATTCCATAATTTAAAATAACTTCTTTTTGTTTTTAAGAAAGCAGCTATTGTAACTTCTTCAGAGCGATTATTCCATGCTCTGACTATCCTGTCCCAGTATTTCGCCCCAGCTTACTTTTCATGCCCCGTCACGTGGGTATTTAAATTTTTTGTATCGTATTTTATTTTCATTTCAACAGTTTTGTTATATATTTCAAGGTTATTTATAAGTATTACAACCATTTCCTGTTGCATGTAATGCGATTCTATTGAATGGCCTCCTTTTTATTGCGCCAAGAAGTCAGTTCTCTTTTTGATTCAAATTTCCAATAATTTATGAGTCTTTAAGCATTGAATCAACCGATTTTTGTTGAACGAGAGCGCTCATCCTTACTCTGAATCAGGCTAGATTGAAGTCAAGTGACAGCTAATTTGTAATGTAACAAAAAAAAAATCAGAGGTAATACATTGCTTTATCACCTTTAACCTTCTAATCGCGTAATTCAATTCTGAATTTAAATCGGAATTTGTTTAATATAAACTGCATAAAAAATTTTTGCTTTTCTGGACTTTTGGTAATTGCTTTGGATACTTTAAAATTATTTTTAGATAAAAACATGATTTTTGGCCAGTAGGTATGTTCATCTTCCCTCTATATTATCTCCTACTTATGTCCCGGTTTGGATTTTCCATTTATTAACGCCTATTAACACGTCATTAATACGTAACAGCACAGAGATCAGCGTCCACACTTGTTATGCCATCCAACATTTATCCGTAACATCCGTGTTTGTATGTGTGCTTGGGATGAGTCGCATAGTTACAGTACGTTATAACTAATGACGAACAGTGTCCACACCAAAGCTACAGACGGGTATATGATACGTTTAAGGCACGCTTCGTATACTGGCAGCTTTGGCTCGGCAGCGTCGGCTGCCATGTCGTTATGTATTGCTTTGCACGCCGTACGATCGCGATTTAACATGCTGCCTGACAGCGCCTCACAATCGCCTACATAGAATAGATACCTTTGCCTTTATATATAGATATATTACTTTGTATGGGCAAAGTAATACATCGAGACCTGTCAGCTGATGCGGGGTCGCCACTGCCGAGCCGCGCTTGCTAGAATTTACTTGTACCCTTTATGAGGTTCTGTTATGTTGAAATGCCGCAAGTCGGAACACATCTTTATTTTAATCCCTTCCTTTCATGGCATGGTGTAATTATTGATGTTAATGTTTTTGGGGTTAATAAAAAATAATGATTTAATGGTATTTTGAATAAACATGTATTTTTTTTACCTTAGTGAAAATAATGATGCAAGGTACAATTTATTGTTGTTTAGGGACATTCAAATATTTGTCATTTCTATATGCAACAGCAAGCATTGTATATCTAACAAATAATCATTACAGTGGATAGACATTTTGTATGTGATGTATAAATCGAACGGAGAAAGGCTATTTGGTTTAAGCAAAATTTTTTGGTGATATAGTAATGTATATACTTTTAGAATCGGCGTTTTTTTACCAATTCCAAATATATATTACTGTATCACCAAAAAATGTCGCTTAAACCAAACAGCCTTTCACCCCTTGATATAATATTAAATTAAATCTCAACAATGTGAAAATTCGATGTTACCCACTGAATGCAGATACAAAAATCTCACTTTTAACATTTTATTTTAATTTATGGCTTAACATTATTTAAATCCTGTGGTCTGCACTGATGAGCATTATAATAATATAATTGTTGTTAGGGGTATATTACGAGATTATACGAAACTTTAGTATAACTAATCTATAACCAACAATGATTAGTTATTTTCTTTCGATAGACACATATTACCAGATGTAACTATATTAAAGATAGATTTGAAAGCCATTCGCTAATGCCAATTTAGACTGTGGTGGTCCCATTGAGAAAGAGAACAGTGTCTATGCGCGGCATTGCGAATTGTCGTAGGTTCGAATCCCGGCACATAACTCAGGGTTTTCTAGATTAAGTATGGATTTAGGCGTCACATGTGCACCGGTGAAGGATAACACCGTGAGGAAGCCCGCATGGTATCTAATTGAAATGTCATGTGTAAGTGCCCTCAGGACTAGTGATGTAAATGCCCGGGAATTTTCCCAAAATGCCCAAAACTTGCTTGGGAATATTCCCGGGAATTTACGAAATGTTCGCGAAAGTGCTGGGCACTTTGGGAAAATTCCCGGGCATTTTCATCACTACTCAGGACTGCGATCAGCTGGACTAATGTAAGCTCAAAGTGAACACAGCTTCTACAAAAGTAAATGTAAAACTCGCTCCATAATATATTAAAATGAATCCTGATAATCAATTCCACTTTTAGTTGGCTCACTTTGATACTCTCTTTAGACTTGTTCCTCGCTTCGGAGCTGGCCGATGACTGACTATTCAAGCTCGCGGTAGCGATATATAAGGGCAAGAAATAGGGTGGCCATCTAAATTAATTCTCTTTGATGTCAAGGCAACGATTAGTGTTGCCATTTTAACAACGAGCGTAACATAAATCTATATCTGCTCATCCCGAAAGGGATATAGAGTGAGGATATTATGAAAACCAATTTTACGCCATATGTTGTAAAATAACTGATAAAACATTTTTTAAATGGTCTTATTAAAATATGTATATATTACAGATATGGTGCTGTTGAATTAAGGCAACCTTCTATTAAAAATTAAAAGTGATATAATTTACAAAAATAAATGTGTAATGAAATTTTGTTTAAATAAGTCTAATAAAACTTCCTCACTCGTCTTTTCTTATAACGTTTGTGTAAGACACGGAAAGAGAGTGCCTTTCGTTTGATAAGCAATAATTGCTATTTTCTATTTCAAAAAATGATTTTTACGATTTGTTCGGGATTTTTTTTTTATCCTGACACGGCACAGTGACCACACCATACCTGATGGTAAGCATGGTGCAGTCCAAAACGACAACGACCACCAATAGCAAACAAAAACCATTGGTAGCCGCAGCGATTACGCCGGCCTGCACAAATATCTCTTCACCCTTCGCTCAAAAGACCCCACAACATAGGACGATTGGAACACTGATTGGACCATTCACGTCCCAACGACTCTGCAAAAGTATCAGTTATATAGAAAACTTCTTAGTCCTAGCCAGGATGTAAGTTACCGTATAGTTGTAAACACGCGCGTATGGTTCAACTATAAATGGGATATGGTGGAGCAATGATAAATGACTTCAGAATACTCGCCATGACACAGACAAATCATGATTTGGCAATTACTCGCCTTGATTTGATTGTAACTATGAACAATGCATACATAGGTACAAACGGGTTATTAATTCTCTTTGGCCCGGCATGTTTTAGAATCGACTGATGTTTATACAATTATCTATAAACATAGAGTTAGTATGTCTAGGTTATTATGGTGATGGTAGCTTATCAATGGATTCTAATTTCTTTACTGCCGTCAACGCTCTTGGACTGCGCTGTTACTCTCCATCAAATATAGTGCAGTCATTTTGTCTAGCCACCATAAACACATGGGAATTAACAATTATTGTGTACTATCACTCAATAAAACTCTGCGTTCTTAAAATGTGTGCGCATACAGCCAGTATGGAAATGCTCAGCAAACTAAGACATAAACAAATGACGCATTGACATGTTTTGACTTGCGGTTACTTGGGCGATGCCATATAAGTGCGCTCCGACTGTCTGCGATGTGCGTTTACAATTCAAAATTAACATTCTACTGTATCCTCTTCAGGGTAAGCAGAATACAGCAGTGACATTATTTACTTTGTGCTTGTACAATATGGCCAACATTACTCCATCTGATTGTCGTATTCTGCGCACTACATATGACATTTATGGCAACCGCCGTTCAGGTTTTCTCATGATATTCTCTTTCATTGATGAGTAGGTGGCGTCTAAATAGATATCTAGTTAATTTAAAAAACCCAGAGTTATGAGGGACGTTCAATGTATTCTCGGTATCAACATGAAAAACATAAACATTTTTTATTTCTCAATATAGTCCCTGCTTACATCAATACACTTACAGATCTTAAAACTAGTTTTTCAAAGCCTTGTAAAAAAATGCTATCCTCATTGTCTAAAATATGATCATTTATCCCCGTCTAGAGCTCTTCATCGCTGGAAAATTGCCTTACACGAAGGGTTTTTTTTTAATTGGGGAATAAAAGGTAGTATCTAGGGTGTCAAGTACGGAATGTAAAGGTAGGTGATTAATTTCTTAGAAACTACAATCTTGTAAAGCAGCTTAGGAAACACGCCCTGTGCGAACAGGCGTATTGTTATGAAGAAGCATCACATCTGCAATCAGTTATCATCGTATTTTTTCCTTAATTGCTTCTTTTAAATTACGTAAGGTGGTTGCATAAGATGCTGCGTCCATGATTTGAGTTCTTTGCATATACTTAATCAACAAAATTCCTTTTGAGTCCCAAAATGCCAGGCCATGATTAAGGCCAAGGCCAAGGTCGATGGATTAACTTTAAATTTCTTGAGATGTTTTGCACCATTTTGTCCCACTGCTTGGACTCCTGTTAACTTTTTGGATCATAGTGTTGAACACACGTCTCATCTTCTATTACCATTCTGTCGAAAATCTTGATTGGTTCATCACCACAAAGCTCTAAAAGTCTCTACAACACTTGATCCACTTTTGTTTCTAAGGGGCCGTGAGCTTTCGCAACATTCCTCTTTCACTGTATTTTGAGAGATTAAAATGATCATGAAAAGTAATGAAAGTAGTACCAACTAATAGAACTGATAGGTTGGTCATCTCTACTTTTATTTTCACTCTTATACTGGCATGTTCCAGTACAAGCTTTTCCACTTTTTTCAGATGTTCATGGTCTTGGCATTAACGGGCCCGCCCAAGCGAGAGTCGTCTTCAATTCTCTCTCTACCTCTTTTAAATTCACTTAACCACTTTTGTGCTGTAGATAATGAAAGTGCAAATGGCCACTACTTCTTCGTGAACCATTTTTTGTGATTTTCCTTGATTAGTAAGGAATTTAATATCCTTATCGTGTTCAATTTTCCTTATCATTGTTGCGTTAGCTATTATAACCGTGGTTTATTATTGATTACTAGATAACTAATGGTCACAGTTATATGAAATTTGCTTTATATCCTCAAACAGTGTCGTTATCTATACAAATGATTAAATCACCTATGTATATTATTTGCAAATCATGCCGATACCAATAACATATTTTCACCTTTCGTATATGCCAGCTCTTTGTACACTTACAATAAGCCACTTAGAAATTTAGACATGTCATATTTAACATGACATTATATTTATTATGACATCCCATTAGGATTTACTAATAATATTCATTAACACCCCAAGTTTACACCTATCGTTATTCAAGCCTATTTTAAAAATATATGTGACTGAAATGGGACATCAAACTCTTATAAGCTAATTTAAATTTGTATAATGGGCCATCACAGAAAAATAGTATGGTGAACGTAAATAGCTTATTGTTTTAACCTACATTTAAGATACTTCCGAGGAATGATTTTTCATTGGATTAGATACATTGGGCGGACTATAATTTAGTGAGCCGATGCATAAATTTTAAGTTGTCACCCGTCATGTGTGACAGGTGTATAGAATATTATCGTTGACAATCCGTGTTAAAAGTATATTTATAGCAAGTGCGTAAATGTAGTTTATTCACTACACACGCAACTTTTATATGAGGCTGCCAGAGTCAGAGTGATCCAAGTGAAAATTATACGTTTAAAAGATTTACTTTAGAAAAATTATTTTAAATCTTTAAGCTTTATTGATATGGCATTACTTTTGTAATAGATATTGTCATTTATATTATATAATAATATATTTACTAACAATTTCGCACATTGACCTAGTCCCAAATTAAGCTTGTACTATGGGTATAAGACAAAGATATACATACATATATACAACCATGACTCGCGATAAACTCATCGACTCATCACAGAAAAGTTTACCACTACCGGAACTCGAACCCAGGACCTTTGCATCGTAAGGGTCACTACAAACTGCGCTATCAGGCCGATAGTTGTATCAATATACAGCATTGCATTTTTTTATGTTGTATTTAGACCGGGACACCCTCTTTAATGTCGGATAATTTTATATTGACGATATCACTTGGATCCCTCAGGTATTGGCGCTTTGATATTATGTCTCTGCTAAGTTGCAAGACATTTGTCAAAAGGTAGCATATAAAATACATCTGATGGTAAGTGATTACTCTTAGCATCATCACCAGCCTACTCTAATCTACTGCTAGTGGAGACCAAGGATTAAGGGAGCTTAATAAGTTTCATGGAGCGTCAGCTTTTCTCTTCAGTCACAGATCTATAATATTTGTTTGGGAGGGGCTTATCCTAGCCCAAAGCATTTTTTTTGGTGACCCGGGGTAAAATCCTACATAGGACAATCGGAGCTGATCTGAGGGCATCGACCCCGGTGTGTCAAACTCCTACTTGTCTAAAAACCCCTGACTGTCCTACAATCTCTCTACCCGGGCCTGGGAAATCGAATACTTCCAGTCGTCCGAGAAGTGAACAGCCTGTTTAGACTTCGTCCCTGGGAGGGGTGGGTGGAAAGATCCTACTCCCTAAACCTTTCCCTCTCATCCGAGCAGTCTACTGCCAGGCTAGTGTCACGGAGGGATGTGTCGGTCATTATGGGCGTATACGTCCCTCCGGCAACGGTATCTTGGCTGCCGGATGTCCAGGGAAGTTGTTCGCTCTTTGTACCTTTCGGCGGGCTCTATCTACCTCAGGATTGCCTAGCAGAAGGCTGTGACCTCTCGCAAAGCCTCTTCATTGCTGAACCAAGACTTTCACCACCGCCCGCAGCGAGAGATCATCACCGATGCAGTCTATGAGGACCTCCCTCTCTACAGCCCTAGCTGCACACTCCTCCAGCGTATGCTGTGCCGTGTCTTCGGCGCTCCCGCACTCTTGGAATTCTGCGGTCGGCTCCCTTCTGCCGTAGCCTGTGAGGATTTAGATGAGCCGAAAGGATAACACGCCGCAAAATCTGTCTAGTCACGAGCGCAGACCAGGGCGCATCGCCTCTAGCTTAGAGGAGCCCGGCTGCCTATCCTACCCTAGATTTTCCATGATATGTACTAAAACAATAATGAAGTAGGCAAAAACGCGTGTGCGTGTGCGCTTCAGCCCCTTAACCACCCTACTGGTTCCACTACAGTATTTTCCCTAATGAACCTTTTTTATATGACAAACCACCTATATGTTAGGGTTTACAAACAATCTCCATATAACGTCATATTATCAACTTTGCCGAATGCGGGTATAGCTCTAGCACACTGTAATGTATATGCGCTAAATAAAGTTATTAACCAACTAACTAAGGAAAGTGGTGGCTGCTACAGATATGAGCTCGATAACATATTTGTAAAATTAATTACAAAATTCTTAAAAGAAATTGTTAATAATTTTGAAACATTACAAACGTAGAATTTAAATATGAAAACAGACAGGAAACTTGTTCGCAATGTCTGCCATCTGTGTCCACACAAATGAAAGCATCAAGGTTGTGAGTAGTGTCATACGAACGTTATCATGACGAGACCCTCAAATATCTACCCTGTAATGTCAATGCGGCCGCTGCGCCACGCTGTGAAAATGCCGCAAACAGAGCACCGCGCCGCGATAGTGCGCACGCAGCTACGCTGAGCCAATGGCATGCCAGACCCTGTCGAGCGCGCGCTTCTCGCTTTGACGAAATATCGACGCACAAACGAAACGTGAAGTCGTGAACACACACCCGAACAATTCATACTTCGAACAGTGTCAGTCTCATCATGTATTGAAAACACTGGACTTTCAATACAGACGGAATTTATTTACGAAGTCATTCGATCAGTGCAATATTTATCAGCAGATCACTGAGTCATTTAATACAATTTTCATGTGAGTACTGTTACATTGTTATATAGGTATTTTACCTTTCCTCCAATATCGAGATCAAACATTTCTTATCTAATGTTTCTAGTCCATACAAATAAAAATTTATGAAATTGACATGCAGCTTATAATATCGAGTTGTAGAAATTTTTATAACTCAATTCTTGATAACTTTACTACTATAGTCTAATACACGTAGAAATAAACTTTATATAATTATTTATTTATATGTTAAGAAATGTATACACAAATATAATATGTGGGTTTCATGAATTGGTAAATATAACAATCTCTGCATTTACGACTTCGTGGAAATAAAATATGGATGATATTGTTATTTCAATACAATATACTAAATTTACAAGCGCTACAAAACAATAACAGATAGTATCTGTTTGCGGTAAAAAACTTATTTCTTATTAAAATAACAAATTAGTGTTTTTGCATCATTTTAGCAAATACTAACATCAACATAAACCATATTAGGTAATCCAAAGTGATTCTTTTTACAAAAATTGGCACTTAATATACTTACGTATGTCCAGTGTTTATATTTATAGTGTAAAATAGAATTTCACATATGAGGTATACGTTAAGTCAACGTTTCCCGGTGTCCCACGCCATTCTTGGGCTGTAATCATAGATGGGCAAAATGTAATCAGATTAATAAGAATGATTAACGATAACATTTTACGTTTTTTTACCATTAATATGACTGCATTTTGCTCATTTATGTTTTAAACACTACAAAATCCCAAATTGAATACACATTTATAATTTCTTAATGTTTTAAATGGATTTAATCATGATTACAGAGTAAGAAAATTAAAATTACGACTACATTTTGTAATCGTTCATCATTAATCAGATTACATTTTGCCCATCTCTGGCTGTAATGTATTTACCACCAAGTGCGGTATAGTCAATTTGCCACGATAATGTAAAATTAACAACATACTAACATCTGATAAATAAAAGGTACACCTATATATTAATAGATATGTATGTAAAAAATAATGTACGTACAAAACGATCTTTTATTTAATTTTTTATATCTATAATAGTCCTACAGTATAAATACATTTTGTACACTTTCTCTATTCACTGTATTAAATGAAATACCTACTGTTCCACTGTATACGATAAAGAAACAATCAGTCTTGTATTAAAAACGTTTAGTTCGTTACGTGCAATGATATGAGTATAGCTATTTTCTTCTGACATTGATGTTGTGGTTCCTCACTTTGTGTTCAAACGATATTTAAATAAATTAGCAATATTTTTGCATATGGAACTAGTAAATGATTGCATATCGTTAGTTAGTTTTCCTGTGATGTAGATACTTTTTGTTGTTTTGTTCTCATCATATTTTTTTCAGTATCACATTTTCACCTCATGTTTTCAGACCATCTTCTCGGCCACTTGTCGGTTTATGTAATATCGTGACCAGTTTTTCCGATCTATTAAATATATCTTATAAGTTCACGTAACTCTGATATAAAGTAGTAAATAGATTTTCCTAATAAATAAAGACATACGAAACACACATATTTTTTATACAACAACAAAAAGCGTCTCACCGCTAATATCAGAACCATTGTAAAGATACTTAATTTGCACGGTGTAGGCCAATACAACACCTAGCATGAGAATTTTTTCTTATAATACAACGTGAGTACAGTTCAAAATGAATAAGAGCAAAGAACATTATTCTATATTAAATATTAAAACACTATAACCGTTTTAACAACCGTAAAATTTGAAACATTATTAAAGCGATCTATGTATAAACTTACCGGTATGATTGAAAAAATAGGCGGCATTAGCTAAATTTTGTACTATGATAACACTAGGGTGTTTCTCTAAAAATATAAAAGTAAATAATAAATACATATGCAATTTAACGTGGAATAAACACGGTTTAAAGTAAGTATACAAACAAATTTTAACAGTATAGTGATTTCTTTTTTGAATTGCCGACAGTATCATTTATCTTTATTTCGCAATATGCCTGTCTGATTTCAAAATCATATATATCGGTCTATATTCATCAATATAAGGACTGATACGTGTAGTATGAACTTTGTCTTATGGACTTAATAGTAACTTATAACAAAGGACTACAATGCTTGAACTAACACAAACTCTATTTTATTGTTTTATCTTAGCAGTTTTCACTATCATTTATCAATGTTAGAAACTTAGAGGTTATATTTCCAGTGCGGCAGTTGTCATAGCGATAATTACAACTTGAAACAGCTGATGCATACTACAGATAGACCCCTCTGTAGTAGTCGCTACACTAGACTAGAGAGGTGAAGGGTTTTCCTACATAACATTGAAATTGCTTTACTAACTAGGCAGATAGTATATATCTCATTAGACTACTTTGTTTTATTATATATTAATAGGTATTCAACGTGAATAATATTAAAAAGAAAATAAAAAAACTGCATAATCATTAGCTTTCTTTTTTATTTGGTTCACATACCGGGCATCACACAACTACATACAAAATATAAACAGAACTTTAAACAATGATACAAAAGGTGTGTCCTTAAAAAGTGAACACAACAAGCTAAGTTAATAATGATATAAAAATGCTAGTTTACAATAAAGTGATAAAGAATATGATAATTAAATTTAAAAAATAAGGTTTAAAATACATAGACACAACACAGAAAAGGCAATATCGTAGAATACCCAAAGCTATAAATTATTTCGAAGCTATATACGATTTCGAAAAATCCAGACACTGTCCACGTGTTGTTCAAGTTCTGAGAGAGAAACAGATATGTACCTTGTATTGCCTAGAGATCTTCGGCATAGATGAACACTGACCCTGATTAGTTTTAAACAAAGGTAAAATATACTTAAACTACAAAATATCATTTACAACCTTATTATGGAATAAGTATAAGTTAAATACACTTATTCTAACATCGTGAAATGGAGTGCATAGATGCGGCTTTACAAAAGGCCAGACGTTGCCGAGGGTCGGAGAAGAGGATGACGCTATTCCTCTGGCCCCGGTCAGACGGGAAGAAGGAACACCCCGGGGGTTTTAGTCGGTGCAAGTCCGACACACCGGGGGGCAGCCCTCACCGCCCCCTGAGGTCCGTTAGGGATTTCACCCGGGCTATCAAAAAAAAAAAAAACATCGTGAGATGGTGGTGATAGAGTTCAAGAAATAATATTGCCACCAGAACTATGCAGTATATTTGTAACAAATGCATTTATTTATTTTAAATAAATTATAAAGGGTTTGTATTATGTTGTTAGATTGAAATGAAACATTTAACGCTAGTTACTATTTTTTTGTAATCTACAACCAAGAGCCGGTGATGGAACACGTTTTTCCAATAATGCCTTCTTACCTTTAAACGCCCAGTTTAGGACACACTTCTTATTTTAAAATATTTTTAAATCCTAATCTTCGACTGCATCATTAATGCTTTATTAGTGTTTAAAAGCATCTTAAAATAAGGAGCGTTTCAGTAACTAGATGAAAATTTCTCAAATCATAAGTATGTCGAAAAACAGATACAGGTAGCTTATTCGACTTCTTTTATTATTTATTGTTCGAATAATGAAGTTAATCTTTTATTCTGAATATAGGGAATGTGCACTACGTAAGAATGGTATCTATCACGTCTAATGTTTTTCATATGTATTTTTGCGTGTAGAATTTAAAGTTAATTAACATCTACAAAGAATTTATTATTAATTATTAAATATTGACAAGATACAACTTGAAAATACACGAATGTTTATTAACAAAACATGTTTTCAACATATTGTCAACGAGTAACAATATTTTGATAGATATACGCCACTGCTTTGGATAATGACGATTAGTTTCGAAAATAGAGTTTTTTATACATTCCTCAAATTTTTTCGTGGTAGGGCTTTTGCCCGAGCTGGGCCATAACCACAGTACACAAGTGTAAAAACCGTCATAGTGACTCGCTTTGGCCTGTCGTTTTTCGAGATTAGCTTGTCTATATCCAGTAACTCATATACCTAGAGACTTTCAGTCGTAGTATATGAGGGCCGACATGACGACGGACACTTTTCATCCTTTGGTAATCGCTTTCGTTTTTGGAGTACACTGTACTTACCATCAGGTGCATCGTAGTCCCTATGTCGAACCATTGTAAAAAAAGCTTAGCTGATAAAAGAGGACTTTACGTAAATGTCGTTGATTGACATTTTGCATTTTCCTTTCCTTAGTTAAAGTGTGATCGCCCAGTCTGCGAGCTCTACGGTTAATTGAGTCAAGGGCTACGAATTTATAATGAATTTAGCGTAGATATATTAAAATGACGAAAATGTGGTCTTCACTCATGTTAGGGAACAAACCAGACTAAAACAAGAGTTACGACGTTGGTTAAATAAATAAAACCAATTATTTATTAGAAAAACAATTACAAAGCAGCACATTAACGTCAGCTGACACCCAAACTAGGACTACCTGTAGCTTGGGTGTCAGCATAATATTATACATTTCACACAATTTGTTACATCCAGTTTTTATCCGCTGCGTAGCTCCGATCTTAACTCTAAATAATACACTTTACAATAATATTAAAACTTAGGTACAATTATTCTCATAACAGTTCCTCAAGAAATACTTAACTTTAGTTAAGAACAAATACTTATTATAATAGTATATTATTACTATTTATTTTCCAAACAATTTCAACTATGACGGTTTTTTATATATAGACAACAAATAATTGCCAAATAGCTGTTACCAAACTGTAGGAATAACTATTTAATAACTTTATGATAATTGGACTGATTATTCATGATAACACTGAATGAGATTACACCGTATTATTCGTAATCTAATCTAATACGAATTCACGCTTCAAACTTACAGATATCCAAGAAATAGATAGAGAGCTAACGTAGGTATTTACTTCTTTGAATATAATTCTTAACTCTTACACTTTCTACATAAATCACAAGTGATGTGACCATTATTTTATCACTTTAAAAGAGGCGTCGCTTTATTTACATCAATTAGCAGTAGTACAACGGAAAAAATACATTTTAATCATATTTATTGGTCCAGATAGCTTTTGTTAAAAAGTTACTTTTAGTCAGCTATTTTTATAGTTGTCATATTTTGATATTATCATAAGATTACATGATTTAAGTAATAATAAAATTGTTATTGCGTTTTTCTTTCATGTTTACCTTTGCGATCAACACCGCCTTAAAGGCGCGGTTAGAGATACGTAATGGAACAATTTTGCCTTCCAATGCAATTCCTAAGTATACTGGCATGGAAAATTCAAAAACGGGACAGTCTTATTCAAACGAAATACTTGGTCTTGCTAGCTGCAACCTACCTGTTCATGCATTAGGAGTTAAATAGTTAAAAGGACTATATTTAAGTTGAAACAGTTAAGATCTACACTTATATTATTTATATTTTATCAATTAGCCGGCAATACCAGTTGATTCCCTTATAATGCTTCGAAATGTAGCTATACAGATTGTGTGGTAAGGAAAGCCATTTAAAGCCGGGCCAAGATATAACATAATTGTTGTGTTTCCATTAGCCAGATATAATAATCACGATATATTGAATCCCTTTATTTTATTTTATAAGACGTGTATACAGAAAGTCCGTGTTCTTAATTCATGACAGGAAAAGGAAGAAAGATGTCATAGACAACACGAATTTATGATAAGTATGTCTATGACACAGATTATAACAATGATAATTTACGCATTCAGTCAAAATATAATACACAAAACTGACCATCAGATTTTTTCCACCAGAAGAATTTCACCAATATTTAGAATGGAACTACGAGGTAGTCATACATTGGCTGTACATTACCCTGTTTCTATGAGAAATATAAATTCCATAAGGGTGAATCTGCAGATATATTTAGTACTTCTATTATATTTTAAAAACCACTAACTGAAGGCTATGTTAAGAGAACGATAAAAAAATCGATATTGTTATCGAGCCTACCTACAGTTTTACGTAAATAATACACCTGAGAAACGTATGGTTTACCACGTAAGACGTGACATGGAATTAATTAAAATATTTATACACACAAATATTTATATTATGGATATACGAGATTTATTCATTTTATTCTACTTTAATAATAACTTCACAGCAAATTACATAAAGTCAATTATACACAAAATAGAAGATAAAATAAATAACTGCAGTGCCAGTATGAAAATACACTTGCATATTAAATTTTGTGTGTTTGGGTCGTTCTACAGTATGCGAGTGGACGAGTGAGTGCATGTGTGTGCGTTTATTTCAATGTTGCATGTGATCATCTGGCTGCAGTTTGGAAATAAAATCCTTAAATAAATAAGATTATCTTTTGAAAGACACCAGCTACACTAGTGTGAGAATAAGTAGAAGTAAAATAAGACAGAAAATATTCAATTAACCATGCCATTATTTTATAACTTACAACATAAAATATGGGATTAATTTGATCATGATATATTGGGGAGAACCAGAGGTATAACTTGACTAATGCATTTTACGTACAATCATAGAAGTCGAGTCATTATTGCTAACGCAGATCAAATCACGGTCAGAGGCTAGCAGTTTTTAAATTCAATTTTACATTATATTGATAACATAAAATATGTATGTAGATATAAAAACGTATACTTGCAATAGCCTCGTACTTGTTCTATAATTAAATGATTGATCGATCAATTATGCATAATATATTAGGTACCTTCATACGAAACAACAGTTTCAAAGCGAGACATATTCGTAAATAAGTACTGTACATTATATATTACATAAAGGAGATTAGAAATGAAATTTATTAACTGAAACGATATATTAGAAAACAAAGTTAATATTCCGTACAAGTTTACAGTGTTAGAGACCGTTATTTCAAAAGATATATCATCTTTTACAATAATCTTATTAGAACATAAGGTATTTGCTTTTTATACATTAGATGAATAATTGTTATTTATAATGAATTGAAATGGCAGGTTACTAACTAGTACAATATAATTTTGTAATAAGGGCATCTGAACTTTCCAGAGATGTGCTCACAACAATAAATACAGTTATACACAGATATTAAGCCTATATTCGTGTAGGTAGCATTTATCAATTTATTAAACAAGATATTTTGTAAATTGTGACAGGCCCAACTTCATTTATTGATGAGGCAGAAAAACAATAGCGTGCATATTTATTGTTTACCTTATTGTAGATCATAAATCATCAACTTTACGCATCATCAGTAAATGTCTGAAAATACCAGCTAGGATAGGCTGGATACGATTGTAACAATTTTGCTTTAATAGTTTACAGCGCCGCCATTCAAATAAAATTCAACATTTACAGCTCCCTAGACGAAAATCTAGTTTGTCTTTAAATGAATATTGAAATCAGAGGTCCAATTACAATGGAATACAAAATTCAAGGAATATTAGTAAGAGCGGAAAGCTGTTACAATTGCTCCCATCCAGAGCGCTGTTGCAAAAGTATTAGGTATCAAGTGTAACGCGCTGAAATAAAACACGTTCAAACATCCAACTTGACTTTATTCTAACAAAAACGATATCAAGGAGAAATCTTTAGCCTTTAATTAATTTCTATAGCTAATGATTCTTGATTGACTCCTACATAACTTCATTCTAATTGTTTGTTTGGCGACAGGATCTGAGTTTCCACTCTGCGCTGCAAATATAGTTCTAACGTGAAAAACGAAACGATACAATTTTATAGTAATTACTAATTACTGAAAACCGTTTTCAAACAACCTTTGAATGATACATTTCAGATATACTAATCTAAAGAAAGGTTAACTGAGAAGAAAATGTTTAGATTTAATCATTAAACTAGACGGGATGTTTTGGAAAGCGATTACGTTGATTATAAATAATAAACTAGCGACGTAGATTAGAATGGCATACTTATATTAGGTTAAACCATTTCTTAATTTAATTACGGAAAATAAAATAAAAATAATATATCGTCACGTTATATCCCTTTCGGAGTGAGCAATGTTATATTAGTCGTTATATCTACTTTGCGCTTGTATCACATAATATACCGTTTCCTTTTAGATTATTAGTGTACACAATGACAATTCTTTTTTAATTTGTAATTTTAATAGGACTCTAATTTATATTTATGATATGCAGTATTATTGTTTCATTTCATTGATCTTTATTAAAATCAGTCATCATTCATCATCTTTTAAAAAAAATAGAATAGTTAAAAATAAATTTTAGGTCCTTACATATGAAATTGGCGTTTTTCGTACTGGCCACTTTAATCACAAATTTCTCCTCTTTGGTAAGGAATTCCAAATTCAAATTTGTACAGCTATAGACTCATGTATTTGTGCTTCGATGATCGTCAATCATTTGTTTTTTTCTTCTGTTTTTTTCTGTTTGCGTCACTCATTTTACAAAATGGGAAACTTAAAATATCGCATTATTTACAAGTACGAGTTCCGCCGTGGCACTAGTGCTGCGGAAACAACTCGAAGGGTGAATGATGTGTATGGCGGTCGTGTTGCAAAAGAAAACACAGTTCGTTTTTGGTTCCAACGTTTTCGTTCTGGAAATTTCGACCTGCAGAACAAGCCCCGTGGACGGCCTGAGACTCAAGTTGATAATGAAGAGTTGAAGGCTATTGTGGAAGCGGATCCATCGCAAACCACGTCCGAGTTAGCTGCAGACTGCGATGTTAGTGATAAAACTGTTTTAATTCACTTGAAGCAAATTGGGAAAATTAAAAAGCTTGAAAGGTGGGTACCTCACGAATTGACTGAAGCAAACCGGCAAACGCGCGTCGACTGCTGCGTTACATTACTAAACCGGCACAATAATGAAGGTATTTTAAACCGAATCATTACCTGTGATGAAAAATGGGTTCTTTACGATAATCGGAAGCGCTCAGCGCAATGGTTGGATCCTGGCCAGCCAGCCAAATCCTGCCCCAAGCGAAAATTAACCCCAAAAAAGTTACTTGTAAGCGTTTGGTGGACTAGTGCCGGTATTGTTCATTACAGTTTTCTCAAATCTGGCCAGACTATTACGGCTGATGTCTATTGTCAGCAATTGCAAACCATGATGGAAAAGCTAGCGGCTAAACAACCTAGGCTGGTCAATCGCTCCACGCCACTGCTGCTTCACGACAACGCTAGACCACACACTGCGCAACAGACGGCTACTAAATTAGAAGAGCTTCAATTGGAAAGTCTAAGACATCCTCCGTACTCCCCGGACCTTGCTCCAAAAGATTACCATTTTTTTCGAAATTTGGATAACTTCTTACAAGGGAAAAAATTCAACTCCGATGGGGCAGTACAAATCGCCTTCAAAGATTTTATTGATTCCCGTCCGACTGGTTTTTTTAGTAAAGGGATCAATGAACTACCTATGAGATGGCAAAAGTGCATAGAAAATAATGGTTCATACTTTGATTAATTAAATATGTTATATTAAAAAATATTCGACTTTTTGTTCCTCCCATACAAAACGCCAATTTCATATGTAAGGACCTAATATACAGATTTTTTTAAATTCTATTTATTTAAGGGACTTTTACGTGTGTACGTATGTCAGCCCCATCGTACCCTAATACAGAAATACCTAACATATTACATACGGTGCCATTGATCTGAAAAAGCCAGACGCCTCATCAGATAATAGTTCCGTTAAGATTTTGTTAAACATCCCGATGTCAAGTCTGTTCAGACCAAAGGCACTCACAAACGCCTCTCTCACAGATTCAGATCGGAAATAAATATACTGATTAAGTGATATAAATTATGCCTTTTTGAAGGAGCTTACTACAGTAATAATCAATTGCCGGGCAGTAGACTTGAGTGCGCCTGCCGCCCGGATGAGAGGGAGGCGGTGTGCAATGTCCGACGCGCTGCCTGGGAGAAGGGTTTTGGAGAAGTGGACCCTTTACTCCTACCACTCCCATAAACGTAGCTTCAACAAGGCTTTTCGCTCACCGGGCGTCTGGATGAATTTGGTTTCCCAGCCCCGGGTGGAGCGATTAGAGGAACACCCCAGGGGTTTTTAGTCAGTATGAGTCTAACACACCAGGGTTGCTGCTAGTGATGAAAATGCCCGGGAATTTTCCCAAAGTGCCCAAAATTTCCGAGAACATTTCGTATATTCCCAAGGAAATTTTTGGGCACTTTGCGAAAATTCCCGTGCATTTTCATCACTAATCGCTGCCCTCACATCGGCCCTGATGGTCCTGTGCAGGATTTTCCCCCAGGATACCAAAAAAAGGGTAACAATCAATTAAATATTATGTTTGAAATATACTTTTTTTTATTCATCGACGCCATAACTGTCGTAAAAATAAATATTAAAAAATGTATCATATTTATTTTCGTATATGTAGTGATGTTTACTCATTTGGTAAAAGTTTTTAGTCCGATTGTTGAAAGCATTCCTATTGTAGTTCATACAATTAACCATACAATGTTGTACGTATCATTCAGCATATTTTTAAATGAAATATAAATTAATATGTAGCTATGAGGCAGTCCTACTCAATAAGCACTTAAACGCGGTACGGAAAACCATAGACAAGCAAATACGAAGAGCAAATAAGCACGGTAAATAAGAGACAATGCGCGAACTTGCATCGGTTACACCATAGATGACACGGATTCGGTCTCGTTTACTGTTATTTCTGCCCTATAGCCCCACATACCCACTTCTATAAGCTAGGGTCATTGTCACTAATATAATACTTGCACAATATAGTTCTATCGTAAATCGTTTTTACCTGAAGAAAATCGACAATGGACCGTCCCAACCGCAGCAGAACACGGATGGTTAATGAACTAGCTCATGTTTTAGAACAGTGGAAAAATAGACTCTAGGTTTAGGTTGACGGATAAAAGCTTTGACTTTGTTAAATATCTGTCAACATAGTGACTACAGTGCACCAAAGAATAAAAACCTTTGATAGTCTTGGTCGTCATGTCGGCCCACATATACCACGGCTGAAGGTCTCTAGGTATATAAGTTACCGGATATACACAAGCTGATCCCGAAACGCGACAGGCCAAAGTATGTCACTATGACGGTATTTACAATTGTTTACTGTGGTCATAACCCATTTCGGGCAATCGCCCTGCCACCAAAATCTTCAAATTCAATATTCTAATTGGTCTTCAAAGATTTACTACTGTACAAATACATTGCATAAGTTAAGCAGCTAAGAAGTGGGATAGGCTTCCAGCGAGCATATTTCCACGATCTTATGACCTTGTTGGGCAGACACGGTCCATTGTTGGACTCAACTTCACCTAAATCATAAAAAAAAATTGCTTAAATGACTTGGACCATTTGCTATGAAAGTATTTTGAGAATATTTGTTAGGAAATGATGACCTGATTAATGAATATTTTTACATACATATTGATTGACTTAGGAAAAATAGCGCACGTATTATTTTTAACGAAGTGTGATAAATACAATATAGATATACAGATATTATACATCTGTATGATCTATAGATACAACAAGATGTTAATAAACAAAAGCACTGAATTTTTTTTAGATATAACCTGTAAAAGATTAATAGAAGGAAGAAAAAGGTTAGTAATTTGAGATACCTTTCTATTTCATTTGCTTTTATTAATATAATTTTTTCATAAAATACATAACAATATTGTGAAAAGTACTAATGTATTTTAACGAATTTAAATATTATATTTATATAACACGATCATTTAAACTCTAATTTGACTCGCGACTTCGACCGCGTTAGCAATGAGAAAATGCGTCCATTTCAATTGAATTATATGTATATACTGCATAGTAAGGCTATTTTAATATTACAAAAAAAAATTGTTTTACTTTAGCAGTCTAATATAGGACGGCTACTACTACTACTAAAAGATCAAGTTGTATCTGTTTCTATCCAATTGATTTTAATAAAACTTGTAATAATGTCAATTTAAAAGCACATCTTCGTTTCATAAAACTTTTATCAAGTTTTATTTTCTGTTCTCTCAAACAACACGTGAATGAACGTATCTAATGTTGTCTAAGACGCCTAAACAAGCATACAAATAGAAAAAAAAAATCTAAAAACTATTTGTGATATATAACAGAATTCGACCCTGTACAATTTTATAAGAAGGGAATATATATAATTTTATTAGAATTCAAAATAGAAACAAATACTCCTTCAAAAATTTCAATAAAGCCTTTTATATCATTTTATTTTATTTTACATAATTGGGTGCTCAACATGGGTAACATTGAGTAAGAAAAAACCATGGTATCAAAATAGAATATATAAATACAATTATAGTGCACCACAGCATCACAATAATTAATATATAACGCTAGTTTACAGTAAAGTAAAAAAATTTTTTGGAATTTTTTAGTAAAATTGCAAAAAAGGATTATATATATACAGGCACAATATAAAAAGATACTACTGTAGAATACATAATTTTATAAAATAACCTAGAAATTAGTTTCGATTTAATTATGATTTTTTTTAAGCGTGGCGTGAAGAGATATTTGTGCGGGTCGGCATGATCGCGGCGACTATCGATGGTTTTTTTTCTGTTGGTAATCGTTGTCGTTTTTGTACTGCATCATGCTTACCATCAGGCGTGGTGTGGTCCCTGTGCCGTGTCTGGATAAAAAAAAACATCAAAAACGACCACGCCGATGTATATCAAGATAATATGTCGATACGATGGGCAAATGCAAATGATGTTTAAACAGCTGTCGCTCATATTAACAAAGCATTATACGTGTACTATAGTACATTCATATATGAACCAATTTCATGTATAGTGCAAAATGGTGCAAAATGTTTAATTATGTGTACACAACAGTATTGTAAGCAACATATTTTGTCACATCCGCAATCATCCTACCGCTCTATTCTTTGTAAAAGTAATAACAGTATTTCACTTTACAAAATACCTATAATAATATGGGGCAATTACAAAATACATATATTTTGTACTAACGAATACAGGATGCGACGATCAGGTGGGATCACCGATATTATCTAACAAATTACTTATCTATAATATAAAAATGAATCGCAAAATGTCTTGATAAGCGCGAAACTCGAGAACGGCTGAACCGATTTGGCTGATTTTTTTTTTGTTGTGTTTGATGAAGTCTGAGGAAGGTTATTACGGAGACAAAAAAAGTTAAAAAATACGAGGAAAATAGTAATAACAACAATTTTCTTTTTCATACAAACCAATCTGTCCCCAGCTGTCAAATTTTTGACGCCAATCAAAACAACGGTGCGTTAGGAGTATCTTTGTAAGCCTTCAAATTGATTAGAGGTTGCTTTTCATTAATGAAAATAATAATTTACGCGCCAAGTAATCAAACAAAAAAATAGTGTGTACAATAAGGTATTACAATAAAAATATTATCACCATATATATTACTAAAGTCTTTCAATGATGTTTTATTTCTATTAGACTGCGACAGACCAATAACTTTTGACAGAACGTATTCTGTCGGGGCACCTATTAACGTAAAAATATTAATGTAACTTTGTTTTTGACTATAAAATGTAGAGAAATAGGGCAGAACAAGGTCTTCCGGGACAGCTAGTTCTATATACGTACATACTCGTATTAGTTTAACTAAAGTTTCAGCCAAATCATTTGAACATTTATTCTATAGCATTTTTTTTTCAATAACTGTTCGACGGGATTTTCTAAATTAAATTTTTGTACATACAGTATGTTATAAAATCTCTGTCCGACTCATGAAGGTGTTACTCGGTAGATATTGATATTAGATTCTATTTGCGATATCCTTTTTAATTAAAAGCAAAAAAATTAGAATGAAATGGCAACGCTGGGAGCGTGTGTAGCTCGTGAATAAAGTAGAAAAGGAAAGCAAAGGATTATGCTAGCAGATCAGGACGTCAAAAAGATCGTGACTCCCGTTTATCCTGAGCAACATTTAGCTTTAAAATCGTTTTATTACTCGTTGAACAGATTTTTGTAAGTAATCCGAGCATAGATCGCAAGTAAAATAATTCAATTTCTTTAATTTTATAAGACAGTACCTTTTTAATACTCACGAATAATATAATTTTCTGTTGTAATTTGGAAATCTCATCGTGTCACCAATATTCCCCTTTCGGGTCGGGCCGAGTTTCCTAAACATACTATATATATCGGTTATGATACATGCATGTCGATAGTTTTTAAGGTAAATGGGAAAATCGCACCGGAACGAAGTCAGGCCGGGTCTGCTAGTATTTAAATATATTTGTAATGTTACCATCATTATTAAAACAATTTGCAATTAATATTCTAAATATGTAATCGTGTCGCTATAAATATGTGGACTAGTTTACCATGATTGAATAAAACTGGATGGACGCACGCGTCTGGTCTTATCTCTGAATCTGAATGCGTAATAAAAAAGTCACTATTTATAATAAAATGAAATTCTATATGTGCAGTTTGATAATGGATGGTGTGATTATTGGGACGAAACGTTTTAATATATATAGTAACCTATTAAGTTGTGTTTATAATATTCATTGTTTGAATAATAAGTACATTCACTCTAATACACTTTAATTTCAGAAGAGAGAAAGAAACTGGCTAATTAGGCTCACCTCAAACACGACAAAATGTACCGAGTCACCATTACGGTTCTTGTACTCCAACGTGGGTTTCGATGCAGCTTAAAACTAGGTTTTCCGGGCTGCCCCTTATAAGACATGCACGAATCAATGAAGTACGGAGGTGACTTTTTAGGAGTTGACACAACTCTTACCTGTAAACTCAACTTTTCAACACACTTTGTTAGCGTAGGATAGCGCCGCTAGGTTCTGGACAAACAGTTCGTTCAAGCACAGTGACAATGAAATAGCCAAAAGGCGCTCACCTGAATACTGGATGATAAGGATAGACTACAAGAGTTCCGGACCGTTTACGGTATACAATTATTTAGGTGTTCCGCCGTATTGTCCAAAGCAACCGACTATTCCCTAACCGGGTTCACCGCCGTGAGTACACAAGTGTCGCTGTTAAGGGCCGAGCGTGGAATGGGAGATGAAACGGGCAGGGACTTAAGTACTTTTTATATATTCATACCCTGCGACTGAACACACTTCCTAAGCTAAACAGTCAGCAATGAGACGCTTGGACGTGTGTACCCAAATGGATCGTGTCGTAATACATAGTTACAAAGCCCAACATAGTGATTAGCCGCGGTGCAGGAGTCTCCTTTTAGGCATAGCTCGTTTACGTTCCATTTGCCATAGACATAGATGCCATCAGTCGTGCGGTACTAAAACCGTTACATCTACAGTGATTGTTATTGAACTCTCATCTCCGGACAATCGCCGCCATCTTGGATTATATTGCATTTACAGTCAGGTGCAATGTGATCACTTTGCTATGATATAAAACCACACCTAAACTCGTATACCCTTGTACTCAGATATATCTTGAATTAGTCAAATCAACAAGTTATTTAGATCGACTTAACTAAATTAGCGGCTTATAATATTTCTGAACAAACACAATAACTGTACCGTCTAAGTAAACAAATGAATGCTCAACATTATCGGTTTATCTCGGCTTAGCGCTGCTATGGAAATCATAAAACTGGGACGATAGCTATTAAAGTACTTGCGAAAAAATTCAGAAGATACTTTAGGTACACATTCAACAATTATGCATCTAAAATGTAAGTAACATCTAAACTAGTTTCAAATTAAGTATGCCATCATTTTCTATAATGTATCTAACTATGTGTTTTGTTTTTATTTAGTTACACAGTTACTCAGGCAAAGTTATCCTATTAATACTTTATTTAAGTTTAAAATTAGATATATCCCAATGTGTTTCTCATACCTATGAAAAATAGTATAGATATTGAATAGAAACGTTACATTTTAACACTTCAAAAAACGACAAAACTGTACTAAATTAGCATCATCGTTGTAGCCGCAATCCTAATTTAATAAATGTTGGCAAGTTCATTGAACTATGTATATGTATAGCGAAGGTATAAAATTTTAGGAAAGTTATTTAAGAAACTCTAGTATTTTGTTCTATCGATTAATTATCTACTGATTTTATCGTTTCGAACTGATTAAACAAATAAATTAATATCGACGGAATGAAATAAAAACGCCATATCATACGACCACGACTGATTGAGATAAGATCGTGAGTCCGTGATTTCCTTTCCCGATGATTCCTATTATTACGTGTTTTTAATTTTCATAAACATAAAGTTGTCATTGTCACCATTTTTTCATATTATACATACATTATACATATCTGCTGGTTTACCTATCCACTTTTAATATCGATGAAATTCCAAATTAAACACAAGAATGAAATTATTATTAACCAAAGCGAACACTTGTCCAAAAGTAACATTCGTTCCGTGTGTATGTGATACGTATGGATTGATTGATGATTTTTTTTACTTGGGGAAAATCCTCATGGGACCGTCTCGGTCGCACTGGGGGGTTGCGCGAAACCGAGGTGTGGCGGACTTGTACCCACTAAAAACCCAAAGGTGACTTCTTCTGCGCATTGACGGGGACCGCGGGACCTGTAATCAATTCACCGCAGATAACTGTGAGATAGTCCATCCGAAACTTAAATAATATGACCACATTGAAATAAAATCATTTTAATCGAATGTAATCAACCGATACGGTATATTCGTTGAACTCATAATGCAGACTGATTTAATGTAGTAGAGTAGTTGAAATATTTGTCATTTTAAAGTTTTTTTTTTTTGTAACCCGGGGGAAATCCCTGACGAATCTCGGGGGGCGGTGAAGGCCGCCCTCCGGTGTGTCGGGCTTGCACCGATTGAAACTCTCAGGGTGTTTCACCTTCCACCTACCGGCATCTAGGGCTCGACTGGGGTCTCATCCTCGATGACCGGCTAGGCGTGCGGCCTTAAGTAGGTCTCTACTCGTTTGGGGAGGGGTGGTGTATAGAGCCACCTCTCTCATGCCTCTGTGTTGTAGAGCGGCACGCGGGAACGCATCGCGCGCCGCTCGCACGCATGTTGAGACTTAAGGCCAAGAATGACAAGGTACTACTGCTGCCAGTAAACTTTCTTTATCACGATTAGACATTCATTTTCTACTGTGTTATTTTTTATTAATGATTTACATAATTACATGAGCGCGAATTAGGTATTTATGTAAGAGTATTTACTATATGCTTATTACAATATTCTTCTACCGATCAGGTCAGGTTAAAGTTCTAAATTGTTTATTAAAACTCTATTATAAATAAATTTAAGACATTGTCATTTTGATTAGAATGTTTACAAAAATAACACGAGCATTATGGTAATTAAACGAGTAAAATCTTTAGTATGATTAAATATGATTTATTTAAGTAAGTAAACGTTTCAGACATTTTAATATTTAAAATCTGTGATTATTAAAAGCAATCAAATAAAAAAAATCTTACCTGATTGATTTCTAGAACGTAATACAATGTATTAAAATTTAATCAAACTGGGATTGTGTTAAATGAAAGGCTTTATTATTTTTATTTATTTATTTTTATTTTATATAATTGGGTACACTACATGGGTCACATTGAGAAAGATAATAAAAAACCAAGGTACATAAAATAGAACATACAAAGGCCTCCACAATTACAATTAATCTAAGCTATGTACGTGTATTGTAATATTAAAAAAAAAACATACTGCACAGGAATAAGCACCATAGCCAATGCTGTGTTAAGAGTAAATAAGCTAACTACAATAGATATGTTATAAACTGAACCATTGCATTTCTTCCGGTCTTATGTTAGCACAAAACAAGCTTCGGTGTTTGTATTTGCTAGTACCTTTAGTGGTCTTTATTAGTCCTTGGACTCGGAATAACTTATACATTAAAAGGTGGCAAATACAGTAACAACCCACACAGAAAAAAAGGAATTGTTAAACCAAGAAAGCCAAGTTTCTTGAAATATTTAGTAAATCCAATAAAATATTACTTAACTTAAAAAAATATGTTTTACATTCAAATACAGCAAATTTTAATTCAAGACGTGTTTTTTCTCAGAATTTATACTAAAAACAAGAGAAAACTGCTTACTTTAAGAAACATTTACTTTCGGTTTAGACTATAATATTGTTTTATTATGAGCTTTTAAATTTCTTCGTCACAGAGAATATTTATTTCTTTTAAGAAAAAAATTACTCATTTATAGAATGCGACGGTTTTCTTGACTTAAGAACTTTAATATTTCTACATCAAGAAAATATTTCTTTAAACCAAATTGAACGGTATTTTGGAATTAATTTCAAGTAAATATTTTCTTAAACCTAAACCAAAAAACTAAGATTATTGTATGATTAATCCAAGTAAACGAACTTTTTTTACTAGATTATTATTAATTCTTCACATTGCTTGAGCAAGTCGAAACCTGTAATTGGCCGGGTGGCCAGAATATTACTTTTGTATCATTTGGCGTAACTTTTGACCATGCCATCATTTAGTTAATAGATTATTTATAAATTATAGTTATTATGAATTAAATTGTTTTCTAGTTAATTAATGAAATTTAAATCATTTAACTTTTTATTTGACATTTATTAATATCTAACCTTATTTGGAGCTGTAAGTAAACATATATATTTGGATAATGTAATAGCATTTGTTTGAGAGTAAAAATTTATAAAGAATATTCTTGATTTATGTGATCATAAAGTTAAACTTTTAGCAGGCTCGTGTAACGTTTGCTCATCCAGCACTGGCAACACTGGCTAATGAGCACTCCCTGGAGTAAGTACGTTTTTTTTGCTTCCAAATAATTTTAGTTATTAGTTTAATGCAAACAGTAAAATAATAAGAAACCTTAGTAATTTAGTGTGTGTTTTACAATATTACAGATTATATCATATAGTTCACTCCATAACTAACATGTATCAAGTGTGGAGTGTTCAACAAGATAATATACATTGGTAAGCAAGATTACTTACTAGCTAAATTAGACTATTTATCTTGGATTTATTTAATGTGAAAACAAATAGCAACAATTAACCTATGTTAGTGTATATATAAATATATCCTGTCTAATTTATACTATTTATTTCTTTTTAGTAAGACTGGCAGCACAAAAAGAAATATTAGGTCGCTTGGTACCTCCACCAGGCAGACTTAGCAAGAATATTAGATTTACAATTCAGCAATCAATAGACTCCATTTTTATTCTAGCTAAAGTAAGTTGCAATTTTATTACACTACATTACTTGTGTGTGAGAAAAGTGAGAATCCATAAAGAATGGTTGTCTAGAATTTATTTTAATTTACAGACTGCAGTTGACATGGATGCAATAATTGCAGAAAAAAAAAGAAAAGCTTGCGCTAATCAATTGACAGTTCAACCATATATTATACTACAAGGCATTTTGATATCATATTCAACACCCTTACTTCTAATTGATAATGTAAGATATAAATTCCAAAGTATCAAGAAGGCCTTTGATATTTTTTTGAAATCATATCACGTCCTTGACGCACGGTATCCAAGAGCAGGTGACTACTTGTATCTAATTATTCAAAGGTGTGTTTATAAGATACAGACAACATATGATAATAAGTGACATTGTGGATCATTAAATGCATAATGTTTTGTTTAGAAACTATAAATGTTTGTTCCTGTTTAAGATTTTGAGAATATATTCCCAACATATTAATAGGGTACACTTAATACGTAATTACAAAATGAATATTTTTAATATTGATTTGAATTGTAAATATTGTTCTGCAAAATTTACAAATTATAAGTATTTTATTTTTCATTTAGAAACTGCACACAAAATAAGTGACTATTATGTTTGCCCCCTGCTAAACTGTGGCAGAACTTATAATTAAAAAAATCGTTTTAAACAACATTTGACATTATGTCATAATTCAAATCATTATTTAAAAAAGACGTACACTAATCTTCTACATAAATGCCCAGTAGAAACTTCTACTTCATCATGTGTTATATCATTATGAAATTCTAATAAAATTAAAAATGACTGTGGTCACTATAATCCAGACGATAAAAAAAGAATGTAAATAATAGTAAAAATGATTTTGAACAAACTGTGCAATCTTTTATAGAAGTATTTTTGTGTCATCTTTATAATATAGTTAATTTACCTAGAATATTAATTCAACATATGTTGAATTGATAAAAAAAATAATTATCGAGATAGCTTCAAATATTTGTGATATTCTAAATACGTTGCTTACACCATATTCTAAACTCAACACAAATGTAGTTTCTCAAATTTATAAACTTAGTTTAGAAACATTTGTAAAAGTTGATTTTTAATGTTTAGTTAGTAAGATGGCCTTAAACTTATTTATATTTTGTAAAAGGTGATTAATGATAAAAAGTGTTTCTTGAATATATTATAAGACATAGTTTATAAGATGCCTTTATTGTTAATTTTTATTTTATAATTGATTTGTTATTTCTTAAATAAATGCAAACTTAAACTGGTGGTTTCATTCTTGTAATGAGGGTATATCTTCTGCTAGTTCAATTATAAATGTGTCAGGATGTTGTTCTTAAATGCGCATTGTTGTCCATAGGGTAATCGTTTTGTCTGGTCTAATTATGTGATAATCTTGTGTAGTAATGTATTCCATCTTCATTTAAATGTATCTCTGCGTACCACATTCAGTATGTAAAGCTACATATTTCTTGAACGCTATGTCAATAATTTGAGAGTCCGCAAATCACAAATTATTAACATAGTGTTCAAGAAATTTGTAACGTTACATACTGGCTGCGGTACGCAGACATACATTTAAATGAAGATGGAATACATTTCTACACAAGATTATCACATAATTAGACCAAGACAAGACGATTACTTTATGGAAAACAATATTCACTTAAAATGAGATCCTATAATCTCAAATCAAAACAATAATTATCTAAAGTTGAGAAAATAATTTATTAGCACGTCGAGCACAGATATTTTAATTTAAGAATAAAAAATCTTGTTCTAAAGTCATCCTATTTTCAACCTAATAACAAATTTCTTTGAAACTAGTAATTAATTTTTATTTCAAAATTGTGTAAACTCAACACAAGATTTTTTATTCTTAGATGAAGAACATATATTATTACATTAAGTAAATCTGAATAATCAAGACAGTCACGATTCTTGGATTAACGTATTGTATATTTTCAAAGGGAATTGTTTTTTTCTTGAGTTGAAAATATATATCTCGTTCTAAGAAAATATAATTAAGAAAATATCGATCTAATATCAACAAAATATTTTTTTACGTCTATAGGGAGAGTGCCATTTTCTTGGATTAAAGCAATTTGCTTTGCCTTAAGGAAATTTGCTTTGTTTTAAGAAATCTTTTTTTTCCGTGCACTTTAAAGTAATTACTCTCGCCTATTACTGAATACAACATTTAAATGTTGCTATCCTGGTAACAATCTTGAAGAGTAGGAGCTGGAAATTCACTGGTTGATCCTAAAACGGAACCTGAGGTGAGTCCCTCAGGAACTAGGGCAAGTCTTGCGGTATTTCATCCAGTGAATGTGAAGATATATCATTGTAAAGTTATGGTTTTTCAGATACTGATGTTGAATATAAAGAAATAAACAAATTCAAACATGGGGACACATCGCGAGAACGCGTCCGCTGTCGAGCTGATCCGAGGCGGGTAGAGGCGGCGAGTGATGTGGGTGCGGGCGGCGCGGGCGCTGCGCGCCGTGCGCCGTGCGGCGCTACTACTGCCGCTGCTGCTGACAGCACTGACGCTGTTGCTGCTGCCGCGCCCGCCGCCGATCGCACCCGCCGCGCGGAGTCCCACCGCTGCCTCCCTTGCCGCCGTTCCACACCAGCCTATCAAGGATGATTCTCACGTTCAGGTTGATAGCTTTTACCGTTTATACCTAATAAAATAAATATCTAATAGTAAAGGACTACATCACACCTGATGATCAATTAATGACCATCTAAAAGGTGAAAAATAGAATAACAGATCTTTTAGGCCTATGAATGACTAATACTAAAAATAATAAAATATTATATAGAAATAACCAGCATCAACAACTTCAATTCAATTCAATTCATTTAATGCACTCCAAAGAGACAACACAACGAAAAAAAAAGAGACTTCGCACAAGAGTTAAAGTTCTTTTCTAATACACGACGGAACAGACTCTCTACAATGTGTGTGTACCGTGGGAATGCATTATAAATATCTACAATATAATAAAAATATAGGAAAAGTATTTATAATAAAATGATAAGAATAAAGATTACATTCCTACTATAGATATTCCTACTATAAGACTTTTATGTTAGCAATGAGTAACTACAAACACAAACGAAGTTTGAGATAATTGGATTTTTTAACTTGTAGATTGTTAACCCACCTATAACACCATCCCAGAATAAATAAAACTACTTAATTAAGATGATTCCCGAAGGTGTCCTGAACTAGTCCGGATTTTTGTTATCCAAAGAAGATAACTGCGTTACGTGAAATAAAATGTAACGTCATTTTAACGAATAGTTTGATATTAATAATTAAACATTATAATAGAATTTAACATAACATTCCTATTATCGTTATTTTATCAACACCGCGGATATTAGTTTAAAGTAAAACGTGTTTTGTTTCAACAATTTCATTACAGATAACAATATTAATATCTATAACCTGCATAGTTACTGATGATAAAATTTATTGATTTTAAAAACTCAATAGTTCAATTATTATTTTAAAATATCATGTCAAGCATATCATTCTCAGTTTACAGATACATGTGTTGATTTGTATGTTTTGAAGCAATGGAGGTGCAAATCGTATGAAATATATTCATCTAACTAATATTATGAAGTCATTGTCGATTGATAAAGAAATAGTTTGTGTGTAGGAAGTAGTAGTAATCTTCAAAATTATTTATCCAATTTCAAAAATGTTCAATATTTATTATTATTGGTTGGGGAAAAAGTTCGTATTTTATATAAAAATACAAGACATTTTTTTTTTCAAAGTCTATTTACATTTAATTATGTGCATGTGTAATTATGTGCATGTATGTGCCATTTTGTTTCACGACTTTTTGCCTTCTTGTAGGTAGAGGCGTGATACCATTATTGTAGAAAACTTCTGTTAAAAACGTGACACGTAGTTTTGGCAAACCACTCTTAATATTGACGTGACACTGCTTAAAGAATTTTGAAGAGACCGGAAAAAGGGGAAAAATCTGAAGTGCAAGGTCAGGGTTATATGGCGGATGCAATATCACCTCCCAGGCAAACTCTTTTAATTTATTACTGAGTGGCTATGAATGTGTGTGGTCTAGCGTTATCGTGATCAAAGACACCCTTTTTATTGATCAATTCCAGCCGCTTTCTTTCAGCTTCTTACTATAATCTCATCAGTGATTGGCAGTGGAGATCCGAATCTATGGTTCTGCCCGGCGGTAAGAGCTCGTAATGAATAATGCCGTTCCAATCCCACCATACATACAGCAATACCTTATTGCGAGGTTACCCAAGTTTTACCACAGTCTGTGAAGCCTGACCGACCTTTAACCACGACCTTTATCACACGTTCTTGTCGTACGTGATCCGCCTTTCATTACCAGTTATCAACCAGGTATCAGTCTCAATAAAGAATCGTAAATTAGTACACGGTTCATTATGCTTATTTCAATGAGCTCGAGTGACACTCAAACATCAAGCTTTTTTGTGTATCCAGCCTTTATTAAATAGGTCATAACTCTTTTAGGGGCAATTCCCAGTTCTTCAGCTACGTCGTACTTTTTTAATGGCGTCCATTGTATCCGTAACAGGACGACCAGAGTAAGATCTTTAACAACAAAACCCGGATTGAAAATTTTATTCTCTTACTGACACTGCGTTAGGTCCATAAAGGTCACAATTTATGCTTATGTTGCATTTTTCTTTTTTGTAATAAAATTATGAAACGTATCGAATTTGTTCGTTATATACACTTATTGTGACAGAAAGAAAAACAAATGAAAAATAGCTGGAAACACTATTTTACTAAATTGTTTCTTTTTTGAAATATAACCTTTTTAATGTCATCAAAACCAGCCAGATATAAATAATACAGCCAAAGAGACTTGATTTCAAGTTTATACATACTATACGCGAAAAGACTTTTTCCTCGAGCTAATATGGTCTTTCTAAATGGTCTTTCATGGTAGACATATTCTACGTATTAGCCGGTTGTCATACGAAACGGGAATCCCAAAGGAGCGAAACAGTGTATAGAGGCTAATTACTAATTGGTTTAATTAACAATTAATTTAACCAAGATTCCTACAACTAAAATATTTCATTTCGAATGCTTTTAAACAAATTAAATGTGAAACAAATATCCTATGTAATAATATATAACTCAATAATTTCAGAATGAGATAACAGAGTCTGAAGAAGAAAGTTTGAACCGTGAAGGAGACGTAATGTCACGCAGGCCTTGGTACATGCGCGGCGGTGAGCACCGTCCACGGCAAAGCGATGATAACGCACAATTATTCCCTGAAGATGCACCAGGCGATGACAGGTAACCTTGTTTGAATTCTTTTTTTTACGTCGAGAGAATGTCTGCAATGTATCTAAAAAAATAACAAAAGCTATGTGGTGCTAACGATTGCTGCGAATCCCTTAGACAATGTTTTAGACTACTGATTCGGTCTTAAGAACTTAAAAATAAAGAAAGATTATCTTCGATTTTGCAAGCAATCATTCTCAAATATATTAGACACATTCTTCGAAACTGACACTCCATGCAACGACTCGTTGTGCAGGGACAGGTGGAGAGTAAGCGATCACGCGGTCAATCACGTACGCGTTGGACAGATTTACAAATAGCCTTTCAAACCCTCGATAAATTCGAGATTTAAATTTACTTCAACGAGTAAATTGATCATTGAGAAAGTATAGAGGACCCCTATTTATTAAAATCATTATGTCTGCAAAAACTGTCCTTAATTTATCTTTTGTTGCGAAATAAGAATTAGGAAAAATTAATTCTATAATATCTTTAAAAACCTTGTTAAATTGTATATGATTGCTATACATATTATATTTTTCTCACTAAGTAGCATCCATCAAGTTCACGAATCACACGGTGCTTATTCATATTTACAGAATAGTCCAGCAACTTATGTACACTTTACCAAAAAATGAAGATATACCTGTAAAGAAAATCTTGCTTGCTAATGGGCTTAGTGCGTGGGGTGTGTCAGGTGGCCGAACTGAGTTTATCAGAAACAAATGTCCAGTCGACCAGTGTACGCTGACAGCGGATTCACGAGATGCCACTACAGCCGATGCTATTCTTTTTAAGGATCATCATACACCCTTCAACGTGAAGAGACCACCTAGCCAGGTATATTCTTTCATCTTATACTGCTAAATATTGTTAATACTAATTATAAAAAACAGTAGTGAGTAAAGCTAAAAAAGGAATAGATGCAATAAACCGGCTGACTGTGTATGCATTATATTATATTTTCTTTGATTAACACGTACTATTTTGATCTACTTTCGATGTTTGAACACTCTATAAACTATTTAACCTAGACAGCTAGGTATGTCTATATAAAGCGTCTAACTAAACGCTTTTGCTATGCATATATATAAGTAGAGTTGAACTCTGGAAATCAGTTCGCATTCATCACGCGTAAAGACGCAAACAAGTCAATAATTGATTACTGCACAAATACATGACAGAGTTACCTGCCGTCCGCTATACTACTTCAAAATATTGATATAATACATAATCCTCATAATGCAGGACTGATTGCAGGAGTTAAGTTCTTTTTACCGTGTGCCTATTTGCTAAAACATCTATTCACATCCAAGAGATGCGGGCCAAGCGTTCTGCTGCAACGATCAAATTTATCTAATTTTATTATTTTTTAACGCAAAGAAATCAGATAATTTATCGACAACGACCATCAATTGGTAATTCACAAAGAATATAGATTATATTCTTTTTTTTTTAGATTTGGATACTGTATTATTTGGAATGTCCGTACCATACGGCGTCCCTCCGACCGGCCTCCCTAGATGTATTTAACTGGACATCTACTTACCGCCGCGATTCTGATATCGTGGCGCCCTATGAACGTTGGGTTTACAACGAACCCCTCATAACAGAAAAAGATCTTGAAAGAAACTACGCAGCTAATAAGACTAAAAAGGTAATAAAACAGTATGTTCTTATCTTTTACATACTCGTAAGTAGTCTATTAACCCTTTGCACTCGTGTGGTGACTCTCGCTGTTAATCGTTATCGTTAATAATGTTATAAACTTTACAGACATGAGTATAGGATATTTAATAGTTTAGATTTGGCATTGACCGCGCATACATACAACGTTTCTTATGACCGTCAGTTGTCACTCAAAAGAGTTGCCGTATTGAGTTCTGCTATATTTTTTTTACTATAGCGTGGTGTGCTGATATATTGTGTAGAAATTATTGGAAAAAGTCAGAGGCAATGTAAACATTTCTTTTGACACGTAAGCTGTGAAACAATCTTTGCATTTCTTTGAAAAAACTTCATTGTAATTTTCAATTATAGTACAACAATGATTTTTAACTGTTAATGTTGATATTTTTACAGTTTCGAACTTCCAGTTTTGAGGACTGATCTAACCTATGCTTTGACATAAAAATATTTATTGTTTATTTCTGGCATCTATTCAATTACGACTACTTCAGCAGCTATAGCTCCAGATCATAGACAGGCCCACATAACACGCACTAATTTCATACCACGACATCGGCGCTGTCGAAGAAGGATAGTTTAATTGACTGTTGCTAGCTGTTGAGTTTACGCATCATGACGCAGTCCCACTCCGACATAGCCTTGACTTTTTTTCGGCAGTTTTTCTCAAGGTTTTTGCATCCGAAACGCTATTAGATCACTATAAGTAGTTCTGACTCTAGTTGGCCGCTCAAACAAAGGTTCGTACCTACAGGGGTGCGCTTGCGTTACCATCCAACCCATAATTCTCGCTGGATTAGCACTTTAAATGCCCGTCTACCACGCATAGTGAATTGTAAAGACCCTCCCAGGCAAAGAAACAAAGGGTCATGCCGGGGAAAAAAAAATACAAATTCCCTAAAACTTTTAATACGAATTTCTAACATATTTACATAACCCTGGATACCATACACATAACATATTTACCTATCTCATTTTTACGCAATTTCGTAGCATAACATGTATATAGTAAAATATATCCATAGTATCTCGCAATAAGGTGTATTTACTGTGGGATTCGAAGAGCATTGTTCATTATGAGCTTTTACCGCCATGCAGAACCACTCGAGTTTTTATTGCCAAGAACTAATGATATTAAACCAAGAAGTTGAGAAATAACGGCTGGAATTGATCAATACAAGGAGTGTGGTCTTTCATCACGATAACGCTAGACCACACATCTTTAGCCACTCAGCAAAAATTAAGAGCGTTTGGCTGGGAGGTGTTATAGCATCCGTCATATAACCCTAATCTTGCAACTTTAGATCTCCACCTATTTCGGTCTCTTTAAAATTATTTGGGCAGCATCAGGTTAATATCAAAAGAGGACTACCACTACTTGTCGCTTTTTTTATCAGAAGACCCAAATTTTCTACAGCAACCGGATCATGTACCTACAATGTAATTAAACATAAACAATGAAAAAAATTGTTTTAAGTTTTCATATAAAATGCGAAGAAACTTTTTCCCTAACCTATTGTATTTAAAATGGGCGATCGTATAATGCATAGCACCGTTTCTTTTTATTATTACAATGATTAAATATTATTAATTTCCGAAATCAATCGATTTAGAAAAAATCATCTACCTTTCAAAATATTGCCGGAATACACATTGTAAGAATGAAAATTCTAAATTTCACCATTTGCAGGTAGCATGGTTCGTATCAAATTGCCATGCTCGCAATCGCCGGTTGCAATATGCACGTCAGCTTGGCAAATATATACAAGTGGACATCTACGGCGCTTGCGGCTCTCATCACTGTCCACGCACGGATCCCAATTGCTTAGAAATGTTAGATAAAGATTACAAATTCTATCTTGCTTTCGAAAATTCAAACTGCCGAGATTATATCACTGAGAAATTCTTTGTCAATGGATTGCAGTAAGTAAATTTCATATTTTATAATGTATAAAATAACTAAGAGCGGTGAAGCACTGCATCTGGTGCGAATCCGTAAAAATACGAACGTAAAATATTCGAACTGATTTCGTTAATTGCATTTTGCACTCCCTTTAATTGGATTCCATGAAAATATAACAATATTCGGATCCAAATTAGAGGTAAACGGATGACAGATGTAGTGCATATTCGTGACGTAGAACTATTTTTATGTCACAAACAGTTCAACGACTAGATCAGGGAGTATTTTCACAGATTCGGATCGGACGCAGTGCGTAACCGCCCTTAGTTTAATTATATTTATCGCCATCCTGCATTCCAAGCGGTCTCGCAATGCCCCAAAAGTGTCTATTTACTCTTCTTTCAAAACCTTAAGACTAGATCTACCGACGAACAATGTATATATATTTTAGAAAAAGGTATAACAAGGTTTATTTTACTTTAGTAAAAAAAATATTACAGATGAAAAAAATTCAAAGATAAAGATAGAGATCGATCATTTTGACCAGTTCGGTATATCTAGTGTTAATCATAAAATCACAGGAATATTTACGCACGGAACGAAGAAGCTTCGCTGGGTGAATATTTACATCGTCTTCATTATTATGAGTGAAGAAGCACTAATATTATAAATACGAAAGTTTGTGTTTACTACTTTCTCACAGAAACGGCTGGCGATTTAAATATTTAATATATAAATTTAACATTTCCTCCAAATAATCTTTAAATTTTATTTCAGACACAATGTATTGCCTATCGTGATGGGTGGACGGGCATCGGAGTACGCGGCCGTGGCACCTCATAACTCTTACATACACGTGGAGGAATTTGCGAGTCCCGAAGAACTAGCTGCATACTTACACCGGCTCGACGAAGATGACGATATGTACAACTCATACTTCAAATGGAAGGTTAATTTCAAAAGACATATTTTAATCAATTTGTATTAACAAAACACACAGTCACAACACACGGTCACCTACATATACTAAGTTACATTCAGCGATATATTCTATTTAGAGATTCCAATAGTCTAGAGATGCAAGAAATCTCTGAAAAATATATTTAAGAGGCTCAATGCGAATTTAGACCTGGAAGAGGGTGCATGGATCAGATTTTCTCTTTGCGCGTAATCATAGAGAACATTCTGGCAGTAGATCAGGTTTTGTGCTTCCTTGGACTTGGAGAAAGCTTTTTATAGGCTTTTAAGAAAGGATTCATACCGACTGCTACAACGATATGAGGGAGCCCTTCGAGAATTAAACTTACTATGCAATGTTCACAGGGTACGGGCGAATTCATAAATACATATTTCTTCTGTCGCGTGTGTGCGATGGTGCATGCTAACGAACGGCGGCAACGGACAGCGCACTACACCGACGTGCAGTCCTGGTGGCGAGAAAACGCGTGCACGCGAGGCGAATGGCGCACCCTCCAGGCAGACGTTAAAGACAACGGGTAGAACACACATCACATTCTTAATCTATTTATTGTACATCCACGATTTTGACTGGTCAATCATGCTTATAAAATTACTAATTAGTAATTATTATACGATTAAAGGACATGACCATGTAATATTTATAAAAAAAAATCAACGTATGATTTTAAGAAAATTCGCTAAAGTTGCAGCCAAATTATTGTGTACCTGCATAAATATATTTGTTCATTGAATCATCTCAGTATCATCATCTATTACTAAATAATTACTAGTTCAAGTATACTACATTGGTATTATTCCTTATTTTTGTATTTAAAATGTCTTGAATTATAATAGATTTAGTTCTTTATTAGAAAGAACATCTTAAGTTTCAAGTAAAGATCTAAAATATTATTATTGCAAAGTATAGTTTGTTATAAATAAATAATGTTTATTGTTTTTATTACAGCACAGTTTAAGGCTGCAGTAAAAAATTTTGTTTTGTTTAACTGGTATATTAACTTATCATTAGTGCCATCAAAATTAAATTTAACGTGATTGATTTTGAGTTAAACGTATGAAATTCGTTCACTTAGTCTAAAAAGACAACGGCGTTAAGTAATAATTATTGGCAATTTACGAGTAAACATTTCGCGTCCACTTTTATATACCAAAATAAGTGATACAGCTAGAGTAGTTAAGTTATGGTGTTCAGGTTTTATATAAACACAATATTTTTCTATAAAATATAACATGTACGGACACGGAGGTCGTAATACTAAACCTAAGGTATATGAATGTATACACTAACATCAAGTACTACTATCTGAAGTTATAATAATAATATGGAAGGGATATTCGGATAGGGCAGGGGTCGGCAACCTGCGGCTCGCGAGTCGCGTGCGGCTCTTTTGGTATGAAGTTTTGAAGCCCTTTAGTTCCATAAATATTAATATTATTTATTCTATAAAAAAAGGAAAATTTAAAACTCGTTTTAAAGCAATGAATAAATATATTAGGTTTTGTGTTATCAAAAAACTTTATTTACGCAAGTCCTAAAGTAAGTAGTAGTTTTAGTGGTAGGGCGTTTGCCCGAACTGGGTCATGACCACAGACATGGGTAAATACCGTCATAGTGATTCGCTTTGGCCTGTCGCGTCTCGGGATCAGTCGTGGTATACGTGGGCAGACATGATAAAGGAGACTATCAATGGATTTTCATCCTTTGGTGGTCGCTTTCGTTTTTGGACTACACTATACTTACCATTAGGTGCACTGTAGTTACTATGTCAATCCATTGTAAAAAAAAGTATTGTTAGCAAGAAATGTTTTTGTGGCTCTTTAAAACTTTGTAATTTTGTAAATTGCAATTTTTTACTCTTCCGACTCAAATGGTTGCCGACCCCTGCGATAGGGCTATTCGGCTTAAATTACATTTTGGGCCATACTGACTTCAATATAAATTCAGAATTAGTGAAATAAGAAAATTTCAGATTTGTTACGTAAATGTTAGCTATAAGAATAAGCTGTAATATGATGATTGTTCACTATATACAGTTCATAAAATTCTAGGGCGCGATAAATTGTTGATAAAGGTTAGTTTATTTTTATTAAATTTAAGTGACCACTTGCATTTAGAAAATACTATGGGCATTCCACAGATGGATTTAATTTTATATTAAATTATTTCTTGTTGCACAACCTATATAACTTAAAAGAACATAAACGCTAATCAAAGCTGTGCTAGTTTTAAGTTAAATTTGTTTATTTAATAGACTTTTAGGAGGTAGTTACTTGAAAGTATTGTTTTTTTATAAAGTAATACCTACCTAGACAATGGATATGACAAATCTATTAAAATACATTTTATGTTAGTATTTAATTATTTTGAGGAGTGTTTTATTTTTAAATTAATGTATCTATTTATAACATTACGAAATATTACAGCAATAAAGCAAATTGAAAATATATACCTAATCACAAGAAATTCCGTGAATATGTTTATAAGTTTTATCAATTTTTTTATTTATTGTTTGTGAAGAGATCATTGCCCAGCGGATGAAATCTAGTCATAATATTGTGGCCGTAGCACAAACAGACCCTTTTTACTTTCAATATTTATTTAAATTATACGCACAATATTTTCATGTTGTAATATTTTATATTTTTACAATAAGTATTTTAATAATGACTTCTATAAGAAGTTTTATTTGTGCAGTTAGTTAAATTTGTTCCTTGTTATTTGAAATTTAGATTTTTCTATAATAGTGTGGATTGTGGTTGTTGTGTTTTATTATTAATTTATACCTACATGTGTATAAAATGTATAATTCTGTATAGATTTAAACCACGCATGTGTGCATATGAACGGGATTAATATTTTTAAAATATTTAGCAGGTATTCTATTTTTATTGTACTTAATATGTAACACCTTTCGGATCTATGTTCCATTAAAAGCATAAGTCATGGAAATGTAATATACTTTGCACGCTCACGTCTACCGTGAGCACTGCTTACCTATAGTGAGCCAAAGTTATGTGAGGGTATTGTGGCAAACTTGGGATATGTTGGAAGTTCTTAAAATTGTTTTTTTTTACGATTTGTTAATCTTAGTTTATAAGTTTTGTTTATGAATATTTATTTTTACTCGTTTATATTTGTTCCAACAGACAAATGGAGGTTGAAATACAACATTCATTACAAATATCATCCCACATGTATATTAGTGTCCAACCGAATTTCTGTTGCAATTACGGCCACCTTCAATAAAATCTTTACCATTGGCTAGAATGAACAGAAGTTTTTGCCCTAGCCAAAGATTTTTAGCAAGAGCCTAAAGTGGACGAGTTGTTGCGAATACACCAGAGCGCGATGATATGGTGACGCACATGTTTTGCACTTGCAACAGCCAGTGCAATAACCTACAGTATTTAAAAACAAGTTGGTTGGTATGTAGGTAACACCCATTTATTTTTGTGTTTAGTATTTATCCCAAATTATGCGAATTCTTATATGATTAATAAGAAAAGAAGACTATGTTTATGAAAAGCATAAAATAAATTAATTTGTTTAAAATCAATCTTGGATTAAATTCCTTAGGGTTCTTAAGCCTTAGGTTGAGGCGATAGTTGATTAATCGGCTTCTGCTCTGGCCAGAAATGTATCTTCAGTTGAACATTAACATTTGTATATAACTTTGTGACACCCACAAAGTTTATTGTTTATCAGGGTAATACAATAGATTCTTCATTTACTTGAAAATTGTTAATGTTAAAAGGTATTGCTTATTATTATTGAATTAGAAAATCATTCCTAACTAACAAAGACACCTTTTAGAAATTAAGCAGCTACCTACACAACCAAATAATTATATTTAACAATATTTATGAATTGCTACTACCTACCTATAAATCAAAGGTAATTACATCAAAAATTTATCAATACATCAAGCTATTTAATTCCAATAAAATAGTTATCTGTTTTTCACTGCCTAAGAATAATGAGAAGTGACAATAAATAACAGCTTAGGAAAAAAATTTATTTTAATACTTATAATTTCTGCAATTATTTAAATTCATCCTAGCTGTAAAAATACAAACCAATGTCAACAAGATCTAATTGTGTATGTAGTATCTATTTCAATAAATGTGTGGAATTTTCAGATTTTTAAAACTAGAATATTCAGTATTGTTTTAAAATAAAATGGAATACTGCAAGCTCATTGTGTAATCTAGGTAAAGCTACATTTTTTATCAGTATATCTATCTATAATTTGTAAAGAAGTACTAGTCACCTGAAGTTTGGGAATGACATAAAAGGCAAGATAACACCAGTTCCACACCATGCAGTATTATTTTATTCTTTCTCATGCATTATATTATATGAAAACAATATAAATAACAAGCACATCTATGTATGAGCTGTAGAGTTGAAGGAAATATGTTAAATTTAAATTGATTATAGATAAATCAATTCATGAATATCTTAGAAAATGCCTACAAAATTATTATTAAAATAAAGATACATTATATTACAGTATAATTTTTTATTCGATGCACCTTCCCAACCTACTCCTCACATGATTAATGTATTATTGCAGCACAATCATTTGTGGTTTTTTTAATATGATTTTATGAAGATTCCACTAAACTGAGGTAGGTTTTTAAGATGGATATATTTTTCATATTCTGATGTATTTGTATTTGAATATTTACACACTCTACAACATAATCTAAAGCTCTTTTAAAGATAACCTGAGCTTTATGTAAGTTCTGTGGCACTAAAACCCCAAACCAGTGCAATGTTTTCACTCTATTATCATCTTTATTTTCTTTAACTTGGAACTGCTTCACACCATCAACTTCTACAGAATCACATATAATTGTAGCTGCAAAATCGGGGCTATTCTCTGTAGGTAAACGAGCTGCACTTACAGAATTCTGCCCCATTATATACCGAGTCTTAGCCAAATGGATATTACCTTCATTCACACTAGACTCTATTTTGAGTTCACAGCTCAATTTTTCTTCCATTAAATGTAGTTGTCGTAAAATAATCTTATCCAATAAGTCATTGGCAGTCGCATCGTCGATACCAGAATCTAAAATATAATTGTAAAGTATAAAGATGTGATATTTGCATACTATTATATAAACCATTATATATAGATATTACCAAAATAAATAATAACTCAAATACGTACCAATTTGGATCATTTTAATACGTTTAAAATACTTTATAACAGTCAAATTATGGCATTATATACTTGAATGTAATTATGAAGATGAACTTCAGAGAAATGTTTACAAAACTTAACACACAGGGTCACTTTACCAAAGACCGAAGAGCATTATAAAAGACTATTTATAAATAAACTATTAATTTAAATTTTAATCATACATATCCTTTCATTTCATAGCTGATGGATAGATATATAACCACATGACAATAGGCTTGTCGGATAAGTATCGATACATCGATATATCAATTTTTTCAATTCAATATATCGATATTTTTGGGCGATATATTTTGTAATGATACATCGATACAAAATATCCAGTATCGAATATTGTAACGAAAACGATATTTTTTTAATTTTTATGATAGTGAAGTCGCTGAAATCTGAAACTGTAGAAGATAGGACCGAACGAAAAAAAAAACTATATTGTCTATGACTATTGAGTATTATGTTTTGTTACGTTGCATGCATTGACATCCGAATGTGTTGCATGTATATTATTTGCCGCCATTTATTTATTTATTATTTATTTTTGTTTGATATCTTAAATAGGTCTTAAAGTTAGAAGATAGCCTTTTAGTTCTTAATATTTTTGTAATTTTGTCTAATAAAAAGGAATACTGGTAAAATACTTTCGTGTTTATTGAGATTTAATCGATATATCGATATTTTTCTTTCGACATATCGACGCCGATATTGATATTTTAATAAATATCGATATATCGATACAACAATTTTTTTTTCATTTTTGACATCCCTACATTACAATTCTCCAGTGCTGCCAGCATTCAAGTTTGAAAAGTCACATAAGACTACTAGAAAGTAACATTTTGGTCACAAAAGTAACATACTTTCATTTTTTCCACAGTAATGCCAATTTTATAGCTACATAAAATGAAGACTTATCTGCTAGAAATTCTTCACAAAACTGTGTAATGTCAATAAACTCAAATAATAATATCAATAATTGAAAAACTATTTTACAAAAAAAAAATGATTCGTTTATCTAAAATTATGTCTGTTACGAAAGTTAACACAAAAGTAACATTTTCTTTAACGGTAGGTTGTACTAAGGGATTGTACAAAAACGCAACACGACTAAAAAATACTAAAAATAACACAAAATGTTACAAAAGTACAGTGTGAGTTGTAACCATAGAACTTCTTCATTTTATGTTTGATTTACATAGATTTCATCGCAATTAAGTATTGTAGAAACACCTCTTTTAAATATTTCTCTGTATTTTGGAGATATAAGCCTTTTTTGCAGCGTCATTAGCTTCATACCAAGTATTTATAACTATTTTTCCGTAATTAAAAATATTACTTTATAATACAATTACTGATCAGTAGTAGATTTACTTATACATCTTATGGTGAAATCACTACGTATTTTCCCTAAGTTTATTAATATATCTAGATCTAAGATAATAAATAAGCAGTCTGTATAGAGCTTTAACCGCGCAGGAGACGTTCAGTTAGTTGTATAGATATATAAACCCAACGCTTCTCATAAGGGATAATTGTCATTTAGGCGGCTCGTCATATTGTGCTCATGAAAAAATTGTTAATATGTCGTGCCATTATTAGATTAGGTAAAAACAGATAAGTCAGATCCAGATTTATATAAAGATCACATTAAAAAATTATGTTGTAAAAGAGTCATATTTTTAATTAAAAAATAATAGAGATATAGCCATATTATAAAAATAAAGATTACATTTTTAGCGTTAGAAGTTGACATCGCCATCACCCGCTGGACTTGTCCGATGCAATCAGTCCGAGCAACTAGTCTGAGTCAAAACTAGTTAGCTCGTCCTTATCCTTCGTTTCCACATTTCCTTTTGCTTTTTCGTTAATATCTCCTCTCCGCAGTTTCGTCCTTCCCCACGCTCCACTCTCATAATCGTTTCCGCTCTGCCTCATTCCAAATTCGTCCTTTGCTTCTAAATCCAGATAATGAAAGATTCCCTCTCCCCTTCTCTCTTACTCCTTCTTCCTTGGTTATTCCCCTCCCAATTATTTCCTACTCCCATTAGTTCCTTCCAAATTCCTAAGTCTAGCAAGAAGTAAGAAAATAGATGAATAGAATAAAAAAACTATGGTAATACAATCACTATTCTAGGTTGCAGGTTTTTGGTTCTAGGTAATACTTTACCCTAGGTGGGTACCAGCATTTCCGCGGTAGGAGAATCCCTCCCCGGGTAGAACTCGTCCGACAGGCTGCACCTCATTCGTCCCGCCCGGTTTAGTTGTGGAGGCCTTTCCCGGTCATCATTACTCGGTAAATTCGAAAAAAAAAAACTTTGTTTTTTTTTTGGGGGAGTAAAATTACGCCTGATTTTCATTGAATCTTTATTGATAGAAAGCCCACGACCCCAGCCAACTCATTCATCAAACTGCACTCAGATTTATCGGTCAATTATTCGGTCGGTCAATAAAATGTCGCTACATGTCGTGACATGTTTTGGGCTTCTAGGAAGGAGTTAAACGCCCGTGAGAGGGAGGAAAGGATCCACCAAGAGCTAAAGGAACTCGAGGAGTCGTCACGTAATATATATGCATAACTCCCTTAAACTTACTTGAGATAATTTGTAATGAATAAATGTATAAGTATCAAAACATGTTTTTTTTATTTCGTAGTACAATTTCGGGGTTGCATTACTAATATTTTTTTAATTCACCTTGATTTTTCAATGCAACTTTAGTTAGCCAGACCATATGTCTTTTTAGATTATTGTCTACCTAAAGAACCCAAAATATGAAAAGGTCATAACTAAAGTCAAATAATAGACGATGAAATGTTACATTCTGGCAATTAGATCAAATATGGCTAAAATAGAGTTGGGGATTTCTAGCATTAAATCATCCAACTGACAATTTATTGAATTTTATTTACCAAGATTGAGTAAATAGTTGTTGAACTAGTTAGCAGAATATTCAGTTGAAATTTGGTCACACTGATAATTAATCGCCATTTTGAAATAATTGAGATACAGAGAAAATTCCAATATAAGTGAGTAATAATTAAACAGATATTTATAGAAATAATCTGTAAATAACATCTAGCGATGTCGGAGAAGAAACGTTTACTAAATGATCTAAGAGTGGTAGACTTAAGAGCTGAATTGGAAAAGCGCAACCTAGATAAAAGCGGCATTCGCGGCGTGCTCATACAACGATTATCAAAGGTATGTAATGTGACGTGGTTATGTCAATACACATAGGTAACGCTCGAGATACAGTCACGTCTGTTTTTAGCATTTAGAGGAGGAGGGCCACGATCCAGAAACCTTCACTTTCGAGTTAACTCTAACTGATGCTAAAACTCCATCAAAGAGGACTAGACGTTGTGAAAGTAACATCGAACATGATGAAACTCCTGCTATAGAAGATATGATCGTACAGGATGACGCAGGTGAAGAAGAAGAATGTGAGCAATCTGTCAAAAACGATGAGCTCTGTGATCAAAAGACTAGTGAGATACAAATGGATGTTGATGAAAACGAAAAATGTAATAGAAAAAGAGATTTAAAAGACGACACTGAGGCGTCGGAAGCTAAGAAACCATGCCTCGATAAAGAAACAAAGAATGAAGATGATCAAAAAGTAGAAAATAATACTGATGCAGAGGATAGTATCAACTTAGACATTGGAGATGATGAATTGCTCAATGAAGAGGTATGTTTCTATTTCTTCAGTGTTACAGTTAAACTACCAATGATAAGTTCTAAAATCTCAAATGGTTACATGATGGAAGTAGACTAGTAAATATGTATTGTCTTTGATTTTGTAGTGTTTGTATTTTAATTTGAAATATACATTTAAAATGTTCACATTTATTTCACTGGATAACTTTTGCTGGTTTTAGCCTTATAAAGCCTATGCTATTGACACTATGTTACCTTGTTTTCCTTCCTTTAAACTAATTGCATTTCAAATGGATATTCATTTCAATGTGTAAAATACATGTATAATGAAAATATTCTGTTTTGTTAAACTTAAGTGTCCTTGATAGTAGCTCTTATTATAATCATCCAAAATGAACATATAAATAATCCTGCATTTAACATAACTATTAAGATGACTATAATAAAAAAATAGTATAATGTTGCTAGTTGTTAAATTTGTAAATGTACACTTTTAACGATGTCAGACTGGATGAATGCCAAGTTTGCTTCCTATGAATACTAAGTTTAATTTTCATTCTTACAGACTGACAACAACACTAAACCCTCTAAAAAAGGTAAGTTATTAAAGTAATATTATATCCCTAAGAGCATCTAAAGACTAAGCTATATTTGTTATACACAAAAGTGAAAAATTACAGATTATCTTTGATGTGTTAGGCACAGGATTTGAGTACCAAGTGGATTCAGTAAACACAATTGATTAACCTACTCATCCTGCGAAAGCATAAAACGGCATGATAGTTTACTATTATTGTTATAAGTATAGGTGTTAATCCAATATAAAAGTAGTAAGAAGTGTTAACAAAATTTGTAACTGCAAACTGCTGTTGAAGGTGTATTTATAATAATGTGACTTGCATACAGTCACAGCATTTGACAAAAGACATCTGAAGTTTTAGTGTGAGTGTATACTACTTTAAAATGTTCTTCTAGTATCTTGCAGTGTCTGAACATGAGACAAGTGACAGAGCCTGCTTGTGAGCATTTCTCAGTGTCCTCAAAAAACAACTGATTAGAAGAAGATTCCATTGATAATTTTGCTGAAAATAAAATGGAGTCATGTGACTAATAGAAGAGAGGTGAAAATGAATAAAATGTACCAGAACAAAGGCTCTCCTGTAACCACGGAATGATAGCAATCACAACCCTGTATAAATGAATTATATACAGGGAAGAGAAATTTAATAAAACAAATCAGCAAAATAATTGTGCCAACTCAACAGGTGTTTCCAGACAACAGTAATACACACCAACATAATATATTCCTAAGTTGTAAGGATGTAACAGCTACAAATCCAGATGGTGGTGCTAATGTCCAATCAAGTTTTCAGGTCAGGATATATCTTAAGTGCAAGGAAGAAGGGAGAATATGTCCAGGAACTTAGTAAATCTTCAGGCAGTATCAAGATTGACTGAGGACAGAGTAGGCCGCTCCCGGATGATGGTGAGCGACTTGCACTGACTCGGCTGACAACTGGCACTGACTTAGATGATGCGGAGCATGGTGTGACGGCTGAGACAACGGACGAGAAGCCTGTAGCGGACAACGGTGCAGCCAACGATGACACAGCACCAGCAGAAGATCAACAAGAAAAAACTGAAGCCTCCGCCACTAGGTTGGTGAATGCAGAATGGCCGGCTGTCATCGCCTCGCGCAACTATATCCTTCGATTCTTCCGTCATGTTCAATTTTTAACGCCATTATTTATTTTATCGTTATCACTACAAAGTTTTGCACTAATTTTATTTCGTGAACTGATGTTGGAGACTGCAGTCTTATGATGAAACACCTAGCCTAGCCTAGTTGGATAAAAAATATTTTCATTGAACCTGAAATGCAGTTCAACGTGAGGACTCAAGGCAATTGAACATCACAATGACAAATGCAAAAGGAACAAGCAACGAGAGCAGCAAGTGCAACTTTATCATCATGGGCTACAGACAACCTGGCCTGCAGCTGAAGATTGGATGGCGAGTCTTCACAACTACAGTCATATGGTGGAGTACTGGTGCAAAACTTTGTAGCTGATTTGTGCACATTACTGTGAACCTATTGTAAATGCTAGGATAATTAGTAAAAAGTAATTTGTTAAACAACTAAAAAATTATAGATGTATTAATGTTTTTATTTTTCAGCAATGATGGTGACAAACAAGAAAAAGAACAAAAAGGTGAGTGGTTGGTGTATCAATACAGTTAAAAGAAAATTACAACACATATTACATTCAATTATTGATTCATTAAAAACCATACTTATATGCATAAATTAATGTTATTTTTTCACAGATGAGAAAGACAAAGAAGGAGAAAATGATAAAACGGAGAAGAAAGAAGAGGGTAAAGAAGGTGGGGCTCGTAACCTATGGGTTAGTGGGCTATCTGGTGACACTCGTGCTAAAGATTTGAAGCAGCTTTGTAGCAAACATGGGAAGGTATGTTTCTCTTCTATCAGTTTTACATATTATAATCTTCTTCCCATCACTTCCTCTAAGTTACCAGTGATGGAATACTTAATCTGGATATGCTTAATCGTGTACTTTTAGTTAGTAAATCGTAATATTATGAATTAAAAGTAATTTTTCATTAGACATCTCTAGAAAGGTTGTTAACGGCGTTTCAGAGAAAGTATATGCAAAATTTTCGCACTTAATTTCTATTTACAAAGCGGAAAGTAACGAAAATACAAGTATATATTACAATACATTTGCTACACTATTTAGACGCGTTGACATAACATATAAGCGTAAACTGGATACAGCCACTATTGTACCTCTGCTCACCCCGAAAGGGATATAGTGTGACGATATATTATTATTATCTCTTTATGCATCATATTAACTTCATCTTTACATTTTAAAAGAAATACCTATATAAGTATAAAAAACATGTAGACCTTCCGGAATATGTAGGTCTAAAGCCCAAGCTACCTGTAGTTAGGAGCACAGATTAAGAAGTTTCACAAGATCATCATTGCGAAGTATGGTGATACCAACGAGTACTCCTTGACGCGCTGTCCGAACTCGACAAAGTGCCTACATTGCGACTGATGATAAGTAGTGTAGTCCAAAACGAAAGCGACCATCAAAGGATGAAAATCCGTTGATAGTCTCCATCGCCATGTCGGCCCACATACACCACGATTTAAGGTCACTGTGTGTTTGAGTAACTGGGTATACACAAGCTGATCTCGTAACGCGACAGGCCAAAGCGAGTCACTATGACGGTCTTTACACTTGTGTACTGTGCTAATGATCCAGTTCGGGAAATCGCTCTAGCACGAAATAATGTGTTATATAAATGATTAAAATTATTATTTTGTTCTAAATTATTTAATATTTTGTGCAGGTAATAGGAGCAAAGGTAGTTACAAATGCTAGGACTCCAGGATCTCGTTGTTATGGTTATGTAACTATGGCTAGCGCACAAGATGCAGAGAATTGTATCAAAAATCTGCATAGAACAGGTAATTACTTCATTTTAAATATGTTGTAATTGTAAATATATGTGTTTATAGTTATATTTACTTTAGTTATTATTAGTCACAGTCACATAACTACAATTATACAAGGTGTCTCAAAAGTAAGTTCACATGTGCTTATCTTATTACGCGAAAGCAACTATTCTGAGGGGTGCGGGGGGTATGTCAGTCGGTAGTCTAGCTCTTGGGAGTTTAGTCGCTATGGAGCGTTTCTCTGGTGCGGACCGTGCGTTGTGCGTACGTGAGTTTTACAAAAACGGTAATTCGGCGACTGTAGCGCGTAGAAAATTCTGCAGTATTCGACATATTCGTCACTTAAATGATGCGCCTAGCACTCGACTCATTGCAAAATGGGTTGAGAAGTTTGAAGAGACTGGGTCAACTCTGGAGAAACCAAAATCTGGGCGGCCAAGAACATCAAGAACAGCCGAAAACGTGGACAGTGTTACTCAGTCTATTCGAGATGATCCAAACCTCTCGATTCGGAAGCGTGCTGTTGCTTTAAATGTGCACAGATCTTCATTATGCCGTATTTTACACAAAGATTTAAAGCTGCACCCGTACAAAATTCAGTTAGTGCAAGAACTGAAGCCTCAAGATGCTGGTCAGAGGCTTGCCTTTGTAAATCAGATGATAGAGCGCTTTCCAACGTTCACCAACATCTTGTTTTCCGATGATGCCCATTTTCACTTGAATGGGCATGTAAACAAGCAAAATTGTCGTTACTGGAGTGCAACCAACCCAAAACAAAAACATCAGAAACCGCTACATTCACCCAAAGTCACCGTATGGGCAGCGATTTCGGCGCGAGGAATTATCGGCCCTTACTTTTTTGAAGATGGAAGGGGACGCACACTCACAGTGAATTCAGAGCGTTATGTGGAGATGTTAGACGAGTTTTTCGTACCCCAACTGCAAAACTTTCCTGGTTACAACCAAAGAACATGGTTCCAGCAGGATGGAGCAACTTCACACACGTCCAACAGATCTCTGCCTCGAGTTCGAGAAATTTTTCCGAACAAATTAATCTCCAGGCGAGGTGACATAAATTGGCCTCCACGGAGTCCCGATTTAACGCCTATGGATTTTTTCCTGTGGGGTATGTCAAATCAAAAGTTTACGCTAATAAACCGACTTCCCTGGCACAATTAAAAGAAAATATCCGTCATGAAATGGCAGCCATCACGGAGACTACCTGCCGAGCTGTCATAGGCAATTTTAGTGCCCGACTAAATGAATGCCGAGAACGCAACAGTTTACATTTGGACGATGTTATTTTTAAAAAATAAATTCCCAAACTGTGTACTTCAATATAAAATAAACATTTTTTCAATAAAGCTAAGACTTTTCTTTTAAAAAAAGATTTAAATGTGAACTTTCTTTTGAGAGACACCTTGTATAATAGATAAAAAACTTTTGGGAGTTTAGTATGACCTTTTCGCATTATGTCGTAGATATGAAAATGTTTTGAGCGATATTACTGTTTACAAGACCACGGAGTTGAATTTGTATCCATTTAATTTAATATAAATCAGAAAATATATGTAGTAGTCAACCGAGCGAAACGAGGTTTCTGAGCCAAGTTGGGGCGTTCGGCACTTTGTCCGTCTGTCAGAGGTCAACAACTTTTAAACTAAAAAGGATAACGATTTGATACTATGTAAATCTTTTAAGCAAAACCAACAATGTTATTTTATGTAATAAAAAATCAAATCTAAAGGGGGCTTGCATGTGTATGCAAATGGAGCGCACAATTTTTCTCGCTTTTAATTTTGCACGTTATATATCATTGTAAAAAACTTCTTTCTGAGCAGTTTCAAATGGTTTGTTTTTTACTACCACGTAAATAATACGGAATTTGGTGAGTCTATAAAATGGTCGTTTGTATACTTATTTTGTCCCTAGGTATAGACCTAAAGACCATAAAGACGGGTTATCGCATTCAGTTGATACGTATGTTTAATTTATATCATGTAATTTAACAACAAATACTGTAAACTAGAAACAAGTTTATTAGAAAAACGTTATAACCAATAAAAGACAACGTATTTTCTAAAATAAATTATATAATAATTTTCGAAATTTTTGAGAATCTACATAAAATTCAACAAAGTTTACACCAACATTTCAGCCCGCATCGGTGCATTGTTAAACATATGTCTCTCTGATCTTTCGCCATTTGTCTCTATTCTGGGCTGTACGCATCTATAAAAATCTAGCTGCCTTTCGCAAGTCATCAATCCATCTAGCCTCCACAAGCTTAAGATGCAGTTTCCACTCCAGAATTCGTTTACTTCAACAGTTGTCGATTCTGCGACAAATAAGCCAATTTAACTTACCTGGTTTGATACGTAGGTCACTTTCTTTCACAGTCTAATGGCTTAATTAAGAATCCTATAACGCAAAGACATTCCGAGCATAACCTGCACCCATAGCTCGCTTAGTGACCTTAAATTTGCGGTTCAATCTTACTGTCAGTGTTCACAATTGTATCCTCATGTATTACTCTTTTAATTTTGTTTTACCCACTTGTATAATAATAATATTTACTAACAATTACACACATTGACCTAGACACAAATTAAGTTTGCGCTTATACTATGGGTACTAGACAAAGATAAACATTATTATATACATATATACAACCATGACTCGTGACAAACTCATCTGCTCATCACAGAAAAGTTTCCCACTACGGGCATAATAACAATTGTAAGATAATATTCTAGCCTCAGTGTTGTAACTACTTTATTCAATCTTTGTTGCCGTTGGCTTACGTCAATTGTTTTTAGTAAAGTTTTTTTTTTGTAATTAGCCTTTTGAATAAAGTTTTTATTTTAATTTAATGTAGAGTTACACGGGCGTATGATATCAGTAGAAAAAGCGAAATCGGAGTCCGAATCTGCGTCGCGGCGTCAACCTTCCGCCAGACCTGATAGACATCCTAGTAAGGATCGCAAAGAAGATCCCAAGGACACGGAGGTGGGTGTATACAAAATTAGTGTCATTGCCAAGTTTTTATTCACAACATTCAAAACTTTTAAATAAAAACACATTTAGGAAAATAGAGTTCGTCAATGGTTTCTTATGCGAACAAAATATATATCCGTTGTGCAAATTCTGAATAGTACCTAGTTTATGTGGTATTCATTAAAATGAAATATTTTTTGCAAATATTAAAAATTAAATCATTATCACCCCGAAAAAGATATGGTGTAATAGGGTTATAATAATGTCTTCCCTCATTGTCTGCAATTGTATTTTATATGACATTTATTGTAAGCACTGAAGTTGCTCAGCTAACTAATTTTCTCTATAATACTGTAACTATATTAGTATAAATTGCATAATGTACAAAACATAATTAATTTAAAATAACTATATTCAGGACAAGAACGAAGATACGGATGATCTTAAAGTAAAAAAAGAAGATGAGGCATCAGGTGCTGAAAGTGCGCGATCCGCATCACGCACACGAGAAAAATCCCATCGATCTGATAAAGTAAGTTTCTTTAATTATAACTGTAATTCTATTATATCGTCATTCTTTATCCCTTTCGGCATGGGCAGAGATATACAGTGAGTGTAATAAGTAATCGTACACCACATAAATAATTTTATAAATGCACATATCTTCGAGAAATATTGTTACTTTATTAAACTAATATATACATCTGATTCCGGCACGTTTTAAGCTTTATTGCCAGAAAGGAGAACAAAAAAATATCAATACAATTACAAATAAACAAGATTTTGCCCAAATATGCCACAATCGTTCGCTCAAATACTATTCGTACACCTACAAATTCTAGAGGAAAACAATTCGTATCTTTTTACTAATATTATTGGGGTATATCGATGTCAATAAACATAGTTTCCTTCATGACAAGCCTAATCGGAAACCTCTCATCAGTGCTTATCTCAGTATAATTGCGAAAAATGGGCTGCAAACAGCGTGAAACGAGTAAATGTGAAAGAAAAATTATTATCAGATTACATAATCAATGTAAATCTTTACGCGAAATAGCGAAAACTGTTGGCAGGGCGCATAGCACTGCCTAAGGTGTGATAGATTGATTTGGTGATTGCAAGAACCACGAAAATGAGCCAAGATCATTTCGTCCGAGTAAGCTTTCTGTACGCTACGAACGTTTTGTAATTCGAAAAGTGAAGCAGGACTCTAAAACCAGCACGCCAAAAATTGCGGCGAAGCTGGAAGTGCATCCTGGACCATGTGTCTGTAGTGGTACAATCCGAAATTGTTTACGGAAAAATGATTTTCACGCCAGAGTTGCTCGTCGAAAATATTTCGTTAGCAAAAAGAATAGGAAAAAGAGATTTACTATTGCTAAGAATAATATTAATCGTTCTGTTGACTTCTGGAGTAGAGTTATATTCACTGACAAAAGTCAAGTCAACGTTTTCGGCTACGACGGAAGGTGTATGATTTGGCAAAAATCAAATACAGAGATGGAAAAGAAAAATCTACAGTCTACAGTAAAGTACGGTGGAGATTCCGTAATGGTTTGGGGTTGCATGAGTGCTAGTGGCGTCGGGAATCTACATTTCATCGATGGAATTATGATCCAGGACTTGTATTTGAACATCCTGAGAACTCATCTTGCAGTTGGTGCAGACAAAATGGGAATCAAAGATAATTTTGTATTTACGCAAGATAATGCTCCCAAACATACTGCGAGGAAAGTCAAAGGTTGGTTGCACGAAAATACTCCAGAGTATTTAGTAATTCTCCCACAATATCCAGACATTAACCCCATCGAAAATTTGCAGGATTTTCTGGATAAAAAATCCACAAGCAGCAAATTTCGAGCAAGCAGGTATTGAAAAACGTCCTTCAGGAGGAATGGACCAAAATTACAGCTGAAACAACATCCAACCTAGTTGATTCCATTGTCAAGGAGACTCGAAGCAATAATAAAATCGAAGGGGTACCCAACAAAGTATTGACTGGAGTGAACAACGTGTTAAAGTTAAAAAAATATCGGGTGTACGAATAGTATTTGAGCGAACATTCGTGGCATCTTCGGACAAAATCTTGTTTATTTGTGATTATGTTGACATTTTTTTGTTCTCCTTTCTGGAAATAAAGCTTAAAACGTGCCGGAATCAGTTGTATATATTAGTTTAATAAAGTAACAATATTTATCGAAGATATATGCATTTATAAAATTATTTATGTGGTGTACGAATACTTATTACACTCACTGTATATTAGTGGCTGTATCCACTTTGCGCTTAACTAGTTTAATTCGTTTCGTTGCGGTTTTCGTTAAATTATTACTTTATTATGATTAATAACTAAAGCTTAATATGCTGCTGTAAGTGATTTATATACATTAATGATAATAAAAGGCATTTAAATAAATAACACCTTTGTCAATCATAGGACAGAACAAGGCGTAGCACAAGAAGCAATGAACGTCGAAGGTCGCCCAGAGAAGTGTTGTCATTTTCAAAGATTTGGGTGAGATTTTTTTTCTATGTGCCATTTATAATTTTCACAAAATATTATTGTGGGGCTTACCTCTTTACCGACTTTGTGAACTTTGCTGACTTCTCATATTGCTAATACAAAGTAATTGACAATGTATTATTTTTATTTAGTAAAAAACATAAATATTTTCAACAAGTGCGCGCTATGTGGAGCAATAGTTGTTACAAAATTCATAAAAATTGTTACTTTGAACAACAGATGATTTTGATATGAGTATTGTTAAAGGAGCTGGCAACTCTATTAACAGATGCCAATAATTATTACTTTCAATTATTCTTTCAATATACAAATCTACATCCCAACTTAATATGATGATTCTTAATATGATTTTCCTAGGATAAAATATATTATGATAGAATATTACCTCCTATTAAAGGAGCTGGCAACACTAAAATCAGACGACAGTAATTATTGTTATTATTTAAATATCTTGATAAAAATATCAAATTAATATACTTATTGTTTTATGATTTTTAGAAAAAAATATTATATTTTATAGAAACGCCCTTAACAATGGCAATTAAAATAATTTAACAGTGGCAGTTCTTTTAATTAGCTAAGTAGAAACTAGTTTCTAGGTCTCAAAACCTAATATAATCAGTGTTAAAACATCTAATCATATGTTATATATGCTGTTACAGACGAGTTATTAATTAAAATAGAATATAATGTAAATATCACAATCGAGTTATATTATTAAATGGTAAAGCAAATATATAACATTATTAATGGGTTAGTGGATACTATTTTAAATTTAAAAATGTTTAGTCTTATATATCTATGTTTTATGTAATGTATTTATTAAAATCGAATGTCAACACTGTAGTCAATATTATAACAATAATGTAAACAAACAATGATATTGAACCACGAGATTCGATGTATCAGGGCATTCTAAACTCAAGAGTCACCAAATAAGTACTAATAATTGTACAGCAAGTGTGAAATCAAAAAAGGTGGAAACTCTGCAGAAAGTATGATTTCCCCTACGCCATATACAACATTTTAGAAGTGGGATCACGGATAGATGTTGGAACCTTATGCTGCTGGTCTGGGAAAAAGAGGAAAATTCGGATGGAGAGATGAAGAAGATGGCAGAAACCTCTGTAGTATCGAAGAAGATAACAGTTTTTTTTTATTTCTTCTACCGAAGACGTCTTCACTCCCACGGCCCGAAAGCAACGCCGATTAACCCACGCCGATGCGGAGATTATACCAAAGTTCCGCCTCGAAGATCGATAACTGGTTACACAAAATCGATCAGCTTGGCAAAATATATGGCTGGGACAAAAGTGAAAGACAATTTGTGATGCAATTACGTTTACAAGGGTCCGTTAGAGTTTGGTAAAACGACTTGGATAATTATAATCTCGACTGGGAAGAGTGGAAATACGCTCTCAAGACAGCATTTCCAAGATCGACTGACTTCGTGGACAGGTTGGAGACAATGCTGGCAAGAATAAAAAGGAACGCCGAGACAATGACATAGTATTACCACGATAAAGCATCACTCCTCAAGAAATGTAATATTTCAGGAGAAGATGCAATTTCAGGTATTATAAAGGTTCTACCCGAAGAGTTACGCGGCAATGCTAAAGCATTTCAGTGCAATACACCCCAATTATTTTACGAAGGTTATTTGTCGTAATTCGAAAATTATGGACGAACTGAAGCCACGTCTTCAAGGAAATCAACATAGCGGATAAATACTGCTCAAGGAGTGACGTTTCAACAGCATACGGGGAGAAGGTGCTGCTACGTCTGTCGTCGGTCGGGACACGAGGCGAAGGACTGTCGATCAGCGCAGCACTGCGACACCTGTCAGCGCCAAGGTCACACAACCGCCACATGCTGGTTTGCAGCCGTCCCTGAGTCAGCAGGGCAGCCAGATGCAATCCAGGTGTGTAAAATTATGTATACACCAAACAAAGTGTTTAATAACATTTATAAACGTATCACTTATATTGAAAATTATGATATGTTAGAGATAGACCTAATCATTGGACAAACGATGATAAATCAACTTGGTATAAGTTTAGTTACTACTTTAGATTCGCCTAATTTCATTAATACCTCCACGACGAATAAAAATTATTTAACTTAATAATTACACCGTAAAGTTAAACCCCAAGCACATCTATTCCCGCAACAGTTCCTCAGTATCATTATACTTCAGATTCGATAACCAGACGGGACCTTACAGAATATACCATGCTGATCCTAGTCCAGATCGATATAAAATACGTAGTGTGAAATGCATGAAAGGATATAGAAAGTGTAATGCAGTTGTTTGAGAAATATTGAGACCCTGTAAATATTTTGTTTCGGATACAAATAGTTCCAGTGACAGAGAAAGAGATAGAGATGACCTCATACACTTGAGCGCTAAGAAATTACATTATTAAATCTGAAACATATTTTGCGCTAAACTGATTATACATAATATTTAAAATTTGTGTATATATATTTTTTAAACATAGTATGTATCATTACATAAACCTAATGTTTTTTTTTAATATAGATTTTCTTCTTTAGCAAAGATTAAGTATCCCCATTATATTAATGTAATGTTCTAAAGTTTGTACACATACTCAGTAATTAATTTTCGTGATTAATAACATCAAAATATATACAACTTTATTTAGTCTGTGTGGCCAACTCATCTACAGTCTGTGTGACCAAATTTATTTTTAGTTTGTGTGACCAACTTCATTCACAGTCTGTGTGACTGACTTCATTTGCAGTCTGTGTGATCGACTTTATTTTTAGCCTTTATGGCCAACATTTCTTATAGTCTGTGTGACCAACTTTATTTTTAGTTTTGCGTGACCAACATCATTCACAGTCTGTGTGACTGACTTCATTTTCAGCCTTTGTGGCCAACATTTCTTAGTCTGTGTGACCTACTTTATTTAGTCTATATGGCCAATGCTGTGTTTAAATTTGCCCATATTATACATATTATATATTTTTATGATCCTGCTTTTGTTTTATCTTATTTTCAGATGACCGGTAACTTAATAGCAGCCGTTAGAGCGTCGTGCGGACACAGACGCTTCAGGATGGCCGAATGTTAAAGGAGCTGGCAACTCTATTTAACAGACGCCAATAATTATTGCTTTAAATAAAAAAATAGTAATACCCTTACTGCTTCTGAATCAATAATTTAACGATGACAGTACTTTGAATTAGCTAAGTTAAAACTAGTTTCTAAGTCTCAAAACCTAATGTAATCAGTATTAAAACATGAAATCATATGTTATATCATATTATATACGTTATATATGCTTTTACAGACGAGATATTAATTAAAATAGAATACATATGTTTAGTACCAACATAATGTAAATATGACAATCGAGTTATATTATTAAATAGTAAAACAATAATATAGTATAAGTTGGGCGGCTCCCTCAAGCGCGCCGACCAGACGTCTTTTCCGGTTTAAGGAGGCCTCTAGCAAATGCCCTCCTTCGTCCTGATCTGCGTGGGCGCGGATCGGGCTGTCGCGGCCGGCAATTACCTCTCCGACCCTCTCCGATGCCCCTTTCTCCTCCATAGTCATCTCACCGAAATTGAGGACCGCCTGCCATGCCCTGTCGCTGTCTACCATCACGCAAACGAGTGCCGACAGCGACAGGTCACCACCCACCGCCCTGAATTATTATTTCCCCTACGCCATCTATATTATCTTTATTCCATACTAGCAAACCCGGCGAACTTCGTTTCGTCACCAGATGGCTTCGTTTTGGTTTTTTGTTAGCGTTTGAAAGAACGTGCGCATAATAAATATCACATGAAATTAACTGAGCAGAGTACAATGAGTAGCTGTCAACCAATGTATAACGCATCGGCGCCATCTACTTAAAATACTGGTGAGATCTGCTCCATCGCCATGCGAAACCATATTGGTTTGTAGTACATGTTATTTATCAGAGATGGCGCTGTATGTGAAAATTATTTTCCCCGTTTTCCTTCTTTTCTGTTGAAATTTTTTCTGAATTTTGCTATAAACCTCACGGAGCCCAAGACCTTTCCAACGAATGCAAAACCGTGTAAATCGGTTCGTGCGTTCTGGAGTTATAGCGTCAGGAAAGAAAACCGGACTTATTTTTATATAATAGATAAATGAGGAGCATTGTAACAAATTTCTTTATTTACTATACTCGAGAACTTTTTTTTTTAAATGCTCTATTTAGTTTAATAAACTGGAAAAATCTTCAAAAAAAATGGAAGATTGCGGATGTTTGTAACAGCGACTATTTTCTTTCGTGTCGAGGCGAAATCGATTCATATAGTCAGGTTTAAACTATCTCTATATCCCCAAGGCCTTAAAAAAAATTATAGGTGTTTGTACAGCGTTGCTTGAGTAACGTGAGATAAATGTGACATTGTGTTGTACCGTAAGTGCCCATATATTTGTTGTCAATGTAACCATTATGCTCAGGTTGCTTTGAATTGCCTGGAATGGAGTAGGTACAGGGCTATCCAAACCTTTCAAGGCCATCCATTTTCTAGCTGGAAATTCTTGGGACGTTTTAATCAGGTATACATAGGAGGCTAAGTAAATGACTATTTTCATAATGTACGGGCAAATCTATGTGGAAGATGATGATGAAACTGATGATAGAACATATTTATCCAATAAATTACCTATTTACTCTTACAATAATAAGAAATAATAGTGGTGATGTGTCGACGGCCATGTGCAGAAGGAGCGCGACATAGCGCGCGCCCGCGAACGATCTCGGGCGGCACGCGAGGAGGAGCGCAGGCGCCGGGCCGCTGAGGACATGCTGCGGGACCGCGAGCGCCGCCACCGCCAGGAGAAGCACCGTCTCGAGGTTGAACGCGAGTCACTGCGTGCTGAAAGGTTGTTTACATCTATTTTACACACTTCACATTTTCAACCCCCGCCGCTAAATTAAGGGATATTATAAAAGTTTTTTTAACCCGGCACAATATCCTGCATAGGACCATTGGAGCCGCTGTGAGGGCAGAAACCCCGGTGTGTCAGACTTCTAACCAAAACACCCCGGGGTGTCCTTTTAACCGCTCCACCCGGGTCTGAGAATCCGAAGTCTTCCAGAAGCCCGTGGGTGAACAGCTTTGTTAAGGCTTCCTCCCTGGGAGGTGTGAAGAGCTCATCCATCCAAACCTTTCTCACGAGTGACACTTTGAACACTGCGCGCTACTTCCATCTCATCCGAGCAACAGACACCCCTAAATCTACTGCCTGGTGCTATTGTATATTTCTGTTCTCTTGCTAAGAGGAGAGCTTGCAGTCTTAATAGTATGACATAATTTCCGATTCTACGAGTGATTGGCAGAATTTTTGTTTATTTTTAGTAATTTATTTGCAGAGAAAAGATTGAGCGTGAAAAGAATGAACTCCTCCGTTTGGAACGTGAGCGGCACAGGCTTGAGCGAGAAAAACTTGAACTCGAAAGAATGGAATTGAAAAGAGCACAACTCAGGTATGTTTATATAGGGGAGACGTAGGTAATGGGGATCACTTAAGCGAGAATGAAAAAAAGCAAGTCTATTAATCAAATATTTATTGCTTTGATCTTATTATAAACTTCACTTTCTTAACTATCAATTGAGATCAATTTTCATCAAATTGGCTTGTTAATATAGGCACAATATATTTTTTTTTAAATATTAAGTTCGATCACCATTGTCTACATTTGTTGGCACTGGTGATCAGCATGTAGGCACTGGTGATCAGCATGTAGGCAATGGTGATCAGCATGTAGGCACTGGTGATCAGCATGTAGGCACTGGTGATCAGCATGTAGACACTGGTGATCAGCATGTAGGCACTGGTGATCAGCATGTAGGCACTGGTGATCAGCATGTAGGCACTGGTGATCAGCATGTAGGCAATGGTGATCAGCATGTAGGCAATGGTGATCAACACATATCACACACATAATTGTGCGCAGAGATGTATACAATACAGTCGGCATGAGTCCAAGGCGCACAAGAAGTGCACCGGTACCGCGTTTCATTTCCTCGGCCGAATGCACTTGCATCCGCTGCATCGTAATTATCGACATCCTGGCATAGCTTGTCCGTTTTCACGTATGACATCGAAGTCATTGAAGACCTGCAAAATTTTCTTCTTAAACTTTTCACGGCTGACCTCCTGTGGCTTGCTCTTCTTTCCTACTCCTTTTCCTTTGTTTTTCACAGCTTTTGTCTTTCTTTTATTTTCTTTTTCAGCTAGGGCGTCATTGATAGGTATAGATGTTAAATATGTTTTTTCTTGCTTGTCTTGTCCTTATGACAGTTACTTTTTTCAGCATCAGAATAAAATCCTGAATACTTGGCAGATTCTTAGATATTCATGGTATTTCCAATTGAGACAAAAATACAGTCCTTATTGAATAATTCTGTTCATCAATGAGCTTTATAATCTTTTCCAGGTGGTCTATAGTTCAGTTGGCTTTATGAATCTTTCTAGAACGAACTTTCGTCATCTACGAACAAACAATAATATTATTTTGTCGAGGTAAGGTAATGTGGGCAACGGGGATCACCCGACTCCAATTACCTACATGGGCAAAGAGACGGAAAAATTTCTGACGAGAAATTTTAAGTTACAATAACAATATGAATGTTGAATTGCAAACTACAATGCTATGTTTATTACGAATTACAAGTACAGAAATAAATATTTGTTATTTTGTGACTTGCCTTCAGATTTATCAACTCGAAAAATTAGATGAAAATGGCGCGAAAGCTTCACACTCCTATTACTCTCAAGCGCGTCGCGCGAATTAAACCAGTCACCAGTCACGCGCGGGAATGATGTAATGCTAGCGTGTAGATATAGTGGCATCGCTTAGTTGCGTCCGGTTTTTCTTATTTTGAGGAGATCACCATTGCCAACTGACTCCCATTGCCTACATCTTCCCTAATTATCGTCATAATCATATAAGATGAATATTATATTTCTAAAATGTTCTAGGCGCCATTTATTCTTCTGGAATAAATAGTGGGTCTGTCTTAAAAGCTTTAAGGTGGTTAAAGCACTGAGATTCGCTACAGTATAGACGATTTCAATCATGGGTTAACAATAATTTTAGTTACAGATATTCAATTTGTTCAAAGTGTTGTTGAATGTTAATATATAAATGTGCTATTTAACTTAACAAGGTTTATTTTGTTTTAGTAATTCAAAATTAGTATCAGGTGCTTTTAATGTTAGACAGTTGACATCAGCATCTGTTGATATCAAAAGTGGCTGTACCAGCAACAATCCTATGTCCTATGTTATAAATTTAACCCCAAAATAATTCTAGGCCTATTTCAATGGCATGACTCTCCTACCGGTTCGGCAAGAAGCATCTACCGAGAATAGCCGTCAAGAACGTCTGATAGTTTCTCTGTTAATTTGTACGGTGTTCTGTAGGCTGGAGGAGGAGCGTCGCAAGCGCGGCTACGAGGCCGCCGCATACCGCAAGGCTGGCAGCCCGCCGGAGCCGGCCTACGAGCGCGAGCCGAGGCACAAACGCCCGCCGCCACCGTCCATGGTATACATTCTCATACACTTACGCACCTGGGGGCTTCCTACCGGGTCTAAATTTTACTTTGCATCTAACACCACTTACATACTTTACACTATACGCCAAGGTAATGTTCAGCAGATACAGGCTGAGATTTATAGACGCGACTTTAAATCTGCTTAGACTTTACTCAAATATTACAATTTATATTACTCAATGAATGTTAAAGTATTTGGTAAATCACCGATTTGTATTATGTATTCAGGTTTTTTTGTTAAAATGAATTTATTTTTTGAGAATTTTGCTAAGTAAAGTCTAAATAGTGTCTATAAATCCCACGTAAAAGTTGCCTAAAAATAATATAATAAATAAAAAATGGAAGAATTGACTTTTTTAGCCATTGAGGAAGTTATAACTACTGTTTTACACATACCTGCAGCTGTTATAATAAAAATAATTTCTTTTAGCAATAACAAAGTTCAAAGGCGAATTGATGAAATAACGCGAAAACAAAAGTATAATTAACATATATGATTACAGTCATCGAGTCGAGGGCAGTTTGAAGCGCCGCCTCCGCCGCGGTTCGATATTTCCACCAATTATGATCGTGGCACAGAAAAACGGGAACGTGACCGAGATTACAAGCGAGAATATCCGCGACATGTCTCCTGTAAGTATTCGTAATGGTTACATGGAATTTGATCCGACATTTCATAGTACTTTACTAAAACTGATATTTGTTTTAGCTACAAGTATAAAGTATCCAAGCAATGGAAGCGGAAACGACGATGCACGACAGCCAATGCCGCCCGGTACACGACCTAAGGAACCTAGGTACGTACTAATTTTATGTAAACACTAGCCGACCCGGCAAACGTTGTTTTGCTACATAAGTTATTTGTAGGTGATAATTGATCAGTTATCGAGCGGGATGAAAAATGATTAAATAGCTATTAAAAAAATAGGGGTTTGCGATAAAAGGGTAAAAATGTAGGGTTGTATGTATTTTTAATGCCACATTATACAAAAATAAAAACAAAATATGTTGTCCAAAAATTAAAAAAAATGTTAAGGGTGAACAACCCTTATCGCTTAGGGGTATGAAAAATAGTTATTAGGCGATTTTCAGACTTAATGAATATGCATATAAAATTTGGTAAAAATCGGTAACGCGGTTTTGGAGGAGTAAGGTAACTAACATTGTGATACGAGAATTTTATATATATAGAGATTGAGATAAAGATTTTTCTCCAATAAGCAAAGTGTCTCTTCCAATAAGGAATTAAACCAGATTATAACATTATATTAATTTTACATAGAAAACTGTCATAGCACAGAGACGTTAATCTACAGATTAAATTAGCAATTAAATACAAATAGAGATACATCTCTATTTGTATTTAATTGCTTTTAATCATACTTCTAATGTACGGACTATATAAAATATATTCTCATTTTTATTGACTTCAGGCATAAATGATAGTGCTGAATAATAAATTATCAAGACTTGAGTCCTGGTTAGCCAATTGTGACCAAAGTCCTTCTTTTAACTGTAGATAATGTAATATACTTGCGAAGGTCCAAGATAGATTATTTTAGTCATTTTTACTTGATGTATGTGTAAACACTCAAAAGGATTGATTCATTTAATCAGTTTTATTATTATCTTGGAATATCTCTATACAATTTTATAATGAGAGAAGTGATAGATTTTTTACAAATAATCCTTGAACTTCAGTCGTCCATACGAATCCCGTGAAAGTCGATCATATCGTCCTTCTCCGCCTGCAAAACAAGAAATACGGAATTGGAGCACGTCCAACCGCTATCCGGACGCGTCACAATCGTCAAAAGGTGAGTAATTAACACTTCTTTCAAAAATAACCGAACTACTATAACATTCGTGTATGCTCTAAAGGTCATGTCAATTACAATTTTTTGTCCAAATTTAAATAATTAATAGCAAAAATAATACATATTATATTTAATTGAAAGAAAAAATTTAATTTAATTTTGTATAATAATATCGAGGGGTGAAAGGCTATTTGGGTTAAGCGACATTTTTTGTGATATAGTAATAAATATATTTTCGGAATCAGCGTTTTTTTTACCGATTCCATATATATATATACATTGCTATACCACCAAAAAATGTCGCTTAAACCATATAGTCTTTCACCCCTCGATATATTGTTTTTATTTTTAAAATAACAATAGAAAATCAAATATATATTTTCATTTAACAAGATTAGATGCACTTTGGAACTCGACGACTCTTATATTAAATGAATTTAGAAAGAAAATGTATACCCGTATTTTTTCTTTTTTCGAAATTCGAACATTTTCACATAGAATTTTAATATGAAAGTTTGTCACGTTCTAAACTGACGTAAATGCCAAATAATGTCATACGAAGAGATGGGTAAAATGTAATTTGATTAATGACTAACGATTACAAAATTTAGTTGTTTTTTAATTTTGTTGCTCTGTAATCATGATTAAATCCCTTCAAAACATTAAGGAGTCATAAATGTGTATGCTATTGAGGATTCCGTAGTGGTTAAAACATAGATGAGCAAAATGCTGTCATATTAATGATGAAAAACGCTAAATGTAATCGTAATCATTTTTCATTAATCTGATTTAATTTTGCCCATCTATGCTTATAGGATATTGAAGGGTCTCTTAAGCTTACTTACACGCGCTATAAAGCCTCTTAACATATTGTTATGAGCAATGTAACACATTTAAAACTAGGAAACTGCATAAATAGTAGCAGAATAATGATATTTAAAATACAGACATAATAGAATACACATAAAATCTTATTTTATTAAGGAAAAGGTGAATATAAGTCTTCCGTATGTATGACTTGACCAAGCGTTTTTTCGTTGCCTTTTTCTTCGAAATTAAAAGTTGCAGAATTGGAAAAAAAATTCAAAATAAGAAAAAATTTAAAAACCATTTTTTTATTTGGGGTCTTAATAATTTTGAAATGTTGTCTATTGACATGATTTAGGTGGAAGTAGCGCCGGCGGCGGAGGCGCAAGCGGTACCACAAGCGAAGTATGGACTTCAGGGGAGACTCGTTACGCGAGCGGCTTCGAGACGCGGTACGCGCCGCAGTACCAGCCGCCGCCGCCCGGCGCCTCCTACCCGGACCGCTACGCACCCCCGACGCGAGAATACACACGAAAATACTAAAATAAGCACATTTTTTTTTACTTAGTTTACTAAATGACATTCACGGTCAGTTTTTGGCATCCATAAATAGTGATGTAATATATTATACGATGTTCAAAATGTAGTTTAAATTTTCTTGCTATTTTTAGTAAAACTTTATCCCTCCGTCCGATAAATGGTTCCAGCCGGAACTTTTTCGTTCTCAATCCTTAAGTATATTTCTTGTTTATCTGAGAAAAGTAAGAAATAAAAAATATACACCTGGTTTGTATTAAAACGAATTTTGCGCCACTAATTCGCATGAAAATGCATAAAAATGTATTTTAATCTATAGGGGTCTGGCCAGACGCCATCCGTCAAAACAAAGGTCCTAGAATATCTGTCGGACGGGGGTTAAATTGTTTTTTTTTTTTATATGTGAAATAAAGCTATTTAAGTTTTAATTAAATTTATACATACTGACATTTATTCTACATATATAGTTAGAGGCAGAAATTCTATGAATCCGGGTTGCAAATTAAAATCTTTTAACACTTTTGTCTTAAGTAACAAAATCTCTAAAGGCACACGTCGGACTCTAGGTGTCGATGCACTGCAGCGGCTGCTGGGTCGCCAAGTACCTTTCAGTATGCATTTATTTGGAAAGCAGTCCGATCTACGTGACTGCGCAGCACTGTCGGCTGTCATGATCGCGATTTTGACACACCGCCTGACTGCGCTGTGCAGTCACCTACATCGGACGCCTTTATATATAAATACATTACAGAGCAGTACATTGCGGCCTGGCGGCCTCTGCTAAGACGCTGTTTACCGAGAAGCGACTGCCGAACCTTTAGGTTGAAATTTATAGATGCTATTTTGGACTCAAACATTACAAATTATAATATTTATATATATATATATATCTATCACAATTTAATGGGTCCATTTGGCCATTAACCCTTTGAGGTCGCGGCACAAAATAACCACTTATTGTTGACACTCGAAAACCACACAGCACCGGTTGCGACCCCGCCAAAGAAAGTGTCAAAAAAATTGTTTTTCTACTAAGCGGAGTGATGTGAAATTCTATAGAGTCACTTGGTTCTATAAAGGAGACGTCGGTAAAGTTACCAATGCCAAAAATAATCCTTAATGGTATAAAAATGACTAAATCATGAATAACATGAATTCACGCCCGCAGACCGCAACGGTACAATTGTTGGGCGTGAATTCACGCCCGCGAGCGTCAAAGGGTTAAATATATTCTGTCGTATCATACTTATATCTCAAAAATTATACTAAATATTAATGAACTAAATAATTATTTATAATTTCGTTGATTTTATTCAAAATTATATTCTAACGTCGCTCGTATCGGTCAAAGGGGCGTTATTAAATTGTGATAAATAGAATGTATGCTCCCAGGGCGTCTGGACGAATTTGGTTTCCCAGTCCCGGGTGGAGCGATTAGACGGAAACCCCGGGAGTTTTTAGTCAGTAGGAGTCTGACACACCGGGGTCGCTGTCCTGGTTGTCCTATGTAGGGATTTCCCCCAGGATACTAAAAAAAAGAATGTCAAAATATTATGATAATCTACCGATTTCATTAACTTGTACTTAGTTATGTGAATACTTACGTTAAACTTTTCTAATTCATATTGTATATTCATTTGTTTTTTTTTTTTTTTTTTGTTCAAGTCGAACCTATTTTCTGAGGAAACTCCAAGTAGCATCTACAAAATATCACAGTCTTGCACAATTTCTCATTCGTTTGCTACAATCTGTAAAAATCTTTTGTGGATTTTATCTAGCCCATCTGCGTTTTATATTCTCTTTATTTTTTGTAGTTTATGTAAGAAAAACTTAACAAATTATTAAATTAAAAATTTTTTTTTTGGTGGTTGTGAAACATTACTACTTTTAACTGACAGCTTAAGGGTGTCATCCCGTGTGAAGGCACTTTTGCGGCGCTTATTTTGGGAATTTTTTTTGGCGAACTTAATAAACATACAAATTTGAACACATTTCAAAACCATGTTTAGATATTTTTCAGTTAGGAATCTCCACCATCCAGTGCTGAAATAAATATTAACTTTATCGCCCATTATAAATAAAAGTAAAAGTGATGACCATGATTGCAGGCGTTCTGGTTATCGGAAACAAAAAAATCAAACAGCATATCAATCTGTGGAATATAAACTATCATTTGAACTAGGATTATTAAAAAATATTGAACGGTAAATTTTTGGCATGTTGTTGAACTTTCTTCCGCGAATTTGACGCTCTTATACGACTTCTTCAGCTCGGGGAAAAAAAAACGGCTCGACGGATCCAAATTATCGTAGTCCACATTGTGTTTTCATGAGTACTGAATGAGTCTCCTAATTTGCAAAGGATTCGGTTCGATAGATTTCAAGATATCGTGGTTACCAGTTTGAAAAATACAGTTTTGAGAAAAACGCGTTTAAACGTTAAAGCGCCTTACGCGCGCGCTCCAAACGCCTAATTTATCTAACGCTATAATTTTCGAACGACTTGAAATATCGAAAAATTACTCCACCTACATATAAAATATATCTAGATGAAATTCATGCGGAAAAAAAATCGATTTATCGATCCAGTCACTCGGGATGACCCCCTTAACGAAACAACCAGGGTTGAGATAGTGTAACCAACCTTTTTCAGTTCAATGACAGATTTCACTGATACTTGGCAGAACTGAGGACACCGACTCTCAAATATTCATATATATGTTTCCTATGCATTCTAAGAATATAGGAGTCGCCATGTGAATTGTTTAGTTTCACAAGGCAAATTAGTTTTGGAGATTTTTTTTGGTTAATTGAATTAAAATAGTTGTTTCGCTTATGAACTCTCTTACAGTTGCAAAACTCAATCAAATACTATCTACACTATAAAGTAACTCCAAATATATTTATAATTCTTTTGTTATTAAGTACAACTTTCCTATTATTAATTCTTTGTTGCTCTTAATTATTTTTATTGATAGCTTATAGGAATCTTAAAATCTACCAAGCATGTGAAACATTCCCGATACAAAATAGTCAATCATTGTAATACTATGGATATTAGATGTATTTCAATTGCCTGACTGTGAAAAAACTTCAGTTAGGTATTTTATTTGTCTAGGCATCAAAAGGACTTATTTTAAAAGTTTAAGCTACTTGCCCAGCGATGAAAGTCGCATTTTTATGTATGTTTATGAAGATATAAGGACACAGTTTACAGTACATTTAGTTTTTTTTTGTTTAAAAAAAATTGTTGGCCTTTATGCTATTTTATTTTTCATAACCATGATTGACGAAATATATATTTCGTTTTGTGCAACATTGAGATACTATCAATAATTATCACCATCCAAGTGTGGATATCATTATACCGATATGCTAATTTTATAAACCAAGAAATAGATCTTGATATTGAAACTAAGTTTTCAAATGTAATTTTGAGGATTCTGCATGAAAACTGTGTATACTGGTAAATAAATTGATTGTAATATCTGGTAATTTGCACTGATGTAGGATAGGATATAGTACCTAGAAATAAGGAGTTATTAAAAGAATTACATTTAAAAATTGTATTTTAATGTGTTATTTATTTTAATAAAGTACATGCACAACAACACTTATACCACTACATTTACTTTAAAAATATTTATACAAAGTTTTTTTGTTATGTAGCCTGAAATGCACAAGACTTATAAAAATGACATAAGAATTATATAGAACTATATTTTATAGTCTTATCTATATTTAAAAAATTATTCACAATACCCATATCCTTAAGTTGCAATCAATCGCCTTAGTTAAACATGTAGTTCTTTCGGCAGCCCTGGAGCTGTAGTAGCGAGCCAAGGTTCGCACTGATAACTGTCGAAAGTGCGAAATTCGAACGTTGTAGCACCTCAGTTGTGCTATATATGTATAGATATTTTTTAATTCAGGCGTTTAAACATTTAAATTAATAATATCGCCTTCCTTTGTTTATAAAATTCATGAGAAATATAAAAAAACACTGGATAGGTTATTCGAAAGGTACCAACGTTATAATAGTTTTCTTTTTATCCAGGTGTTGGCATTAATTCGTAGGGTTTTACAAAATATGGTGCTAGCCAAGTATGCATAGTCACACATGCTATTCTCTAGGAAGCTACTGGCATAGAGCACATGATGTTTCTTTATTGTGTCCAAAGCATTTGGTGTGCAGTTTCAAACGTGTCATAGTCATGCCTGAAAAATTGTCTTTGCGGTGAATGTTATTTAATTATGAAGGAAAAGCGCCGCGAACAGCCGTCGTATTTAAGTGGATGTTTAGGATAAACATGCTCTGGCTTAGCAAACTTGCAGAAAATTGTTTGCGCTGTTCAAAAATATAAATTTTGATTTGAAAGACAAGAAACATTCGACAGCTGAAAAGGTTTGAAGATGACGATTTGGTGACATTGATTGAAGACTCATGCCAAACACTTCTGGAGTTGTCCACATCGCTTGGAGTGGACTTTTCAACGAACATAGGAATGGTACAAAAACAAAGGATGTTGAACGACGTTTAGTCACGTGATCTGCTACTCCAACGGCAGGTGAGGAAGGGGTTTTTGCATCAAATAGTCACTGGCGACGAAAACATTATTTATGTGCTTTTCCAACTGGGTGAATCCATCATTGGGATCTTTAAAGACGGCAATGCATTTGAACAGAGTAATACAGGAAAAAGAGGCCGCAATGTAAATATCGACACGTCAAAGTCATTTTGCCCCATGACAATGCAAGGCCCCATTTTTCGAAAGTCGTGAAAACGTATTTGGAAACGCTAAAATGGGAAGTTTCACCTCACCCACCATATTTATTTGATCCGGACATTGCTTTATATGATTTTTATTTGTTCCATTCAATGGCGCATGGATTGTCGGGGCAGCACTTCAACAACCAAAGAAATGACCAAAAATTGGATCAATTCATTCATTGAATCTAACGACGAAGAATTTTTTCGACGTGGTATTAGTGCTTTCTGAGAAACATGGCAAAAAATAATGGATAATACTTTGGATAATGTCACTGTAATAATACTTTCACAATAAACGCACAAATTTACAAAAAATAAAAATAAAACGCTATGAATTGAATCCAACATCTTGTATACTTACATAGTTAATAATAATTATAATATATGTTACTTAGGCTTATTAGTAGGAAAATTAACACACACCCACAGTCCACGTCTATGCGTAGAAATATTTTGTGTTGTGGTTTTTGTCTATACATCTCGGCCTCTGCCCTCTTGTGAGACGGTCTGAGAATTTCCCTTAATAAAAAAAAAGTCAAATTAAAACAGATTGTTTATCAAAACAATGAAGATTTATTTATATTTATTTCAACATAATAAGTATTGTTATAAAAATAAGTGAGAACATTTTTTTTAGTTATTACGGTATCGCTGTTCCAGTTATCAAAATTATCTCGAGTAAGTGCTAAAATAAACCATAATCCTAATGATAACGGGCAATAACTAAATAAGTACTGTAAATGTATTCCTATGATATTCATTGAAAAAAGAGAGTAACATATTCCAACAACTTTTTATATTAATATTTAAAGTTAATTCAGAGGTTATATTCTGATAATCATATCAATTTTTATCATTTAGTAACCAAGAGCAAAACACAATTCATCAATATGTCACCAGATGATAGCGTTCGATTTAATGAGTCATATATCCACATATAGTTTTTTTTTTAATTCTCAGATCTAGGCTTCTCTTTGGGATGGCTATATATCAAGATACAATACTTTAGTTTGACGTTAAAACCTGCATTATAATACATTATATTTTAAACAAAAAATTTGAAAATAAACTGCTTTATTAACATTTAACAGCTCAAATAAAAACATTTATATTAACTTACAATTTTGAAATTAAAATACAATAGCTCCGCCATTTTGTGCCTTAAAAAAATGTACATTATCTACAAAAAGTGCAGATTGGACTGGAACAATGTTATCATTTTGTGGAATTGTCCACGTATCAATTTCTTTATCCATAGGTTCCATTACGTCGACATTTAAAGCCTTGAGAGCTTCCACAGCATCTTCCTGGCCTTGCACAGCAGCAAGACGCAAAAGTCGCGTGGCAGTTTCTACATTACGCTGAAGACCACCCCTACCTTGACCATAGTAGATGCCCAGGTTGTATAGAGCTCCAGGGTGTTCTAAAGATGCAGCCGATTTATAGAACTCCCTAGCCTAAAAAATGTTAATCGATTAATAAACAAAAATATACTAACACAAAATAAATTACATTTTAAAAAAATCCAGGAATATAGTTTTGTAAAATCGTAATAATTTATTTCTGTCACTGGATAAAAAAAAAAGATTTTTACACAAAGGAACCACAAAATTGGTCTTGAAAGGATTTGTAGTAATTATATTCAAACTTCAAATATGTTAGGAACAACAGCGTTGTACATAAAAATCAAATGTGTGGGTGGGTGTTGTGGTGTTGAGACAATCACAGTTAAAAACAACTAAATGTTACGTTAAAATGCGAATAGGGATTTCACATATCCTAAGGTTAGATACTAGTAAATTACCCGATATTCAGCGTCACTGGTGAGTAGGAGTAAGGCAAGACTCCCCAATTACCAAGGCTCATTGCTGAGTAGTACATGTGTGATCGCGAGTAGTAGGAATGAATACTTGAGAATGTAAACTACTACTGTAAATGAATACTAGAAAAGTATGACAGAATGAAGTTACTAATTCACTCGCGTTGCCCAAATTCAGTACGAGGTACGTGAAAGAGTAACTTAGATCCCGCGACTGGTCACGATCTATCATTCACCGTGATGCAACTCAGGCGTTTCTCCTTATTTTTAGGGTGACGTGTGTAGTTGAGATGTTATTACCATAAATTAATTGACACCTTTTTAGCTATGGCGATATCGCAATATGCATATTACTATGCTACAAATCACCATTCTATACTAGGATGGGTAACAAATTGTTTAAATTTGTTACCCATCAGTTTGTCTCAAAACAGTTCATCAAAACAGTTTGTCTATAGTCCGCAATTAATTCAACTTTAACAAAGATATTTGACCACAGCTATAGTAGACAATGCTACTGAACTGTAATTCAAGTATTTAATATCATTTAAAACTTAAATAGACTATCTCAAGCATATTTGCCACGACAACACAGCACCCAGCCCTCAAATCTAAAGCTTTAAAACAATCTCTCCACACGGATGATGCCAAGCCAGAGATGTTTCAGCAACAAAAATACTTAGAGATAGTCCATATAAAATGAAAAATCCACAAATTTACCATTTTCTCATCAATACTAACACCTATGCCCATTTCATAACACAAGCCTAAATTGTACAAGGCTGGAGCATGTTGCCGATTTGCTGCAGACCTGGTAAAACAATACAAGATAATATTTAAATTGTTTAAATTGTTTATATTGTGTATGTTGATGATCATTAAATAGATAATCAAATACCTCAATAAATTAAGTCCTTCCTGATGTTGGCCGTTCTCAATAGCTGCCAGGCCAAGTTTATTCTCTATTGAATTCAAAACATCACCCAAGTCGCTGCTAGTAGTATCAAGACTGCCTGTGCTACTATTAGATGTTGAACTTTTGCTTGTTATTTGTGGGATTTGGTCATTTGAAATCAAATGAACCGTTGGGACAAAGTTATTGATAATACTCTCAAGTCTTGAGTTGGTATTGATGCTTAGTGCTTCTTTGTTCACTCCATTAGTATATGGGTATAAAATGTAAATCAAGTTGTTAAGTGTAGTTTTGCTCAACTTTTCTCTACGTTGATATTTTTGAGCCAAGTTTATTATCTGGGTAGCATACCATCCTAGTACCAATGCACTACTCTATAAAAAAAGGTTAATCAGTTACTTTTTTTACATACTTATTTGTCACAAAATAAGAGATTCAAGAATATGATTGGATCCTTTGATAAGCCTATTATACACAAACAAAAATATCAGATAAGTGCAATCAAAACTAATATGATATTATATATACCAATGTGTTATCAAAATGTTATGAGTTTTAAATATTATAGCATAATATATAAGCGAAGTAATTTAGCCAAAAATTACAGAAAATCAAAATTTGTTACTACAACTTTATCTAACAGTCACATGTGGATTCATCTATGGTTGTTTTCATTTTCTACAATTTTTCTCTTGTTATCAAAGTATATTATATCAAATGCAGCAGGTAGTAATGTAGTACAAAAAAAAAATAGCTTTTGTCATAAATTACACCAACACTAAAATTTTTCAATATGATTGGCTATAATCATCACATTCTGCTCTCAATCTATAACCAACTGGAAAAAATACTTCATTTATATTTTACCTAATTATTTTGTAATTTCTATATACACAACTTTATAATTCTCCCTTTTTAGGTACCTGAACTTAAATATAGAAATACATTTAACTAAACGTCTTGGTAACAAAAATGAGTTCAATATTATATGATAACCTATATTTATACACTAGGATTTGAACATTCAAATGAAGGACATTCACAACAGCAGACCAGGGTCAATAGCATTAACCATCAGATTGTCAGTGTCCACATAGTTAACCTAGAGACAATGGACCATAGTAGATGCAGACTAATACAAAAATTAAGGTATCTTACTGTACAGAATATCATACTCTCATTGAAAATAAACCCATCAACATGGTGCCAATTTCCCTGACATAATGCAATAGGAGAATCTTCAAGGTAAAAGTAAATCATTAAACAAGCATTGTATGTTATCAGGGACAAGCTTGCATTCTATAGAATATGATTGAGGTCAAGCGAGAACCTATTTATAATAAAAACACAAATCTTCGCAGATGCCACCATCATAAAGGACTACAACAGATCTGCTGAATCTCAGTGAAAAAGATAATTACGTTGCATATAAAAAATAAAAATAGATTAGTTTACCCATGTTACGACACCCATCCATCTGCGGTTAATTTGTTCATTCCATCTTCTTTTGTTGGTTCCATGGTTATTTTCCCGAGAACCCCAAGACGCCTTAGCACTGCGCCAACGAGATAATGGACACGACCATTTTTTATCATCACGCGGGCTATTATTAGCATTCACTACACCACAACATTTCTCAAAATGATTATATTTAAAACCTTTTTCGAAATTGTCCTTGGAACGACGTGAGAAGCATTTCCACATCTTTTAATTTTAATATAAATTCTTGCAGATTTAATTAGTGGCCATTAGCATTGCGATTTTCATGGTCGCAGATGTTTGTGCGTATCTACCTTTTAAAAGCTCTTTGGTGTCTACACCCAGGTTTTTATCACAAAAATATGACAAAGATAAAAACTACCTATGTGGTCTGTGAATAAAACACAACCCACCAAATCTTTAATGAGCTACTGTAAAACAGGAATAAAATGCCGTAAAAAGGAACCGGGGCTAATAGAAATAATTCCAATTTTAAATCTAGATTTGAGTGGTATACCCGTAGAAATGGACTTGAAGTTATTTTAATAATGAGTGCCTTGTGCTGTTTACAACTATAAAACAGGCAGAACTTGAAATGCTTATTGATCACTTAGAAAAATAAAAAAACTACAGATTTCTGCAAATTTTGAATATAGGGTGTATGGATACGATAAAAATGTGAATTGAGACAATCGATATCATTCTCAAAAAAATGTATTTTATCAAGTTAATCAGGGTATTGAAATTAATTTAAGTATTTCACCCAATTTAATTCGTCCATCTGTCAAAAGGTTTAACTTCTAAGCCACGTAAAATGATGACTGGAACCTTCCTTATCTTATAAAAACTTGTCGAATATCAAAAATTTTGCTTTGTGATTATTCAATTACCGTTGTTCTAGGGACACGATACGGAAACAATTGTGAAAAAATGTAAAATGAATTTAATGTTTTAATGTAATTAGTTGCTTTTACAGAACTACAACTTTCTTTATAACGTTAACTTATCTTTGATAAATAAATATACTCATCTGAGTTGACTAAAGCACGGGTATTTACTATTAATACAATTTACTATTAAAATGACATTAATATAATTTGCTGCATTAATACAATTTTGTTAAGGGGTGTAGATCCATTAACAAATGTATTAATAGGTAGTATTAACAAGCAATTAATTGATAGTTCGGACGAAGACTTAATTAGATTTGTAATATGTATTCCACCCCTCATATCTATTTTAAATTTGGAAATTTCGTCCACATTCTATATTTTTTATTCAAATCAACTATGAATAACAATTTTTAGTCAACTTACCTTTGTAACGTAAATATAGAAGTCCAAATTATTGTACTAATAATGTTTTATAACAAATATGATAAATTTATCAAGAAAGTTTTTAACAGTTTATTCTATTTACTACGACTACCCTACCCTCTTTACTCCCTGTGTATAATATCCCTCTCTTTCTCTTTTTAACCATCGCTCTCTCATCCTCCCCTTACCCTTTCTCCATCTCTTTCATTGCGAAAGTAAAACTTGAAGGGGAACTACGAGAGGAAAAATATGTTTAGCTAAAAGTTTAAACGACATTCATTGTCTGTAAGGCGGTAAAAAATTTGCCGGGTTAACTAGTTTATAACAAGATAACTAAAACAAGTTTTCCTTTTTATCGGTCTCGTTCTTCAAAATAAGCAATCATGAGAATAATGTTGATTAATTATTTTGATCTAATTTAGACCAAAAGAAATTAATAATATTTATTATTAATAAATAGTATGTCGCTAGGGTATATTCCGTTCGGGGTGAGCAGAGATATAATAGTGGTTGTATTAACTGTGGAACATTGATTACAGGACCCCCAGTACCCATCTATATGCAGGAGTAGTCACCTAGGGGTTTTTAACCGGTATAAGTTGATTGCGCCATTTCCGCGTGCAGACAGGAAGTTCCGACGAGGATATATCCGAAAAAAAGTGGTGTGTCTTACACCACTTTTTTCACAACAAAAAGTGAGATTTCATAAATTTTACTGGTATAACCATTCCAGAAAAAAAAAACACCTGATATTGGAACTGATAGCTGGTTACAACTTTTTTTTTATTGAATAACAATAATCCGATATTGATATTTAATAACGATATTCCTACTAAACACTATTATCGAGATTTGTCGAATATCACTCATCTTGATAGGCGGTAAAGCTTCAAACTGGAGTGGTTGCATCTCTTCTTCACTCTCGCTGAATAATTATTGTTTTCTTGGTATGGCGGTCGACTGGGTGTTCTTAATTGTTGCCTGAGTTTGTATTGTGGGCTTGGATAGCAATGGGATGCTCGGCTAACCGAGTGCGATGGGGAATCAATGGTTTTTTGTCAAGACGCTAGCAGAGTGATGCGTCCTTTGGGTTGCTGAGTTTTCCCGTCAATCTACATAGGCTTTCTCGCCGCTTATATTGTGTATGTATAGAAATGGTGCAATAAACAACAAATGAAGATGGATTATACTGAATTAAAATTCCGACAGAGATATTGGAGCGTGGTGGGAAGACTTGAAATTTAATAACACTTGAAAATAAATTACCAGACATGGCTGTATGGCGGAAATGCCTTTGCCTTCCCCACATGGGGGGGGAATATAACAAAAAAGTGTCTTTGGTTTTGTTTGAAAAGTTCAAAAATTGAGATATATAAAACGAAATGGGTAATGACCAGCCCCTTCCAACTCAGGGCAAAAGTTTTGTCACGTTAGCGGTCTCGCTATCTCTTTCTTTTTTCCATACATAAACTCTAGTGTCTCTTTCTTAACTTAACACATCCGAAAAAAGTTCACGCACACTATGCTTTACGTAAACGTATCGGTGTAACTGATAGTAAATTCATTCAAGTGTCAAGTCAACTGTCAACTTATTATTGACACTTGGCGCTAATGGCGGTTGGCTGTTATTTATCCTGTTCAAACTTTTCATTACTTTTCAACTTTTAACTATTTTGCAATACCACTTTTTATGCAATTTATTATTCAATTTGGTTTATTTACGTGTTGTTATATTGTTGTTAGATTTGCTAAAGTGTTGTGTTTTGTAGTTTGTGCTCAGTGAAAAACATCGTTTATTTATTGAAATTAAGTTTTGTTCATTTGATAGTCGTTTGGTAAAATGACTTGGGCTTGTGCTGTCCCCGAATGCCCTAGTCGTCGCACTAATTTTAAATTATTTTGCGTACCTTTTACAAACAAAGCTCGATGGGAGGCATGGTTAAGTACATGTCCTTTTTTGCGATCATACCCTTTTAGGCGTCTTTCTAATGTAAGAATTTGCTCATTACACTTTAGATCTGACCATATTAATGATCGTAATAAATTATCTGTTAGTGCAATCCCAACTTTAAATTTACCAGCAATTCCCATAAAGAAGTTATATTTAGAAATTGCGCCTCTAAAAATTAATGAACCTCTTTCTGTCACCGTAATGTTTGATAAAGAACGTAATCTAGAAACTGTCAATAGTCCATTCACATTAGAAACAATATCACAAACTTGCTCTCAATCTACAGAGAAATTTATTGATATTCAACCTACTCAAGAACCATTGAGTCCTGATTTGTCTCATAATATTGTTTTGCCTACCCTGCCATCAGTTATAACTCCACATTCTGTTCAGGGCTCTTCAGTGCGAAATAGTGCCACCTCCTCCCATCTTGAACCATCTGTTATTATATTATAACAATTTTCAGAAAAAGGACCTTAATATTGCCGGAAAACGAGCGACATGGAAGCATCTTGAGACACTCTACCAAGTAGATGGCTACCAAGGACGAGCCAGAGGCACAAAACTCACCAACAAACATATAAATCCAAAATCTTATGACAAAATGAAGGTAAGTCTTTATTTTACCTCCGCTATAAGAATCATTCCTATTTTACAAATAATTATTTATCAACTTCATTGCATTTTTCACCATCATTTAGGATATTTCTTTTAGGTAGTTTGCACATATAATTACATTTACAGGTTACAGGTCATTAAGGCAAGGGCTAGACGCCATAATGTGTAATAAATTTTCATGTACCACCACAATATGGACGTCAAATGAAAGAACTCGTCCTAGCGATTCCGAATATATAACATATGTATATTTTTAAACCTTTATATATTAGTTAGTCTGGTTTTAATTTCTTTTTAAATATTTTTAAAATGTAAAAGCTTTCAATCTTTTGAAAAAATGGTTTCATGCCAATAATTTACTTTATTGGAATAACGGTAATTATTTACATATGGAGTATCTACTATATAATTTCAGGTCAAATATGCAGCACAAGTATTCAGCAAGGAAGTGTCCTCATTATTGCAACTGCTCATGAAGAGTCAAGAAGCTTTACAAGAACATTGTTATAGTACAGTTAATCTGGACATTGAAAGCGGTCTTTTTACAGCTGAAATTTTATTGTTTGTAAATAATTTAGTACAAACTAAAGTTACAAGAGGTTCTAGTTACAGATCAGTCAGGCTTCGTAGTACCTAATTTTTAAGCTTATTACAATCTTTTACCCGCGGCTGTGGACTTGGCAATAGTAGATTTTTTCACTTGGTGATGATGCTCATCCCCTGTGTATTAGTAATCCATGCGATAGTAAATACCCTATTTCATTTTAGACTTTGTTAGCTGTACAATATTGAAAACCCCATCAAAATCTATACGATACTGTTCAGTTTATTTATAGCTCCAGAACAAATTTTTTTAATAACAATTTTTCACCTATGATTTTGTTTAAATAATATTATTTTATGGTATCTTTTTTCTTTTACTATAATTGGGAAGATGTAAGCTATATGTTAATTGTGTACTGTATGTGCATGCTCTAGTGTCACAGAATCAATATAGTACTACATAATAGTGTTTAATTCATTGTAATTTTAGTAATGTGCAATTTATTACCTAACTGATTAATGTTTGTAAAACATCTTTTTTTATGGTATGAGGGCAAGCGAGCGGACGCTTTACTTTTTGTTTTGTTAGATTTTACTTAAGTTATAGTTTTTGGATTCTTGAACTTTTACAATTTGCTGGGATTTTCGTACTGTTCATTCTGTATAAGTCTTAGCATAATGATATGTACCTCTAACAATATTGGTCAAATGGATAAAAAAAAACATAAAAAGTACTATTTTTTGTGCTGAACTTTGTTATTTAATTTTTTGTCGTATTACTTAGCCCGAGCTTAAGCTCATATTTTAATGTAACTCTTTAGACTAAGTATTATTAACAACCCGCAGCGTAACTCGATCGTTTTTACATGGTAAGGTTCATCAAATAACTAAATTTAAAAAAATTGTTTAATTTGAAGTTTAACGTAGCTCCAGCCGCCAGCAGCTGTTCAGCAGATGACAAATACTATAATAAATATAATTCAATCCTCTTCTCCCACAGCCTATATAGCTGTGAAAGAAGAAGATTGAATTATAATACAATATTGTAAACATAGATATTATAAAAATCTATTCTATTAATATTTATTTTGTAAATAGAGCTGGATCACGTAGTTTCTCGTACAGCTTCTTCGCCAATTGTTACAAATAAAAATGTAATTTGTTCGCAAGAGGTAGGTACTCAATTATATTGTAAATGTAGTAATTACCCAAATACTCTGTTGTAAAAATATTTATTTTAGAGTGTTCATGTGAAGTTTATCGAGTTTCTTGCGCTGCTAATTCTTTACATATTATTATGAACTTTACGCAGCTGTAGTAGCTTGAATTCATAATCAATAAACATTGAAATTAAATCGTGTTTTATTACTTAATCAAAAAAGAAATAAATAATTATTCAAAAATTATTAAAAACCGGTAATTTGCTGTAATTACAGTAGCAGATTATGGATTCGATATTTAACGTTGACGATTCAGAAACGAATGTTATCGTTGAGTCACATCACTAATTTACTACGGTATCTGACGTTTGCTTCAAATTTATATTTATGTATATCTTAGCAAGAAAGAGAAACAAAAGTTCGAAGCAAAATTTAATGAGTAAGAGCAGGATGCATCATATGCAAGATGAATGATGTATAGCTAATACTTCCTCGCCCCTTAGGCCGCGCCTCATACCTCGCGCTATCGTGACAAAACTCTTGTATGAAGATGGTCGTCTGTATTATTTATTAGTCTGTGGTAATGACGAATATAATGATAAGTATTAATTCCAATCGCGTTCAAGATAATTATGTATTAATGGTTTTCTACTGTACAATATTAGTTTAGTCTTTAATTACAGGTTTTTCGTCGTTAATCTAACGTAATTTTACTTTATAAACTGTTATATTATTATTATCACACAATCTTCGTATACGATCTAAAATGTGTGGTCGAACGTGTTTGTGAGTATTTTTTGTTTATTTCTTTATGTAGAGCTCTACTAGCCACTGATGTTAAATTAATAATTACTATTACTTTTAGATCTCTTAATAAAGAAAAAGTACGATGCGCTTGTAGCTATAAACATCAAGACTCCAATGTTTACATACAGCCAGAATGGTTGCCTGAAAACAATGACGGTAAAGAATATACTCCATCGTATAATATAGCACCAACAGATATCACGCCAGTAATAATATCGACATCTAAATACAAAAAGCATACACAATGTGGCAGAATGTTAAAGCCAATGATGTGGGGAATGATTCCTCCATGGCATAAGGTATATTTATTACGTAAAATACAAAAATCTATATTGTTATACATCCGAATCTCAATTGGACAAATTAGTCCGTTTATTATTATACTTTTATGTTTAAGGGAGATTATAAAACTCATAAATTGAGTACAAACAACTGTAGAATAGAGAATATAAAGACATCAAAGCTTTATAATCCAGTGCTAAGGGACGGAGGAAGATGCATTATCGTTGCAGACGGTTTCTATGAATGGAAAACAACAGACAAAATGGCTAAAAAAAAACAACCATACTACATATATGCACCACAAGACAATAATATAAAAGTAATTACGTTTATTACATCACGACATTTACCTTAATTGAGAAAATATCCTGACTGGATTTATATATTTTCTAGTATTAGTATAATCTTAGTGTAATAAGATAGCAATTAAAAATAATTATATCATTACTTTTCACTTAGTTCCAATTTGTTTTAAAATAAAGTTAATAATTAAAATGAATTTATTACCTTACTGGTAATTCTATATTGATAAAGGATACATAAAACTTTGTTTATAAATGCTATAATAAGCAAATATAGCTTTGCTTTTACAGGTTGATGATCCAGAATCTTGGGATAACACTTTTGATGAAAATATTGGGTGGAAAGGCATAAATCTTCTTTACATGGCAGGATTGTATAACATTTGGCAATATGAAAATATTATTGTTTACTCATATTCTATTATTACAATGGAATCAAATGAAACAATGAATTGGCTTCATCACAGAATGCCTGCAATTCTTAGTACAGATGAACAAATAGAAGTGGGTATCTTATAGCACTGTGATAATTACAGATTCACTTCTGGTTTTGAAAGTTTAATAACACTTTTGGTTCCAGGCATGGCTTAATATAGATAATGTTGATCCAGACATGGCACTTGCATATTTGAAGCCAGTCAAACTATTATCCTGGCATCAAGTGGACACTACCGTAAATAGCTCTCGAAATAAAATAAACGATTGTAACAAAAGACTTAAAATTAAAGACAAAAAGAATTCTAACAAACAAAAAACATTAAATATGTGGTTTAATAATATAGGAAAAAGAAAAGCTTTAGAGGATGAAAGCAAATCAGAGTTAAAGAAACTGAAGAACTCCTAGAAATCATATTGCAGTACACATATATGTCCCAAGGAGATTAAATAAAACACAATCATTGTTTATACTATATTCAAAATCCATCTTTGGGTCAGGTATTCAGTTCACAACACACCATGTAGATGTATAGTTGACCCAAAAGTCCTGGAGTAAACCTAAAAGGGATGGGAAATGGTAGCCCTATAAGTCACTATAAATAGGATTCCCAGTATATTTAGTTTTTTTTTTATTTACTGACAGGCTTGCACTTAATCGTAATCTCACCTGCTGGAACTTACCAGATAATAGTGCAAGCCCACATGGAGTCTTGTCAATTTATGGTATAAGGGGGAATTCATAAGGCATAAAATTTGCAATACTATAACCAAAATGTCAAAATCTATAATATTAATAGAAAATGTTAAGCTACATTAATCAATCTTAAAGACATTTAAAAAAAATTCAACTGTTAACTGTAATTTGCACTTGGGCCTATCTGTCTCTGGTGGCCTCAACTATAAAGTATAATAATAAATAATATATCGTGATTGGACTTAGTTTCTGATTTTACTTATTATCATAAACTGATTCATGTTGTTTAGTGTTACTGCAAATATTAATCTACATTTCACTTTAAAAATAAGATACAGGAGAGGACTAAAAGGAAAAGTTCCACAATCTAACAAATCACAATAGTACTTATATACTAACCAACATTGCCTGCAAATCAAAAATCTTAAATAACTTTTAAACAATCTTTCAACATAAACATATTTTATAAAAAAAAAAAAAACTATTTTAATATTTTGTCACCTAAAACGAACAACTCCTGTTGAACATCATAAATTATATAGGAACCTAAACGGCCGTAAGCTTGGCGTTCTTAGATGGTTAGCGGGACGCAGGGTATGTGATGAGGACTGCTGTATATGAAACGATACAATAACCGATATTTCAAGATTAACTTATCTTAAGATTATGTATCTTATGCTTAAAGTAGAATAAGTCTTGTTCAAAAAAAAATATTTTGATTTGTTTATTACTGGTTCATGAAGTAGTCTTCATTTCTCGTTTTCAATAAAATATCACGAGCCCCTTTTACGGTAATCACTGTTAGCGGATACGGAATAGCGCCAGACTAGTTGATAATCAAATTCCCGTCCCACGTCCTAACTAGGAGGGCCATGCTTACGATGGTTTAGTTATTATACCTAAGATAACATAATAAGAAGATATTAATAGTCAACATGTCGCGTTCACCTCGCAAGAGACGGATATATACATACAACGGATCTCATAAACAACAGTTGTCACTCGGAAGGGTTTCAATGAAGAGATCTGTAATATTTTTGGGAACACCATTATAAATCAAATATAAAAAGTCCACATTGATTACACGCTTACAAAAAATATTCAAAGTCAAAGTTCACAAATATGGGTTTTTTGCATATTTCAAAGAAATTGTAACTTTTATCATAAAAATTTGTTATGTAACAAAATTTTAGATTATGCAATTAATTATCTATAATAATTGTGCTTACTCTTTTTCTTCTAAGACTTACCATTTCTCAGATATATGTAGAGATTCTAAGAGTTGAAAACATGTGTTCACCTTAATATGAGTGCGCCGCCTATATTAAGTACTAGCTTTTAGCCCATGACTTGCTCTGCGTAGTATTAATACTTCGAATAATCTATTTTTTTCTCCCATCCGTCCCCTTTGCGATCTCACTCTCACGATCAGACAGAGGTTTAACCATGCATCCTCTCTTTTCTTCCCGCCACTCTTCACTTCCTTAAAGAATGATTTCGGGGATAAACACTATTCTCGGTGTCTTTATCGGTCTAATATTCTCATGTTATTTTTGTAGTTGCCGTTAATTAAATATTTCTTTTCTAATCTTGATGTTTTTGATAGCAAAATAGATATTTTAAATAATTATAATTATCGATTATTTGCGAAGTTTTTTACTTCTAACTCAAAAATTATAGATCGCAAGATAAAAATGGCGAGAACAAAACTTGTAATTGTTTAATTCCTAAAGACTAAGACATAGTACATGAGAGCCGGCACAAAAGCGGTGACAGTCAATGGCTTCTACTCCTTTATAGCCGTTGCCGGTTTTGGACTACGCGGTACTTCCCATCAGGTGCGTTGTAGTCACTTTGTCGAGTTAATATAAAAAAAAACAATAATTTTACTCTGTCCTTAAAAAATGTAATGTTCAATAACAATCCTAAATAGCGCCAAAAAGGTTAGCCAAATTAATAGGTGGAATTTTTATAAGAAAAATCACTGAACGTTTCACAATTCTTTTACGTATATTATTTACATAAATGGTTTAACTCTTCAAGACAAGTCGAGTAAAAAAATAATATGTTTGGCAGAAATTGAATATTTTTTCCGTATTTCAATATATAATAATTTTTAGGTTATACGGGTCACCCCGTATGTGGCAACTATAATTTTGCTTAATGGGCGGGGCGTATGCATCTTGCAGGCCATGACATCTACAAATTCTGACGCGGGAATTTTATGGACGAACGCCATCTAGACATAGATGGGCAAATTGCTATTAAACGAAAAACGATTACGATTACATTTTGCGTTATTAATTTGACTGCATTTTACTCATCTATGTTTTAAACACTACGGAATCTCCAATCGCATACACACTTATGACTCCTTAATGTGATGAAGAGATTTAATCATGATAACAGAGCAACAAAGTTAAATTTACGACTACATTTTGCAATAGTTAATCATTAATAAGATTATATTTTGCCCATCTCTGTTTCAAGACATACTAATAATCAAAGTATTATATAAAGGAACATAAACATTTACTCTACAGCTTCTATAAGTATACTATAAATACTTGATTCCGCATACAAATAATCAACATTTTAGTGGCCATCCAAAACTAATATCAACAATACTTGTTAGCAAAGTATTCTAATTGGGAATAGCGCATGTTTCAATTTAATATATTGTTATTATTTGTAAAGACGCATGGGTGAAAGCTTACAAGTAATATTTAATTACTTAATTTAAGATTTAAAAAAATATTTTTAATCACTTTAAAACTTAAATTTATAGCAGCCAAGGATCTCTCGACAGAATTCGCTACGGGACCTGCCCGCTAGCTTAATATAGCATATAGTGAGTGTAGCCTAAGTATACTAGAGTATACTAAGAATGAGTATAGCCTAGTCTTCTCGACCATTTACTTGTGCTATTCTATAGAAAGGTAGAATACAAGCAAAACCTCAGTTTTAAAAAACGTTTCTGTCATGTAACGTCCCATCGAATGCTCGACGTTGCATTCATTGTAATGCTTACGGATAGGTAGTAAAATGTTAATCAACGCATAAGTTTCTGATACTAAAGATGACAATGCTAGTTAGTTGTGTTCGTTAAAGAAATATCATCAGAGCGGCTCATTCTACTGTTAAAAGTAAATAATGTTATTCATTCATTAAACGGGCTGTTTTTTAGAAATAAGTTTTACTCGTCCTAATTTATGGATGTGTGTATTTGTGTGACTAGTGGATATTTATGAATGGCTCTGAAAGCGATCGAAATAGCTATACTTGCAAATAAATGCTCGAAACAAGCAAAGACAAAACATCAAATTAAAATCAATAATTACTATATCAAGCCCTGGGATATAAACCGTGGCTTAATATCGAAGCAGCCGGGATGTCAAGATCGTTATCGTAAACACGAGGACAATCCTGGTCAAACTAGGGCATATGGTAAAACTAAAAAATAATTACATTTATGTTCATTTGACCCTGTAGTACAAGCCGTAACAAGGCTATCGGTGGGTTACCAGCAGCAGTTTAATCATCCCTGCTCTAGCTTATACTCAATCTATAAATTAAAGCATAGTAAGTGGTAACAAAATTGCACAGCGCGACATATTTTATCAGTTCTTAACATCACTTTGCAGCTTCGTAAGGCTGTATTACATGATATAATTTCTCATGAATAATGTTATTAGGTCGTGTCGATAAAGTCACTTGTCGCATAGTGCGGTCTTAGCTTTTTCGTTATCACATATTTCTTCTTTTCACACTTCAGTCAATTCTCATCTGAGAATTTCTGAGCCAATAGATTAGCAATCCATTTTTGATTCAAACAGCTTACGTGATATAATTTCACAGAATATTATTTAAGTAAGAAGTGAATCCTTCAATCACTGGCACACACAGAAATAAGAATTACTGTCCAACAATATAAAAAATGCACCTTTATGTCATTTAAATATTTTCAATTTTAAATTGTTTAAAATCAGCTTCACATTTAATCATCTTATGATTTTCCAAAAAATCTAGCACAAAACTATGGACTTCATATTCCTCTGAAATACAAAAATTAAATATAACATAAAATACATACTCTTATAAAATAATTTCACCAATACCATTACTTACGCGGATATTGACTACACTGATAAATCAGCTTAATTAAGTATTTAGCCAAAGATTTAAATAACATTTTTCCTCGTATTCGCCCTTTCATATAATAAGGAGTTAGCAATTTGACAACCCATGGTGATATGCGTTCTTTGCAACTTATTATAAATTCAGGAGTTTCTTCTAATGGTGAAATAACACCTTCATCATCACTGTCACACCCAAATAAATCTAAAAATTTTTCTTTTATCTGCAAAATAATGGTACTAATTAATTTAGTGTTCAATAATGACACAGCTGCTATTAAGAATTATATTTTTTATATGAATTCTATTTCAATTCGAGGGAGTATAAAAGTAACATCTATTTGTTTTTGTTGTTATAGCACTTTTAATACAACTGTTTTCTTATTGTTTGGGGGAGAATCCAAATAGAATGGAGCTGGCCTCAAATGGGAGTGACAGACTTGTATTAGTTAAAGACCCTCAAAGTGGCAACTTCTGCTCATTGATGGCGGGTCTTGTATAATCTACTGGTCTCAGCTCCGCAGCACCGCTCCGGCCAAACATGATCACAAGACGCCACCTTCACGACACTACTGTGTATTTCGGCACAGGATGCCACGGTGCTCTGTTAATTGTATGAGGGTCACTAAACCCACCTTCTACTGTAACCAGTGAACGAGCTGGGATTGCATTTCTACACTAGGTAAAGACAGCTTTAAAATTGTTTAATTGATACGAAAAAAATCGATTTTATCCCATTCAACATATTAATAATCAGCTGCACTGTGGGTTTATTTTAAACTCGTGTTATTTTGCTTTTGTACATCTCACATGTGTTAAAATTTTAATGTTATAAATACTATAAACTATTATTATATGGTTTGTTGTGCTAATACTCTATTTTCATCCATATGTACCTAAAAACTCTCAATAAAATATACGTAACTCATACCCTGGCTAATTTTTTTCTGTCTGTATCTCCAATTTCAGTCAAAATGTCATATAGTCGTACTTTTTGAAAATATTCTTCACACAACCATTTACCATAATTATTGGTTTTACTCTTTGGTTTCTCAGCTGGTTCTTGCATTGTGTTAGGCTGACAGGGATGCATTGTTGATCCTTCCAATATAGCCAATCTTTCTTGTAGTGATTTTATTTGTGCTGCTTGGTTTTCATTTATTGTATTTAATATATGTGTAGCTTCATTTAAATCACTGTTGTTTATTTTGTTATTTTCATTGATCGATGTCGAAAATGTGTCACATAAAGTTTGCTCAAATAATTCATCATCATTATGAGGGTCTTCATAAAAAAGTTTTTCTAATTGAGTCATAATTTCATCTGAATCTTTTAATTCTGATGATATTTGTACTTCAGATTGAAGACATGTATTGATATTGTCATTCTGAGTTTGTGTAGACGTATTTTGAGTATGAAGCATGTTTTCATTGGTATGTGGCACAATTTCTATAGATGGTGCAGACTCTTGTATTTCATTGTGTACATTAATTATCACCGGTATTTTATGAAAGTCATTGTAACCGTTGATAGTATCATTAGAAATTCTGCGGCGTTTATTTATTTGACTGCAAGTGCATATGCAATTACATACATTGTTTTTATCTAAGGTAGTTTGAGTTTTCTTTACATTTGTTGGGGGTAGATTAAGGCATTCATTTAATTTTTTAAACAGTCTTCCTCTCTTTGTATCATTTTTTAACTGTTTTATCTGTAATACAAATATTATTTTAAAATATGTTAAAAATTATCATATTCTCTTGCTGGTGTGCAATCACTCTAAGTAACCAAAAAGACAATTATTTGCGGTTTGCGTAGCATTTTCGGGGATGGTTGGTGGAGCGCGCATTTTCTATTCAAAGACTTTATTACAATCATTAACAATGCTCAGAACTCGTTTGTCGTAAAAGTAAGTTTAATATATTAAACCATAAGATTTCAACTCATTTATCAGACAGATAGTTGACATAACTGATAAGCACCTGTATCCTGCTATTCCACATTTTTTTAATTATTGATTTTTGTGATTGAGATATTCCATTTCACCTTCAGAAAATATTCAACTAAGTCCAGCTATGATTTACTAAATGTAATTTAATCCTACTTAGAAATAGAAATAGTACTGCTAACAAATATAATGATAAATTATATGACTTTCTATAGAAAAAAATAAATAAATATTGTAATAAAATCTGTCACAAAATTAAATATTCTTATTACTTAGACTCTACAACAGCAATATAGTAAAAACAATGATAAAAGTTTTACCACAGGAATTATATTTTTTCTGTATAGTTGTGTCATCATACAAGTTCTTGCAGCCTGTACTTCTATATCCTTAGCACATCTCCATATAGCACTAGGGAATTTAATATTCTTGTTTATAAGCTTGTGATTAGTTTCATAATTAATGCACAAGAGTTGAATTAAACATTCCATGTAATGCCTGCGGACCTATAACAAATCAACATTTATAATCTTAATTTCAATTGATAATGTTGTAATATGATTTACTGTAAAGAAATAGTCCAGAATAAGTACAAATTTCGAATGAAATTTCAAATCATAAATCCAAACTTAGACTATTATAAATTAATATTTTAGCATATTTACTGAAGAAATAGTACATCAAATTGTATTTTTGTTTAATAAACTTCAAGGATTTTCACTATACTAAATTATAAATATTTTCATGGGTTCTAAGTAATAAAAAATTGTGCAAACATTTTAAACATGTTATATACTATATGTATACTACTCTATAAGAAAATTTCAATAATTTAAGTCTTTATAAAAATTTTATTAAGAATTTATAGCTTCAATAGAAAAAAAGTACTAGATACAGATTTTTGTAGCACTCTCTAGCATACACAAGGAGATGAGAGGTCAAAAGAAATGGATAATCTCTATTACTTTGCTAAAGATTAATACTAAAAATTTATCAATTCTCAAACAAAAGCTAATTTTTTAGTACTTTAAAGCTCTGGCTTAATCGCTTAGAAACTGAATAATGATTTTAAAATGGTGTAAATAAGACTCTTTAATAATAAAAATTATTTAAATGATTCTTAATTTTAAACTGGCAAATAGGATAATACTCTGGTTGGTCTGTTTTAGTAAGTGCAGAAGCAACAATTTGCTTCAACTTTACATTACAAAAAAAAAATTAATAGTGAAAAGCAATAAACATAATATTCTAGTATAATGAAATTTGAAATACAAAGACCACCATAATGATGTACTACAGCTTGTCACATTCCAGCAACAATGTGTGTACTGTCAGTAATTCTCATAACTAGAGATCCTCTGTCTTGATATATGCACACCAGCAAGACCAGGACAACTATCAATGGATTATTGTCCCTTAGCAGTCAGCTGTTCTTGGACTACACTGTACTTACCAGGTGAGCTGTAGTAATCAAGCCTGCAATAGTATATCAAGCCAGTATAAAAAAATGTAGTCAGCAATCTATTGACATTGTGTACACACTTATGTAATTTAGTACAATAATATTTAGCAAATTTCAATATTTATGTATACATTAATGAAAATTAGATGAAACAAAGGAAGGCCAACATACCTTTGATATAAGAAGATGTGGTTCTAACTCAAAATCAGGTAAAGCCATCACTGTATCGTCGTATTCTCCGAGCATTTTATCTGCATATCTATCAGGGTCCCACTGATTAAAATTAATACTAAATTCATTCATGTTGAAATATTATGTATAAAATAAGTATTAACGAATAGCCATAGGTCTAATAGACATTTTCTTGTCAGATATGATATAACTTGAAAAATGCCGGCTGAAAAATATAGGTCGTAAACGATTGGTATAAACAAAATCGGAATTTGAAATCTACATTAAATAATAAACATGAACAATGTCAAGTTGAATAATCCGATTAAATCGATTCTGTAATTCACTCGAATTTGATTATTGCAATCGATTTTGATTTGTAAGGAGTATGCAGTCGTCTATGCCAAAGACGATGTTATAATTGTCTATGGATGTGATTATTACTCTAGTCCGACGCAGCCTTGAATTTCTTTCGGCGTTTCTTCTCAAGGTAGTCGCTTCCGAAACGCTAGTAGATTACTGTAGGTTCTTTCTCTGGCTGGTCACCCAAGTCGAGATCCGTATCCACAGGGGTGCCCTTGTGTTGCTAGCCAACCAATAAATTTACTGGCTGAGCACCTTTTGTGCTCACCCCCTAAGCCCGCTTGAGTTTTAAAGGTCTGTCTCAGCCAATAAACATTAGTTCGTCCAAAAAAAAAACATGATTATTACTGTACTTATCGGAGAATTGTGTTATGTGGCTTACGGTATAAATAATTATTCACTATCGATAACCATTCTATTGATATTTTTTCGCATTTCATTCAGCCGCTATACAATGGTAATATCAACCCCGCCCGGTTTAGTTGAGACCTTTCCCGGTCATCAACACGCGACGAATTCGAAAATAAAAAAAGAAAGTATATCAATTTAGTTGATAACTACTTTAGGGTTTCTTATTAAAAAAAAAAACTATTTTAGTATTTTGAAGTGAAACTTTAATACATTCGCTGTTATTTGAAACGAAAATGCTATACATAAACAGTTTAATTTCTGCCATATGTAAACGATGAATTGGTGTAAACTACACACACTTCTTATAGGGATACAGCAAGTTATAAGGCTTTTGAAATTTAATAATATGGAGCCGACAGTTGATGTATTGAAGTTTAGTTTGAATCGAAAAACTTGAAGTCAAAAAGATATTAGCTTGTTGACTTAACTTTAAATTAATTTTATTGGTTCAGGGAACTGTATAATCATTACTTTTATAATCATGCCCAGTACCACGTTTAAAAGAAGACATTTATTTCCTAAATGTATTTGTTACTCGGTGACCAACAGTTTTGTTGATAGGGCGATTGCCCAAACTGGGTCATGACCACAGTACTCAAGTGTGAAGACCGTCATAAAGGGTCGCTTTGCCTGTTACATTTTGAGACCAGCTTTTGTATATCCAGTAACTCATATGCCTAGAAACCTTCAGTCGTGGTATATGTGAGCCGACATGACGATGGAAGCGATCAATGGTTTTCATCCTTTGATAATGGCTTTCGTTTTTGAACTACACTGTACTTACCATCATGTGCACTGTAATCACTATGTCGAGCTAACGTAGAAAAAAATTACTTAGTGAAAAACTGTTACTTATTGCCATGTGTTTGAGCGCACTAATTGTAAATAAATTATATTTTTTATCGTATCAAAAAACTAATGTCAATATTCTTGAAGTATCCTTTCATTGAATCGACTGTACTACTTATCGATTCAAAATATCAATTTATGTTTATAAACATCAATTCTTCAATTTATGGAACTTAGGTCGCATCCCTAATTGATGCCGACAGAATTGACAAATTAATAAGCTTTTTTTCGTAATTTTATTTTAATGTTTAGTACTTGTGTTCGTATATTAAACTCTTAAATTACTTCTATTCCAATAATGGCTGATTCTACTGTCACGGATATCAATAAAATGAAGGTGGTCGATCTTCGTAAGGAATTAAAATCACGTGGGCTTTCACATGCAGGCGATAAAGCTGAGCTAGTAGCAAGACTCCAAGCAGCCGTGTCTCAAGACAATGCTGATATTAATTTAGATTCTGATGAGATTGACTCCGATGGTGTTTTGGAAGATGAAGATGATAAAAGTCAAACTGATAATATGTTAGACGATACAGCCGTCGACTCTATAAACGAAGACTTAGCTCTAGCAGGGCAATTACCTTCGTCACCTATTAAAGATTCTGAAGACACAAAACCAATGAGAACACTAAAACGCAAAATTACAACAGACGTTAAAGAGAAAAATGCAGAAAAGGGAATTCCTTCTAAAAAAATTGTATTACATAGAGCCACATCTATACTAGCAAAACCAGAAGAAGAAAAACCTGAAAACACAATAACAGAATCTAAGTCATCTGAAAACAAAATTAAAATTACTGGAGATATTGATCCTAAAACTCGATTGGAAATGAGAGCTAAAAGGTTTGGTTTACCAATCAAAATGTCTGATGACGAAAGAAAAGAAGCACGTAAGCAACGGTTTAATCAGAATTCAGGAAACACTGACATCAAATTTAACAGTACTGGTTCATTAAGTGAAAATTTAGAAAAGCTCAAAAAAAGAGCAGAAAGATTTGGTCAGTCAGTCTCTAAAATCATGACTGATATAGAAAAAAAAGAGAAACTGGAGCAACGAAAAGCTAAATTTGGGACTGTAAAATAAAGTATGTATGTGTATATAGTATATAAGTTTTTAGTGACAATATGGAGAGTTGCAAATGAATGAGTGTAAAAATATTACCTTTATGAATACTATAAATGTATGAAGAATATAGGAAAAAATCAACTATGTTGTTTGTTTCTATGCTATATAATTTACATCTCTATCCACAAATAACTGTTTCAAATTTAAAAAAGTAATTTATTATATTTCTTTTAAATGTAACAAATAATGGAAAATTTAATAGAATTTTGAATTAAACTCAAAGGTAAGATTCAGCTCAGCAGCAGCAAGCCAGCAGTTGCTGCCAGTCTGTGATGTACTGAAACTTACGATTGTGACAGTTGATAGTGCTGCACATTGAATACCTTTACTACTTTATACTGAGCTATACATGCATTGACAGCCATTGCTGCATCATCACTGCAGAGCAGTGAGTGCCATAATCCAAATCTTACCCTTAGAACTATTATGTTTTACAGAGTGCGTGTAGAATATAAAGTTCGAAGATAGTCAGATAGAATTTTAATTAGGTATACAACTTTTTACAAAATAAATATTTAACACATTTTCAGAAAATCTTAATTAGTTGACCAAACATTCTAAACGACCATTGCCTAGCAACTAATTTTATACGGGTAATATAATGTGCCAGTATTATTTTACAATAACGGGCAGTCCACATTCTTTAACACTTTCCCTCGTTATTTTAAATCATACTGCATTCCTAATTCAGCTCGTATCTTGGTGAGCCTAGGCTTAGGCACAGCTTTTGTCATTAGATCTGCCAATTGATTTGTAGAACTTGTTTTAAGTACTTGCAACAATCCTTCTTGTACTGTTTCACGAACAAAGAAGTGTCTCACCCTAATGTGTTTCGTTCTTTTGTGAAACTCAGGATTATGTGCAAGGCGTATGGCAGCTTCGTTATCCACTTTAAGTGTGGGCACTCCTTCTAAATTTGTAATTTGACTAAAAATCCTTTGTAGCCAAATTAATTCTCTTGCACCTTCACTCGCAGCAACAATTTCTGCTTCTGTAGTTGAAATTGCGACTGATGTTTGACGTTGGCTTAACCAAGAAACAATTCCATTCGCGAAAAGACAGGCTACACCTGTTGTGGAGCTTCCAGTTTGTACATCTCCAGCATGATCTGCATCGCTGTAGCCTTCTATTATAGCTCTTGTACAGCTTGAATCATATGTAATGCCATAGGACATTGTACCTTTTAGATATCTAAATATCCTTTTCACTTTCTGCCAATCAGCTTTGCTAGGATTTTCTAAAGTTCTAGATACCACCCCTACAGCATAAGCTATGTCAGGACGTGTACCTGTCATCAGATATGCTAATGCACCCACTGCTTCACGATAAGGAAACTTTTCTGAAGCTTCTACCTGTTCAGAAACTTTCCCTGTTTCTAAGGTCGGATTTGTTTCAATTGGTGTTGAGACTGGATTGCAATTTAACATTTGAAAACGTTCCATAATTTTCTTAGTGTATGCCTCCTGCTTAATTGTAATAGATCCATCCATTGATCTATCAATTTCCAATCCTAAATAATATTCTGCTGGCTTGCATGTGATTTTAAGAATATCACCTAACTCTTCTAGGAATTGGTTTGCAAGGGCTTCATCTGTTGCAGCAACAAGTCCGTCATCGACATATAATGTTATTAAAATTTTCTTGTCTTTTACCTTTTTCATAAAAAGACAGCAATCAGCTTCATTCTGAATGAAACCTTTAGAAAGAAGGATCTCTTCAAAGTAATAGTTCCAGCATCTCGGGGCCTGTTTTAAACCATACAAACTTTTATTCAGGCGACACACTTTTGGTGTTCCATCACTATACCCTTCCGGCTGTTTCATATAAATTTCTTCTGTAAGTTTACCATTTAGAAAAGCTGTTGATACATCGAATTGAGTCAAATAAAGCTTTTCTTTAGCAGCAACACTTAATAAGGCTCTTACTGTAGCCATTCTTGCTACTGGACTAAAAGTTTGTTCGTAGTCAGTTCCTCTTTGTTGTTTAAATCCTTTGACTACTAATCTCGCCTTATATTTATCGATTGACCCGTCAGGATTTCGTTTGATTCTAAAAATCCACTTACACGGCAGTGCTTTTCTATTGGATGGTAAATTACACAGAGTCCAAACATTATTTTCTTTTAAGGATTTCATTTCGCTAGTCATGGCTTTCAACCATTCCACTTTGTCATCTCTTTTCATTACATCATTATATGTTTCAGGAAACATATCTGTACCCACATAACACACATAGTCCTCCAGTTTCTTTGGACGTGAGAGGTTAGCTCTGTTGCGTAAATTGTAATTGGGTTCTAAGTTTAATAAAGGCTCTACAACTTCAAGTTGGTCGTTAGAATCAACGAATTCTTCTTCATCGCTTTCCAATGACTCTTCATGAACTTGATCTTGGTTTTGTTCAGCACTATCTCCCTCAAGAGCTTGTTCATGATCATTTTCTGGTTCGAGCTCTGTCAATGGTTCTATAATCTCAGAATCTCCTTCAGTTCTTTCTAGATTTATAGGAATGTTGGTGGAAATTTTGAACTCTACATCAGTTTCAAATGTAATGTCTCTAGACCTTAACGTCTTTCTTCCATCCCAAACACGATAACCATCATCATTCTCATAACCTATGAGTTTGCCTTTAACAGCCTTTTTATTAAACTTTTTGCGATTTTGTTTTGGAATGTGAACATAGCATTCACTTCCTATGATTCTTAAATGACTTATTTTAGGCTTTCTTCCATGCCATAGCTCAAATGGTACTTTGTCATTTATCCTAGTTGGACCTGTCCTATTGAGCACGTAGGCAGCTGTGTTAATCAGCTCTGCCCAAAGTACTTGTGGTAATTCTCCTCTTGCATGTAGCATTGATCTTGCTGCTTCTACTAGAGTACGGTTTTCTCGCTCACTACAGCCATTCTGTTCAGGCGTGTATGGCATCGTCAGCCGTTGCTGAATACCGTGATTCTGTAGTATTTTTCGGATGTCTTTATTGTCGAACTCACCACCATTATCGCTAAGTATCGTTTTTACAACATGTCCATGGGTTCTAGCTTCTTTTAACATTTGAAGAAGTTTATCCTTTACTTCAGACTTATGACGAATGAAGTAGACCATGCGATAGGCTGAGTAGTCATCCTTGAACAATACATAATATTTATATTTTGACATGCTATCTACAAAAGGACCGCAAACATCAGTATGAATCAGCTCTCCTACTGCTGATGCTCTTTCCCTTTTTCCGAACGGTTTTCTATGCGCCTTTCCATAGATACAACCTTCACATTTCTTATTATCAAGGTGTAACTTAATACCAAGCTCTCTTTTCACCAAAGAAATAATGTGTTTTTTATCTTGATGCGCGAATCGTTCGTGATATAACTGAAGTAAGTTAGTACCAGTTACAGCATTGACTTCTATAGTTTTTTGCTTTAATGGAATGACTGTTTTCATATCCAGCTTATAAAGTCCTCCTCCAGGAACTCTATTTCCAACTACTTTAGTCTTGCCGAAAATTTTTAACTTGCACTCTCTGGTCGTCGAAATAAAAATGCTTTGCTCCATTTTATCTTGCGCAGCTAATATCGAAAAAAGGTTTTTTGTGAGTGATGGTACTAACCACACATCACTAAGAATGATATTTTCATTCTTGCCATATACATTGGATACCACTTCAACAGTGCCTTTTCCTAAAGCTGGAATTATACTACCATCTGCTGTTGTTACTATGTGTTCTGAATCAAACTCTTCAAAATCTTTAAAGTAATCACTTCGAACAGCTATGTGAGTTGTGGCTCCATTGTCTACATACCAATTTTCTTTATCTTTTGCATGCTTATCAAAGCAAGCATTTATCGATAGAGTACATTGTTGCACTTGCTTAGATGTCGAATGTGTTGCTGATACACTTGGTTTAGGTGGCCTCCCATCCTTAATCCATTTTTTACACTTGCGAACTCTATGTCCTTTGCGAGAACAATAGTTACATATCAGCTCTTCATCTTTACAATGCGTTACTTTTCGCCTTTGACTAGTCACTAGTGCCTCTTCCCTGTGGGCAACTTTACTCTCTAATGCTCTTTCATATGCACAGAGATGACTGGTCAAATTTTCAATAGTTTGTGCACTTTGGTTCAATAACAACCAACTAGATTTGAACGCGAAATATTTTTCATCCAGGGTATCTAAGATTTTGCATATCAGGAACAAATCAGGAAGCTTAGTATTTTGATATCTCTTTGCAATTTCAAAATTTAAGCTACTCCAGATATTCTTTAATTTTGACATATGAGAAGACATATCATCTTCTTTGCAATATTTAAAACTAAAGAAATCCATGCATAAGTTGTATGCTCTATCCTCTGTTTGTCCATCAAACAATCTATGTAACTCCTGCCAGACTTCATGCGCTGTCTCAAATCTCATTATTTTCTTCAATGTGTCTTCAGACATATTTGTGGTAAGTATGAGCAGAGCACAACTTTCAGCTTTTCTATACTTAGACATAGCTAAATTATAGGCGCTTACTTGGGCGGCGTCACCTGCTCCCTCAGACGGAATAACTGGTTTTGTGAGTTTACCCTCTGTTGCCTCCATGGCACCTTCTGTACCTCGCAACATTATGGAAACCTTGTATTTCCATGTGCTCCAGTTCTCTTTTCCTTCTAAGTTACCTATTTGCAACTTCGTTGTAAACGATTCCATTTTTAACTATCCTCTTCTTTAATCTGGTGCTGATACCATAACCTATTATGTTTTACAGAGTGCGTGTAGAATATAAAGTTCGAAGATAGTCAGATAGAATTTTAATTAGGTATACAACTTTTTACAAAATAAATATTTAACACATTTTCAGAAAATCTTAATTAGTTGACCAAACATTCTAAACGACCATTGCCTAGCAACTAATTTTATACGGGTAATATAATGTGCCAGTATTATTTTACAATAACGGGCAGTCCACATTCTTTAACAAGAACCATAAAATAAACATTATAAATTATACTAAATTGATGTAATTTTTTATAAAGTATAGACTATTATTGTAAGCATGTTTTGATGTTTGCATTTGAAGACTGTATGAAGGTCTCAATTTAGTTCATGTTATAATGTAATGTTATGTTAATGTTCATTATCTAACATTAATAAGTTGAATTAAATTTAACTGGAAATATTATTTTTAAAATTATACTAAAAAATAAACACTCATAATTAATAAACTCTTAATAAATTTATTTACAACTAATAACCACCCAATTAAAATGCTTTTGTTCGGATTAATATCCAGTGAGAATAAAATTGTTAGTCCATGCTCTAAACTGATTTGCATTATTTTCAACATATTGTTTATTTGCAAAACACATCTCCATAACTCTAATGTTTGTTACATTCAGAAAATTGAACACAATTCCTGTTTGTTAGTTTTACAAGATTCTAATATGATGTACAATCTTTGTACAAGGAAAAAAAATGCAAACTATCTGGATTCAGTATGAAATTTATGAAAATATATCAACCACCCCTCTGAATGGCATTTCATTAAAATCTTCTGAAATTAAATCAATATTGATCTTGTTAGAAGTCTGTATGCTGACATCACCAGCATCTTTATAATCTTGAGGAATATGTATTGCAAACTCCATGAATGGTTCTTTATACAATTTCACCCAACGAACAGCTATGTCCTTATGTAAACTTTTTCTAAATGCCATACAATGCATATGTTTAAACTTTTCATACTTAATTCTATAAAATCCAATATGTGCTAAAGTATACCTCCAACATTTTATAATTTTACTATTAGCACCTACATGCTTAGAATCTGGTGTGACAATAACCAAAAGTCCTCCAGGTTTCAATATTTTGTATGCAGTTTCACATGCATGAATTCTCAAAGCAGATGTAGGAATATATTCTAGTAAGAAACAAAATGATACAACATCATATGCAGATTCCTGTAATTGAATTACCATAGAATTTTCTATAAGTGTGTTTGTCTTTATGGGTACTTTTAAAAAATCACATTGTAGTACAGATTCATTGGCAGGACATAAGTCAATGGCAATAACATCGAAGAAGTTATAAACTTTAAATGGATTGTAACAACTGCCAACATCAACAAATGTTATGGGTGCTAAAAAGTTTTCTTCATTTTTTAATGTTATATTAAGTTTTTTGCCTATTTCCAAATCTTGGTCCCTATAACGCTTGTAAGAAGAATTTAGAAAATAGTCTTTACAAAAATCTGCTATCCATTTAATGCGACAGACTGCTTCACTCTTACTATCGGAACAATTTTGATGCCAATATGTCCTTGCTAGTTTTTGCATATAATGTGCATAAGTTTTTAATTTTTCTTTATTGACACAATGTTCTTGCCAAGCCTTTTCTGCTCCTAGTCTGACAGTAGATTTCCTAAGATCTGAATGAAATTCTTTTAAAAATTGTGACAGTATCTTATGTTCTTCACTGGCCATTTCATATATTTTTAATCTAAAAAATACAAATAAATAATTATAGATAAAATCAACGAAATGATGCAATAAAGCCAAACATAAGGCCTGTATGGAGTTAAAAAACAACCTATATTAATGTTTGGCGTTTAGAGCCGCTGTCCTATATCCATCTAAGAAAATTATGTTGAGGCTACACTATAATTTTCTATCAAGATAAAGTTTCAACTAAAACTAATAAAGCCAGAAAGTTTGCTTTTATTATTAGATTACCTGTTTTAAACTGTTTACTCCAAGATTCAATGATATATTCCAGCTATAACAAGTGTTTGTGTGCTGTTTGTGCATTAAAAGGAATCGAAACCAGTTCGTTCTACTCTTTGAAGTAACGCTTTATTAGAAAATCGCTGTCAAAGCCGCCACTGATTAAATTACTTGATAATTATACCAGTTATAATTTCGTTTGATTTACTACCCATAATGTGCAAGCCATAGACTAATAAATAATATAAATAATATGGTGCAAACAAGCAACTATTTACCGAAATATAACATCTGAAATTATTATTTTACGCGTGCCTGTTGCCAGAGTAAATTAATTAAAGGTGGCAGGCAATTTTTTTTTTGGTTCTATTCTCCCTTCTGTGGGGAAAGCAAAGGCTTTCGCCCATTCCGAGGAATATTTTTCATCATATTTTCAATTATAAAGGCCGTACGTAGCCATATCTGCGATACAGGCAAAAATTATTTCAATAATAGCTTTTTTTTGGTTCTATTCTCCCCTTTGTGGGAAAGGTAAAGGCTTTCGCCATACAGCCATGTCTGGGATTAATTTTCATGTCGTCTTCCCGCCACGCGTTTATATCACTTGCGAAGTTTAGATTTAATATCCATCTTCATTTCTTGTTAATTGTTTAATTTTTAAACGTTTGTACTTTTGTAAACGGTGAGGAAGACTGCAGATTGGTGAAAAAACTTAGCGGCTCAAGGGACGCATCAATCCGCTAGCGTCTCGCCAAAAACCATTGATTCCCCATCACACACGGTCGGCAGAGCATTTCACCGTCGCCTAAGTTCAGACAACAATTGAATACCCAGCCTACCGCCACAAGAAAATAACAATTATTTAACGAGAGTGCGAAAGAGATGCAACCACTCCGGCTTGATGTGTTACCGCCAATCATAGTGTTATTGTTTTTAAACATAGATGGGCAAAACATAATCAGATTAATGATTAACAATTACGAATACATTTTGTAATCGTTAATCATGATTACAGATTAACGAAATCAATCAAAAAAGTAATCATTTTCGGTGATTATTAGTTTGTAGGCAGATTAACCATTACATCCATGATTACTTTTCTGTTCTTTGATACTGGCAGTAGTGAAAAGGTTGCCATAAATAAGAGAAGATAAGATACTTTTCTGTTTGATACATGAAGTATTCCGTCCACAGCAAAGTGGCACTCACCTTTATTTATTTATATATAAATACTAGCTTAACTGGCGAACTTAGTACCACATAATTTTAAGGCGGTCGGGGGAGTTTACTCGAACTGGGTCAAAACCGCAGTACACTAGTGTAAAGACTGACATAGTGAATATCTTCGACCTGTCTAGTTTCAGGATCCGTTTATGTGCTTTCAGAAGTTTGAGTTCGTAGGTTAATTGCCGGTACCGGGTCGTGGCCACAGTACACAAGTGTAATGATCGTTATAGTGGCTTGCGTCAACCTGTCTAGTTTCAGGATCAGTTCATGTTCTTTCCGATGTTTGAGCCGATACGCTGATTGCCCGAACTGGGTCGTCACAACAGTACACAAGACACTACACTCAACGATATCGTTTTGCAAAAACGAACTTCCTTATTATCGTTAATTAAGGACAGTCATCTAATACAATATGTGGTTACCCAATGATACTTTAAGTATTTTAAATATACTTTTGCTTCATGCTTTTAAGTTTAAGCACGGTATTAGTATTATGTACTTATTGCAATGGGCTAATAAATATTAAACGTACTAGAAATCACGAAAAAAAAAAAAAGACATTCGTGACATAAATACGGGCAGTGGCACTTGCGAGAGTCCACACATCGCCTACTTTTTACTTACTAATTTGCATGTCATTGATGTGAGAACAGTTTGATTTTTGTGCATTTATTTCACGTAATTTAGTCAAAAATATGCTTCATGAATTAACTTATCTTGACAACAGAATAATAAGCAACGAAACTTACAATTGTCAAACTGTTTATATGGATTATTTTAGCAACTTCGACATATATAACCGCAGCTCCCTGAATAGATTGTAGATTGAAAGAAGCGATGTCAAAAGTTTCGTTTTTAAGACCCAGAACGTACTCATTGTAATCGTAACAACCCATTTTTGTTTCTAATGCATAAATTACTTGACAAAGATTATGTCATGTTACAGTTTACCTATGTATTAGAATATAATCTTTTGAAATGAATAAATACAATAAAGTTTTGGAAATTAGGGTTTCAGGTAGAATAGTTTAAAAACAAGAAACTACGTTTAAATCTGAATATATTTCATTTAAGAATTCGGTGTAAATATTTAGCAATTTACAATATAAATTAACAATGGTAGTGATTTTATTGTACGCGTAAAATAAAGTAATCACATACTTACGTACAGCTTTACAGATTAGTATCCTAGTATTATGTATAGTTATATTTACAAATAAAAAATGCACAATTTAATATTATAGAATTTAATTAGGTTACATACAAACATTTTGTAATGTCGGATTACAATAATGAAACTAATAAGCACTTTCAACAGAAAATAGCTAGTGAAATAGAGTTTAAGTAGTTTTGCAACCATATTAAACCGTAATGATATAAATAATTATCATAAGTCGAAGAGGAGTCGTGGCTTCTCACGTGGATGAAAAAATATCTACAAATATTGAAAACTGATCCGGTGCTGATTAGTAAAGAAAAAAAAACATTTGCATTGACTATAATAACTAACTACTCCTATCAATTATTACTATAACGTTTAACATCTTTAGAGCGATTTCGCACTGCATCCGATCGGAATCCGTGAGAATAAGTTTTTGAGTAGTGTACAACTATTTGTATATTAGTTGACGCATTAGAGCTGATATCTATCATCCAATGTCTTCCAGTCATCTGTGAATCGCCAATTGAAATATTGAAGGAAAGAACCTGTAGTTAGAGATAGCAAAAAAAACGTGTAATTATTAGTGATAAATAAAAATCACGCGACTGAGATAGTACTATGACAACACTACGCGTGCAAAAGGGATAAAGCTAACAATAGCAGTCACGTGTACTGTTATAATTTGTTCCATACCCAGCTGTAACAATATTATATTATGAATTTTTTTGTACTGTTTCTGAAACGGATCTAAATTATGTACAATTTCCTGTCGTGATAGATGTACAGAGCTCAATTTAAATGTTGATCCAGCAAGAGGGGGTGTACGAAAAACGTTTTATTTCTTGTGCGTCTTCTAACGTACAAAGTTAGTGCTAAAACTGATACCGAATCAAAGAACACATAAACAGATGTATGCTGCTGTGGCTGTACGTATGACATGTCAAATATGGCCACTGAATCATTCGGCTTTCTAGATTCACATTGTCATGGATTCTAATCTGTGGCAATGTGAAAAAAATATTCCAATTGGGTCAGAGTTTTCTAGATTCGTATTTTCACGGATTCGGATCACTGGCAAAGTAATATCCGAATTCGGTCAGGGGTGTCTAGATCCGTATTTTCACGGATTCAGATCAGTAGCAATGTGAAAGCAATATTCAAATTCGGTCAGGGTTTCCTAGATCCGTATTTTCACGGATTCGGATCAGTGGCAATATGAAAGCAATATTCGAATTAGCTCAGAGTTTTCTAGATTCTTATTTTCACAGATTCGGATCGGACGAAGTGCAAAACCACTCTTACACATTAGAAATAAATTATAATAAATTAACGCCAACAAAATCGGTGCCAGTCGACCCGAGAATCACGCCCTGTTTACGATGTAATTTCAACGCCAGACTCCTCTCGATCGGTGACGTGCGTGGATCACCCTTTTTATAATATATAGATACAAAACATTCCAATTGTATAACTCATCTAGGACAAAGTAAATCACACTGATATTTGGAAAGCTAACTAAAGGAGCGTATATCGTAAGCATCCACTAGGTGTTAGCGATAGTCCGGATGGGGGCACAGGCGATACGCGGTGGTGTGGTGCCGCCAGCCACCCGCGGCGCTCCTACCTGCCTTCCGGCAACTGCCGCGCGGCAGCCAGCGCGCGCGCCGCCGCCTCCTGCGTCACACACACACGACATTCAGGCCTGTGTCTACATGCTACCGACCAGAGATGGGCAAAATGTAATCAGACTAACGAATACAAAATGTAGTTGTAATTTTAATTTTGTTGCTCTGTAATCACGATTAAATCCCTTCAATACATCAAGGAGTCATAAATGTGTATGGTATTGAGGATTCCGTAGTGGTTAAAACATAGATGAGCAAAATGCTGTCATATTAATGATGAAAAACGCAAAATGTAATCGTAATCGTTTTTCATTAATCTGATTACATTTAGCCCATCTTTGTTACTAACAATGATAAACCAAACTTCAATTTGCCTGTTTGCGTTGCGAAATGGCCTTTGTCGCAATACGAAGATGCCGCTACGTAAGTGCATGGCCGTTGTATAGTTTTCTTGTTACTGCGAGTAATAAAACATCAGTACAAAATATCGTTTCGAGAACACAATTTTGTGTTGCCAACTTAAATATATATCGATCGATTTTTAACTAAAATAAATACTTGTATAAAACTAAATGTGCTATGAACTGATTGAAATTTTGAATTTGGTTAAAATGTAGCATGTACCTCTGGCATTTAAAAAAAACAAATGTACTTAGGCATTACACCGGCGGACGAAAATATGCATAGAAAACCTATATGTCAACTAATAAATAAACTCGTGTACATATGTAATGCCCTGAGAAAAGCCAGCACCTGTGCTTCTGATCGCGTTGTTGCACATGCATCTTGTCAAATAAGCTTAAAATGGATATACACCCACTAATGTACCACGATAAATCTAGGAAAGAATATAACGTGACGATATATCTATATATAAATGCATGAAGCAAAAATAATCTTTTTAATAGTTTTTGACGAAAATTGCGCTGATGGAGGAATAAGAAATTTGGCACATTTTTAGTTTATATAGAAAAAAAGTGCAAAATGCTAATATTTTTTAAAATGCATAAAAAATACATTAAATCAATAAAAAAAAACATTATACATACTAAAATGCATTTGTCACACACACGCATATATACTCTTTTGTTTATGGTTAAAGTCTGTGGTCAAACTGACTATAGATTTTTTTTTTTGAAGCGGACTAACTACTGATTGCCGGGCTGGCAATAGATTAATATTTTTTGACTTTAATATTATTTGTATATAGTCTTACTGAATGTAGAAGTATAGTCTTTAAGAATAGAACCTTAATAATGTTCAAACTTATAATTTAAATTAATTATGGTTGAATTTCGATCACTGGGCGACCTCTAGTTATTACTAAACTCTCTTATAGTTTTTTCTTAACATAAATTCTATATCACCATCAGTGGTAATAGGTTTAAAGATATAGTTTGGAAACGTAGGAGTACTGATTACTTTATCCGTATGCTTGATAAATTTGGATACAGATGATGTTGTGGAGTAGTGTACCTTGGTTCTCGCTTGCGGCTTGAGCCTCGGCGCGGTGGCCGGTGGCGCGGCGGCGCGTATCGCAGGCGGTGCGGGCGGCGTTGGCGGCGGCGGCGGCGTGCGCACCGCGGGTGCCGCTTTGCCCAGAGACGCCAGCATCAGCCCGCGGAGCACGGCCGCGCGGGACTCCGCCTCCGGACCCACTTGGCCGCTCGTGCTCCCTGTCCAACAATAGTTAACCACTACAACATGTCTCAAATGTAACTACGTGTCTCAAACCGACGAAAATTGTGAACCAATTTAAAAATCGCTTCGACAAATACTATCTCAATCATAAAAATAAATAATTTAAAGAAAATGTAAAATAGCAGGATACAGGCACATATGTATTAGTTGTTTCAACTGCTTGCCTGATACTAAATAAATAAATTGTTACGCTCTACAATGAACACAATCTCAAGTCAGATAGTAGCGCTGGTGAGCCAGTAATATTTGATAAACGGTAACGGTATTACATAGTGATAAACGCATGGAATTGACATAAGCTTTTAAAATATCACGCCATCGCCATATCAATGTAGTTTTGGGGATCAGAATAAACACTGAATAAATTTCAAAACTCCTTTATTGCACTTTTTCAAATTATTTTTTTGTGTTCACACTTTTACAACGTCTTAATAATACAGAGCGCTCTTGTCGAAAAAAAAAATCGGTTATGCCTCTGTCTTTCCTTTCATTCAATTACGTTCCGTTCTACGCATTTACTACTTCATACATAATAATATTTCACACATAGCATTCATCCTACAACAATAGCATATATTTTGAATTTTTCTACTGACAGTATCGTTTATCGAATATTATGTTGTCTAGACCCTGTGTGGACATTTATTTAATCTTACTGTAGAAATCTAATACCACAGTGACGCACTCACTGACAGCATGTAAAAGCATGTCCAGCTTTATGAAATTTCATTGTAACACAACTCCAGGATATATTGGCGTTTCTGAATCGTTAATGTAAACGGTATTTGTCACTCGAACAATAGTTGCGAGTACGAGAGATTGTTATACGACGTAACAAATATGGACGCCGATTTCTGTACTGTTACGAATTACAAAAAGAATAAAAATACGTGTTACAATCCAATTCATAAGAATAAAACGTGTAAGAATCCGGGGGAAATCCCTAACGGACCTCGGGGGGGGGGGGGGTCGATTAGGGTTGCCCCCAGGTGTGTCGGACTTGCATTAACTAAAACCCCCGGGGTGTTCCTTTTCCCGCCTGCCGAGTGCCAAGGGCAAGGCCGGGCTATCTTCCTCGGCACCTGGCAATTTCTGACCTTGTTATATAATTATCCTGGATTTTTAAACTTCCTTAATTTCACCATACAGATTGTTATTTGATTTGTAAAGTATACTACTTTTGACTTTCGTCGGGCAGTTAAAGATAAAGCTTTAGTTTGGCTATAAAACCCAAGAGTTGTCCGCATATTAGTTACACAGGTCAAATGGGATAAATAATGAAGTGTTTGTTACCAAGAAATCCAGCGAGTAGGAACTGCGAGTCGGTTGCCTCTGATTGGGGCTGCGGTTGTGCGGTAGCGGGCTGCGGCGCCGGAGGGGGCTGCGCCGCCGCCGCCGCCGAGCCAGCCGCGCGCCGCGGTAGCCGTTCCAGCTGTTGCCGCGCCGCCTTACGATTTAACCGATATCATCATCCTTATAAACCCATTTTTTTACACTGGCTCGACATAGCGACCATCAAACGATATAAATCCATTGATAGTCTCCGTTGTCATGTCGGCCCATATATACCACGACTGAAGGTCTCTAGGTTCATGAGTTACTGGATATACACAAGCTGATTCAGAAACGCGACAGGCCAAAGCAAGTTACGATGACGGCCTTTACACTTGTGTACTGTAGTCATGACCCAGTTCGGGTAATCGCCCTACCACCTAAGAACTAACACTTAGGCCTTCCGCTCAAATTATGTCCTGCTGGAGATCTATACTTCTAATAAGCCCTCTATCTAGTAGTCTTCGATAGAATATCGTAGCTAGCACCACCTTGGCGGGCGGTTCCATATTACGTTTACCAAATGTGCTACGTAAATCATTCTTTGAAACTGATTTTATTTAACTCATTATTGACATTAATACATTTATATAAGGTTAGTTTATACAGAATCGGTAATTGAATTCATTTCAAAATTTTTATATTAAATACTAGCTGACCCGGTAAACATTGTTCTGCCATAAAAATTATTTGTAATAACGAATAGAATACAATTCCATAGTACATTAATTTGATCTATCTCGTAAGGTCAGGCCTGCGTTTGCGATATAAGTGCACGAAAATATGTTTGTTACGACATCACATTACAAATCTTTGAATTTTGCGGCTTTCTTGTTCTATTATATACATTAGAGTCCGACCGAAACTGGTTTTCTGGCCCAAACCGAATATTCGGCCGTGGCTTCAGTTTCGGCCGAAACCGAAACTCACGTGGTCAAGTATAAAAGTCAACGTAGCCAAGTAAAAAAATGAAACAAAAACTTACATGTAATCAGTTCCATCAAAACATAACCTCTAAAGAATGTTTACGTCGGGTGATAACGCACTGACTAAGTTGTGTTGCTATAGAGCAATGCGAATTAGATCCGTCAACTGTCGTCTAAACGACGCAGTTACACTCCGACGCAGCCTTGAGTTTCTTTCGGCGTTTCGTCTCAAGGTAATCGCTTCCGAAACGCTAGTAGATCACCGTTAGGTTTCGTATTTTTGGCTGGCGGTCCAAGTCGAGGTTCGTACCCACAGGGGTGCCCTTGCATTGCCACCCAACCCATAAATTGCCGGCTGAGCACCCTCAGTGTTCGCCCACCCGCCCGGTTAAGTTGTGAAGACCTTTCCCGGTCAACAAACACGCGTAAATTCGAAAAAAAAAAGCAATGCGAACGGCGCACGAATCCCCAACAGGGCCGCCAGCGTCCGCCAAAGCGTTGCCGCGAGAAACAAAGTTAGGCAAGCATGTACGACAACCGAAATCAGTTTCGGTTTCGGCAAAAGTTTCGGCCAATTTTGGCCGAAACCGAAACTACCGCCGAAACTTGATTTTTGGCCGAAACTCGGCCGGAACCGAACTTTCGTTCGAACACTAATATACATGTGTATTATACAAATAAACCTTCTGCATGAATCGCACTATTTATTGCTCAAAACTGCATTAAAATCCGTTGAATAGTTTAAAAGATCTAAGCGAACAGACAGCGGCAGCGACTTTATTTTATACTATGTAAAGATATGTAGTTTTGTAATACCTTGAACAAGGCTACAGTAGTGTCGAGCTGTATGTATGGCAGACAGTGTTGTAATACCGTTGCTAAGGCTGTAGTTGTGTTAAGCTATCTGTGACAAAGTATTGTGGTACCGTGGCCTGCTGCCGCTCGAGCTGCAGTTGCATCTGCAGCTGCTGTAGCTGGCTGGGCGTGCCGGGCTGGCCCGCGCCGCGCCGCACGCCCGACAGTTGGGATAGTAGCTCCGCTATCGGGTCCACCACGGCGTCGCGCGCCGACGGCGATAGTGACGAGATGCCCCCGCTTGTGCTGTCACCATGATATACGCTAGATTATTATACCACATTATCACTCCACCCAGTGGCGTGCATCCCATAGAAGTAGTTAGTCCCATTAGTAATTACCAGATTTTAAGTCAATATATTCAATAAATAACCTAATACAACAATGTAATGCTTTTTATGCTTTTATGGAATGCACGCCACTGACTCCGCCAGTCATTTGATTTGTCTCATTTGTAAAATCTGGAAATGTAAGTAATGTGTGGCAACACTAATGATATTCCATGTGTCATGTTAAGGTGCGTCCAAACTTGTGACACTTCGCTGTAGTAAATCTGATTATAACATATTTTTGTACGACTAACAAAAAGCCAACATGACACGCTCAGAAATGTCATAAATAAGGACGCCGCTTAAGGTTTTATTCGAGTCTCAAGTAGCATGTGTGGACTATGGTACCGGTGGATCATTGACCAGAAGGTGTCAGCGAATAAAAACGAAGTATAAAAAACCTGCCAAATGCGAGCTGGATACGAAAACGAAAGCTTCCTTACAAATTTGTGGCTATTATGGAATAATTGGCTGATTCTTTCAATTTCAAACATTTTACAACAATAGAAAAGTTATAATATAAGACGAACGTGGCAACAATATTTTTAAAAAAGTTACTATATTCTTATTTTAATTGACTATTATTTTAAAAAGGAGGCCTGCGTAATGTTTTCGGTCCAGACCTCATTTGCATAATGAACGCCCAGTCTTTTTATGTATCAATAACAGAATAATATAAGATGTTGTGGCTTGAATAGAATGAAGCACTATCGGAGGCCCCAAATGTTATACGAGCAGGTGGCAGTACTTAAGGAGCATGAGAGTAAATGTAACAATGGTTATGGAACGCCCCTGCATGTGTGAGAGTGGAGGCAGTACAGTGGGAGTTATGGGTGTAAGCAGACGGGTGCAATGCATACCTGTGAAGTGTTGCGCCAGTGATAAGGACCGGATGAGTGCTACGCATGTAAGTACAAATAATTGTAAAAATATGGTGCACGGTCACTAAGCCATTGAGCAAATTGCAGGAAATTATTCCAGGTCTGAGTGTTTGACAGTCTAAATATCGCTTTTGTAAACGCACCCACGACATTCGAATAAGTTCTACAGTAGAGTAACATTTTTTTTTCTACATATAAAAAAACTATCTTCCAGATGATCCAGTAAAAGCGTTGAAAATTCCATATAATTTATCCTTTTTGGTTATGAACTAATTCAAGATGTAAATATCACAATCAGGCCATTAATGCATTTTATGCCATTTGTACTTATGTAAACAGAATGCAATAATAGTAGAAATAATGAAAAAAACAGTTTGCAAGAAGGACGAGGAAAACGACTGTAAACATGTTTAATATGTTCTAGAAATGAAAGATATAAGATACCTGAATTGCATGTTGGTGCGGCGCGCGCGACTCACTCCGCGACCGGAGTGGGGCATGCGGCGCACACCGCCGTGTCGTATACCGCTCGGTTCGTCTTGCGATGTTGTTAAGGACTTATGCAAAATTTCTCTGCTTATATATTACTTTGTAACCACATTATTTACACACCTGGGGAATAATTTATACAGACATATATTTCTGTCTTCATCATCAGCCCATCCTAGTCCACTGCTGAACATAGGACTCTTTTAACAAGTGTTATTGAGCCTGGTCTTCGGCTCATGCAATCCTTTCCGGTCAAATTTCGCAGGTCGTCGCTCCACCTTGCCAGGGGGCGCCCCACGCTACGTCTGCCGATCCGCGGTCTCCACTCAAGAACCCGCCTGCTCCAACGGTATCGGTTCTTCGGCATATATGGCCTGTCCACTGTTACTTCAGTTTGCTAATACGGAGAGCTATGTCGACAACTTTGGTTGTTTGTCGGATAAGCTGATTACGAACTTTATCCTTCAAAGAGATGCCCAACACAGCACACACCATCGCACGCTGAGCAACCTTAAACTAGTGGACTAGCTCAACCATTAGTGTATACATCTCAGCTACATACATCATAACTTGTTGGATGCAATAATTTAAAACTTATATATAATATATTTCTGTATATTAGTCATAAATATATAATATACAATTTTAAATTTGAATAGTTTCATTCAAAGTAACTTTATATTATAAAAAAAAAAAAACATTAAAAGACTGGTCTGCTAATACTTTATAATTATTAAGAATCCAATGTAAGATTTCTGAAATAATTTTATGATGATAACATCCAATAATAAAGATGATTTTAAGATAATTTATGAAAACACTATGAAAAGGATATTAAAAATGAGATGAGATCTCTAGGACCTGTCCGATGCTCAAGGGTGAGATGTGCAGCAAAGTCATCTGTGACAAAGTTTGGTTCTCCACCGGGCACGGATGCACATACTGGACATACTACCTGAAATTATAAAAATAGATTTAAATAGTTTTTATATCTATATTCTGTGCCAATGTAATTTATAAATCATACTACAATTTATTCATGCTAAATATTGTGATAGACAAATGTGATTTTTTTAAATATGTTTTTATATTTGTACAATTAAATTATTACATCATGTAATAATACATTTATGCCTTGTTAACAGAGTTGGATATTATTTATCACTTAAAGGTATATTTACCTTTATAATTTTCAATTAAAATGGTACTCTCACACTGCTCTACTAGTGCATTATGGGTACTACAAAATATTGTGAAGCTGTAATTATTATATCATCAGATGAAATTTTGGCAATCATAGCTGGTTAAAATCCAGCACACTCCTACTGATTTTCTTTATTATTAGAATGAAATTTTCACATGGGGATTTTTGCCAAATAAAAAGGTATCAAGGTAAGGTAATCTGACATAAAAGAAAATTGTCAGTAAAAGATCCACATATTCTCATAAAAAAAAAAACTGACAGTGCTTTTTGATTATGTTGCCAACATGATGCACGCTATAAATGGAGACCATAGGTGACATACATGGTACTTATGTTGATAGCCTCACATTGCAGTTTGTAGTGACCCTAATAACAATACTAAAGTTCTGGGTTTGAGCCCCGGTAGTAGTAAACTTTTCTTTGATGAGCGGATGAGTTTTTCATGTATATGTATTTGTATTTAAGTATGGATATTTTTGTTTAGTACCCACAGTACAAGTGCAAGCTTAATTTAGGACTAGGTCAATGTGTGTTGCTCTATTTATTGTCTTCTCTTACAAAAAACAGTTATCATTAATTAATGTTGTATGTAATATTTATGTAAAACTTACAGCAAGTGTAGTGTCAGCATGTTCTGCAGTAACATGCTCTACCAGAGCTCCGTCTGTGAAACCCATCCGGTTGCAGAAAGGACATATATACGCCTGAGGTTGTTCAAGACTGAGTGCTTCTCCACCATAATATAAATCTATAATTCATATTAAAAAATATAATTTAATTATTGTCATGCTAATTATTTACGATCTACATTAATAAAAATCTAATTCTATTTTCCATTCATATTCTGCTTGTATCTATTATCAAATGTGTGTAATAAAACATTGACAATTACACTGAAAATACTATAGAAACATATTGTCATTATCATTACTATTAAAATATTATATAGGACTAGATTTGTAGATGTTTGTAAATAGCATACGTTCAAACCTTAGTGGTTTCTTTATGCTATATTAAAAAAAAATGTAACAATGATTTTTGTAAATGATAATAAATTAAAAAAAAAAGAAGATATATATCTAACCCATTTTAAACATAATAAAATAGCTATTTAAGAATAATCAAAGGCTATTAGATTGCAAGTAAATATTTTTTACTATTTCTAAAAAAAAAAAAATTTTTTGGTTAATATGAACATTATATCTGAAAGCAATGACCATGTTGTCTTCTCTAAATTTAACTTTATAATAATTGAATGATTTAATCAACATTCAATAACATAGAAATGAGAAGATGCAATCCACTAAGCCTATGGTCTTAAGGTAAATAAGGTTTGCTACTTTTCATATTGGGTATGATAAGATATCATAAGAACAAAGTGAATAAGGCAACTATTGTATGTCTGCTCACCCCCAAATAGATATAATACCACAATGTACTATTATTATTGCTATGAATTATTAACAATGTAAGTTGTTTCTTACTTTAATATGATAATTAAGGAATATTCAGATTCATCTATCTTATATTATACACCAATATATCTTAATGTAAAGGTTTTTCAATAAAGTACTATGTTTTTTTAAGATATAATAAGCATAATATTATACCGCAAATGTACACATGTGAATATGTTTCTTTTGAATCTCATAAATATTGTAATCTTGTCTTTTTATGCAAATTGAAAAGTATAAATAATTAATTACAAATACATCAGCACTAAAATATTTGTTTATTGTAATTTATATGACATAATTTTATCAGAATTTATACTGTTATTATTTAAAAATAAAAAATAGAAATAACTAAATTATCTACAATATCTCCAATAATGAAAACCAGAGATAATAGTAATTAGATATATAATTAAGGATAATAGTAATGGTTATAAATATATAAATTGGAAATTATTTCTTACTAAAGGTCAAATTATTTTATTATTGTAAAAGGTTCATATTGTGTAACTATTTTGTAAAGGAAAAATTTTGGTTAGATATAAATCTAAAACAAGTACATTTTCTCACCAAAATCACTTCGAGAAAGGATGCATTGCATAGGGTGCTCTGTGGTATGCTGGTTTGTAGTGGCGCCAGATTCGTAACAGGCAGCACACAAGTCATAATCGATGCATATTAAACATTTGTATCTTCGTCCTCTAAAATTATTTTTCAAACAAGAATCACAGCTGACTCCTGGAAAGTTGTCAATAAAAAGTAATTATAACGCTTTCTTCATCAGCAACTAATAATTTAAAGTGTTCAATAAAATCATTTATAATATACAAATGGAACATTTTTACAATATTTTGGCGACAAAATTCGCAGTGACAATAGCATCGAACAAATTTTGATTATCATTACCTACCTTCATGGCGATTCATTTTCGCCAGAGATTGTCGTCAAAACAAACACTTCTGTGCACCAAAATTATTGGTATACTGTAGAATATTTATATTACTTATCTAAAATAGGTAGCACAACAAAGTATTAATTATAAAATACAAGATATTAAACAAAAAATTTCCAAGCAAACCTAACCCAACCAGGCCATAATGACGTCACATAAATGAATAATCCATAAGCAATCTTTTTATTTTTTACAGCAAGCGTAAACTTTCTATTCAACCCATTCCTATAAATGTCACTTTTAAACCAAAAACTAAAAATGTTTTCGTTAGATAAGATATATTAGTTATTTGCCAGCAAGTAAATATCAAAGAAATATATAGTTGGATCTCTTTTCCAATACTTGCTGAAGTCTGAGCTCACGTGGATTTCAATTGATACGAAAAAACACTGAGGTCTTTACCATAACTTTATTTGGATTTTGTGAAAAAACCTATTGAATCGTAGGAATTTGCACACGAAAAAATTACAGTTAGGTACCTATATAAAAAATGTTCTATTTTTGAATATTTTATTGAAGCTAGGTCGAGCAATAAGCGTTTGACCGCTGCAAGTGTTTCTTCTATTCGTGAGTACTAAAAAGGCCAGTACAAAGCATTGAATTAAAATTTTTGCCAATGAAAAACATATACACATTTTAGTGCTGTCGGCTTAAATTCATTTTCAACAAAACTAAATATACGATATTTTAAGCAAAAAATAAGGCTAAGTATGTGTCAGTTTAAGTCCATTTGTAATACATTTAATTGGTTAAGTATATTTGTTTCCTGGCTGCCAAGGCAGTAAACAGTTGGTGAAGACACTAAATATTTATAAAATAACGCCAAATTAATAATGTTAGGGAAGTCTGTATTTTTTCTTATGTACATTACTGGGCAGCATCGTCTCAATAATGGTTAAATATATGCCTAGGTACTTACTTGCTTATATTTTCACGTCAAGCCCATTAATAAAGTGGTTTAAAATCAGGCTATGGACAGATATCGGTGTAATTGTTTTGGTAGACACAGAAAACCACCATAGAGCTTAGAAAGATAGTGAAAGCACCAGATGTATGTGTCAATAAAAAAAAGGTTTGGTGGCGATGTTTTGTGAACTCGCAGGAACAAGAAACAGAAAAAGCTGCGGGTACTCCATAGCATACATAGGAATAGATAATAAGTCCGTCTTAGTCGCTTTTAATCACCTGTAGAGAATTTCTATGATATTAAACGTGCAAAATTACAGTGAAACGAGGTTAACAGAAATCCAGAGGCTAATAGAAATATTTTCGGGAACTTCTAGAAACTGCTGTGGTCTTGGCAATACTTCAGCGGCTTAAGTTTGCTACCATTTTTATATAAGGTGTCATTCGTAAATCAACTAGAAAATACGTGATCAGGCGTAATTTTTGGCAGAATTGATTCTGCTGCACGACAATGATCTGCTTAAAGCCGTTATCTTTAAGTATGCAGATAAGAGCACTGTTCTTGATAGATACTTATCTAGACCACGGACGAATGTCGTCGAGATCTCGACGCAGATGGAGACTAAGTCAGATCGAACAGAATTAGCTCTTAAAATTGTTTTAATTGAGGCGATGAGAATTTGATTAGTTTTAATGGTACCAAAACTCAGGCGTGTCTTTTTTCAGCAAAGCTCCCACCTTCCGCTGTGTTTCCTTGCTGGTGACTAATGGTCTCGAGCTTCTTGGTGTAGAGCTAAGAGCTGATCTGAACTTTGGGAAGTTTAGTTTAGGACGAAATTAGCTGTTAAAAAATGGGTGGTTTTTTGTTTTAGGTCAGATGGTACTTCAAACCATTATAACCTCTTAACTCGTATTAGACACAAATGCAGTCGGGTGTAAAGTACTTTTATCACCTTTAGGACGGGACTACTAAACACCAGTTGGCAGCTCTGGACCGATAGATAGTAGAGCTCGATATTTGATTTGTCGTATATTTGATGTCGATAGCTCTTTGACTGAGACTAAAATGTAGAACATCGAGCATTAACGTAAAGTCGCCTGCCTCACAATTATTTACCGGTTGGACAATTTAAAGTTTATTTAGAAACTACACTCTCTAATTCTACCAGCTCCATTTATCACAAAACCAATAGGCACCGTGTCGGATACCATCCGTATGTGGTGAAAAAGAGATTCGCTTCTAATTTCGTCATGTGAACATCTGTGGAGTGGAATATAATTACAAAGGTAAGTTAGCTGGAAAATTGTTATTCGTAAAGAACTTAAGTATAATTTTGAAATGTCCACTATTTTTGAAGTTAAGAGTTGAATAGTGATGATTCAAGGGTGAATAGAAATCACTGAAAAAGTAAGTGATGTGTTGTAGGATTATCAACGTTTAACAAAATTAGGGAAATACTATCCTTTGCCAATTTCTCTTTTGTTATCAATAAATTGCTTGCTAATGCGTGTACTAAAAGTAAAATTATACTTTATTTCGTTTTAATACATTTATTCATATTCAATATATTTAGCAAAGCTATATAAATATTATAAAGAAGGAGATATTTAAGTAAATGTAAGTATTCTAATTAAAAAGTTGAATTAATCCTTAAAATCTTCCACATTGCATCCCACTGTTCTAGAAATTGAATAAACACAATAATGATAAGATACATTTCTGTTATCGAATATGAGTTTGCATACAATAAGTAGCTTCTAAGTCAGTATCGTACATGGTTTAGAAGTTATAATCTCTTGATAGATGAACAGATTGGGTAGTGCCGAATATCCAAGTAAGCTTCGAAACCCATCATTTTAATTGCAAAACAGCGTAAGACTCCCGTAACTAAAATAGTTTTAAGCCCATAGATGGGCGTAATCATGATTACTTTTAATCAGATTAATAATCAGATTACAAGTAACCATGATGAAAAAAATCATGATTACTTGTAATCTGATTACTTTTAATCATGATTACATGAGTAATCATTAATCTTGATTACAGTAATCATTCAATTAATCATGATTATTTTAATGATTACTTTTGAGTTCTGGCTGAGAGAGAGACCGATTTAAATACTCGTTTATTTAATTTTTCAAGTTATTTTATTTCGAATCATAAATGACCCCAAACTTCCGTCTAATAGTGGGGTGGTGTCTAGCGGAGGGTGGGGGTGGTGTCTAGTGGAGAGTGGAGGGTGGCGTCCAGTGAAGAGAGGGGGGGGCGTCCAGCGGAGAGTGAGGGGTGGCGTCCAGCGGAGAGTGGGGGGTGGCATCTAGTGGAGAGTGAGGGGTGGCGACTAGCTGAGAGTGGGGCGTGGCATCCATCGGAGAGTGGGGGGTGGCGTCCAGTGGAGATTAGGGGTCCAGCGGAGAGTGTGGGGTGGCGTCCAGCGGAGAGTGGGGGTGGCGTCCAGCGGAAAGTGGGGGTGGCGTCCAGCAGAGAGGGGGGATGGTGTCCAGTGGAGGGTAGGGTGGTGTCGTCGTGTGTGTGCTTACACGCCGCCCCAATGTGAGGTATTGTTTGGGTAGTTCGTTGGATTTACTTAAAGGCCACCGAGCGCTAACTGATCCTGAAAGTAGTCAGGTCGAAGCGAGTCAATATGCCGGTCTTTGCACTATTGTACTGCGGTCACGACCCAGTTCGGGTAATCGCCCTAACACCTAACTATGTGCCAGGTGTTCGCCAGGTTAGCTAGTAGTAGTCATACACTATAAATAAAAAAAAAAGGTGAGCGCTGCTCTGCTGTCGGCAGCACATTTTACGTATCAAACAGAAAAGTAATCATGATTAATTGTAATCCGATTAAAAATTAATAATCCTTAATCACCGAAAAATGATTACTTTTTTTTTATTAATTTCGTTAATCATTAATCATGACTAATAATTACAAACTGTAATCGTAATCGTTAATCATTAATCCGATTACATTTTGCCCATCTCTGTTTAAGCCTATGGCTATTGGAATTATATTCAATTTCTAAGTTTGAAAGTTGAAATTGTTTCTTTTAACCCCATTTTATGGTAGTAAAATTATAAGATTTAAGAATTGTCGGAATTGTGACAAAGAGTGAGAAATATAGATAAATTAATACGATTTACAGTGCTTAAGAACTTTTTAAAGTGAATTTTAATTAAGAAATGTATCGTTTAGCAAAATAAAAATTAAGGTCTACACAATAATAAAGTCGTTACAAAACAGATTCTTTGAAAACACAAGACTACCATTTTGCGCGGGAATTGTGCCTATGCAAAACTTGAATTATTACAAAAATGACTGATGCTTTGTGCCATTTAGTTGTAGATGGAAATGACATTTTAGAATTGAAATTAGGTAACTATTTAAATATATTTCGTTCATGAATTTGTTGTTTAAACGGAAGATGTATGTCACATTGTAGGTATTTTTAATTCAGCGTTACTAATTCTTGAGATTTCTATTAAACCCTAATAGTATATTATGTTAGTCTTTACATGACATACCTTATATTTACGATTTTATATTGTAGATATATGTACAATGGCTTCAAATACCGTGGTTGGTTGGCTGGCTCAGACCAATGTATAATTACAATATACACCAGTATAGATTTATTCTTTACTGTGGTTTACTTGAGTTTTGTATTTTAGTGCGTTCAACAGACGATTTGGAAGATGAAGAAACAAGCTTTAGTCCTGAAATGTGCCACCAGGTGTTTGGAGAAAATGAGAATATATTTGGGTACACAGATTTGCACATCAAATTATTTTACAGTGCAGGCAGTCTTCAGACTTATCTTGGCATAGATTATGCAGACAAGGTATTATTATGAAATATAATTGTAACATGCTTCCAGTTGTAACAAAGTATCCCTGAATTAATTGAATAATCACATTTTTTACCCAATAAACATAATTTACTATTAATTCCAAACATATACTTCTTTACTCCTCCCTCACACAAATACAGTGATCCTCTTCTACCTCATAGCTGTATATTTAGTATCACCTAATGATCCTTTGTAAGGAAATTATGGTAGACTATTGTTATTGTTAAAAATTAAAAAGTAACTACAGGCATTAGCTATACTAGCCTCTAATTTAAGAGATTTCAGGAAAAAGTTGAATTGTACAATATGGTATGGGGTCCTTTAAGCGTAGCATGAAGAGATATTTGTGCAGGCCAGCATGATTGCTGTAACTACCGATGGGTTTTTCGTACTTGTCGATAGTCATTGGCGTTTTTTGGACTGCACCATGCTTTCCATCAGGTGCGGTGCAGTCAAAGGGTCGTGTCAGAATTTAAAAAAAATGTTATAAATATTTTAATAGGTTTTATGTATAAATATGTTGGTTGTTTTTTAACAATACTGATAGTGAGAGTATTGTGTGTCATAACTATAAAAGTTATCAAAATATGATAGGAGAAGTGATATCCTGTACCTGAGAAAGACACTGCAGTGGTCCAGTCTATTTGAGGCTATGATCTCTAAAATTGGTCCCAACTAAACTTAAACCCAATATTAAAAAACTGTTTTTTCATGCAAACCCTGATAAAGTGTTTAAAATGTTTATGATATGAAAAGTTTAGAATGTTTTATGGTATATGTTTTATATTCAATGACATACTTGTGTTGGATTTATATTTTGCAATAATTGTTGTCATTTATAGATTGACCCAAGTAAATCTGAAGGAATGAAAGCAGATGACGTGGAAGGTGCATTGAAAAAGGTTTTAGCTCCAGGATATATAACCAATTTGGATCAATTTGTAGCTTTGTTAAAGAAAGATGAGACGTTCACTCCTCATGGTCGACTTTTACATTCATTCTCCATAAATTGTTGTAAGTAAAGTAAACAACAATACATTGTGCTAAATAATTTTTGTTATCAGATTTTTGTCTGTGTACTACTATTGACATAATATTCTTTTTAAGGTGGTGGGGTGATTTTCCGAACTGGGTCTTGATCACAGTACACAAGTTCAAAGATCATTATAATGACTCGCTTCGTCTTGTCACGTTTCAAAATCAGTTTGTGTATATCCAGCTGTTCATATACCTAGAGAACTTCCATTGTGGTATTTGTGGGCTGACATAGCCATGACAACTGTCCATGGATGTTCATCTCCTGGTGGTCATTGCTGCTCTTCGACTACTCTGTATTTTCTATCAGATGTACTGTAGTAACTGTGTCAAGACAGTATATAAAAATCAGTTTACTTTTAAATTAATATATATTAATAATTAAATTAATATATATTAATATGTATCAATAGAAAATATACTTTTTAACTTGAAACATGCTACCATAATATATTTTTTGGACTTTGGAAAAGATTTAGTAAATGAAAGTCTTACTAACTATTGAAAAAGTAATAAAAGTGTTTTAATGTTTAAAGTATATATACTAACTTGGTATATTAAATCAGATTTTCAAAAATGATTTTAATGAGAATATCCTGTTGTGAAAATTGTTCCAATATATTGTGAAATAATCTGTTACAACTATATTTTGGGTGAATATTTGTGTCTAAGCATAGTTTCAGCAGCAACTTTAGCTCTGGCCATGTTTTGACTAGTTGTGAGGTCATTTTATTAATATCTTTATGGTGTTTATATAAATCAAGATAAATGTTACCTTTTTATGTTTCAAAAGTCATTATTAATTTATTGACTTTTAGACAATATTGAACAGAATTAGGTTTATAAAACCTTCTGCTTTGAATATCAAACTTTATTTAGAAACTTTGAGGCTTGCTAGAAACTTTAACCTTTTGCTAAAATTTCGACCCATTTGAAATTTTCACTGAATGTAGTTTTTTGGTAGAAGGTGATTGAAGACAAACCTTCGATTGAGAACTAGTGAATAGTCAAGGATTTCTAGATTACTTTTGTTGTGTTAATACCATTAGAAGTAGAAACATGTCAGGCTAATGATTTCAACAGATGAGGGAGGCAACAAAAGAACATTTGAGGTTTATTATTCAGAGACATCGACACCAGGGTTTTTGAGTTTTCATGAGCGTCTGCAGACTTTCTTGCTGTGGTATGTGGATGCCGCGTCATTTATAGATGTTGATGATGATCAGTGGACATTTTTTACTGTGTAAGTTAATATTGTTATATGTTTTAGCTGTCATTTTAAGTGAAGGAGCATAGTTGTCGCGGCAACATTTTGAGCTAGACTATCAAATACACTAACACATTATCAACTGCAAATGATGAAAAACGCAAAATGTAATCGTTTTTCATTCATTTGATTACATTTTGCCAATCTATGACTCCAAGTATAAATACAGATACTCTTTATATGATATTTTACCTCCCTCCATTCCTCGTCCTACTAACTTAATGTGTCTTCTATCCCTTTCAGAATCTTCCGTTTTAGAACTATTATCAAAATACATTAAACATAACAAAATAAAACTTATTTTACCGACCAATCTCCTTCGTTTATTGCACTACTTACATGACATTGACAGAATCGTGCTTGCGCGTTGCCATTAAAGAAAGAAGAAGAAGACTCCAAGTATATATATACTTGGAGTCTTCTTATCTTGGAGAGATATCTCTCTATAGCTCGACGTATCTAATTACTTTTTTTTTCAGTTTTGAAAAATATCAGTCAAGTGAAGGCAACGTGCGTTACGCGACGGCGGCGTATGCGACAGTGTACCGCTATTACGCGTACCCGCATCATTCGAGACCTCGCATTTCGCAGGTTCTCACTTTGCCGCCATTCAGGAAGCTCGGCATATGTGCGCAGCTGTTAAAGGTACATTTACAATTGCACTTGTAAATTTAGCATCAGCCTATGCAATTCAGCCACTTATCTGTCAATATCCTTAAATTTCAGGCCATCTATTCACATTTTGTAATCATACCAGAAGTATTGGACATTACAGTTGAAGACCCATCTCCGGAATTTCAAAGAATACGAGACTATGTGGATGCTAAGAATTGTGAAATACTCCCAGCCTTTCAATCAGCAAAGCTACATGAAGGGTAAGTCTACTAGTGATGTAAATTTAATACATACTTTCACTATTAGTGATTAAAATCTTTTCTAGCTTTAATTTTTTACTTTTGTTTTTTTTTAGCCATACGTTCCAGGCATTCATATTGTGGTTAGATTTGATATAGGTTTAATACCCTATATAAAATGAGCTCATTTTAATACACCCAGATCTATGATAGTGTTCTTATTCACATCATAGTTTTTTATATACAAAGTAAGGCTGTCATTTATAGACGCTATTTTGACTTTGCATAGCAAAGCTCTCAAAAAATTAATTCGTTTTGATAAAAAACTTAATATATAGTAGGAACTTAATTATAGCCTAAGTATTTCCAGAGCCAAGTCCATATTGACAAAATCGGTGCTTACCAAATGCATTCAGTTATTGATATAAATTGTAATGTGTTAGTAAAGTCTAAGCATAGTTAAACTTGCGTCTATAAGTCTCTCTCGCCTTAGTATTTTATTGTATATATCAAAACCACATATTTAATGCTATTAGTTATAAACCAAACTGGCGTTTTTACTGCTCCGTGAAGTGAGAACATGTATAAAATTGAAGTGCACGGAAATATACCCCCTGTATGCTTATATAAAAATTTTATTACTATATATTACAGATTTTCGCCTGAAATGATAAGCCAAGCTTGCGCAAAGTTTAAAATAAACAAGAAGCAGACTCGACGAGTATATGAAATATTAAGACTGAAAGAGACCAACACATCAGACAAGACTGCTTATTTGAACTACAGGCTTGATGTTAAGAACAGACTCAATGCACCTTTTCAGGTATTATTACAGAAACATATATATTTCAATAGGTAAATATTTATTTACTGAGAGGAAAAAACAACTCTTCTGTATGTGACCCTTGTGTTATACTAATATAATATAATATAAATATAAAATTACCTAACATATAAAATTTATTGAATTTATTGTAGGACAAAGCCCGAGTTTAAATCTATTTTAGATTTACTTTTAGAATTAATTCTCTAAATATTAAAAATTGTATAGACTTGCAATAGAAGTGTTAACTAAAAACTATACAAGTCTTTGGTTTTAATCTAAATGATTCTATAAAATAAATCTTATAAAACAAACACTCGGGGTTTTGTTAGGCCTAGTTCGGACAAATCATTTTTGCCCCATAGTTTATTATGCGCGTTCGGAAGAAATTTCACATTAGCACGTCGGATAATGTTTACAGAAAAAGAAGCTAGAAATGAAGAAGCTCCAAAAAGTTCTGAAGCCAGAAGAATATGTGGCGACGATCACCACGACGGGTGCCAACGAGACGCACGGCCGGCTCACCAGCCAGTACCATGCTCTCGAGCAGGAGTACCGCCGCGTCATTCACAGGATGGAGCATGATTAACCGTTCGAGTGCAGCGGGAGACCAGCGGAGTCTGGTTATATGCCAAAATTGCGGGAAGCGCAGCAAATCTCCTGTTGTTTTATGTAAGAATTGGCAGAGAAAGCGACTGGGCTCTGATTCGTTTCCTCAGTTTAGTGTGATTTTATGCTGGTTGCACTAGAGAAACATACGATTTCTGGGTTAATAAGTAAAACTGTCTAAAGTGGTTAGTTTTTTTTTAATTTGTCTTGATTTTACAGTTTTTAAAATAAATTTTATAGACCCTACTTTTTGTGTGCTTCTTTTTAATACATTTTTTGTGATCTAATTAACTATGTTTTTTTATGTATCTACCTAAACTAATCCGCATTTTTGGCATATGCTCACAAAATATGTATTGCACTCAAATGGTTAAACATTGTTATTAACATCGCTGCTATTTATAGGAGGTTGTTTTGAGACGATTGTGTTAGTACTGTAGCTGCATTAAGATCTTTTATAACAGTATTATTGTAATTTTACTTTCATATTTCAAACCATGACATTCATATGTTAGCTAGCTTTCATGATGGTTCACAATGATCTTTTGTTGAAATCGGCGAGTACTGTGTTTTTATTTTGTTGGTATCGGACAAATTCTAACAGAGAGCATGTCTACATTAGCTTCATAGGCGAGCATGGGGGAGGCAGCTGCCCCCTCTCCCAGTACACCTCCCTACTATCGTATTTTCTGCCTCAAGGCCTTATTCCACAGCTACAATTGAAAGGTTGCCACTGCTGCTACATTCAGCACATTTAGACGCGTTAGAACGTGGCTGTGATCAACTTTGATCGAAGACATTAAATGGCCTTTATACTCAGATTGCATAGAAAATTTAATAACGACTAGCTTGTGTCTGCGACTTCGTTCGCGTGGAGGTAGTACGTTTCTTATGTTAATAATTATTTCAAACTGAAATCTGTATAAATGCGGTTTCTTATATAAATTCAAACTAAATAGAACTCAATTAGTACTAATAATTTACAATACCGAACAATAGATGTCGTTAGTGCTTTTTTGTAGCTTATTAATTAAAAGTAGAGAAAAATTTTTGGGGATAAGCAGCCTTATAAGGTTTATGATATTAGCGTGCAAAACACACAGAATAATATTCTAATAACTAACTATTGTATGTTATTTTCCCGCGGAATCATATAGAAAATTCTGGCTGTTGATCAGAAGGGTTTTCTGTGTTCTGTTGTTTTTGATAAGGCTTTAAGAAAGGACCTATGGCGTCACGGTATGCTGTGAACGGCCACATGCTGCAGGCAGTGAAATCACTTTATCTTGACAAAAAAAGCCGATATGCGGGTGGATGGTGATTTGTCACCCTAGTTTAATGTCAAACCGGGCGACAGACAGGGGTGCGCACTGCTTTTCATACTCTATCTTGATAGCTGTATAAGGCTAAGATTTATAGACGATATTTCGACTTTGCTTAGGTTATAGTTTAAAAAAATAAATAAGTTTTGACATAAAATTGAATATATAATAGAAACTTGAGTATAGCCATAGTATTTACAGAGCCAAGTCCATGTTGATAAAATCGATGACTTAGCAAATCATTTGACATTAATTGAGTTGTGTAAATTGTAATGTTTCAGTGAAGTCTAAGCAAACTTAAAGTTGTGTCTATAAATCTTAGTCTTAGTGAACTGAGAGAAAATAATGTGGAATAAAAATGGGTGACTTGATGAACTGCCTGCCTTATGCTGGTGACGCAGTTCTCCTAGCGGGCAAACTCTAGTCACATGTATGAAAGAATTATAAACCTAAAGATCTTCGTCAGAAACTAAGGTACTGGTCTTTGAAAAAAAAATTAAGAATGGACTGTGTGATAAAAGTTCATAATGAAAGTTTAGAACAAGTGAATCACTGTTAAATCACCTATGATTTCATGGTTTTTCTATCTATAGATATTTGACAAAAACTGCATGAGTATAAAGTAAGATATATACCCTCTTTCCTGTAAATTGAAGCCAATAAACAATCTGTTCATACAAATAATAAGCTAGACGAGAATAATCTTGTTTTATGTGGGCCGTGGTAAGAAATGTGAAAATATATTAAAGTAAGATTGAAACAATACTGTTATAAGATATCGTAGTAAGACAACTGGTCATCAAAGGCGTGTATTGAATATTAAAAAGAAATTAATTTAAAATTAACTACCGATAAAAAAACACCAGGCTTTAGTTTATGGAAAATTGATAATTCTTATTGTATGACATCTCTTTTTATATTTACTGCACGGGTTCGTATGCATTATAATAGAAAAAAAAATACAGTTGACTTACATTAACTATAGATTTAAAAAAATATCACGGATCTGTCAAGAGCTTAAGTCGTACGTGTCAGTAAAAAATAGTCACCTTGGAATATGACTCTTTATCCCTTTTAAGGGTTATGATCTGTATTGTGAACTAAGATTCAGTAGTTCGTATAATTTTCAATAACAATCTTGAATTTTAAATTTTGTACTGGCATCGTTATTTCTGATTGAATAGTTAATAAATTTTTCTACTGCATTATAATTTTCTTGTGGAAATTTAAAGTTTTTAAGTGACGAGTGTGTGTTAATGTATCATTTTGATAAAGTTATAGTTTGTATGAAAGATTATTGTAGTGGAATAATTTGTGATTTAATTACTTGGTCTTTTAGTGCCTTAAAATAATTTTCAACGATATGAAATCTTATACTGCTTTCGTTTGACACATTTCTTGATTTGAAATATATATTGTGTTTTTCAGAGGTGCTGAAATGATTGATTTTTATTCAATCTAAAAAAAATCATCTATTGTTCTATGAAAAAATAAATTTAATGTGACATTTTTTACTGCAAAACGATTATTTAATTGAGAAAAATTCCCATGTTTAAGTGAATTGACAATGATTTTAATTTCTTTTAAAAACTAGTTCGTGAACATTGTTATTTCAAGATGATAGTGAACTATTAAATAAAAAAAGGTTTTAAGAAAACCTCTCTCAAAACGGTGGAAACTTATTTGTACTGCTAATATAATGATAACACTGAGTTTTATTACAAACCTAGGTTTTTGAATCTTTGGTGATATTAATAATTCGTCTGAACAATTTTAAACCAAGCAAAATAAATTATTTTTAAGGAAAATGCGTCTCTAGTTATTTTCTTACAATTTTATCGGAACAAACAATTCTTTTATTAAGTAGTGAATTACAACTCTTTGTTTTGTAATGGCATTTCTTCGAAGCAAAAGACTACTGTTTTTATAATTTTATTTATTATTTTTTTCTTTTAAATTTCATTTTGTAGTCTCGAATTATTCTCGAAACACATACCTTACTACCTATTTACAAATATCATAATCTTTTTGTTTTTATTCAACATTGAACACAAACACATTTTTTACAATAAATTAACGGGCAACACTTTAAAAATATTGTGTTTCAACATAATATTTGCTGTTAGCTTCGAGATTGTTCTGGTATAACACTGCCTAATTCAGTCCTAGGTTATCTTATAATTCTATGGTACACACGCGTTAAATTATTTATCAGGATTTATAGCAGCCTATATATCGTAGTAACACCAGATCTGTAATAAAATATATCGGAATAATTTAGCAGGAATATTCTTTGTAAATTGATTTTCTTTACGATTTACAAGTACTTGTAAGATGTTATTTGTATAAAGATTTATTTTATATAATATCCTCGCTTTTAGTTGAGCATAATAATCATAACACTATATTCCTTTTAGAATTAGCAGAGGTATATCAACAACCGAATCCATTGATGTTTAGTACCTTATTCATGAGAACGATATTCCGATATATTTTTAATGTCTATTCGTATTTATAAAAGTGTCAAATAAATTACAATCAAATGGCGTCGAATCATAGCGGAGGTCTTACACTATTAGAAAAAAAAAGTCGTATAGTTTATGAACATATATTTTTTAATTATTTATCACAAAAATAGCTCTTTTTATAACTAAAAATGTTGCCGCATGCTGATGCAAACAGTGGCGTTTTACAATTCTCTGTAATAGTTTTTTTTTTTTTAAATAAAAGACAAAGGTCATACAGTACATTTTTTATACCACATCCTTATGAAATAAATCTTTGATTTTGTTGATTTAACATTTTTAGTTATAAAAGGAGTTATTTTGTGAAAAATCTTAAAATGTTTTATTCACAAACTATCCTGTCTATAATTTTTTTTTCTTATAGTGTATGACCTCCGTTATAGTCCCAAGCCGTTCGAAAGTAACCTTACGCCTGTATAAAAATGAGGATCATAATTTCAAGGCAGAATAATAACAGCAAAACTTTCTCCAATATAATAACAATAAAGTTTAAATAACAGTGATCAATACAGGAATGCAATTTTCCAAAATATTCATTTAAAACATTTGATTGTATTAAATTAAAACATATTAACTAAATTTTATTTTTAACATTACACAATGTTTAAAATTTCTTGCACAGAGTGAATTATGCACTAAGAGACTGTAATCACGTTTTAAGTTGCGAAGTAAATAACTAAATTTGTAAACGACTTAATAGCTTTCAACTAAATATTGGTTTAGCGAATACGTGGACATGTAAAATAGAATTAATCCCATTTTTTAACGAAGTAACCTACGCCCCGCACCCCGCATAATCTCCGGAAGGCGTGGCTTTACTAAATTGTATTGTAGCAAGTGTGAACTTCATTACAATTTAGTGAAGTACGTAAGTTGGGTGATATAGTGTACTTATAATCTCACTAAAACGCGTGTAAACGTTAGACTACTTAAATTTTAATTATTTACTTAAATACGTGTTTACAGATTTATAGACGCAACTTTAAGTTTGCTTAGACTTTATTAAAACATTACAATTTATTACTCAATGAATTTCAAAAGATTTGGTAAGTCACCGATTTTATCAACATGGACTTGGCTCTGCGAATACTATTGCTATATTCAAGTTCCTATTATGTATTCAGTTTTTTGTCACATGAAAATTAGTTTTGAGAACTTTGCTAAGCAAAGTTAAAATGGCGTCTATAACTCTCAGCCTTTGATAATGCCTACATAATTATATATAAAGTTACTATTTAAAAGTTCTAATTAAAAAATATCACTACACAATACTGAAAGGAAAATGCATAATATTTAAAATCTATATACAATAAATCGTAACATATAGAGCCAAACCAGAAATATATGACGAACTAGCTGTGCCTCTGACTTCGCACGAGTGGTAGTAGTATTTTTCTTATGGTAATAATTATTTCCAGCTTTCTTTGATATATTTTCCATGTGCAGGCAGCAATTAATTACAATTTTATTAAAATTATATGTATTTCAGCCTAATCACCTGAACAATTATTTTATATAATAAGAGATAAACGTATTTTTTAAATTGATATAACTTTTTTAATTTATGAATCGATTGAAATTATATTAAACTAAATATTGAAAGCAGATTTCCAGGATACACTAATGAAAAGCGCATCCAATTCAGTTAAGCTGTTTCCGAGTTTAGCGGACACAATCTCGTATAGATACGTGTATATTAACGATTTCGAAACATTACTAACCAACATCGCGCACAAGCGAAATATTTATGTAAGGCGATATATATAAAAGCTCTGAAATGATTTCATCTATGTATTATTTAGTTATTTAATTATGGGCTATCAACAGTATCATTGCATATACCATTTACAATAAAATCGCGTGCACCAGCTAAATGTCGATAATGGATACTAATGAAACATCCAGTTACAGCCATTATAATTCATTTTCCACGTATATCTGGATAATTACAGCTTTGAATATTGTAATAAAAAGTAATTTAATTAAATGACACAATATCATAGTCAAGAACTAGGTAAATTGGATTACTCAGTTCTCGTATGCTGCCTGCTCCGCGTGCGATTTCGTTCGTCGGCCTCCCGATATCGCAAGCTAACACGGAGTTATATGGTTTATCTATAAATATATCTATTAAGACGTTTTTTATATTTTTCTTAACAAACCAGAAATACAGTGGAACCTCCATTGTAACTTCACTCGATTTAACGACAAAATCCTTAAAGCGTCGATATTAGTGATGCCACGAATAGTGAATTTGCCGAATACCGAATATTCAGCAACGCCCTGCCCGGTTACTTTGTGTAGACCTTTCCCGGTCAACAAAACGCGTAAATTCGAAAAAAAAAAATTCAGCAACGCTGTCGGCCGAAGCGCCGAATATTCCTGGAAGTAGCGTGTTTAGTAATAATAATAATCTATATTTCAACACAAAAATTATGCATATACACAGGGTGATAAGTCTCACCAATTAAGTAAATCTTGTCTCTGGTGGGACTCGCACTTCCGTTCGGGTTATTCAAGGGTGTTTTGTGTTTTATATGGATATTCACGGTATAAGTTTATTAGTATGTGTGTGAACGAGAGAGAGAGTGTGTGTGAGAGAGGTTGATTTCTGAGGCTGGTAACATTTACGACGAAAAGCGTAACCGCTTGCTATCAAAAAATGCTGAAAGGCTAGTTTTTATCCATCACAACTTACCACTGATCAATTTTAATTACTAAAGTGTTGTAATTTGGAAATAAATACATAAGCCATGAAACGGCTACCGTCGTTGCACCGGTAATTGAGGGGCAGCGAATGGGGGAGAAAAATGGACATCCAACAACAATTATGACCCTTCCCCTAAAGGTCCTCCAAAGAAACCTGAACCACTGCCGTGATGCGCAGAACCTGCTACTGCAATCTGTCGTGGAGTGGTCGGTTGCCTTAGCCGTGGTGGCGGAGCCCTACGGTGTTCCAGCTGAACACCCTCGCTGGCTTGCCGATTCCGGGGGCTCCGTCGCCATTTATTGGAATGAAAGCCCTCCCTGTTCTCTATTAGAAGCAGGACAGGGCTATGTTGCCGTGGAATGGGGCCCTCTGGCCATAGTGGGCTGCTACATCTCCCCCAATGCGTCCCTCGCCGACTACGAGGGATACCTCGACGAGGTAGCTGCATGCATTCGCAGATGCTTACCCCGTCGTGTGGTTGTTCTTGGCGATTTTAACGCCCGTTCGAGGGTCTGGGGCGATCGCCTGGACAACCAGAGAGGGGAGGCGCTCTTGGAGTGGTCTGCCGGCCTGGACCTTCGGCTCCTCAACCGAGGTTCAGTCAGCACATGCGTGCGGTGGCAGGGGGAGTCGATCGTGGATCTCACGTGGGCAACTCCCTTGGCCATCAACATGGTGTCGGGGTGGCGAGTGGCAGAAGAGGTGGTCACCTTGTCTGACCACCGCCACATAATCTTCAACATAGGCCACCCCGAAATCTCCAGGAACCAAGAAAGCAGCTCCCCGCGACGTTGGTCTCTAAAGAAAGTCGATAAGGATTTTCTTGTCGCAGCTGCCAACGTCGCGGCCTGGCCTGAAAGGGGAGAAGTGTCCGATCCAGAAGCAGAAGCCACCTGGTTCCGGGATGAAATGACGTCTATTTGTGACGCTTCCATGCCCCGGACCAGGTGCTCTAAGCAACGGGCCGTCTACTGGTGGTCGGAGAACATAGCTTCGCTTCGTGCAGAGTGCCTCCGTACCCGACGCCAGTTTCAACGTGCCCGACGCAGAAGGCGAGCAACGGCCGACGAAATAACCACAGCCTACGTTATATATCAGGCGGCTCAGTGGGCGCTCCGAAATGTAATCTCGGACGCCAAGGCTCGGTCTTGGAAAGAATTACTTGAGGGACTAAGCAGGGACCCATGGGGACGTCCTTATAGGATCGTCATGGGAAAACTTCGCCCATGGGTACCCCCTCTGACGCAGACTATGGACCCGCAGTTAGTTGTAGAGACGGTCAATTGTCTCTTTCCGCGGGTCCATGGCGAACCCTCGAGCCCCCCGGCCACTCCTACCTTATCATCTGACTGGTACGACGAGTACAGAGTGACCGAGGGTGAACTGGACCGAGCAGTCAGCCGCTTGAAGGCCAAGAACACAGCACCAGGTCCAGATGGTATACCGGGCCTGGCCTTGGCCTTGGCTGTGACCGCTCTGGGTGATAGGCTGAGGAAGCTCTTTGATAGCTGCCTCCGTACCGGAACCTTCCCCAGGGCCTGGAAGTCGGCCGAGTTGGTCCTAATTAAGAAGGATGGCAGGGCCGCGGAGTCTCCCTCTGCGTACCGACCCATATGTCTGCTGGACGAAAGCGGCAAACTTTTTGAGCGTGTTATTGCCGCCCGTCTCAGCCGGCATCTGTCGCGCATTGGCCCCGATCTACATGACATACAGTTCGGGTTTCGACAGGGCCGTTCAACGGTTGACGCAATTTTAGGCGTTCGGTCCCTGTCGCAACAAGCCATCTGTCAGGGCAGGGTGGTGCTGGGCGTAAGCTTGGACATTTCCAATGCTTTTAATACCCTGCCCTGGGCTGCAATCAGGGGGGCACTTGAACATCATAACGTGCCTCCCTACCTGCGCAACATTGTCGGGGCGTACCTGCGCGACAGGTACATCTCGTACATGGGTCGGAACAATATTCGTTATAGGAGGGAGGTGTACTGCGGGGTTCCACAGGGGTCAGTTCTAGGCCCCCTTTTATGGAATCTCGCGTACGACGCGGTCCTGCGTGCTGAACTTCCCGACGGTGTCAGCGTCGTCTGTTATGCAGACGATACGCTAGTACTTGCCGTCGGGGAATCCTTCGCAGGGACCACCGAGCTTGCCGAGCGTGGGGTAGCACTGGTTGTTTCTAAGATCCACGAATTGGGCCTTCGGGTAGCGCCTCATAAATGTGAGGCGCTATGGTTTCATAAACTGCCGCGAACAAGAGAACCACCTGATTCGTTGATCTGCGTGGGTGACGTGCAGGTAAGGGTGGGCCGGTTCATTAGGTACCTTGGGCTCACCCTAGATGGCCGCTGGGGCTTCGAGGAACACATCGAGCGCCTTGTCCCCCGAGTTCAGAGAATAGTAGGTGTCCTACATCGTCTCCTGCCTAACCTCGGGGGACCCTCTGAGGGAGTCCGTCGCCTCTATGCCGGAGTCGTGCGATCCGTGACCCTTTATGGGGCGCCAGTCTGGGGGCACAGGCTGCGCATCCGCCGCTGCAGACAGAAGATACACAGCCTGCAGCGGTTAATGGCCATACGGATCGCACGCGGCTACAGAACAATCTCATATGAGGCGGCAACGATTCTGGCACGCTTTCTGCCCTTCAGTATCCAGGCGGAAGTGGACTCGGCAGTATTCAACCGAATCCGCGAATTCCGTCTGAGAGGCGAAAGCGTGCCTCCCCTGGCGCTCGAAAAGCTGAAGGCAGAAGAACGCCGATCAGCCCTAAGAATTTGGCGCATGCAGCTGGATGAGGTGCGGTGCATGCGCCAGCGCGTGGTCGGTGCCATTCTGCCGAACCTCGAAGCCTGGTTTAATAGTAGGTATCACGTCACCTACCACCTGACACAGGTACTTACGGGACACGGATGTTTCCCTGAATACCTGTGCAGGTTTGGACGAGAAGTAACGACCCAGTGCTACCACTGCTGTTCGGACCTGGATTCCGCCCAACATACGCTCGCACACTGCCCGGCGTGGGGCAGCGAGCGGCGGGACCTGGTCCAAAGGATCGGACACGACCTCTCCCTGCCAGCAGTGGTGTCGGCCATGCTGGCAGGATATGACAACTGGAGGGCCGTGGTCTCCTTCTGTGAAGACGTCATGTCCCAGAAGGAGGCTGCAGAGCGAGAGCGGCAGAAGGCCGCTCGAAGAAGACACCGGGGTGCCGGCAACCGCCCCGGCACATCAGTACCAGCCGATCGGTCGATCCACGACCGGTTGGCTGATGCCTTTGGGGTCGCGGCCGCTCAGGGTGGGGGCCCTGAACGACTGGTTAGCGACCCTCGAGAAGTAGGCAGAGCATTGTGACGTGCTCTCCCTAAATACAATGAGCAGTGTCGGGGAAGATATCTTCCTCCGAGTTTGTGCCCAGCGGGCGCGGCGCGACGGGGCTGCGGCGAATTGATTACAGGTCCCGCGGACCCCGTCAATGCGCAGAAGAAGTCACCTTGGGGTTTTTAGTTGGTACAAGTCCGACACACCTCGGTTTCGTGCAACCCCCCGTGCGACCGAGACGGTCCCATGAGGATTTTCCCCAAGTAAAAAAAAAAAAGCTTGTTTCCCATACAATAATACACTCTACATAGCATTACACCCACTCTCAATACCGACAGAAATTTAATAATATAAAGTACTTTCTTTATCTCCAAGATGCCTCAATATCGCAAGATATGAATAAAATAATTTAAAAAAATACAATAAAATTACTGGTGCAGAAAAAGACGTCAGACAAAAAAAACAGACTATAGCAATCAAATAAGAATTGTTTTTTATGTAATTACTAACACTAGACTCAAATAAACTTTTCTTTTTCTAATACACATTTTTCTTCTCTCCATTTAACGACAACTCTCTATAACGTCAAAATATGCACAGTCTTTTGAGGGTCGTTATATAGTTTGCACTGTATTTATGACAAAATTTCCATTTTTAACCGAAAGTATCCGCTTATTCAGAATTACATAAGTTACAAATATTAACTCATTTCTGATATCTAATAGTTTCGGGTACGGATAGTATTATGTTTATTTCCCAAACGCCCCAGTACAGACCGTCATCAATAATTCCATACAACAGATAAATATCTCATTATTTATCACTTTTAAAGAAAATAATCCGAGAAGTATAACGTTTAAAATTCCATTAATCCGAATATTTAATCATTTCATTACTATATATTTAATACTAAATAACAAGCAGCTTTAAACGCTTCTATAAGGCTTCTAGTCAAGTTACTTACTTCAATATTGCCTTTTTTAAAAACATAAATATTACATTTGTATAGAATTTCTGAATTGTTTGTATTTGTTTTAAGAATGGACGGTGACAGTGCTAAAAATATGTTTCAAATAAAAAATAAACACGTGATATAAAATGTTAAAAACTGACGACAGCTGTTATTAAAATATATGAACTCTCTAACTTAATGTGACCGCGACATGATGTCCGCTACGTAATACATTTCTCCGAACCATTCGCTATGCTCGTCCAAATATCTGTAAGAATATCTGAATAATTTAGCGTCTAAGTTTTAAAAATTAAGAAAAAGGAATGATTTCTTTTCATAAAACTTTTTTAATTGGAGTAAAGAAATACAATACAAAAATTTATTAGCTTTTTTTAAAGAAATCATGAAAATATAGCCTGTTCTGTAAAGAGAACACTGGTAATTAAGAATATAACTTCTAATAAGAATATAAAGACTCAAAATTACTTTTTTTTTGCAATGTCCTACTATAAATAGGATGCTGGGGTATAATGGTTAAGTAAAAATTACAACACTAATAATGTTTCATTTGGTTCATGTTTACGAAAACCCTTATGTACAAATTAGGCAAGTTATCAGCTTATTGAAACCTCTTTGATTTGGTATTAACATGAAGTAGGTACATAATATCAGGCCGCTGGAACTAGAGTGGCCTAGCGATGTCATCCAAATGATAGAAACTTGAATTAGCTATTCTAGTTTAGTAATAATGTATAAGAGTCGGAATGCTATAACAAGATAAATCTATTATATTCATAGAAAAGATTATATAGAAGATATATTCAATATTCGAGTAAAATGGAGAAAAATACTTACTGAACGAACATATCAATGTGTTTCAAGATGAGCTTCAATTTGTAATCCGGCATTTGGGACGCATTCAAAAAGTCCGGTAATTTAACTGTAACGAATCATAAATAATGATATTATATTTAAAAAGATAACAAAAACAAATTATATAATTATAGTAAGCAAAAACTACCGAACAGTCTAGCCAGATGAATAGCGCCGTACACTCGACAGGGTAGGTTTTCAGTTCCATCGCGAGGTATTATCTGCCATTTCGCGACCTTAAACATCATCATATACTTATTGCATTATATACACATACATGAAAATATTAAATAAAACATGGACAGTTTGAAAATCACTTAACATATGATATTGGGTTTTTCTGTTGGCTGAAAAAGAACTAATAAGAAAGGATATTTATAAGCTATCGCGGGAACTCAGTTTGGGCCTGCCATTCAACAATATCTATAAGAAAAAACCTCTATCGGCTTATGGGCTGATCACAAAGATCCTTGCGGACCTTCTTCTTCAAAGGCTGTCACTTGTTGTAGATCAAGGATCGGTTACAGAAGGCAGTAACACTCGATCCGTTACGCACTACAAACAGTTCCTTAATCTGGGCTAGTGATGAAAATGCCCGGGAATTTTCCCAAAGTGCCCAGCACTTCCGCGAACATTTCGTAAATTCCCGGGAATATTCCCAAGCAAGTTTTGGGCACTTTGGGAAAATTCCCGGGCATTTTCATCACTTATCTGGGCCCCCGTTCACCCGTGGCTTGGGCTTCGAGGCTCACTTCCATAGATTCATATGTTTTTAAATTTATGTATATTGTAGCAGTGTGATGGAGTTGTGGTGAGCTGCTTACTTCTTCCTCATTATATTTTATAATACTATTCGAACATTTATATAAAATTTCTCCTTTATTTATACACTAATTTTATACAACATTTCTTCACGAAATCCCCACAAAAATCCCTTCTAATTTTTTAATCAAATCGATTTTCTTCTTTTACTATCCTCTGTCAAAAAACATTATTTTTTACTTCACTTTTATTACGTATTCACGCTACATATATGTAACTTAACTTCACGTCCTTCTTACACGCAATTAGTACAATATCTTTAAATGTTTATTTTAAATTGAAATAAACTGTATGAAACGACAATAATATCTGTCTCGTGAATTATTTACCTTATCAAGTAATAGAGACAGCGGCGTCCGCGTCGGGGTGGGGGCGGCAGGGGCCGAGTTCACGGGACGACACCAGCCGTCGCTCATCGAGGAGCCGCTGCTGCCCACGCTGTAACCGGACTCTCATCATCACTTTAGACTAGACATACACTTCTTAGGACAAGGGTAGCCATGGAAGTTATTGCTACTTTTTAAGGATAGCGTATAATTATTATTTTTTACATTTATTTTACAAGTGAGAAATCGGTATCTGCTGTTTTTATCCGATAATAATCTGAAAATATTTTGCATTACATTATTACTGTAAAACTGAACGTAAATATTTTTTACCTGGATGATAGTGTTTCGAAAGTTCGTGGTTCCCCTGACGTAGAAGGAGCTGGTTCTTCATTTTCTGATTGCGATACCGCAGATTTATGGGATCGCAGTCTAAAAGGAAATGATAAGGCATTGCAATTTAACCACGCTCGACTACTCGATTGACCGTAGATCTCGTAAACTTGTTAGCGATGGACCCTTTGACTGACATTAAAATTCAGAACATTGAGTATCGACGTAGAATCGCCTGCCTCGCAGTCTTTTACCGGTTGCACAATGGAGTGTTCTCAGCAACTACATCCTATGAATCCGCTAGCCCCATTTTATTATAGACCCACTAGACACCGTGTCGGATACCATCCGTATGTGGTGGATGTTCCTTATATCTGCACGAAAAGATTCGCTTCTATATTCATCACGCGAACAGCTAAGGAGTGGAATATGTTTCCAGCAGCCATATTTCCGCGATCTTATGACCTGGGAGTCTTTAAGAGAAGAGTGAATAGGCATTTGTTGGGCGGAGGCGGTTCATCGCCAAACTCAAAAAAACATCGTTTATTTAAAAAAATGCAAATGTATAATAGACATCACAAGTGTACCTGAGTCTTACAGACTAACGGTCAAAATTAATATCCAATCTCAGGATTCAACAGGAACAGGAACAGATCAGTCTGTTAACAGTTTTTTTATAAAAAGCGTCCCAATAATAATCTAGATATCAACACAGTTATCTATAGCACCAGAGAAGGATAACTCTGAAATTTCGTTTATTTTGTCTATGTTTGATCGCCTAGTTTTAGACAATAACTATATCGAAATATACCAAGATTATTTTTATTTTGTGAATACAGCTTTCCATTGTAGTTGATGTTGCTTGTCATAGTGACTACAGTGCACCTGATGGTAAGTACAGTGTAGTCCAAAAACGAATGATGAATGAAAATCTATTGATAGTCTCCATCTAAGTCCGTCCGTGAAGTTGATCTAGTTACAATCCATAAAACATGTAGTGTTATAACAAAATGAATGATAAAAATTTATATTGGTAGAAGAGCGAATGTCAGATTGATCGGTTTTTATATTATATTTAAAAAAAAATTGTACCTCACAAAATTTTCACTTGGGCTCTGGTAGCCTCAATTATATAGTTCGATTTGAAATCAAACTCCAACATGATAAACACAGAAATGGCATTAATATCAAATTATGAGCACCTGCGAGCCACGTTAACATTTTCAGTAGTAGTGGTTTCTTCTCGTGATTTCCCAGGATCTTCTGTGTGATTAGTGTTATCTTCAACTGGCGAGACGCTTTTAGAAATGTCATTTTCATCGATTTCCATTTCAGTTTTAATCTCCTCCAATTCCTGTTCTTGTTCGGGCTCATCTGGGTCTGTCAGTGATTCTAAGGAAGAATTAAAAGAATAATCACAATTATATTAATTATAATATGTTTCCCGCTGAACAAAAACTTTCCTAATGCTTTCAAAAATTACCAGGTGGATGTGGCTTACATCCAATGGCATCCTTATAATGATGAGGGGCAGTTCTTGGAGCTTAAATCATCATCTTATTTCAACCGAATGTTAGTCTTATAAATGTCAAAAATTTATAAACAATTTAACGGGTCTTATGCGCGAATTAAATTACTTTTAACCGTCTTCGTTGGCGAAAACTACACAGCGCGTCAGTGTACTCGTGTCCATGACTTGAGTAAACAGCACGAAATATAATAAAAAATAAGTTAATTCAAGCATAAGACCCGTTAAAGAATGTACAATGAGTACAAAACACGAAAGTTTAAAATATGTTACTGTTAAAAATTTTAATTCAATGAAGAAAAAGTGACATAAAAATAAGATAAGAGAGTCGGTCTTCATGTAAATTTTCTATGCTTCAGGTAGTCTTATGCTTGTTTACCAACCCGTGGTTTACACTTAGAGAACTCTACTGTCTCATATATAATATAATATGTTATATCTGTCAACTTAAGCCGGGTCTAGACTTATGTAACGTAATGTATCAGAATCTCAAGGTGAATGAGGACGATAGTATGTGCGTTACAAACTACATACGTACTGCCGTCCAAATATTACAGGAGTCTGGATTCAGCTTTACATCAATATATAACAGGAGAGTCTGATAAAAGAGTTACTGCGGAATTCCATATTACAAAAAAAAAAAATGTGATTCGTTTTCCACAAAGAAACCGTACCTAAATGCATATACCTTTTATATTTTACCTTCAATCTTGTCTTCGTCAACAGGGTCCGGCGGCAAGTGAGAATATTCTGGTATTTTGGGACTTTTAAGATCTTCCTCTGCTGATGCAGTGTTGGCTTCATCAAGGGATTGACTTTCTTCGTCTTCTAATTCAGAGGCTCTTTCTTCTTCTTCTTGTCTGTAACAAATGATATAAAATGATAAAACTTTTATAACCTATTATGATCTACAAAAACACATGGAAAATTGGAAGCAAAATCATTTCCTTTTTTAAAAGTTACTCTAGATTTAAGGACATTCATCACTTTGTTTGCGAATTTGCAACCTGTAAAAACTTTATAGTATTTTTAAATAGTTTTATAAAACAGTTAATCTAATAAGGGTCGTACGTAACAAAATTAATTAGTTAAAAGATTAATATATCTATAAAATATGGAGACTCATTGTTACTCACTCAGATTCATCGACGAATTTCCCGCAAAATTCATGATACTGATCTAATTCTTGTTTATATAGCAGATGGCCGCGCAGAATAAAGTCGAAATATACGCGAAGTCCGTCGGCAACTTCACGGACAAGATTCAACCTGAAATATAGTCGCTTTCAAAGATATAAAGGCTTCTGAAACCAGACTCGCCAAAATGAAAATTTTATATATTATAGTTTACTGCAGATAATTCTCTTATTTATCTTATAACCTTGATTCGTGCAGGATTAATTTCCTGCTAATAAAATACATTTTGTCGTCTATCTTATACTGAAGTACAATTTTTGTACATTTTTTAGATCAGAATGGCCTATTTAATATGTCAAGAGCATACGAAGAAGAATTTAAGTATAGGTCTCAATATTTTTTTTAAAAGTAGGTTTTAATACCGGCGCGAGACATCTAGTAAATCGGGCTTGACTGGCGGTTCATGCCTTCCCCGGGCCGGGTGCCACGCACCAGCTCGCGCGAACCATTTCACGAACGACTCCAGGATCAGCGCTGCGCACGGCGACGCCGGCAACCGCGACAGTCGTCCACGCTTTACCACCAAATGGTAATCGAACGTTAGACGATCTCTGTACAATATACATGACTAACATTAATTTGTTTAGAGGTTAAGAGTGTGAATTTTTACTGTAAGTATTTTAACGGGGCTTATGTGCGAATTAACTTACTTTTTATTATGACTCGATTTTTCGACTTGATTCCACAGGCCATGGTCACTAGCAGACTGAAAAGCCTTGGAGTATTGGTCGAAGGCGAGAGTTACTTCCTCTACCCGCATTTGTTCTTGATAACTCGAATAGTCATGACACCATAATACTCATATCAGCAATTTAACAAAGCAACAAAAAAAAAACGATGTCCTAGTTTTCTAATCAGTGCTTTCCACGAAGCTGATAGCTTAATGTCAACTAACATTATGGATAGTCTAGATGTAGCTTTAACCACGCAGGAGACAATCAATTAATTGGATGAATATAGATACATCCGAAAACTGAGACATGGTTTTATGTCGCTTTGTAAAAATGCTGATAATGTTAGTGCTGTGTGTTGTGACTATTCAGATTGTCAAGAACAAATGAGAGTAGAAGAAGTAACTTGCCGCCGCAGACGAAAACTCCGCGGCGTTTCAGTCTGTTTGTGTCCATAGACTATGTAACCAAGTCGAAAAGTCGGGTCATAGTAAAAAGTATACTAATTCGCGCATAAGATCCTTTGAAGTATTTGTAATGAGTGCAAACGTGAAAGTTGAAAATGTATTTATTCTACAAGGTTCAGAGTTGAGACAAATTTAAGTGGAAGAAACACTGCAGAATTTCTCTTGTATATTTGTCTAGATATTACAGTGACGTAGAAACATTTCTTCTAGAAAGGACGTGGCGGAATTTTGCCGTTTCTTTCCCTTAAGTTTGTACCTCTAGTCTAAAACCGTGTTAATCAACAAAAACAGCACCGCTCAGTATTATTCAACTTAACAACTATTGTTAATATGAAAATGGACAGTACATAGAGCACTATACAGTAATAGAAATGTAAGCCATTACATGTTTCTTTATTTGTTTATGCAAAAGGATGGTAAACAGGCTCCCACTCCTCCTGTCAGTAAGCAGTTTGTTATTGATGCTAAAAGTTGTACTTAATTAATTAAAAATTAATTTTGTTGAGGTATCTGACATTGGACTTGAATTACCTTACAAATGACATCCTACCTGAGTGCAGACGGTAGAGTAATATGTGCTCTGCCGACGTGGACGTTATTGTTAGGCGGCGAGGCTTGTGAACTCGCATGTGATCCCGTCGAAGAGTCCGTGTCAGCTGCTTCAACTTCTGCATCTTTATTGTGATATTCAATATGCAATAAATATACAAAAATACAATAATAATGTTAAATAAATGTATATTGTACCTACTGTTTAAAACCTTATTTCATTATTATATAAAACCTCTTTAATGTCATCTTTTCTCTTTATAGTATATTTGTAAATTTTAAATTTAGAAGTTTATTGTTTTTGTTTTAGTTTGTCAAATAAATAAAATATGTAAAATAGTAAAAACACGTTAAATTATTTAATCATCGCCTTCATCAATCCTTTGACATTCATTGGGTAATATAAATTTTAATGTTATAGTAAAGTTTAAGTAAACTTACAAGCTGCGTCTATAAAGCTCAGCCTAAGTACTTAGAAACTATATAAGACCTGTATGACTTGATAGCTTAGTTGGTATTCATTGCCTTTCTGAATTCAAGTCCTAGTAAGCTAAAACTTTTCTATGATAAATAGATTAGTTCATCACCACTATGCTAATAGTAATTAAACTTCTAATATTTTTATTAAAGAAATTGATAAAAATATATATTCAAGGGGATGATTTCATACAAACCATCTGGGTGCGTACTGGTCGACGATCCATCATCACTAAATCCATGTCGCGGGCGCTTAGCTGGTCCCGCCCCAGTGTTATTGCTAGGAACTTTTTTACGTTCACGACGATATAAATATGCACCTCTGAACAAGAAATATATTTTATGTATGAACACCTAATTTCAAAAGTAAGTAAACTTTTATCAATATAATTAAATCAATTTCTAGACAAAGTAATCGATTTTTTTAAATAAAATCAATATTATGGGAATTTGAAAACCATAAATAAAAAGTGAAATGTAATATTGATATGATAAATATATATTTTTTGTTAGCAAAATTATTTATTATTCATATATGATATTATTTATATAATTTCATTGTACAAGAACTGTTTCATATTATTTTTATCACATAATAAAAAATATTAAAAAATATCAATACAGTTGAAGTTGAGATTTTTCAGCCAGATCCCTTTGTAGTTGTCTATTTTCCTCTGTATCCTTCAGAACAAAATCTTCACTAACACAACGGTCCCATGATGAATTCCACCCTTGGAAGTGTATCAGGTACTCCACAGTACGTCGACCACGCTTATCTTTGCTTTCTATTACTTCCAACACCTGAAGGACAATATAAAGGCAAGGGCAATATGGTACAGTATGTTAAAAAAAAAAACAATATTAGACCTAACAAGTTTTGCAACAAAAGCAGCCACTGAAATGCACTGTTTAATATGTTGATTACCCAACACAATTTGTTTGTTTCTGAGGTGCCCTAAGAAAGAAACCCAACTCTCATGTGCATTAAAACTAAATTTACAAAACCAGTTAAATTTTAAAATAGATATAAATTGTTAGTTGGTAGATTTCATGTTAACATAAACAAGTGATATGTTGGAATATCAACAATGTAACTTAAGTATTATGATTATATTATGTTAATATTATTTGATTTATAGCAAAAAATAAAGTATAAATTATTTACTTTTATCACAAAGTATAAAACATAAAGTTGTCTTTGATTTATTGCAAAAATAAAATAAATCACCAAGCCCTAGGAAGTGAGAACAAATATAAAAAATGAAGACATTGTTCTGATTATCCAAAATTACTTCAAATGGGCTTAGATACATATTCATTATAGCATAATGTATATGTTATCCTATATAAGCTAATAAAAGGTATTGTGAATATTTTTAGCATTTTTAATGTTGTTAATCATATATTTACATATAAGTGCTTATTCTATTAAACCCCTTTTAAAAATTCTATTAACATCAATATAATGAGTTTCACCCCTATTTGGGAGACAGGCTCCCACTGAAGCATACCCTTACAGATTTTTTAAACACTTTGCTAACTTATACTCATAATGTAACAGATGTACTCAATATAAATACTTTAACTATCTTATGTATGAAGAGACCTAGTTGTTCAAAGATACTGTTGTGCTCTACACTTTTTTTTTGACCCAGTGGAAATCCTTATGGACTGTCCAGGGCAGCAGTGAGGGCTGTTGCCCCGGTGTGTCAGACTCTTATGGACTAAATTAAAAGGGGTGTTCCTCCTCCCGTGTGTCAAGTGCTGAGAGAAAGGCAGGGCCAACTACCTCACGCAACTTAGTAACATGAGGCTGTTATGTTCTACCCCCCTTGCCTACCCTAAATGTCATGTCAAAATCAAAAATAAGTTTCTTCTTACATAAGACCTGTTAAAGTATTTATAACGTTACAAATAAAGTCACCCTTAATTTTATACTTAATTCTCTGCTTGAACTCATATTTTACTAAGTTAGTTAAGTTGATTAAATTAAGTTAGTTGTCTTTCATAGAATATTAAAAATATTTTTCATATATAATTAAAATAAAAATATACAATAACTATGTAAATTGTACAAAATACTAAAAATATGTATTTCAGAACATAATGAGTGTGGTTTTGCAATAGAATATTAAATCTCTTGCTACCAAAACAAATTATAATTTTTTGCCTTCGTTATAATTGTTTGTGATAATAGTAACTTTTGTTTTTTTTTTTAATATCCTGAGTCATTATATTGGATAACTAAAGTTTATATGGTTTCATAGTTGAGGAGTCTAATTTCAAAACCCATTATAAAATATTCTTTACAAATCTCATAAATTTATAAAAACTTATAATGAATCTTTGACTTAACAATCACGTTCTTATAAGGTATTAAAATTATCATTCTAGACTGAAAGAGCAAGAAAGATAAAAATCATATATAATATTTGCTTTGATAAAAACATTTCAAATTACTATTAGGACTATTAAGTAATTTTGTACGAAAATTTAGCGGGTTTTTAAATTAGACGCCTTAGTTGTTACCGCCCAGAATAAATAAAGGAAAGTTATTTTAAAAGGTTATTAAAATTGTATTGAGTAATAATTTTGTCAACATTTTTTTGTTAACTAGCCTTACCTTAGAATCATAGAGAACTTTGGCCTTTGTGGGATCAGGCTCATAACATAGAACGCGCTCACCTTCATTAAATTTATAGCGTACGCCTCTTGTGGACACCATTTTGAGTTATTCTATTGTGTAGACTTATATTAGAGGATTCGTTACAACAAAATGCGTAACGTCGTTTTTAATAATTTCAGTAATATAATAAGAATACTATTTCTGAGATAACCTTACAACAGTTTATTGATATTAATGTTCATCTTAATGCTGATGACTCAAGTTTACCACAATTATAAATAACAGATAAATTTTTATATACACCACTAAACACCCAATACAATAATTTTTGTTAAAATAATAATACATTCAATCGTTTACCATCAAGTACTTCAGTACTTGTTTTGTTTGGCAATTGGTTTGACCTGTCAAATGTTTGAGTCATTTCAATGAATTAACGATTATAACATCTATATTTTAAGGGCTAAATTTCAATGCTGACAATTATAGAGTGATATGAATTCTCATCTGTATGACATTATCTTTAGCTTCAAAAAGTTTTAAATCCATCTCATGTGAATGAGCAAGACATCCTTAATGCTTTTAATGTTTTCTTCATTTACGGCCGGCGCAGCTTGCATAAATGCCGGTTTCAAAATGAAATAAACAAAGAACTACAAATAAACAAACAATGGAACAATTTTTAATAAATTCTTCAATACACAAATCGAGCCCGTTACTACTTTATACCACTGTAAAGTAGACATAGTAGTAATATATGTCTTTATTTGCATTTACTACGATATATATTAAACTGTTTATTATTTACGTTGTTTTTCCAGAATTATCTGGAAGAAGTTATTGTTTGTTATAAGTGTGCCTACTTTTATTTATTATTATTATTATATATATATATATATATATATACAATATAGTTACATTTTAAAATATAAAAATATGTAGACCTACAGGGGCGAGGCCTCAGGCCCAAGCCACCAGTAGTTAGGAGCTTAAAGTGAGGAACCTCCTAACAATGCGTGACGTATCGAGTAGAACTGCCTTCAGTATCCGGCCCTTGATCCAACAACCAAGCGAGAGCCTCTTAAGGTGGTAATCAAGGCTCTTTGCGATCAGCCCATTAGTCGATACGACTATCGGGACAATAATCGTAGAATCTACATCCAACATGCTGGTAATCTCGTGTGCGAGGTCTAAATATTTTGATAGTTTTTCTTTCTCAGCTTTTACGAGATTTTCATCATGTGGTATGGTGATATCAACGAGTATTGCCCGGCGCGCCGACCGATCTACTATCACAATGTCAGGTCTATTAGCAAAAATAGTCCTATCAGTGATAACAGATCGATCCCAGTACAGCATTGCACGACCATTGCCAAGAACTGAGAGTGCCTACTTATTATTGTAATATAAAATTAATGTGATCAACAAACAGTAGTGTGTTAATATCAAGGATTTCTTAAGTACTTGATCAGTTAAAATCAAGGTATATCGGCTGTGATAAAATAGGTAATTAATAAACTTGAAATTCAATAGAAAAATAATTTAATTGCCTTATATTATTTAAAATATTCTATACAAAACATTATGATCTTTGATCATATTTCTTAATGTGAATTTGACTTAATGATGATAAAGGGGAGCAGAGTGGTAGACTGGAGAAGAGTAAGCTATGGGGGTGGCGATTTTAGCGATGGGAGCTGCGTGCACCTCGGGAGCGGCAGCATAGGCTACGGGAGCTGCGTGTATCACGGGAGCGGCGACTTTCGCTACATGGGCTACGGGTTCCTTGTGCACTACAGCGTTGAATCCATTGTGAGGGTCAGCGGTGTAGTCCACAGTACGCTTGGTGCCGTCAGGATCAACAACAGAGTAGGAGCCTTGAACTACGTCACCATCGCGGCTCTCGTGTTGGCTCTTAGAGTCACCGGTTAATCCATCTTGGACGTCGTAGGCAAAACTATACTGGGGGTGCGCGTCGTATTCGTCGACAGGAGCGACCGCTGCGACCTTAGCGATGGGCGCAGCGTAGGCCACGGGAGCTGCGTGATACGCAGGTGCCGCATACGAATAGGTACCAACCGGAATCACGCCAGCCCTGGCGACCGCTACCAAGCAAACGAATACGACAAACTGTGAACAAATGTAATTATATTATTATTTATGACGCGATTAAGGCTGAAATCATATACGTTATCACTGCATAGCTGTCAGTACCTTAAAAGCCATTGTAGTTAGTGAGGTGATGGAAACTGAATGATACTAGACGAAGACTGTTTAAAGCTTTTATACCAAAGGCAGGGACGCACCCTTTCACTATTTGGAGTTTCATGACGTCACATGACCGTGAGCTCAAGCCCCGGGCACCGGCGACGCTCCCAGGTTAGGAAGCTTCCAGTTTTGTCGATTATACGATCTTGTTTGTATGTAGGTAGTTAGGTACATGAATGTCAATACATCTCTATTGATTGATTTAGTTGTCTCAAATTTAACCACAATTTTAATTATATTGTGATATGTGTTTATTATCTTTATGGTGGTTGGGTGTTCGCCCGAATTGGATCGTGACTAGTGATGAAAATGCCCGGGAATTTTCCCAAAGTACCCAAAACTTCCGAGAACATTTCGTAAATTCCCGGGAATATTCCCAAGGAAGTTTTTGGGCACTTTGGGAAAATTCCCGGGCATTTTCATCACTATTCGTGACTCGTGACCACGGTGCACAAGTGTAAAGACAGTCATAGCGACTCGCTTTGGCCTGTCGCGTTTCGGGATCAGCTTGTGTATGTATCAAGTTGTGTATGAAAATCCGTCATCATGTCGGCCCACATATACCACGACTGAATGATGGATGATGACGGATATGATGACGGATTTTCATCATTTGATGGTCGCTTTCGTTTTTGGACTACACTGTACTTATTATCAGGTGCACTGTAGTCACTATGTCGAGGCAGTGTAAAAAAAACATAAATATACGAAATGTATTATAATGTATTTGATACATTTTCCGCAAAATGTTACCTAAAATACAGCTTATAGTACTATAAAATAGCACACTGTATTAAAAAACAGTATGTTTTTAGTGTTCCATAACTAGAGAGGAAAAAAACACCCTCACAACAGACCCATTTTGTTATCCATTTGTCTGTCCGTCAAAATCTGTTTTCTCAGGTGCGCTTCGAAGCGTCGAATTAAAATAAATATCAAATATACATTACTTTGCAGATCCGTTTATACGAAACAAGTTTGTACGGAACCTTTTATACGCGAATCCGATTCGTAATGGGCAAATTATTTTTTCATAAAATCGATCTTCTTCTATTTTTTATAAAATATTTCGTAATTTCTTCAACCCTTTCGTTACCGCAGTCCATTCCGCCGAAGTGGTGCTACTGAACCGGGCAACACGCCGCGAAATGTGCACATTGCATGATGGCAAGTTGATGTTTGAATTTATATTTGTGTTTCAATTGCATTGTGCTTTAGTAAGCAAGCGGAAGAAGGTACACACAAAACGGATAATGAATGCCGGCTAAAGCCGACGCTGGTACACACAAAACGGATAATGAATGCCGGCTAAAGCCGACGCTGGTACATACATAATGGAAAATGAATGCCGGCTAAAGCCGGCGCTGGTAACGAAAGGGTTAAGTTACTGTTTTACCTTAAGGCTGGTTTTCGTATCACGCTGACGGTCGGCGCTGATGGGTCAATTTGTATGTAGTTGTATATAGCGTTTTTGAGTCGCGCTGACCGCTCAGCGCTGAAGGTATGTATCGACAAATACAGTCATGGACAATCGTGAAATAGATGCCGGCCGAGTAATTGAAGAAGTGCAATTAAAGAAATGTTTATGGAACGTAACAAAGCCTGGGATGACATTGTCGTCTTAGCTTAATGTATTTAATTTTGTTTCTTACAATAAATAATTACATAATATTTTTATGTACTTATTTTTTCTTACTTTAAACTAACCATCAAGCGCTCAATCGGCTGTATAGGAACATTACGTAAGCTGCAATAGACCAATCTATTTAGTAGCTTTGCTAGTAATTCGTCAAAACTTCTTGATGACATACGGAAATAGTTGAAAAACTTTTTGTCGTCGTCTCTCCTGGTCGTACAATTTATAGAATTTCCCTGTCAAGATCTGCTCGATCAATGGATGAACATGTATTTCTTTTTTGCAGACGTTTTCCTTGCTAAATAATACGCGGTAACAATTTTCACTACCATCGATATTGTTTGGGTCTGTACTTCACGGTGATCAGCGAGATACAAAAACGATACGAGCTGACCGATCAGCGCTGACGAGCTACGCGCCGACCGTCAGCGTGACAGGAAAACCAGCCTAAAAGTATTAAGTGCGAAGTATCAAGGATAAGTTTTGAAAAATGCTTTTTTTCTGTCGAAGCAATCTAATATTAATGCGAGTTCTCCGTTTGCCACAAACGACTAGTTAAAAAGAGAACACGAGTTACCTATATGCAATACCTATGTGCAAAGTTCACCGGGTCGAGTTCAATCCGTAGTAGGTAAGACTTGTTTTAAACTTCTGTCCTTTGCTATAATTATGCGCGAAGTTATTATACAACATTATTAAATATGTAAGTATAAAGAGAATCAAAGTTTCTGATTAAACTTACTAAATATATTTATATTAATTATGACAAATTTTGTATTATGTTATAGGTGTTAAACTGATTGACTATCCATCTGATGACGGGTCATGGACATGTCCAACCTGCAACGCAGTGTGATGACATGAGGAGAAAATTGAAAATGTATAAGCAACAAACTATAAGGAAGGCTATAATTCATTGACACTCGCCGTTATTATACTTGCTTACACTTTACATATACAACAGTCTACGGCGAAATACCTTTGAGTATAAGTCGCTGGCAGATTTTAAACCATATTATTAGCAAATAAAAAAGTATAACAGGCGTTAAAAACCTCAATTGGACTGATAATGTGGTCGTAGTAGTGTATAAACTCCTCGTCGATTAAAAAGTTTGGGCCTTTTTTGGCAAACACTATAGCCCTGAGCAAATTCCATCAAAAGACCTTTGGTTTGCTATATGCTCATAAAGGTTAATTTGTATAATAAATGTATCAAATAAATTAATTCTACCACAATAAAGGTATATTGTATTTCAATAAAATTTCACTGATGTAGGGTTTCTGAGTGTGTGGTAGGTGGAGACCTCTCGCTGCCGACATTGGTTTCACTAATGGTTGGCAGCGAAGGTGCGTGGAGGGCGGTCCTGCGGTTCGCCGAGGACGTGCTAGCTAGGAAGGAGGCGGCGGAGCGGGACCGGGAGGCGCTGGCTACAACATCTTTGACAGCGTCGTCCCCGCCTGCCTGCCGGCCTAAAAGATCAGGGCGCTGCAGAGCGGCGTTCCTCAGGAACGTTCGACTCTAGCAGCGACACCGGGCGGCACGCTTGAGGGAGTGTGTCGTCCAACAAGGGTGCAAGCGGCGCGTGATGTGTTCCCGCGTGCCGCTCTACAACACAGAGGCACGAGAGGGGTGGCTCTATACACCACCCCTCCCTAAACGAGTAGAGGCCTACTCACGGCCGCACGCCCAGCCGGTCATTGAGGATGAGACCCCAGTCGAGCCCTCGATGCCAGTAGGCGGAAGGTGGAACACCCCGGAGGTTTTAGTCGTTGCTAGCCCGACACAGCGGGGGGTGGCCCTCACCTCTCCCGGAGGTCCGTTAGGGATTTCCCCCGGGTTACAAAAAAAAAAGAAAAAAAAAGGGTTTCTGAGTGTGCGGAACTCCACCTTGTGCGGGGCCCTTAGCAATTGCTACTCTTGCTACGTGGAAAATGTTTCAGTGTCACTGTTACTCGGTATTACCACAGAATACATAATAATATTTCCTTGTTACTTTACTTTGATAGCTAAACTCTATATGAATATGAAGCATATAGGTAATTGGCTACACCGATTATCCCGAAAAATAATAAGTTAAAGCGAGTCATTATTGTAGGTTTTCTACCTTTTGTTCTGCAGTCGTGATGCAGTCAGACGCAAACACTTATCTTATTAAGCCACTTAAATAAACACAAAACAACATTCGGGTATAGCAGTTAGCATTTAGCACTGAATTGTTAGTTGTGTAAGTACGAATACTTATGAAGCTTAGTCATTCGTATATCATCTACAGCGAAAGCTTATTGGAATGCTTACGTTACGTCCAGCTTTATCATTGCTGCTTAAATTAAAAACGATTTTAAACACAAATTGATCTTCAATTCTCTCCAAATTTGTTTCATATGGGTTTAAAAGCGTTATGAAATGTAGTTAGAATTTCTGAAACTGAGCGTTTGTGGTACAAGCAGAGATGGGCAAAATGTAATCTGATTAACGATTACAAAATGTAGTCTTAATTTTAATTTTCTTGCTCTGTAATCATGATTAAATCCATTTAAAACATTAAGAAATCATATATGTGTATGCAATCTGGGATTCTATAGTGTTTAAAACATAGATGAGCAAAATGCAGTCATATCAATGATAAAAAACCTAAAATGAAATCGTAATCATTTTTTTTAATCTGATTACATTTTGATCATCTATGGGTACAAGGAAGAGTAAATAAAGGTCAATGTTCTGACGGCCAATAACCTACGAGATAAACAGATTTCATTAAATCTTTTCGAATTACTGAATTTTCAGGTAGTGTCATTAATAAATAGTGATGGAGAATTATATAAAAGTCGCAACCAACGGTATCTGATCCATTATTACGACTACTCCATTAGAAATGCATGACTAAGAAGAAGGAACGTTCCAGTGGCTCAGTCACCATCAATATGTTAGATTGTATAAGTTTAATCAGTCTGCAGTGATAAGCATTTGATCAAAGACCTAATGTTAGGTACATTAATTGTGAAGTTTCGAAAATTCTTACGGTATTGGCCGAATTATAACCTTCAAATATCTGATTTAACGACATGTATTTTTAAACGCCGGATGTTATTCGTCATTGATACAGTTTGCTGTATAATTAAGGTTAATTTCCGTAATATTATGTGTCTTGGTATTAGTAGTCCCAATTCGTTGTTACCTATCTAATAATTGACTTACAAGCCTACGAAACACAATATAATTGTAAAAAGAAATGTTAGCACAGATTTGAATAGCATTCATGTTGTTATTACTAAACAATAAAAATAGCCTATTACATATTAATTTTAATACCAATACAACGGTATGGCAATTTTTTTTATTTGCTTTTAAACATGTGATTAATAAAACAATATATAGGCAGTTATAGAAATATAGATAGTTACGATCTATATATTCAAATACTATATTAATATATATGTATAGATATATAAACGGTTATAATTAAATTCTAATATATGCCTATATAAGTATGTAGATTACATTTACATTCACGATTTTCTGATTTACATGAGTACTGGTTGTGTAAACTATATTACGCTTATAATTTAGGTCACTTTACAGAATAATAATAATAATTTAAAAAAAATGTTATCGATAGTTTGAATGGTATATCTAAAGACAAATTGCTACGAGTGCGGGGGCCCGGAGCGATCGCGACATCCCCCGGTGACAATAGCCATGCAGTAGACTTGAGGGAGTCTGCTGCCCGGATGAGATCCCTCTCACGGTGCACAGTGTCCCGCGCACCGCCTGAGAGGGACGTTTTGGGGGGTAGGCTTTTTATCCCTACCCCTCCCAGAGAGGTAGCCTCAACAAGGCTTTTTGCTCCCTGGGCGTCTGGATGAATTTGGTTTCTCAGGCCCGGGTGGAGCAATTAGAGGGACACCCCAGGGGTTTTTAGTCAGTAGGAGTCTGACACATCGGGGTCGCTGCACTCACAGCGTTCCCGTTGTCCCTATGCAGGATTTTCCCCAGGGATACAAAAAAAAAGACAAATGCTACAGTATAGTTCATACTTTCTACGATCGGGAATAAGTCGACTTTCCTTAAAATTCATTACTATTCTCCGCCTACCATAATATACAGGTACTTTCCAATTTTTAACAAATGATGTATTAAGTCATTACTGGTTGGATAGAACCTTTGATGGCATGTTTAATGAAAATTGGGACATATTTACCAGTTTGGGACATATTTCTTAGGGTATTTGGACAAGATAGGCAGACTAAACGTAATTAATATAAATATTAAATTATTATACAATATTAAACATTATACTGTACTTACCCGGAAGATAGATGGCGTGATAATAGAATATATATGGATATCAGTAATCACTCTTTTTAACCGACTACATTGCATTAACTTTGAAGCAATTTATTTAAGATTTATTTTTTGTCAGGACATGCAGTGCTTTCATGCATGTATGGAATGAACGCTACTGATATTTATATTCTCTATATTATAACAAATATTTTTATGATACGAGTATATAATTTAGAACAAGCTACTAATAATGTATTTATTGAGTTATATTCCTTCTACACTATTAAAATAATTTGTTTACTGTTTCGTTTCAAATCTTAAGGAATTCATTATCCTCCTATCATTTATTCTTTGTTCACATTTTATTAAAATCACAAACTTATTAATCTACTTAGAGAAACGTGAAGTATCACGATTAACAGCTACTAACATTAATATTTCATTGTGCTGTTGGCACTTAGTGAGTAATGGTTGTACATTGTACAATGATTGTTATTATACACATGTATAATGTCAAGGAGAAGAAGTGAATCTATTGTTTCACTTGCAACAAGTAATAGATTTCGCTGATTTAATTATTATTAGTCCACATTGAAAGTACCTTCTTTTAAAAATATCGTGGCATCTCATTTATTGGTAAAAGGAGTTTTATACGAAATTTAAATTTTGTCGAAGTTTCATATTTCCACAGGTTATCCTTTATATGATTTCACAATACATTTTTCAATAAAAATATAAGTCTATTTGATTTTTATTCAAGGGTGAAATAATGTAATGCACAAAGTGTCTATTTATTTATTTATTTTACATATTTAGGTGCCCAACATGGGTAACATTAGGCAAGCAAACAAAAGGATCATGGTACCAAAATAGAATATATAAATGCCCCCACAGTTATAGGGCACCACAGCATGCACAGTGATTAATATATAATGCTAGTTTACATTAAAGAATAACAATAAAATTAAAAAAAAAAAAGGTTATACATACATACATAGACACAACATAAAAGGATAATATTGTAGATTTTATAAGTAACAACTTCAAACGAAACTGTGACTGATTTTAAGGAACACACAACAAAAAAAAAAAGAAATACTGTGACTTCAATACAGTCAGTCTATATTTTTAAAAGGCAATATATCAAAGGAAAATATTTGTAACAATAATTATTGAAATAATATTATTCGCATTATTTGTAACTTTAAGGGCGAAGATAATGAAACCTCATAGAAAAAAATCTTCAGTTACATACTGTTTGAAACCTCTGGAGCTTAGACAAAAATCTTTTCTGTTATCGTATCTCGAAAATGTATGAGATTGACATAAGCTTTCAAAACATCATGTTGAAACTTTATGTTAATATATTTGCATTTTTTTTTTAATAACATTATCGATAAACACATGTTACTTTGTGTGGAGGCCCAGTTTAACTTAACTTTGATTAACTCGTAGAGGAATTTAATAGAACTTCTTGTTTGAACTATGTGACCATTCTCATAAACTTATATAATAATTAAGCGGCTGTTTTGAGTAAAAGCTTTTCTTTCGTGTATTATAATAAAAAAATATCGTCACTTTAGGGTTAAGCAGAGAAATTATTATTGTAATAATTATAGTAAAGAGATCTTATATTTTATCTATAAGGTCACTTTTTAAATAACTCGAGATCATATGTTTTCTTTTCAGGAATACTGGACTGAAATTTGTTCACGCTTCTTTGACATAGACTTTAGCTTAGACTTTACTCAGAAAATATAAAGATTCGTTTTTAACAAACAATTGAATATATAATAGGAACTTGAGTATAGCTTTACTATTCACAGAGCCAGCTCTAAAATGACGAAATCGGAGAATTGCCATATTCTTCGACATTTTAATTCAATAATATTAGTTTGTTTGTGTTAAAGTTAAGGAAAGTCAAAATATTGTCTATAGATCTCAACTTTAGAAAACGTAAACCAGTGCGCATAATTTTATGGAAATAGATTCATCTTCAAATATGTAGTTGCAACCACTTCTAGAAATCACCCCAGAATTTACGATAAGATTTTAATACGTTCAACACAAGATTATTACGAAATAGTCACTGATAATTAAGGATTACATTTCTAAAGAAAGATGCATGACTATTGGTATGAACCATAAACAAATATAGATTTTGTAATGCGGTAAACAACGGTGATTGGAGCTCCTAGAAAATGACTATAAAAGCCGTCATTAATTCGTACTAATCAAACTTCAAAATAATAAACACCTACCTACCCGAAGTAGCTACTCGACCCGTGAGACTACACTGCCCTCTTGTAAAACAACCCGCGATTTCATAAATGGGGGCCTTGGACTGAATTGTGAGTAAAACAAACCGTGATCTAGATCTTATGTAGGCGACAATGAACAAGTGTGGGTTAGTAAATGCATCACATATGAATAAATGCACATTTATTATTTTTAAGCGACTTCATTAGTGTAGTCAACCTAAATCAGGATCTATTTTTTTGTATTTTATTGTTGAATTAATATCAAACAAAAGGCGCGCGTTGGATTCTGCCAGTCGCGACATGGCGGCTTTTTTTATTAACCTGTTGGTAATCCTCATGACCATCACGGCAGTGGCGAGGGTCGCTGCCACATGTGTCTAACTCTTACTGACTTAAACCACCGGGAAGCCAGCACTGCCTAATTTTCACCTTCCCCGGGCCTGGGTATTTGTGTACATCCTACGACCAGGCGAGCAAATGGCCTTGGCTGGCCTCCCTCTGAGTGGGGGTATGAAGGTTACCCGTGTTGTGTTTCCATTGCCCAGTAATAATAGTCCCAACGTCTTTATTCACTTTTATTTATTTTATAAGTCGCGTATACAAAAAGTCTGTGTTCTTAATTTTATAACAGGAAAAGGAAGAGGGATGTCATAGACAATACAAACTTATATTAAGTACATGTGTCTATGACACAGATTATAACTTCTATGACACAGATTATAACAACCCCCTCACTACCTCTCTACTGGACAGCGTGTGGCCACACACACACACTGTCCCTATTCTGTCGCACGGTGGACGCCCTTATATCCGCCGCCCGGTCTGTGTCAGGGAGAGAGACGATCACGCAGTTAGTCTTACGCGAATACGTACTTCTTTCTGCGCCGTTTTACACCTCGGCTACGTCGAGGGGCACAGGGAGAGGCAGCATGTCTCTCCCGCTCCGCCGCTTCACGACTTAGCAGCGTACCGGTACCAGGTCACGATATACATCTCTGTATGCATATATAAAGGCAATTTATTTTATTTCATTTTTTTCTATATGTGTTGTATATATGTTTTTAGTTTAAATGTAATAAGTATATTATGCTCTTTATTATTATTTATTTTTCTTTATTTCAATCTGTAACTGGCTGCTGTTCCATATTAGTAAAATTCAAATTGAGAGGGTGGAGAGTATTCTTAGAAGCTATATCCTCTTATTTCACCAGCCCCTTTTCATCACAAAACCACTAGACACCGTGTCAGATACCATCCGTAAGTGGTGCACGTTCTTTACATCCGCACGATGAGATTCGCTTCTACATTCATCATGCGAGTTGCTAAAGATTGGAATATACTTTCAGCGAGCATATTTTCACGATCTTATGATTTGGGAGCTTATAAGAGAAGAGTGATTCGGCATTTGTTGGGCGGACGCGGTTCGTCATCGGGCTTATCTTCACTTTTTACCATGTCTGATTGAGGTCAAGCGTTCGCCTATAACCAATAATAAGAATTATAATAATAATATTAAACTAAAATGAGGAGCCGAACGGTAATGTTAAAATCCCCTGCATCAGCAACAACTCCAGTCTATATGTCTTATGTATTGTGTTCACGCATTAAATCGTGCAATTCATGTCTCAATATACGTACATACTACATACATTATAGTTGACTAGCTGTCCCGGCAGACCTCGTTCTGCCCTATTTCTCTAAAACAAAGTCACATTGTTTTTTTAATGTTAATAGATTCCCCGTCAGATTTCATTCTGCCAAAACTTATTGGCCTGTCGGTTGTTTTTTGAAAATAGTTTGAAGGAACCTGGCCTTAATGCTATATGTATAAAAATTGACAAATATTGACATTCATATTTATACGTCACTCAATTGTTTTGCCTTCCCGGGACCCGTCCACTAACATTTAAACTTTATGGTGTTAAAGTTCAAATTGACTTTTAAATATTATTAAGAATTTTTTGTATAAGAATATAGAAAAGTGTCGTTTTTAGACTTTTTCAGACATTTTTTTTTTAATTTTTCTCTCCGTAATAACCTGCCCTAGACTTCAACAAACACAACAAAAAAGAAATCAGCCAAATCGGTTCAGCCGTTTTGTAATATCTTCTAAGATGTTCATTGAAATTAAGTGATGTCAAAGACAGTTTTGTTCACAATTAATACTCTTAATCAACAACACATTTATTTGGATAAAGATTAATATTATTACGTTGATACAACTCTTAACAAATAATGCATTAATTTCGACCAAATTTGTTTACCATAAAAACGGTTCTAGTGACTTAATCTTAAAAGATAGACATATACTGTCGTGGACATTTTTTTAGATCATTTCAAGAGGAATAATTCTTTCTTACATATATTTTTGATATCTTGAACCGTTTTTGCAGCGCACGCAATGGAAGCCCTCAAGGATGAATAATTTTGCCCGTTTTTTTCACATTTTCCATTATTTCTTCGCTCCTAATAATTGCATCGTGATGTTATATAGCCTATAGCCTTCCTCGATAAATGATATATTCAACACAAAAATAATTTTTCAATTCGAACCAGTAGTTCCTGAGATTAGCGCGTTCAAACAAACAAACAAACAAACAAACTCTTCAGCTTTATAATATTAGTATAGATTTAGAAAACCAGATTGTTGACATTCTGGACTTCACTCTAATTGGAACTCTTATTTAATTGAATAACCTAATAATACTGTATTATTGCGAGGGCTAATAAAATAGACTGATTTTACATGAAAAGTGAGAACAAGAAATCTTATTTCAAAATAATATATTATAATTACGGAACCTATTCATAGGCAAAACAAAAGGTTTTTTTTAACACTGATCATTAATTAGTTTGTCAAAGCTACCAATTAAGGATACATTCGCGTTTTAAATATTTTTTAAAAATTTATGACATTTTATAAAACTGGATTTTAGTTTGTTAGCTATAATATCCTAAAATTTATTTATCTTTAGAAAATGACGTTGAAAACACTGGCTCAACCTACTAGTATATGTTAGTTAGATGTGTATTACTAGTAGTATATGTTAACTCAAAAAACTGTATTACGAGTTATATAAGAAGAACAAAAATAAAAAAAAAACTTCTAAGTCATGCATACATATCTTCAGTTTCATCTTATCACAGTTTTAATGCTAGCATAAAAATAATAAAAACTATCGTGAATGGAATTGATCTGCCATATCAAATAAGATAAACACACTAAGTGGATACTTACTTTCTTTGTCACGTACTATGTAGGCAGTAATGTCATGTAACACATGACCTTAGCCGTATGGTAATAACTTATTGCTCATATCCTTGCAGGCATACCTATCACATTTTGTTCCAGATTTCATAAAACTATTTTCAAAGAACCGTATTAAGTTTTGTATCTATCGCAATTCAATAGATATTAGATTAGATTAGGTAGAGTTAAAACGCACTGCAATACCGAGAATTGTGTATTGTAAGGAAATCGCTTAGGTTAGTATTTCAGCATGGGTATGGAATACTAAAAAGAGGGAATAGACATTCGTAGCTGATGTAACTGTGTCGTGAGACATTCCTTAGTAAAAATTTGGAGATACTAATAAATTTACGTTTTTATTATCACTTTTTTGTACTAACAAAAGTTAATCACTAGCAGCCATGTCTTGGTAGGTATTTAAATGGTTAAGTTCATTGTTATTTTTAGTTTTAATATGTATATTATTGTGTCCTTTGTGACAAAATTAGCTACATTCAAATACGCAATGACTAATATTATACTTTTTGGAATAAGTACTGCCTTCTAAATTTTTTTTTTCTTTATGGCTCTATTCCAAGGACTGGTCCTTTGTGAGTTGTGACTTCGCCAATTCTTTTTTTATTTATTAATCAGGCTGCTTCAATAATAAAAGATTAAGATTAAATTCTTGTTTATCCTCTGACTAATTCATAATAGGATGGTCTTAAATTCGTTATAAGGAGGTTAGGCAGTGCACGGTCTTGACTTACGGTATAAAAAAATTCAATATATAAATATTCAAAGACAAATGCTTTTTGTGTTCTTTGGGTCGAAGGGCCTTTAATGTAACAATTTCATGTACTGACCTTTGTTCGATTTCGCATCGTAATGTGAGGTCGCGGTCGTTCCCGTCCATTTCGAACACACGACACATGCAAGCCGTGCGCCCGCAAGGACTTTGCGCTGGCATACCTGATTACATTTAAAATTACACCGAGCTACAGCGAAGTTCAAAGGAATTATTGCTAATTTGTTGTAACTGTGTCGTTATCAGAGTTGCCCTTTAGTAATTTTATTCCTTAACTGACTTCAACTTACAGCTTTACTCGCATTGAATGAATGTCAATTCTATAAATATAGAAAACCAAAATTGAGACAAGTCGTTATCCCCTAAACTTTAGACAGTATAGTTATTTAATTATTTTGAATGCAATGAACAAATATTAGTTTCTTTATTGTTTTCTATTTTTATTGATTTCTACTATGAACATTTTATTTGAATATTTGGTTAGTCATCACTCAAAAATTACTACACAAAATTGCACAGATATTATAAATACAGATGTTTGGTTATTTTTGTTCAGACAGAAATAAAGATATACTATATTATTACGATACACCCGCCGACATACACTGTAAGAAGTTTAATTGTTAATATTTAGTTATATTTTAAGAAAAGTATGAGGATGTCTAAGAACAACTGTGGGATTTTCTTCATTGCTAGCATAAATAAAGACGCGGGCAGAAACCAGTGGTGTATATAATCTCGTGCGTATATCTTATTTTAGGACTTTATATGTTGTTTTATTTTTTGAACCGTGTACCGTCGGCATATCAGCACACTCGACCGTTTCCACCTTAAATGCTTATGAAAGATATTAAACATCAAGTGGTTTGATCGTGTGCAGAACACAGAGATGCTGCGAAGAGCTAATATTGGTGGGAAAGAAGCTTACCTTATGCGGCGTCAGCTTTGGTGGTGCGGTCACGTGACTCGGATGTCAGATCAGAGAGTGGCTAAGCGCATCTTTTATTCGGAGTTGCAGGAAGGCAAGCGCAGGTATGGAGGGCAATTCCTCAGCTATAAAGATGTGCTGAAAAGGCACATGAAGAAATTCTCTCTGGAACCGTCGCAGTGGGAGAAGCTTGCTTACCCTCAGGCGGACTGGATGAGACTCGTCATGTCTATGATTTTGAAGACAAGCGGCGTTGCGAGTTAAAAGCCCGGCTACCGGCGGCTATTAACTAGAATTATGTTAATGGTATGCTCACATGCCCTCAATGCTCAAGAATCTTCCTAAAGAAGATAGGGTATGTGAGTCACGACCGGAGAAATCGATGTTGAATCAGTCGCTGTGGCCAAATACGGCTAGGACATCACATTCACATTTTATTTTTAGGATAGTTATTGTACGCCACTGGTTGATAACTTATATCGATTATAAGTCCGAAACCACACCGATAAGGCGACTGTGACCCGATAGTAACAAAGTGCAAACAATCTTGTTTTCATATTATTACATATATAGTGGCGGCCGCACTGACAAAGCGATTAGCTTAAATTATTTGAATAAATTTAAGTGATAGTAGCAAATGTAACAAAATGTATAGATCAAGAGTGTCCATAATCAACGTCGACATTCGACAATTACTTGGCGATATAGTTATCATTCACTGGGTTATCGCCATTGCAGTGCAGTCGCTGGTATTTTTATCCTTTTACGCTATCGCTTTACCGGTGCGGCATCGGACTAACTATTGCATAACAGTCTGTTGGCAGCCTTGTGAAGGACGCGCGTTGACAAAACGGGAAAATGTCCATCGCGTGTCTTGCGTCTTCATGCATATGCATCGATGATCGACAGATAAAAAAATGTTATGGCAGATCTGATTACTTAAAAAAAGATGATAATTAGGATTATTGTGACCTTTATAGTAAATGCTTACTTAGATCTTTAGCACACTACACAAAATTGTTGACTAAAGTACCGTAGTTACGGGCATTATGAAAATTATATAGTTTCAAATCTAAGTTTTTGAGATATTGAACTTGTACGGAATAATTATAGATTGGTAATTTTATTGATTTGTTTTTTATATTTGCAGGAAAGCATATTGCAATACATAAACAATAAAAAAACAGACAAATAAAGTTAAGGGACACAACACAATAAGAGAAAACTAAATAGCTAATTATATAAAGAAAAACAAATACAACAAAGAAAAAAAAACATTTAGGCTGAACTTTTTTTCTCACTCTTCTTCTAAAGGAGCGAAATGTACAAGACTACATTTATACATTATATAGACTACACAAAAACGTCTATTATACATATAAAAAATACGACAAATAAAAGTATTTTTAACATAATTTGACATCACAAACAGCACTCTAAAAAGTGAAAAGTCTTCATTGAATGCAGGTACATGAAGCCTATTTCGTTCAACAAATAGGATGAGTATATGAGACCTCTAATAGTTTGGAATTAAAAAAATGATTTTTCTTAATTTTACGATAACTCAAAAAAGGAATGAGAACAATGGTTGAATAGCTCACATGTAATGATAGAAAGTATCTAAAACCTTCATATTATTATGGAATATTTTAGGGTTTACCGAAAGTAGAATTTTACTATTTTCATTTTTATAAGACTTATAATATAAGCACAAAGTGGACACAATTTTTTTTTTTAAGCTAGACTCTAGCTAACTAGTTCTTGTGATACTTTTATAAATCTAACTTACATTACTAGTGATTGAACAGTTTCTTAACTGTTAACTATTTAAGATTAAGTATTTATGAAGCTAGATCGTGATTACGATTAAAAAACCAGTCTCGAGATTTTATCACTTACTATGTTCTTCCGAAACACGCTCGAATAAAACAAAGTACACATTTTTAAGGCTTTTATTTACAGTATGCTTGATAACCTTAGAGACCGAACTGTACCGTACACACGATGTGTTGTAACGACGTATAAAAATGTATTAGAAAAGACAATACCGCCTCGTTATCATAACGCAAAGCGCATGTCAGACAGAGCAGACACACCGTGTGCTCGCCATGGATATTTGTATGTAAAACGACAGAGCATCTGTTGCGCTTGAAAGCTTGACTCCAAATTATGATGATTTAAAATAACGCTTAAGTTCTTAGACCTTCTAAACAAAACAAAAAATAAACTAATCGATTAGTTATTTTATTTTCAAAGATAATGATCTCGAAATTTGAGTTATTTTTTCGTCTAGACGTCCTTCACCTGGGAAAAACGTCTATTGTAATGTAAATTACAGCCGCCTTAATAATATACAGAGACTTTTGAATTCGTCATACTTACCCGTAATAGGACAGAAATGAACAGTCACCTCAAGTACGTCTTAAGAAATATGGTAATAGACAAAAACGAACGAACGTTCTGTTTTTTAAATATTTATTAAATTATTACGGATGGTTATATTATCAGGCTATATTCTGTTTATTTGTAGAGTATATGTGAAATATATATAATATTATTCTAAGTTTAACATGAGTAGGATACCAAATTTTCTGTTGCTTTACTAAGACTGGTCGTAAAGCTGAGATTTATAGAGGCTATTTCGACTTTGCTTAGCAAAGTTCTCTAAGAATAAATTCGTATTGATAAAAACTAAACATTTAATAAGAACTTGAGTATAGCAATAGTATTCGCAGAGCTAAGTCCATGTTAATAAAATCAGTAACTTACCAAATCCTTTGAAATTCATAGAGTAATATAAATTATAATGTTTTAGTAAAGTCTAAGCAAACATAAAGTTGTGTCTATAAATCTCAGCCTTTTTTATTTGTTTTTTGTAACCCGGGAGAAATCCTTGACGGACCTCAGGGGGCAGTGAGGGCTGCCCCCCGGTGTTTCGGACTTGCACCGACTAAATACCACAGAGGTGTTCTTCCCGTCTGGCCGGGGCCGGAGGTACAGTGTTATCTTCTTCTCCGACTATAAAGAATCCTTTGATAGCCAGGTTTCTCCTAAATTATCCGTTAAAGACTTCTTAGTGTAACAATATTTTTTCTAGTTTATATTCTCTAAGTACGACTATAAAATATATTTCGCAAGGCTGTATGACCGGGGATCAGGTTTCAAATGTCGACCGCTATCCTCAAAAGTGCATGCCGAACTAAACTAGACCACTATTACTGTTTAGTAACATTTGCGCAAATGAGTGAACTTGGAAATTGGCAAAAAAAAACTTGATTTTATTCGTATGTAAATCGAGTGTATTCAGTCCGAATAGTTCAGTAAAGTTAATATGCTTTTTTTTAAACATTTTAAAGTAGTGAATTATTATTTATATGAATGTATGCTGATTTTTATTTTATTACTAGCTCTTCTCGCGGCTTCATTCGCGTGGAATTAGTACAATTAATTATTTGAAGCTGAAATCGTTGTATAAATAATATATATTCCATCGGTTATTTCTTATATAAATTACAAAAATTAAATATGGAAGTACTAGTGATTTACAATACTCGACAATAGATTTCGTTTACAGTGCTTTCATACGGCTTTACAAAAAAATATATAGACACGTTTTCGCTACGATGCTATTAAAGAATATCGATATATTGTCTATTATTGTAAGTCATTAACACTAATTGTGTTCTATATTTAATTTTTATAATTTTGATAAGAAGCAATCGATCATACTTATATCATGTATCCAAAGATATCAATTTGAAATAATAATAATTATCATTACGAAAGTATTATTTCCACGTGAACGAAGTTGCGTGCTTAGCTAGTCTAGTCACAAATATTTATTTAATACTTATTTGGGAAATTTGTTCTCTCCTACTGAATATAACTTGTTTTTTTTTATGCCACTTTTTAGTATTTGTACTTAAATAATAATATAACCCTAATACTTAAAATCTGTATCAAATTAATACTCTAAATTAGTTTTAGACATACCTAGGCACAAAATAGGTCTAAAGACGAATATATTATTGACTTACCAAATTATGAAAATTGTTGAAGTAAAAAATTAAAACGGATTTTAAAAGGGGCTTTAAATTGTCATCCTTGCAATGATACTTCACATCTAATATCAAAATTAAAAATGCCTCCTTTGTATATGTCTTATAAGGTGGCCGATTCCAAATTTAATATGTATATATTTTAGCTTTACATGTTACTGGTTAATTTCAACAAAGCTACTGCAGTATATCAGATCTAAGAATAAAACTCTAGACCCCATATTTATTTTGAGATAATTTTTTATGAACCCACGGTGAACAATATTTTTCATGGGAATATAATTTTATATTTTTTCGATTTACACATTTCTCACCACCACCACAAATATTACAAAAATGGTCGTCTATCGCAGCCACTAACTATAAATTTATGAATGAAGGAAAATATTTATTTTTGTACACTGAAAAATTTGTGCGAATGCGATGTTTCATAGGACGGTTTGTTGCACAAGTAGTGCTTTGTTTAAGTGGCATTGTCGACAGTCCCATCGGCCAGCTAGTGTACGTGCGTACTTGAATATATTTAAATTTGGAGATGCGACCAGGATGAAGCAAGCGCACCATGTCAAACAACTATAAATGCTGATAGTGTCCAACAGGGGTACAGTTCACGACTCCAAGTACCCCCGAAAACATCTCAGCAAACCATCACAATGGCTTTTAAGGTACGGAATGGAAAATGGATTATAAAGTGAAGTGATATGTGCAAGTGAAATAGTTATTATAATAATAAAATATCGTCACGCTATATCTCTTTCGGGGTAAACAAAACTACATTAGTGACTGTTATGTGTAAGTGCCCTGAAAACAGTGATTAGCTGCGCTACTGGTTACACTGGGCACGACATATAAGCGCAGTGTGGATACAGCCATTAATGTGTCTCAGCAAGTGATATAAAAAATAGCGAATAATAATTAATTAATATAATATATAAAATAAAATCTAAATATAAATATTTTAAATATTGAGATATATTTGTATACTGAATATCTAATATCAGATACATTTTTGTGTTTATAGATGGTGATCTTCTCTTGCCTTTTGGCCGTCGCTTACGGAAGCGGTGTACCAGCAGCTTATGCCGCAGCTCCCGTTGTGGCAGCCGCTCCTGTTGCTGCAAGGATCGAAGAGTTCGATCCTTTTCCGCAATACAGGTTCGGATACGACGTGGCTGACTCTCTCACCGGGGACTACAAGAGCCAACAAGAAGAACGCAACGGGGATTTGGTTCAAGGATCCTACTCCTTAGTTGATCCTGATGGTACAAGACGTGTGGTAGACTACACCGCTGATTCTGTGAATGGATTCAATGCAGTTGTGCGCAAGGAACCGTTGGTGGCTGCTGCACCCGCTGTCGTCGCAGAGCCCGCGGTGGTACCCGCTCGTATCGCAGCAGCCCCCGTCGCAGCGGCACCCGTGGCAGCTGCGCGATACGCCGTCGCCCCTGCAGTAGCTGCCCCAGTTGTAGCAGCCGCCAGATACACAGCGCCCGTCGTTGCACGCTATGCAGCTGCTCCAGTCGCCGCTGCACCTGTGTACGCACGCTACGCTGCCGCTCCAGTTGCTGCTGCCCCTGTTGTGGCAGCACAATACTCAGCTCCCGTGGTAGCAGCGCGTTATGCAGCAGCTGCACCGGTCGCTGCCGCTTACACTGCACCAGTTGCCGCAGCTTACAACACTGCTACCGCTTACACTGCAGCTTACACTGGTCCTGTAGCTGCGGCTTACAGTGCTCCTTTCACTGCCGCATATAGTGCTCCATTTCCCGCGGCCTACACGGCAGCCTATACTGGCCCAGTAGCGGCGTACGCGGCGCCGCTGGCGGCTGGATACACTGCGGCGTACACTGCCCCCGTGGCTGCCGCACGCCTCACCGCCACCGCTGTGCCTTCGGTAGTTCCTAGTCCTGTGGTACCAACTCGCGCTGCTCCAGCTAAACTTGTTGCGCCAGTCGCCGCCGCTGGTTACCGGTACCCCTGAAAACTATTGAACTGATAACAACTCATTTTCACTTCCTAAGACTACTTTAATTGTAAATAGATATTTAGTTACTTTTGTTTACTTTTTACTCAAATGAATAAAATACATTTATAATTTGTTTGCCTAAAACCATTTATTTCTAAACTTTACCTTGTTCCTTGAAAAATTATGTTCTAAATTATTTTAAGTTACTTATATGAATACCCTAAGAATATAACTTTAATTTACCTCTACTCACCCCAAAATGAATAGATGTAGTAATTCATGATATTGTATTAACTTTACAATATATCGTGTTAATACCTAATTATAAAACATTGGAATATATTATAATACTAGCTGATCCGGCAAACGTTGTTTTGCTATATAAGTTATTGTAATATCTTCTAAGATGTTAATTGAAATTAAGTGATGTCAAAGACAATTTTGTTCACAATTAAATACTCTTAATCAACAACACATTTATTTGGATAAAGATTAATATTATTACGTTAATACAACTCTTAACAAATAATGTATTAATTTCGACCAAATTTGATTACCATAAAAACGGTTCTAGTGAGTTAATCTTAAAAGATAGATATATACTGTCACTGACATTTTTTTAGACCATTTTAAGAGGAATAGCTCTGACATACATATATTTTTGGTATCTTGAATCGTTTTCGCAGCGCACGCAATGGAAGCACTCAAGGTTGAATAATTTTCCCCGTTTTTTTCACATTTTCCATTATTTCTTCGCTCCTAATAGTTGCATCGTGATATTATATAGCCTAAAGCTTTCCTCGATAAATAGTCTATTCAACACAAAAATAATTTTTCAATTCAAACCAGTAGTTCCAGAGATTAGCGTGTTCAAACAAACAAACAAACGCTTCAGCTTTATAATATTAGTATAGATTTAAAACATATTATGACCTATAAGGAAAGCAATACCTACTATAAATAATAGTATAAATAATACTTCGTTGGAGTACATACTTCAGCTTCGTTATGTTTCGAAAATTTTGAATACCTACTTATTTACATATACAATCACGGGCATAAAGCAGGACAGTAAATCGCACCGTTTGTGTTTGGAAAAGTACGTAGATTGACTTACATTTTTTTTTTCACCATAAAATAGAAATGGAACTAATGCACATAATCCCTATATTTCAAAAATTTTAATACTTAAATTATACAAGTACAAAGACCGTTATAATGATTCACTTTGTCCTGTCACATTGCAGGGTCAGTTTGTGCACCTAGAGAACTTTAGTCGTGGTATTTGTAAGCCAGAATAACGACGATTGATTCTTATTCATTGGCCACTTCTGCAATTTTTTTGACTATATTGTACTTACCTTTAGATGGGGCGTAGTCATTTTGTTAAGCCAGTATAAAAAAAAATTGCCAGCATAAAAATTACGTTTTTTTTTTTCGATAATGTATGTTTCCATAAATTACGTAAATTAGATTAACTACGTAACTTTTTTTAAAGTAGTATTTATAAGCATTTGTAACTATATTTTAGTTAATAACTCTTCGTAGAAAGTATTTATCTGTATACAATTTGAAAATCAGTTTTTATTTTATTTTCAAGTTATGCTTCTTTTGTCTTTTGAAAGGTGCGAAATTTTAATATTACAAAGTGTTCATGTTGCTTTTAAAGGTAAAACGCAAAAAGAGGGGTCTTTTAATGAATTTATAGTTAGTAAACAGAAGTATCGATATTGATGTAGTTATTTTATTTGAAAGGTGATGAATTCTTTGAATGAATTTAAGAAAATTGTTCAGTTGTATTAAGATCATCAGCTCTTTTCTAACTGTTGGTGGGATGTAGGTCTCCTAAAATGATCAATTCAAAATTTCAAAATAATTATGTATTACAATAACACAGTAGCCATGACCTGAAGCTGGAGCATTATTTGGAATCAGCAAGTTACTCAACTGTTCACGAAAATGCTGTAAATGCATCTTATTTGAGTTCACTGGAATGATTTCAATGAATAGTTTACAGATATTGGAGTGGGGGTTTTAAATTTGAGTTTAATATTCACAATATATTATATAAATTATTTTGTAATAATGGATTTAATGCATACAACAGAATAATAAGCGTTGCAACTGTAATAAATAAAATGGGGATTTTAAATTACCTAAACAATAGAGGTTCCGGTAGAGACGCTGAAAAAACATTATTAAGTTATTATTTACGAATACTGTAAAAGTATCCACACCTAAAGTGTATTTGGCTTTTTAAAATATTAACCCTTTGCACTCGAGCGACGCCGACTCGGCCACATACAAATCGCAAAGGTCTCGAGTGCAAAGTGTTAAAACAAAAATGAATACATGCGACTGTTTAGAGATTCCCTGAAACCAATCAATTTTGTTTTCAATCCAGTTTTTAGAAAATTTTGTTTGTTTGCATTATGATATGCATTACGCTGAAACCACAATAGAATAGAAACTTCCTTTTTCTTTTGCTAAAACTGAGTTGAACGTAATTTTTACAATTTTAATATATAATTTTAAATTTCAAACTATTTTTTTTTTGTATCCCGGGATAAAATCTTGCATACGACCATCAGGGACGCTGTGAGGGCAGCGACCCCGGTGTATCAAACTCCTACTCACTAAAAACCCCCGGGGTATCCCTCTGGTTGCTCCACCCAGGCCTGGGAAGCCAAATTCATCCAGACACCCAGGGAATAAGAAGCCTTCTTGAGGCTACCTCTTTGCGAGGGGAAGGAGTAAAGCCCACCTCTCATCCGGGCAGCAGACTCCCACAAGCCTGTGTCAAAATGGTCTCTGTTGGCATAACATGTATGTATATAACACACGTACCTTTATCTGCTCAACTATAAAATATATTATAAAATCAAAAAATATATTTGATCATACTCACTGCTTAATAGTGCTTACAAGTGACTGTTTCTTCTTTTTTTTTTCGTATCTCTTTTGATAGAGACGGTTTTGAGCGTACACTGAAGAATCATGTATTTGACAGAAACTCAAAATAATTGTTTAAATAGGCCTAATTTAAGCACTTTTAAATTTATCATTAACATGAATCTATCACCGATTCGGAATCCAGGGCTTACCGAGAAGAGCTAGCAAGATACTCTAGTAGCTCTTTTGAAAAGATTGTTCCTTAGAAACAAATTAAATTAATTGGCGTGTCTTGTTAGATACAATATATTTCAGCCACGCGCCCTTATCAGCCTATCATTGAGAAAAGAGTAAGCTTTCATTTTTTATTACATTTTTGACTTTGGTATGCTTCTGGAATGTTTTTAGATCTTTTTTATACAAAGAATACTGATTGATATTAATATATTGACGAATATTAATAGATTAATACCTAAATTCTTTTTTTTGTATTTATTTTTATAAATGTACTGTTTGTATATATATATGTATGTATGTTGGTTGGTTTTCTTTTATTGTTTTATGTCTATTAGCTTGATTATTTATTGTTTTGTAATTTTTGTGTAAACTTTGCTGGCTTATGTATCATTTTTTATATATTGTTTATCGTTTATATATTGCTGTATGTTTCCCTTCAAAAATAAAGAAAAAAAATAAAATCAATATCATATTTTAACAAGTTTAATAGTCTAATACAAATTTTGTTATATGCATGGTAAGAAGGAAAACACAATACTTATTGTAAGCTCTATATTCTATGCCGGGCAGTAGACTTAAGGGAATCTGCTGCCCGGACAAGAGGGAGGCGGTGCACGGTGTCCGGCGCATCGCCTGGGAGAGAGGTTTTGGAGGGGTGGGCTTTACTCCTTCCCCTCTCAGAGAGGTAGCCTCAACAAGTCTTCTTGTTCCCTGGGCGTCTGGATGAATTTGGCTTCCCATGCCCAGATGGAGCAATCAGAGGGACACCCCGGCGGTTTTTAGTCAGTGGGAGTTTGACACACCGGGGTCACTGCCCTCACAGCGCCCCTGATGGTCCTATGCAGGATTTTCGCCCGGGATACAAAAATTGAGCTCTATATTCTATATCCTACTCCCTGATAGTAAAGGGACAGCAGTGAGATGGTATATGGTTTTCTAGAATGCGATTGCACTACTCGGTTACAAAGAATTTCAGTGATCAGCTTCTGTATGTCACGTTTCGAGATCCGCTTGTGTAACTATATCAAAGGTTTCAGTCGTGGTATATGTATAGAATAGATCAGCATGGCGATGTTAAGTATCAATGGACTCTCATTCCTCAGCAGTACCCTTCGTTCTATGATTGCTGTGCTTACAACCAGGTGCGAAGTAGTACCTTTGTGTTTACTATAAAAAAAACGTAGTAATAAAAAACGTAATTTGCTAAGTTGTTACATTTCAGGCTAAAGAGAATCATCTAGTACTTTTTAGTAGTTCTCTATTGTTTCGAAATTTATAAGTTTATTCTTTGACGGAACAAAATTTTGTTAAAAGAAATTATTTTTTTGTTATTTATTTTCCTTCTGTTCTTTGGATTTGAAAAGTAATTAAGTTGGTTAATTGGTTTATTATTTTAAGATATGATAACACTCCGAGGTACATACATAATAATTATGATCTAAAATGTTACATTATCGTTTATTACTCATTGACGCAAAAAAGCGAATGTAGGAAAAAGAAAGCAAGAAAACTTAATGTTTTATTACATTATATTAAAAAGGACATTATTTTTCTGTGTTTATGACTATATAAAAAAAATAATTAATTGTTCTTAAATATATCTTAAACGTAAATGCAAAAAAATCCGTTAAGCAATATGGATAATACCATACTACAAAAGAAACGGTTACGGTATTATTTTTATAGTTAAAAAGGCAACAGTCCTCTATTAACCAGTCTAGTTAAGTGACATTGTGTATCGTCCTGTCCCATCGGCCAACTCGAGTACGTGCGTACTTGAATATATTCAAATTTAGAGATGCGCCCAGGATGAAGCAAGCGCACCACGCCAAACAACTATAAATGCTGTTAATGTGCAACAGGGGTACAGTTCACATCTCCAAGTACCCCTGAAAACACCTCAGCAAACCATCACAATGGCTTTTAAGGTAGGGTATTTAAAAGGATTAAAAGTAAAGTAATAATTCGAGTGAAATGATGAAAAATTAATATTGTCGTACCTTTGAAAATCGATCTTAATAGCAAACTATGCATCAAATAAAATAGAACATTTTTTGTGTTTATAGCTGATGATCTTCTCTTGCCTTTTGGCCGTCGCTTACGGCAGTGGTGTGCCAGCAGCTTATGCAGCAGCTCCTGTCGTTGCAGCCGCTCCTGTTGCAGCAAGGATCGAAGAGTTCGATCCTCTTCCGCAATACAGATTTGGATACAACGTGGCTGATTCTCTCACCGGGGACTACAAGAGCCAACAAGAAGAACGCAACGGGGATTTGGTTCAAGGATCCTACTCCTTGGTTGATTCTGATGGTACAAGACGTGTGGTAGACTACACTGCTGATTCTGTGAATGGATTCAATGCAGTTGTGCGCAAGGAACCGTTGGTGGCTGCTGCACCCGCTGTCGTCGCAGAGCCCGCGGTGGTACCCGCTCGTATCGCAGCAGCCCCCGTCGCAGCGGCACCCGTGGTAGCTGCGCGATACGCCGTCGCCCCTGCAGTAGCTGCTCCAGTTGTAGCAGCCGCCAGATACACAGCGCCCGTCGTAGCACGCTATGCGGCTGCACCAGTCGCTGCTGCACCTGTGTACGCCCGCTACGCTGCCGCTCCCGTGTTATCATCTCCACTTGTAGCCGCTCGCTACTCCGTCGCACCACCGGTCGCAGCCGCTTACACTGCACCCGTTGCCGCTGCATACACTGCCCCTGTTGCCGCATCCTATACTGCAGCGTATACTGCCCCAGTAGCAGCAGCTTACACCGCTCCCGTAGCAGCAGCTTACACCGCTCCCATAGCAGCAGCTTACACCGCTCCCGTAGCAGCTGCTTATACCGCTCCCGTAGCAGCAGCTTACACCGGTCCTGTAGCAGCCGCTTACACCGCTCCCGTAGCAGCCGCACCTCTAGTTGCAAGGAACGCGCCGCCCGCCTCCCCAAGTCCCGTGGCTCCTACAGCTCGCGCCGCACCAGCTAAGCTTGTGGAATCGACACCAGCCGGTTACCGCTATCCTTAGAAATTAAGGTTTATATTTTCAACGACCTTGTTTTTATTTTTTTTACTATAATGTTTATTTTATACGGAAATAAAATGCTATGTATAATTAAAATTGTTTTCGTTATAATTTGTGTAAATATGTAGTTAGAGCAAGATAGTTTTGTTTATTTAAGAAAAAAAAAATGGAATCTAAGCAAATTTGCAAATTGAATCTTGTTTGTTGCTAAGTAGTTAAAACCAAATGACCTATATTTCAATAAGCTTATCAAAAATACATTTATATCGTCTAGAAAATGAATCTGCCACTTATTCAGAAAACATAAAATAAGCTTTTCTGAGTAGAAAAGCAAACAAGAAACTAATTGTAGCAACCTAAGTAGTGGTATTAGTAGAAACTGATAGTTTTTTTTTAAATAATAGTTCCATACAATTTAAATTAAATGTGTTTCATAGAAATACATAATACATATCATACTTGCGCGAGTTTGACCAAACACTCAGAGGGAATAGAAAGCCGTTATATATTACTAGCTTTTGCCAGCGGCTTCACTCGCGTTAAGAAGTATTACTATTAATGAGGTATAGTTTTTGAAGCTTTACTTTTGTTTAGCGTGTGTAAAAAATTAGGGCCTACAAAACTTCTTTGTACACAATATTCTTAACTAATCTGTCATTACGCGTTAAAACTATCAAGCTATTATATTATAGTCGAAAATCTGAGAAGATTTATACAAACTTTCATCCCCTATTTTATTCCCTTAGTGGTGGATTATCAAAATCCTTTCTTAGCTGATGCCTACGTCATAACATCTACCTGCATGCCAGATTTCACCCCGATCCGTAAATTGGTTTAGGCTGTGCGTTGATAGATCACTATGTAGGTCACCTTTGAGTTATATATATTTAGATTATGAAATCTAAGATAATTAACAGTCTAGATGCCGCACTAACTTCGCAGGAGATGGTCAATGAATTGTATGGATATATACATACCACACTTCACATAAACGACAGTTGTCACTCATAAGGATTACCGTGTCAAGCTCCGCATCTATTTTTTACTACAGCATGGTATGCTGTTAAATTGTGTAGAAATAATTGGAGAAAAGTCACAGGCAATGTAAAAATATCCGTTCACAGGAAAGCAGTGAAACATCTTTGTATTTGTTTGGAAAAAAAAATGTAATCTTTTATTTCATAATAATATTTTTTAACTGTTAATGTCGCTAATTTTTTACAGTTTCAAGGTCCCCAATTTTAGGGACTGATTTAACCTGTGCTTTAACATTAAAATATTTATTTTTATACTAATGATCGTGAAGATCATGTGAATTAGGGACCATTGACCATGAGCGGCAAAGTGAGTGATTGTAGGTTTAAACCTCGGCACGTACTTCTAGGTTTTTCCAGATTAAATAAGAGCTCAGACATCACATTCTCACTGGTGAAGTAAACATCGTGAGGAAACCCGTATGGCATCTAATATAAATCTCATGTGTATGTTCCCTGAGAGCAGCTATCAGCTGCGCTACTGGCCTGGTTGGGCATGACATATAAGCACAAAGTGAATACATCCACTGTCTTTGTTCATCCTGAAAGGGATATAGCGTGACGATATATTATTATTAGTTTTTTTATTGGTTTTGCTGGAACTTTTTTAAGAGTACGAAACTAAGTACTTAATGCTTTTACAAAATTTACTAAAACTATCAATATTAAAAAGAAAGTAGTATTCAAGCTACGTATACTGGAGTATAAATCAAGTCTTTTATGAGACTACAGTTGGAAAATTATAACGATGTATGACTCCTTCTTTACGCAGGTAATAAGATTATCAGTTATGCTCACTTCTAGGTCACTATTCCACAGTGGTCGAATGACTTACACTTAAATCGTTCATTTTAGAGCCCTTATACATGTATTAAGTAGCGAAGTAAATAAGTAAATTTTATGTACTCACGTTTACACGTGTTTTAGTGAAGTTATAAGTACAATCATCCAACTTACGTAGTTTATTAAATTGTTATGAAATTCACACTTGCTACAATGCTATTTAGTAAAGCCTCGTCTTCCGGAGAACGTGCGAGGTACGGGGGTGGGTTACTTCGTCAAAAATTTGGATGATTCTATTCTACATATCTACTTATTTGCAAAGCCAATACTTATTCAAAAGCTGTTAAGTCGTTGTTTACGCGCTACAAATTTAGTCATTTAGTTCGTTATTTAATACGTGTAAAAAGGCTCTTACGAAGTTGCCTATAGCAGGTGTCAGTTAAAAAGCACTAGTGAAGAGGAAGTATCAATTCATCAGTAGCGTTCATTCCATACATGCATGTAAGCATTGCTTGCCCTTATGATAAATAAGTTTAGAATAAATTACCTAAAGTTAATCATAAAACGGAACCATTTATGTTCATATCTATTATTATATATTCACGCCGTCTAGCTTTCCTATGAAAGCAATGTAATATTTACTGCCATAATATGATATTCAAATTAATTATGCGAATTCTGCCTACCTTATCCAAATACTCTATGCACGTCACTGCAATTGATCCACCACGTTGTTAACGATGTTCGATTCCCGCAACGAACAAAATCACTCGAATAACTTAAAATAAGAACACATATTTTTTAAAGTTAATAGTCATTTAAACCATGTTTACATACATATAGAAATATAAATATATATTTATAAATGTATTCAGAATATTTAAGTTCATTTACAACATATATATGTGTATATTGATTGCAATTAATTATACTGTGAATACTTAATTTTTACTTTAAGTTAATAAAATGTATTATTAAAGATAATTTAAAAGAGCGTGGCTGTGGTGGTGTAGTGGCGCGGGTTCCTGACGCAGCAATGAGAATAGACGTAGGTTCGAATCCCAGTACGTACTTCTGGGTTTTTCAAGATAACGTGCGGATTTAGGCACCAAATGCTTAACGATGAAGGAAAACATCGTAAGGAAACCCGTATGGCATCTGATAGGAATGTTATGTATAAGTGCCCAAATTAATCGCTAAATAATGAAACTTTATCATGCTGATTTTATATTTTTTTACATCCAATACATCACATCAATACTTTCAATCTTTGAAATAGACTTACAAGAGCTTTTGTTTCACTGCTCTCGTAAAATAAGTGTTTTAATAACAGTTTTATTCAGTAGGAGTCTGAGACATCGGCGTGGCTGCCCACACAGCGGCCTTGATGGTACTATGCAGGACTTTCCGTCGGGTCACCAAAAAAAGTTAGTAATTAAAATGATTATGAATCAATATTTCTGGCTTGAATATAGTACTCTACTTCGAACATTCTAGTATCTGACCCACGGAACATAATATTTTATGCGAAACCGACAGCTCTCCATCCGATTATAATTGATGTCCTCCAGTTTAAAAGGAAACAAATATTTAAAAGCCTTTTTATTATGTATTCTGGACGATAGACAATGAGTTATCAAATTAAATATCCGCGTAGAAAGAACTTTTTTTTTTTGTAGAACGTAATACGTATTGCAAGATGGTCGCGTAATTGGTAGCACTTTCTTCAATGAGCTGTGCGGTATTGTCCTCACGTTCCAAGTTACGCAGCCCACGATATATAATGCAGACTTGCTCCAGGACAAACACATTCCACAACGAGGACTGCAACCACCATTCCCATACGAACAACAATGAACTCCAAGGTAAGTTTTCTTTACTATGCTTTTTATATGAATATATCTTCATAAAATATTTATTAATATAAGAGATTAGTATAATTCTTTCCAATAAAATCAGGTTATTTTAGTTTGAACTCTGAAAAGATTATATAAAAATTCACATTTCTGGTAGTATCATCTTCTGGTTTGAATATAAGTCAAGCACGTATGATCCCGGATTCTATTTAAAAAAAATGAATGCATAATCCTGAAACTATAAACTACATATTTAAAGGAATTATTCGATTTTCATTACTTATTATTACCCGTCATCACATCATCTTTACACCAGCAAAGGCGGGTCGCAGCGTAGTCTTGTCACGATAGCATCTAATTCGAGCACAGTACAACGCGCGTGCCCCGATTGACCAACGTGATCCATATCGGGACGTTTTGCGACACAGCCTTCCTTCCAACTGACACTTTCGTTTGCATTTGTTTGTTACAATGGATATATATATATAGGATTCGTTTATATATTTAGTTTAGCGTATCCAAAGGTTACAATGCTAATTAAACTATGCATGTATTCGTGTATGTTAATCATAAATTGGTTAAATAAATAAGGTCTTCGTGTATATGATCAATAATAGCAATTTCAAGTAGGAATTTTAAACATCAAATACATAACTACATTATAAATCATGATACAGTTTTGTAAATAGGTTTATAATTTACTATAATAAATTTGTATATACTTTGAAATATTAAGGCGAAAAATTTTAAATCACATTTAAGCTTTAAAAACAAAGGAAATTTAAAACATTTAAATATGCTTAATTAATCGATTTATAGTGCTACTCCAACTATGAAAGATATTTGTATTTAAAAAATACTATCTTCAACAAACACATTTTAACATAAAAGACTTCAACGCGTGTTGAAAGATCTATGTTTTTATCATAACAATTTATTTATTTATTTATTTACTTTTACAGGGTTGCCAGTGGCCCGGTACAATGACTAATTCACACAATACATAAATAAAGTTACAATAAAAAAAATGTACAGTTCCTATTAAGGCATCCACAACATACGTCAGAGTGGCCTGTTTAATTATACTAAATCATACTATACTATATTATATTATATCACACTATATCATATTACATTATACTATATTATATCTTATCACATTATACATTATACTATTATACATACATATATATATATATATATATATATATATATATATATATATATTTATTTTACATATTTTATAATAATATTTCCATATTATGCACAGATGCCGTAAACTTAATGATTATTGTATTGTTTATATAATTTGTTGTAGCTGCAATATATAATTTGGATATTACTTAACTAGTTTCAAACCAAAATAGTAAACATGCAGAACTTTTAGTAAACCACTATAGGGTTAACATGACCGTTTCGCAAGTGCACGTCACCGCACAAATAGTGCATATAAATCCGCACGAGTATAGTTTCGGTGTTGCGTAATTAAACACCAGCATTAAAACGTGGCATATTGATTAATCAGATCTTCATTGTTGAACAAGAACAGGCGTATGTTCCTGCGGGCGTTGAGCAATTAGTTTTGACGCAGTTTTTTTCAATTTTTTAAATATAATAATTCAGTTCAAATATAAACCAAATACATACTTTTATTACTATCAATCTTGAAATATTAAATTTACTTTTTGTAGCATTTTTCTTAGAAAGTATTTGAGATTCATTGATACGTTTGTGTTTGCTTTGATAAAATAATCAATTGGTTAGATTTTACCATACAAGCTATACTTTTCTATTTGAGTCTTTGACCGTGGGTAACTTGACCATTCGTAAGTACCTACGTCAAATTATGTAAGAAATACTACTAAGTAAATAATATTAATAAAAAATATTACTAAGTTTTAAGAATTTTAAAACTCTTGTTTCAGATTGTAGTATTCATCTGTGGGCTGGGCGTGGCTTCAGCCAGCGTGATTGCACCTCTCCCTCTCTCTCACGTAGACCCATTACCGCAATACTCATACGGTTATGACGTCCAGGACACATTGACCGGAGATTTCAAAGGTCACCAGGAGCAAAGGAACGGGGACTTAGTAACCGGATCTTACTCCGTTGTCGACCCTGACGGCACTAGAAGGATCGTGGACTATGCTGCTGATCCCATTAACGGTTTCAATGCAGTCGTTCGTCGTGAACCTCTTGTGGCTGTTGCTCCTGCGAGAGTCGTCGCTCCCGCCCCCTTTGTAGCACCTGCTCCATTCGTAGCTCCTGCACCTGTAGTTGCCCGGACGCCCTTAGTGGCTCCAGCACCTTTCGTTGCCCCGGCACCCTTAGTGGCTAGAGCACCCATCGTAGGTCCGGCTCCCCTCTTAGCGCCAAGATACTGGTAAACTAGTCAAATATCAAACTATTAGATGAATTATTACAATTTTGTTGTTGCGTTGTATTTTAAGGACCTTTTTATACTATTGTTATTTATATTAATAAATGATTTGCAAATAATCTATAAGTGCTTATATTGATTATATTCTTCCTTAAGATATAAATCTACACATATAATAAAATTGTGACAACATTATCACTGTATTGATAGTCAAAGAAAACCATTAGTATTGGTTGATGAATTTAGCAATTGATCGACGTGTGTTATAATCGAAAATTGCCGATAATTTTGTTCTTTGTGTATACTGAGTAAAAAAAACAAATGCATTAGTAGAAAAAAACCAACCTTAATTATGAATTGAATATAATTACCTGGAAACGAATATAGTGACCTTAAAGATAATAATGATTTAGATGTGTGGAACAAAATCGAGGCAATTGCAGCGGGCGGGATTAGGCTCGTCGCAGCGGGCTGTGCGGGCGTGCTCGGCCGCAGATGGCGACCTTGCTGTGGTTATAGTGAAATGAGGAACAGTATAGAAACTGTTGAGTAAAAATGACCAGAACACTCACCGTCATTGCTTGGTCGTCAGTAGCGCAAACACAGGGACAATAATTTATTTACTTTCCATTTCTTGTATTTTAATCATTTAAAAGTAAAATTTATTGTATAATGCAAGCAAAGCGAAAATATTTTTCAGTAAACAAGATATTAATAATAATTTTATATTATGGAATAAATAAAAAAGTTGCAGGTTACAATGTTTTTTATATATCTAAGTAGCAATTGTTTGTATATATTTAACATTATATTACATTAATAACTGTATCCCTTTCTCATTAAAATCGCACGACGATTTCTGGTGACAGGGCGTTTGCTCGAACTGGGTCATGACCACAGTACACAAGTGTAAAGACCGTCATAGTGACTCGCTTTGGGCTGTTGCGTTTTGCGATCAGCTTGTGTATATCCAGTAACTCATATACCTAAAGACTCTCAGTCGTGGTATATGTGGGTCGACATGACGACGGATATTATTAATGGATTTTAATTGTTTAATGGCCGCTTTCGATTTTGGACTACACTGTACTTACCATCAGGTACTCTGTAGTCACTATGTCGAGCTAGTGTAAAAAAACGACCACCATAGATTCTGTAAACGTTTAAGTTCATCCTTCTAAGCACATTAAGCGTCGCCACGAGGCGGCGACTGTGTCATGTTTCTATACTGTATCTATCTAGTCTGTGTCGTGGTCAACCACTCTAATTAAAAGCGAAAGTGGTAGTAAACTCCTCACAGTTGCTGGATTCGGTTACTGGATCATGCCCTATGTTGTCACATAAAGTCCAATGTCACGATCGTAACTACGATGGATATAAAACGAGAGCGTGTTCTGAATTCGGCAGTTACTACTCACAGTTGAAAGTAATCACATCAAAAATGGCATTCAAGGTAAAAATTAGCCAAAGGATTTTTTTTTGTAATTTCCTTCGTAACTGAGAGTAAAAATAACATATTTTTGTTACAGTTTGTCATGTTCAGCTGTTTGATCGTTGCCGCCAGCGCAGGTCTCCTGCCAGCCGTGAGCTACTCATCTCCAATCTCCTATGCGACACATGCGGTGCACGCGGCTCCACTTGCATACGCCGCTCCCATAGCCAAATACGCCGCTCCGGTAGGGTATGCCGCCCCTGTCGTGAAAGCCGCCGTTGAAGAATACGATGCCCATCCTCAGTACACCTTTTCATACGACGTGCAAGACGGACACACTGGCGACTCTAAAACTCAGCATGAAACTCGCGATGGAGACGTCGTTAAAGGCTCATACTCTGTGGTCGACCCTGATGGCACCAAGCGCACTGTGGACTACACCGCTGATCCTCACAACGGATTCAACGCTGTTGTGCACAAGGAGCCCCTTGGCCATGTCGCTAAGGTTGCCGCCGTAGCCCCTGTCGCGTATGCTGCCCCTGTTGTGCACGCAGCCCCTATCGTCCACGCCGCTCCCGTCGTGCACGCCGCCCCTGTGGCTTACTCCGCACCCATTGCTTATTCTTCCCCCCTCTACCATCATTAACAAATATGATCAAATACTAGAAATGCCATATTGTAAATATAAAACATATTTATTGTAAATATATTGTGTTGTGATTGATATTAATTGTTCTTTGTTTAAAACCTAGTTCTATTTCATGGATTTCTGTGTGCAATACCTTAAGAATTTTAAATGATAGTTCACAAAGTTTCTTTTAAAAATAAAATAGTACATTAAAAATATTTATTCACCTGTAACAATAAATTATTTATAGGAATTCTGTTGGAATTTATACTGTGAATATACTAGTCTCTGCTGGCGACTTCGTCTGCGTAAGGAATGAGGAAATACTGCCGATTATGTCACATTGGAAGTGTATAATTAGTTAAAATCGCTATTTTGATATTATAATGGAAACCCTTTATCTTTCTAGTTCAGGCCGGCTACTATTACGGATAGATTAAGTTGTAAATGTTTCTCTTTAATCCATTTTATAGCACTTGTTATACTTAATTTTTACACTTAAAAACTTTAAACACGTCCTCATTTTTATTAAACTTTGTCATTTATTGTTGTCTTATATATTGATCGAATCATATCTCAAGTTTTACCTCACTATACCTGACAATTTATTATCCTATATTTTAAGTAAAGTATTTATTAAAACTAGAGCCTATTTAGCAAAGGATATTTTTGTACCGAAAGCTTGAACTGTATTACATATTATAAACAGACAACATTTTTAAAAGATGGATTCGTGTTTTGGTGTCTCTCAATAATTTATCTTAATATCTTAAATTAACAGACACCTGATCCAGAAAAGTTTTATAATAATAGAGACTATCTAAACTGATACAAGGTATATACGTACTCAAAATTTTATTTAACAACTCTTTTTTCGATATGAAAATGTATGGAAAATATAAGCTTTTAATGTTATCATTATATCAGTGAACATAAAAAAGAGAGTTAAATTATTTTTACGATAGTCATTCGTTTTTGATTTTTAGATATTTGCTATTAACAAAAAATAATTGGATTTAAATAAATTAATACAGTAGTCAAAAATATTTGTACAATAATCATATATCAAATATCTGGAAACCCAGTGTTCCAGATTTGGGGGGTGGGGGCAGTGCTTGTTCTGGACCTGGAATAACAGAGAGCCCGCGTTGGCGAAGACGGCGTCGTTCAACGCGTACTTCTCTACCGTCCTGTTTACGCGGTAACACTGAAAATCGACGTCCTGTCGGCACTGTCGACATGCGCTTAAATAGGACTTGTGTTTCAATCTTTTGTTCTTCATTCATGACGCTCACAATCTGTTTTTCTCGTTGGACGATAGCCTTACGCTCATCTGCAGTTACCGCTTCTGCTGCCATCTCCGAGCATTTCAATAAGAAAGCCTGTACTCGTTCAGGGTCTTGCAATTTCTTAGACCATTCATACGCTTCCTCCACTTGAATCCGCACCTCGTTTGAGTTGCCTTGCTGCATATCACCGCTCATCAACACGAAGCAACCGTTAAGCCACCATGTTATATTACCTAGTTCTTGGGCTTCGCGTTGACACCGCTTTGCATAAAATTTAGCAAGGGCATAATTTTTCTGTGTACAGAGCAATCGTGATAGCTCATACATTAACCAGCACTTCATAGTTTGGTTTTCACACATTTCTAGCGTCAGTCTAACTTTCTCTGTAGCTTGCTTTATATCAATGAACTTTTGTGGGTAATTAGCCATAACAGAGTCGAAAGAAGTAGGTCTACCTACTGGAAGTCCCATGAGGAACGCAATACGGCGCCTGTTACCACGCTCACTGAGAGTATACGAGAGACGATGTTGTGATAAGTATGCTTCCCCGACGGCTCTGTACAGGCGATCCGTGTATAATTCTTTATCTGGCAGTGTACGTGGAGTTTTAATATCCAGAAACATTTGCATACGTTCAGCCTGTGCAATCACATCCATGACACGGTTTGCTCTTAAACTTTTATCAATTGCTTTAAGAAGACGTTCAGCAGTGCGTGCTCCTATTTCACGTTCCTTAATCAAGACTGCTTCTTTGTATTTGTTCTGATGTTTGGAATCTGCTTTTTCCGCTAATTTAATCGAATAATAAGGTCGTTGAGAACGCAACATTTCTTGTCTTTCAGTAAGAGATCGTAGAGCCTCTTTCACGAGAGCTCTGAGCTGTGAACTACCACCGGCGTTGGCTGATTGTATGCGAGGATCCTCTGTTAGCTCTTGAAGGAAAAATTTATCGTATGCCATTGGGCCAAGATATTTCATGGCAAGCACACGTGCTAATGTCAGATGCTTTCGTGCTTCCATTTGAGTTAATTTACGTTTTTCTTCCTGTTTCGGAATACGAGATACATGCAAAGGTCTTTGTGGCTCGTCATCGTTGGTACGGGCCGCTTCAGTTTGCTTAATGAGAGGTAAGAAATCTAACATAACGTTTCCAGCATTAATACCTATGCAATCTTGTATGGTCTCCACACCTTGATTAATACCTTCCATGAAGTACGGTGGTTGTCGACGAACTCGATAACCTCGATAATTCATGACAACAGATCTTTCAAAGTCAGACATTGTGTACATAGCCCGAGCTTGCATATTTCGAGCGATCATATTACCAGGTTTTAGTTTCAGGGCCAATTCGGCATCCGAATACGCTTGCACTGGTTGCACAGCATCAGCGCATACTTCACTTCTCCCACTCAAAGTTCTAACATCTTCAGGAGAACTTTTAAATGCCTCATCATACGATGCTTTTGCTTTTTCAAATTGTTCAAGTCGGCGTAGGTAAGCGCCTCGTTCACGATAAACAGTCAACGCACCATATAATTGCTTCTCTTCCATTTTTATTTATTTTTAACGTGCTTATTCGAATTAAATATAAGTTTTGAAGAATAATCAGTAATTAATTCTTACATATGTGACAGCATTGTCACAAATGTTTTGTCATTTTCTTTACTCTTTTACTAGGAAAAGTTAGATTGATTAAAAATAAAGAATAAGGAGTAATAACAAAAATACATATTTTTAATAACTTTTTAATTGGCCATTAAAATTAAATCAGTCCTTTTATGTAAGCCATAGGTGTTTATAAAGCTACAAGCCTGGCCGCAGACGCCGGGTAAGGGTAGGTAGTATAGGCAGCCGCTATGGGAGCAGGATATGCCAGCCGTGCTACAGGCGCCGCGTAAGCCAACGGAGCGGTATAAGCAGCAGTGTATTTGGCGACAGGTGCAGCGGCCAGGCGTGCAGGAACAACAGGGGCGGCGGCGATGCGAGCAGGTACTATCGCGGGCTCAGCGACAACAGCGGGAGCGGCGGCTACCAATGGTTCTTTACGAACAACAGCGTTGAAACCATTGACAGAATCAGCCGTGTAGTCGACGACACGTCGGGTACCATCAGGATCCACCAGTGAATAGGATCCTTGCACTAAATCTCCATTACGCTCCTCCGTCTGGCTCTTGTAGTCGCCTGTGAGAGAGTCGGCTACATCGTAACCGAACCTGTATTGAGGAAGCGGGTCGAATTCTTCCAGTCTAGCTGCCACGGGTGCTGCAGCCACAACGGGTTCTGCGACGAGAGGAGCGGCGACTGCTGCAGGAGCAACACTGCCCCGGACTATGGCCACAAGGCAGGACAAGATCACAATCTACAACAAACACACACATTATACGTTGTAAATATTACGTCGATGTAAGTGTGCGCCACGTTTTCTGTACTTGAAACAGTGACACGGTTTAATATAAGCAAGACTAGTCGATTGCGTAAGTTCATGTGCGGAGAAATTACTAATAAGCCGAGGATGTTTCGTTCGTCAAGGACGTGTGAGGTGTCGTCCATCGCATCCTAATCACATTATGCTATTGATTACTCTTAGGTACCTTTGTGTGCATATGTTAGGTTTGTAATATTAAGTAGGTTTAAATATATCATTTGTGTATATTAAAATATAAACTGTAAAATAAATGTGATGTTTTTTTTATTTTGATCAAAACAATTGTTTTTCTTTATGGTTTAGGTATGTACCTAAATACAATCGTATAATAGGATTTTAACGGCTTAGTAATGGAGTGTACAAGGACCCTACTTACGATGCTGAGGTCGTGTAGGGTTGAGTTCCGGTAGTGGTCAACTTTTCTGTGATGATTGATGGTTGTATATACGTATTTAAGTATGTATACTTTTGTCTAGTACCTATAGTACAAGCGAAAGCTTAACTCGGGACTAGGTCAATATGTGTACTTATTAGTAAATATTATTATTATTACAGGAATATTTGTAAGTTACTGTATTTCTTAAATTTAATTTCAACGCTTTTTGCGATTAAATTTATTACATTTTAGGTACGTAAGTATCATAAAGCTAGGAACTTACAATATTTATAAATTATGAAACGTACTACAAAACTAAAATCAAGTAAAAATTTATAGACGTAAAAGTAGATACCTACAAAATATTGAAGGTTTTGGAGTATTAATGTGGCAATAGAAAAAAAAAACATTCAATAAAATAAAATTTATATATGCATGGACTTTCTATGAATGTAATTAGCGGGTTTTTAATGTAGTTTTCGTAAATCATTTATAAGATTTAAATAAACATTACAATTTATTTCTATATATAATAAATATAACCGTTGTCAGCTAATAGCTACAAGTAAATAGTTGTTATATTCGTGGGAGCAAATAGGTATTTTTGAGGAGCGGTTTTACGTAGTAGCATAGATGATTAATTATTTCTTATTAAACAAGATTATTTCAATATTCGTACCTAAAATATCTTTTAGTTTTTTTATTAGATATACACAAAACATGTAATCAAGAATAAGAATAATTCTAATAAATTAATTGATAAATAATTAGGATAATAGAGATATTACCTTAAAGGCCATTTTGTTGTTGAAGATTGTTTGAGGAGTACAGTCAAAAGTGACTATAATCCTGTAGAGTCCGTCACAGTATATATAGCAATCAGTTATTGTGACATCGAGGCACAAGTTCGCGTTTAGTATTATATGTGCGCTTCACTATGAATGTGCATGAAATTCAAAATGAGCAACAATTTGTCAATGGCAGAAAATTCGGACGAGATCTTGACTTTCAGCCAACTGTTATGAAATTATATGCATTCAGGCAAAAATTATTTGATAATTTTTATCTTAATCGCTGATAAATTAAGGTCCATTGAATCAATAATCAAAAGAGAAAGTCCCGAGTCCTGAAACACTAACTTACTCATCAATGGCTAACCCATGCCCTCCCTAGGACTTAGGAAACCGAAAATTTGGTCAGAAAAACCAAATCTACCTTTATCGTATAAACAAGAAATAACTATAAGTATATACACAACAAGAAATAAGATTTTTCCAAATTCCCATGGCATTTCTATTTGCAATTTTAAAATTGCTTTATTTACATTATTACATTAATTATAATACAAAAGAAAGTTTTTATAAAAATTAGGTAAATTCGCCCTGGGATTTAATAAAATGTGCTTGCTTGGTGTTCACAAAAGTTATTACAGTAATTTCATGCGAACGAAGTACTGGGACGTTGCTAGTTTCTAGATAGTTCTAGATAAATCTAGGGTATGTGAGAAAATAGTCATGAATTAGCTTTGAATTTCCTTTATTATCTATTTATAAATAAATAAATATTTTTTGACTATTAATGGTAAATGGGGGCAGAGTGATAGATGGGAGCGGAGTAGGCAACCGGAGCAGCGTGGACAACCGGAGCAGCGTGGACAACCGGAGCGGCGGCATAGGCAACGGGAGCGACAGCGGCGACCTTAGTGACATGGGCAAGGGGCTCTCTGTTCACGACGGCGTTGAATCCGTTGTGAGGGTCAGCGGTGTAATCGACAGTGCGCTTGGTGCCGTCGGGGTCGACCACAGAGTATGAGCCCTGGACAACATCGCCGTCGCGGGTTTCATGTTGGGATTTGGAGTCACCGGTTATACCGTCATTGACGTCGTAAGCGAAGCTGTATTTAGGGTTCGCGTCGTAGTCTTCGACGGCGTGAGCAATGGGAGCTGCGTATGCCACGGGAGCGGCATGGTAGGTCGTCACGGGGGCGACAGGGATGATTCCGGCGCTGGCGGCTGCCACTAGGCAAGCGAATACCACAAACTGAAAATATATTTTACACAATAAGACACCCTTAAGTTGAGCAATGAACTAAGCTTGCTTATTAATTAAGACTAAATTTCAATCACAATATATGTATATTAGTGTCCGACCGAAAGTTCGGTTTCGGTTTCGGTTTAGGCCGAGTTTCGGCCAAAAATCAAGTTTCGGCGGCAGTTTCGGTTTCGGCCAAATTACGAACCTCGATTTGAACCGCCAGCCAAAAATACGTAACCTAACGGTGATCTACTAGCGTTTCGGAAGCGACTACCTTGAGAAGAAACGCCGAAAGAAACTCAAGGCTGCGTCGGAGTGTAACTGCGTCGTTTAGACGACAGTTGACGGATCTAATTCGCATTGCTCTATAGCAACACAACTTAGTCAGTGCGTTATCACCCGACTTAAACATTCTTTAGAGGTTATGTTTTGATGGAACTGATTACATGTAAGTTTTTGTTTCATTTTTTTACTTGACCACGTTGACTTTTATACTTGACCACGTGAGTTTCGGTTTCGGTTTCGGCCGGAAAATCAGTTTCGGTCGGACTCTAATGTATATGCAAAGCCTGTTGACAGGACTCGTTTCAACTTGTAACGCTTAAAGAACAGCTCCTGTATTTCCTTTATATACAGTGGTCAACAAGAAGCCTTCAGTCACAATTGGTTCTCAGATTGCTGCAACATTAACAACGGCCACTATCAATAAATAGGGCGTTCGTTTCATTTGGAAACAATTTTGAAAAACACTCTAATCATCTCTGGATCAAATAATACATTTACGAGTATTTAGGCGATATAGTATAAATATTTCAATATTATAAACTCTAATTGCAACTAATTTAACCGTATATACATACATGATGCAAGCAATCAATACTTAAACGTTAACCAGATCGAATCTTTACCATCAATAAAACTCGCATTCATTATTTTAAGCTTTTGAACTACGATAGTAAACCTATCATAAGTAATGGTTATTTCTCACCTTTAAAGCCATTGTAGGTTGATGTGAATTAATCGAGTGATAGCAAATGTGTAATGCTTAGATTAATTTCTTGCGAATTTATATAAAAAAATGTGACCTCGGGCAACGATTAGGTACTGCGGGGATTTGATCTAATAGTCGATGATATGTTTTAATCAATAAACAAATTGAATGAGTTGATATAGAACAAGGTTTACAAGGTGGACATTAAATATATTAATCTCACGTGTTTATTAGATTTTAATTTATACAAATATGGAGCCTTTCCTGTGGCATGAATTTTTAAATATTTATGGAATTATAATTATAAATATTATAGTCAATTATCAACTACTTAGATGTACCTGTATAAATTCATAATCAAATAAAACACAAATATCTACAATTATCAAAGAAATTGCCTGTTCAGAAGTAAGCATTGTTGCGCTTTTAATAAACCTATACGACCTTATTATAAAACAAGTACTAAATTTAATATAAAGTTTGTATATTGATAAATCTTTGGTATTTTAAAATATACTTTAATGCTAATTTAAAAATAAACTACCGTATAACACAGTATTAAGATTTTGATACAAGATATATTAATTTTTGTGTAACTTACGTTTGCCATTGTTTGAACCTTTATTTATTTAATACTTAGTTTGTAATAAGATAAAAATCATCACCATCACAAAGACAATTAAAATCAAAATTCAAAAAAACTAACATTTTTTCGAAGAGAACCTTATGATACCCTATTTTTAAATTCAAGAATTCATTGAAAGGATATTATAATTGTATCGTCTCAGTTGAATCAACAAAAACAGGCGCATATCGGATTCACGTACTAAACGTCCGGTCCAAACAAACCTACAAGGGACAAAGTTTTTGATATTAATTTCAACTCGACACCCCCATACGTTCCTGAGAAAAACGTCCAGACATACAGACAGGTGGACAACGAAAAGGTTCTATAAAGGCTCATTTTTTCATTTCGAATTTCAGAATCCTAAAAACATACAGTTTTTTTAACATAGTCTGAAATTTTACTATACTTTAAGCTATATTTTATATGTATAAATTTTCATTAATTAAGATTTTTATGTTTAAGATGAGCTTACAAGTAAAATGTTATTACAAATTTCTATAAAGGACTGCATACATACAAAAAAATATTTGTTAGTAATAATTGCCTACGTAATAAAAGTAGCTATTTTTAAAATTTTCAGTTTCTAACTCCGGTAACAGGTCTTGTACATTGATTAATATCTTGTACAGTTACAATTTTTATTTCAAGGCCGTGTTTGAAATATAAAATACGGTTTACCTAGAAAATTCTTTCATTTATATTGCTTGTATATGTTGTTAAATTATAGTATATAATCGAAAATTTAATATAAGAATCAACTGAATACAATTAAAAGCTTTAATGATACACTTAGGGACAAAATAGTTCAATAAATGGCCACTTTATCGCCTTACAGAATTATGAATTATTGACGTAGAAAATTTGAAAACATGGATTTGGACTCCATTTACAAAGATCTTAGCACTGATACCCCAGATGTAATATTGAAAGCGAAAACAAAATCGCCCTTATTCGCATGTATGGGAGCTCTTTTAAATTTTATATTTTATTACATTGAAATACGTTATTGGCTTTGCGTAAAAGAATTTCAAATTATTACGAATATCTTATATGTATAATTAAAAAGTTACATGCCTATGACATAAAAACGGTTTTAAATACGTTTATTTCTATTAATTTTATTATTAACTGACCTGGCAAAAGCTTTCTTCCATATAAATTATTTTACTGTGGGTTATCCTTTAGAATTAAATATATGTATATGTACCATCGCGTTATCGATCTTTTGAAGATATACAATTCCGTAGTAATTTGATCTATTTCGTAAGGTTTAGCCAGCGTTTGTGATTTAATCGCACAAAAATTTGTTTGTTACGGCGTCACATTACGATTCTTTAGACTTTTTGTTTTTTTTTTTACTATAATATATACATGTATACATACATGTGTACACATGAATCTTCCTCATACAATCACTCTATTGCTGAAAACTACATTAAATTCGTTGAATAGTTTAAAAGATCTAAGCAACCAGACAGCAGAAGCGGCTTCATTTTTTAATATGTAAAGATGAAAATAAATGTATATAATTTAAACTAAAAAAATTAGAATGTTTTCATTAACGGTCAGAATATGATTCTGTTTGGAATTAGATAGACAATTTCCTCTGGAGAAACATCTCCATCGCTATACCAGAGCAACATGATGGTTTTGTTTATTCTATTATTATTACAAAAAATAAAAATATTGTGATCACAACTCATTTATTCATCATTAATCTATAAGGCAATAAATTAATTAAACGTCGTTTTAACCTATGACTAGCGGGCAAGACAAATATTTTTAATGGTGGTAGATGGGCGCAGAGTAGGCGATTGGTGCTGAGTGTACGACTGGGGCGGAGGCGTACGCGACCGGAGCGGCTATTTTAGCTACGGGGGCTACAGCCGCAACCTTGGCAACATGGGCTAGCGGCTCCCTGTGTACGACGGCGTTAAAACCATTGTGAGGATCGGCGGTGTATTCAACAGTGCGCTTGGTACCGTCAGGGTCGACGACGGAGTATGAACCCTGGACAACATCACCGTCCCGAGTCTCATGCTGAGTCTTAGAGTCTCCGGTGAGACCGTCTTGCACGTCGTAAGCGAAGCTGTACTGTGGGTGAGCGTCGTATTCGTCGATGGCGGCAACCTTGGCGATGGGAGCGTGGTACGCGACGGGGGCGGCGTGGATGTAGGGTGCAGCAGGAGCAGCATGCACCAAGGGTGCAGCTGCATATGCGACTGGAGCTGGGTGAGCCGTGTATGCCGCAGGGGCGATTAAGCCAGCCTGAGCAGCGGCAACGGCGCACATCAGCACTACAAACTGAAAAATAAATTATTTTTATTTTTACTCAGCGTAATGACGGCAGCGCAACTGATGTTTAGCGCAGTATAGTCCAAAAGTCGACAACGACAAATGAAATCTACTAACTAAAATCTCAGTTGGTACCGGTGACAATCATCTTACAAAAACACATCTTTACAATTCGAATGTAGAAAAATATTTCAATAAACCATCAAGCAAATTAAAACCATTAGTAATTATAGTATTAGAAAAATAGATTTGTAAATGATTACAAGAGTTGTCGCTCATTATTAGATTTTTAAAAAAATATTGACTACGATAAATCTAGCATTCAAGCTAGTAAAAAGCAGTAACTAAACATAAAGTTTTACCCTTCATTTTTTTACTGGCATGATATAATGCCTACAATGCACCTGATGGTAAGTACAGAGTAGTCCAAAAACGAAAGCGACTATTAAAGGACAAAAATCTATTGAGAGTCTCCGTCGTCATGTCGGCCCACATTTACCATGACTGAAAGTCTCTAGATATATGAGTTACTGGATATACACAAGCAGATCCCGAAAAACGACAGGCCAAAGCGAGCATTAAGCTTATGTATTTCATATTAAATAATACCTTGAAAGCCATTGTTAATAGCTTAATGTGGGTTTACTAAGAAGAGATCTCAAGTCGAATGTGCCACTTACTGTACCGCGCGGACTTTTTATACAGCTCTGTACGACGTTCAACCATCGTACCATTACGAAGGTATGTGAGATAATAGCTACAAACCGGTCATTTTCGGTAGTCACGATATCAAATAATTTTTATAATAGACAATGGCCTCTTATATCTGTTCGCTTTACATGATAATAGGAGCAAGTTTGTTATGATCGATCTCGAGAGAAAGATCACTTGCATCGTAATGCGAACTACTTTTTTCGGGCAGTATGTCCTTGTGAGAGTCAGATTTAATTCTTCTGTATGGCGATGAACTTTATAGTTATCTAGGTCAGGTTATATTGGAAGAAGTAATTTAAAATGTACTAAAAAAAATAATCTAGGAAAAAAAAAATAGTCAAAGAACACTCTCAATTATTTTCAAGTTAAAAGTTTATGGTTTTTAAGAAAACGATAGATTAAGTATTTATACATTTTTTACATTCTCGCCACCATTTTGAAAAAAAAAACGAGTTGATGAATTTTCTGAAAAAAAAAATCCTCTAACAAAGGGGAAAACATTTTTTCGAAAATTTTGACCTTTAGATCGACCATTTTTTTTTCTCGGTGTCTAATTGAAATTTTGAGCTCAGATTCTGAACGAACATCAAATTTCGCGTAGGAGTAAAGGTATTGCATTATTATTTTGGTCCAATGATAACATAATAAATAAATACGTTGAAAATGTTAGTCAAAATTCTGATCATCTCTGCATTAATGGGTTAAGGCGTAAAGAATGAGCATAACATTTATTTTGATAATAAATATTTAATAGAATTAAACCGAGGTAATATTATCATAATTAATTCATCTCAATACGATGTTAAAATATAAAGTAAAACTGAAAAAAGAATAAAAATAACAACGATGAACCGAAATTCAAATTTCTAAGCAGCGAGTTCATAACGTTTTCGCGCGATATTTTTCCGCTGTCTTTTTTCACCGCGTCTCAATCTAATACTCGTATATTTTTTTGGAACGATTTTTTCTTCACCAGTTCTTGCACGTTATATTATAAGATGTCAAGTGTTACTTAGCGAAAAATATCACGTGATAAAATTTCCAGTGCGACCTTACACAATATGCACGCACACCCCAGTTATTAAACCTTTATGGTAAATAAAAAATATATAATTTAATTTTGACACTAATATTCTTATTATTCAATCTTCGTTATAAATACACACGTTACTTCGTTTTACATTAAATACTGGTATAATAAAATAGCAATATCCGAATTAGCCAGTTTTGCGGAAATAATTTTGTAATTCGCTGTTATGCAGTGGCTTAGACCAGTATGTCGTTTTGCTCGCAAAGGAGTCCTTGTGTATCGTCAAATGCATGATCATCTCGACCACGTTACTGGTATAGAGAAACGAGAATTACTCGCACATTTAGCTGGAGACTGTGACCCTTTTCGTATATTAGCTATTAAAAAAGGTAAAAAGTAAGCCAATTATGCCATTAGTAAAAGTCAGAATTTATGATAACTTTATTTGGTATATACCAATTTTAATTACTTAATCTCGACACGTGACGCCGTATGATAAATGAGTGGCTATCCCGTTAAAATAGTTTCAAGAGTTTCTACGCTATATTTCATTCTAGAGAACAATAATTTTGCTCTTATGAGAATATTGGAACTGTTTGAGGAAAAAAAGGTATACCGCACTTGTATCAGTTAAAAATCCAAGATAACTATGTCTGCACGTCAAAGACAACTGTAAGTCTTATTATTAATTATTCACAACTCCACCAGGGCGCACCCGCTAGGCACGATCTCAGTATAAGTACTGTGCCTAGCATAAACACCTGAATTGCAATTTTATTATGTTTCTAGGTCCAGGAACACGTGAGCGGCCGAATCTAATCCCGAGTGCACTAGACAAGCGTCTAATGTGCTGTCGTTGCAGCGAGTGGGACAATCACCTCGAGTTCATGTGGCTCCACCAGGGAGAGCCAAAACGATGCGGTTGCGGCTATTGGTTCGAACTGTGTCCTGTTGCGCCTCTATAATTTTTAACAATTCTTAATACATCGAATGATACCTATCATTATTTGATTACCTATTACAACACCATCAAACCATATAATATTTGTGGACAATAGCACATGTTGACCTAGTCCTAAAATAAGGTTGTGCCTGTTTTATGGGTATTAGACAAAGATATACATAAGTAAATCTATACACACATCGATGACTCGCAATAAATTCATTCATCATAGAAAAGTTTATCGCAATCTGTATTCTAACTTTACACCATCAGCGTGGCTGGCAGGGTTACTATTACTTCGCAATCAGGCCATCACAATAATAATATAAAATAAATAGGTAATAGCTAGGTCGTCAACAAATCTTAGGCAAAAAACAGGAAGTAGCTTTGTAATATATAGATGTCGTTAAGTAGATTTACAACCACATAAAAAGTTGTAGCGTTGTACGGTGGCCACAAACGGTCGACGGCACACTTCCCGTGACCCTGAGTCATTTAATCCGGTAGCCACATGCATAATAATTACACCACCTTATACGTGCCTATTCAGCCACGTGCGTATGTTTATATCGAGCTTTGGTTATTCCGTATTACCTAATATTATTATTATCTGTATTTAAGTATATTTGTATCCAAAAGATTACAATCAATTTTTATTTTACATTCAGTAATGCAAAAGTGTTGAATGCCTGTGCAAATGGTTACATTCTCGGTTACTTTAAGTAACATTTTGTTTACGAATTTTTTTTATTCACAATAAATTGTTCTTGTGGGAATGGAAAAAACCTCATATTTTATTTACCAAGATATTTCAAGATCTTTGATATTTTTTTTTGTTTATCAATATACTTAAGCATTAGTAATGGCAAATATTTAAAGCATCGAAAAAAAACAACACCTACTAGTTTATAATTAGTTTAGAACAAATACCAATTATAGAAAATATAACTTATTTCTATACATATAATACAAAATTATATACTCTTTAATATTTGTAAAGGTATATTACGTATTAGTCAATATCAAAAATTTACCAAAAGTTATTTTTTTGTCGAAACTAAAACAAATAGCTTTTAATTTAAATTGTAATTCTAAACTTAAAAATATTGCACTAAACTGTTATTATGTCAGTCTGTTATATTTCTAGGAATGTTACTATTTCTATGGCGCTTTATTTTGCTGCAGGTGAAAAGTACTGGCCCGAAGGAAAGTATTCATTTTTTACTTTAATTTCATTCCCTGGTGTAAAATAAGTCTGGTCAGCTTCGTGCCTGGAGTTTTGATAAATTGGAGCTAAATTTAAGGCAAGCCGTTGAACAGGAATTGGTGTATACACTGGACTCTTGTAATATACATTCCTGTACGGTATTGGAGGTTCCTGGTTTTCCTGAATAGGAGCCGGGTGGGCTGGTACAATGTTATTAGTTATTGGTTCTTCAAGCACGACAGCTTTAAAGCCATGTTTTGCATCGGCCGTGTATTCAACAGTTCGTCTGTTTCCGTCCGGATCCACTACGGTGTAGGCGCCTTTTACGACGTCTCCTAGCTTGATTTCACGCTGAGTTTTGTGGTCTCCCGTGGTAGGATCATAGATATCATAAGAATATTTATAATCAGTTGGTTTTAGTGGTGGATCTGTCACAATTATACAAAATGCTACCGGAACTATGTGAAGCAATATCGTCACCTGAAAATATTATTAAACACAGATTAATTATTATATCTAAGTATTTATAGTAAGTACCTTACAGCATCCGCTTATGAATTCCTCTCTACTTAAGTCTAACGTAAAAGTCACTGGCTTCTTTAATTATGCTTTATTTGTATGATTTTGTTTACGAAGGCCATTTGATAAGTCTGTGAATTTTTAATTTCGCGCGCAATAACTATATTCGTAAATGCAACACTACTTCCGTCAAAAATAATCTATTATCCTTTTTGACGCGTGCCATTACAGGATACGGTAAAAAGTCTTTATTTTATTAGGTAACTCATTATTTATCATAGAACGGTTGCAATGCAATTCAAAGTCAAGTGTAGTGTAAGAAATTACAAAAAGAAATATATTTTATTGATAAAACTAATTGGAGTTATACAAAATTCCAATTATATTTATGTTGATGTAATGTGATTACACGGACAAGAGGTTAATACACTACTGTCAATTTTTAAGCAAGCTGCGGGAGGATAAATAATATTAATAAAAAGGCTGAACTAAATGTATTGATCTATAAGAAAATTATGTTGAAAATAAAGCGCTTATTTGCCAAAAAAAAAATGTTATTCAAATAGTCATAAAGCTATCAAACATCCCTTGTTCCATTAAACAAATATAGCTTAGTAGATATATCAAAAGTAATCAAAACACTGACTTTGGCAAAATCACATTGGTCATACACCAGTGGAAAAGCCACAAGAAAGGAATAATAATAATAATATAAAAAGTAAATGTTGCATATAGAGTAGTAATAAATTTTGTATAGTAGAAGTTCCGTTTATAGATATTTGTAGATACATACAGCATCCACGACACGGAAATAAGCCGCAGGGCTGATTTTAATAACAAAACATATTTCCAGAATAAAATCCTATTTCTAATTACGTGACATCGAGTATGTGTTTTGTACAGCAACTGCGAAACTTACTGACCTTCAGTTATATATTTCATTCAATACAATTAGATATAAAAACATAATAGCTTTGCGAGCTACTTACACTTTAAAATAAGTATTGGGTATATATCGTCAAATAGTTTTTAATAATTCTTGTTTAGTGCAAAATAAATTAATAAGCCTTTACTTACGAACTGCTAATAAAGTCCGCCATTGCTACATTCTTACGCCGCCTTGATGATGGATGATTAAGCAGCTCATAGTTTAACATTTTTGATGAAAATAACAACGTTTCCGTTTCATTAGCATAAATATATTAATGGGCACATTTTTTTTGTATTAAAATGACAAGTAGCAAAGCTGTTAACAATTTAAACTAGAAGTATAACAATTGGGGTTTAGTAGGTAAGTAGTATTAATAGAAATACGCGTAAGTGAAACGGAATGGGAGGTTGGTCGTAACAAGTTCCACCTTGTTTCAATCACATTGTACTAAAGTCAGTTCCTAAAAAGACTAACTCTCAACTTTCGAATAAAAAAAGGCAAATTGTAATCATGCAAATATACCTATTAGTAAATAACAATTATTGCTTGTAAAGACTGCGGTGCAACTTTTTATTCATTAATTTCAAGCCTAAAATGTTTTGTAATAAGAGAGCGTAGCTCCGAATGAATGAACCTCGATTTTTTTTTATCTTTTCTTTACAATAAACAAGCTGACAACGCACCTGGTAGTAAATGACTACCGTCATCTATAACCGAATACAAAGCCATCGTGCTGCTGGCCTCATAAAAGACAAAGAGTAGAGTAATGGGAGATATGCTATCCCAGAATGCGATTATACGAGGCGAGTTACTATAGCGGCCTTTGCACCTTACTGTGGTCTAGTCGGGAACAGGCTACCTTAGTAGGTAACCAGGTAGGTTAGGTAGGTAGGTAGGTAGGTAGGTAGGTAGTAGACGGCTGTGGTAGTCACAGTGCTGCTCGTGTAGGATCATCCAGAATCAAGTATATCGAAAGAAAAATCTTCCAACGCGAGCTACACCGACCCCAAAACTACTAACGGTGGATTATAATAACTACATAATATAATAATTTAATAATAATATATGTTCATGCTATATCCGTTTCGATGGGCTACATAAATACATTATATGTGGACTATGTATTTTTGAAAGAAGCTATAAGTTTTCCTTCTATTTTTAAATTCCTATTCTATTTGTGAACAATAATTGAAACTTCAAAATATATCATATCCATGTATAAAATTGGTTTACGAATTTGAACATAACTATATAACATTTTATTTATAAGATTGTGTTAAAACTTTAATAATGTAAATTTAATTAAATTTATTATAACCTATATGAAACAAAATTGTTTGTCTTGTTTTAGATAAGTTTTATCATCAAATCCTTCAATAAGTGTACCCAATTAAACAAGAAAAAAACATCACATATAAAATACAATGGAAAAGCCATATTTTGTTTCTTGGGTTCCTTTAACAACAATAAAGTTTCAGTCTTACTATCATATTGTGTGCAATGATCTCCTAAAAGTAAGTTTACTTCCATAATAGCTTACAAAAACGTTTTGTGAAATCGTTTACTCGATTTGACTGCATCCGGACGGGGGTAAATGTGACATCCCTCATAAAAACTGTAACCCCATATAAAAACTGTACTCTATCTCATTCGTTCAATCAAAATCGCTAAAACAAGACTAAACCAATTTTGTTTCATATATATGTATGTATATATTTACATCCTTAAACTATTATTGACACAATACTCATCCGAGAGACCGTGGTCTTGCGACAGACCATATAAACTACATTTTATTATCTTTATTTTTTTTTTAACAATTACACATGTTGACCTAGTCTCAAATTAAGCTTGCGCTTGTACTATGAGTACTAGACAAAGATATACATACTTAAATACATATACACAACCATGACTCGTAACAAACTAATTTGCTTATCACAGAAAAGTTTATCACTAACCGGGACTCATTTGAACTTACGATATAGACTCAAAAGAAATGTATAACAAATAATCAAGAATGAAGGGGTTTTTGGAATAAAAGCGAATTAAGTTAAGCAAATAAAATTAAAAGATAATTATTTACCCTAAGCATGTTGCTCGCTCTACAATAGGTTTTCGATGTAAACAGTTGCAGGTTAAGATCGCTGGTTATATTTATAGAAGTAAGTTACGTTCACTCGAATGTTCCTATTGCCAGACAGTCGCTCGGACTGCTGACTAAGCACGCAGCGCGGCACCGCCACGCTGTACGGCGCCAGTGAAGCCAGTTCTATTAATTAAGGCTATTACTTACAATTCTAATCTTATAAATATTGGTCTACTAGGTCGTTGAACTATCCACGTAACAAAGCTCTTATTGTTTAGGTTAACACATATTCTTAATTTAATTGACGATCCATGTTCTGTTCATATATAGGACTAAAATAATAAATTATATGACGGTTAGGCACTACATAATTAATCGTCTATTATATAATGGAAAAATGCCAATGAATATTAAAAGTGAACATTTGAAACAAATTAATCAATGAATGGGTATAATAAGCATATATTAATGAACGAATTCCTGTAATATGTTTAAAATTAAAACATCAGATCTGTGTGTAATTTTAATATATTTAAAAAGATTGTAAAAGTTTATCTATGTTCTGTTATTTTGGTTAAAAATTGTTAGTTTAAATTATATTTTATATTATCAACTTACTCTACACAAATGCTCTCTCTGTAAACCATGTTACTTTATTTTTTTAGGTAGCATAAACCACAGAATTGATATTTAGATAATTTTTAAACGTTTATTTACTTCCTAAGGGCTTGCACTAACGAATTAATCTAGTTTAAGCTTGTATAAAACGCTTATTAATTGAATTGGTTTGATTCCATCTTAATTATGATTTCAGTTTAACAGTTGTTATAACTAGATTTTGATTTAGTGCAAGACAATAAGTACAGATCAGCGCTAAATAGCATTTTATATAACTCTAAACTAGATTTAATTTGTTAGTGCAAGCCGCCCTTAGAAATCAAGATTTACTAAAATGGTTTTATAGCAAACTAGAACTTTCTATTACATGAATAATGGCACAAATTTCTATTGCGTACCTTTTAACAAATTTTATAAAAATACAGGACTTTCTAGTTTTTTTTTTTAATAATTTTAAAACCAAACCTGTGTCTGAAAGTTAATAGTGATATTAATGTTATTATTAGTAAATGCTAGGATATGAAATGCAATGAATCATTTAGTAACGTGATCATATATTGAGATGAAAAAAATGATAAATGATATTAGGAAATCATAAATCGACAGTAATTACGCTTTGGATTATTATAGGTAAGTCAAGTTACTAAAGTAGTTAACAATTATCATGAGATATTGACCTTCATAAAATATATAAAAAGAGTTTTTATTACTTTACCTAGAGTATTTTAAGAGTTTTAAGAGGTCACCGTTTATCTTTGTTTTTTTATTTTACGTTTAACCACAATACATTTTTTTTTTTTGTTAACCCGATGGAAATACCTTCGGACCGTCAGGGAAGTGGTGAGGTCCACTCCTCCGATGTGTCGGACTTGCACCGACTAAAGCCACCGGGGTGCCAACTGTGTCCTCTCTTCGCCTCCACCGGGCCTGGGTATCCGTATACTTCCTACGGACCCGGTGATTAACCACAATACAATTACATCAAATATAATAAATCATAAGATTGAAAGTTTGGTTTATTATTAAGTTACTTTGCTATTATTTACGTTTTTTAAATAATTAATGTATTGAATTTATTACTGGAAAAATTTCACACTGTCGCAGTGTTATTGTATATCGCGTTTTGGGAGCAGCTTGTATGCGCCCAGTTATTAATATATTAAGAAATCTTCTGTCGTGATATTATATGTAGGCCGATAAGATGACGGCGACTGGCAATGGATGGCCGTTCCTTGATTGTTGCTACCATTCCTGGACTACACTACACTTCCCATTAGGTGTAGTGTTTTCACAATGTGGAGCCTTATTACTGTCCAAAGTTATAATAGATTGCATACAATGACCAATACTAAAGTCGTAAGTATATAAGACTAGTCGTAAGCATATAAAAAAGGGTTTCAAGGATATCGTATTTTTCCCGCCTAAATATTAGGTCCTTACATATGAAATTGGCGTTTTTCGTACTGGCCACTTTAATCACAAATTTCTCCTCTTTGGTAAGGAATTCCAAATTCAAATTTGTACAGCTATAGACTCATGTATTTGTGCTTCGATGATCGTCATTCATTTGTTTTTTCTTCTGTTTTTTTCTGTTTGCGTCACTCATTTTACAAAATGGAAAACTTAAAATATCGCATTATTTACGAGTACGAGTTCCGCCGTGGCACTAGTGCTGCGGAAACAACTCGAAGGGTGAATGATGTGTATGGCGGTCGTGTTGCAAAAGAAAACACAGTTCGTTTTTGGTTCCAACGTTTTCGTTCTGGAAATTTCGACCTGCAGAACAAGCCCCGTGGACGGCCTGAGACTCAAGTTGATAATGAAGAGTTGAAGGCTATTGTGGAAGCGGATCCATCGCAAACCACGTCCGAGTTAGCTGCAGGCTGCGATGTTAGTGATAAAACTGTTTTAATTCACTTGAAGCAAATTGGGAAGATTAAAAAGCTTGAAAGGTGGGTACCTCACGAATTGACTGAAGCAAACCGGCAAACGCGCGTCGACTGCTGCGTTACATTACTAAACCGGCACAATAATGAAGGTATTTTAAACCGAATCATTACCTGTGATGAAAAATGGGTTCTTTACGATAATCGGAAGCGCTCAGCCCAATGGTTGGATCCTGGCCAGCCAGCCAAATCCTGCCCCAAGCGAAAAATAACCCCAAAAAAGTTACTTGTAAGCGTTTGGTGGACTAGTGCCGGTATTGTTCATTACAGTTTTCTCAAATCTGGCCAGACTATTACGGCTGATGTCTATTGTCAGCAATTGCAAACCATGATGGAAAAGCTAGCGGCTAAACAACCTAGGCTGGTCAATCGCTCCACGCCACTGCTGCTTCACGACAACGCTAGACCACACACTGCGCAACAGACGGCTACTAAATTAGAAGAGCTTCAATTGGAAAGTCTAAGACATCCTCCGTACTCCCCGGACCTTGCTCCAACAGATTACCATTTTTTTCGAAATTTGGATAACTTCTTGCAAGGGAAAAAATTCAACTCCGATGGGGCAGTCCAAATCGCCTTCAAAGATTTTATTGATTCCCGTCCGACTGGTTTTTTTAGTAAAGGGATCAATGAACTACCTATGAGATGGCAAAAGTACATAGAAAATAATGGTTCATACTTTGATTAATTAAATATATTATATTAAAAAATATTCGACTTTTTGTTCCTCCCATACAAAACGCCAATTTCATATGTAAAGACCTAATACTTCACAGTTATACAAATACATATTTCAAAACTTAGTCATACTATTTTTTGTTCGTCATAATAATAATGTATGAGGACAATTACACATATTCACCTAGCCCTAAACTAAGCTTGTGTTTGTATTATGAGTACTAGATGATGATGAAATCTTTGCCAATTTTGGTCTTAGCAATGTTTTCCAAATAAATCAATTAGAAAAGGGTTGCAATCCTATTCAACGAAGGTGAGCTTGCTAACGGCTTACGAGACCAATTTTAACTCAAAATCTCTTTTGACACGACGGACATGTCAAGACACCGCCGACATATTATGTAGTTATACGAAATGATTAAGTGGATAGGCCTAATACGATCACATTTTTCATCCTGCTCATAAGATATACATACTAAAATATATAAAATATACATCTCGAATTAGTAAAAAAATATTCTGCTCATCACGAACAGGCAAGATGGAGGATAATCTTTATTAATATTATTAACCACTTTCGTCCCACTGCAGGGCAAAACCTCCCTTCTCTTTTTGTCACCATATTTGTAGAATCTGTGGGAAGGGGCTTGGACGTTTAACCTACCAAGCTTGCCCAATGCAGGTTGGCGAGTGCGCAATTTGTGTAGAGAAGGTGCATGCAGCAGCTTAGATGCTAGCAATCTGCGTGCAATTCGGAATTTTGTATACCTTAATCTAAATTAATGTTATGTTATTTTGGGAGCTGTTGATGCTTGGCTTCGTAAAGCTTTCTTTTTTCTTTGTTGTTGGAAAAATATTTACACATACGCCCCTGCCAAATTGTAATTCATCTTTGCGGATGGCCAAGACCTATGTTGGGCTACTGATTAAGAAATAGCTTCCAACTAAAAACACTGGCATAACTACGTGGCTCCGACTGTCTGCATCGATTGTATATTTTAAGTATTTTTATGTGACCCGAAGTTGATTGGTCGCTGTTAGAGACATTTACTGAGAAAACGATGCCCAATAATATTAGGGAACTACGCACAGAGCTATCTTTTGGCTTATATAGAGTAGTCGATTCCCCTACTTACTGCTCGCAGCCTTTGTCAGGGAGGTAAAAGTTACACCAAAAAATACACCCGCTTCTGTATCCTGTTCTACGACAGTGGATAGAGGAGGCTGTTTCATCTCTATCTGTCGAGTTTACTTTCAATAACCTACATAACACTGGATTGTGTAAAACAAGCAGCAATTGTACGTCATCTGTGCCGGATTAAATCGTGACCACAGTAGGTAAATGGAAAAACACCGTCATAGTTACGTATCTAGGCCAGTTGAATTTCGAGAATCGTCTGGGTATGTTCACCTTCTTTCTTTTCTTCTTTAAAGTCACCAGGACGATGACAAAATCTAATATACGCGATAGTGGTTGCTATTTATCAGGTGTGCTATCAGCTTATCTGTTACCTTTGGTATAAAAACAAATTAGTTTTATTACGGTTAGAAATAAAACTCATATTAATTGTGCAGAAAACAATTAGCTTAAAATTCCTCACGTTGCGTTATACATTTGACTCCGATACCTATCTTGAATCTTCAATTAGCTTGTAAAACAATAATGCAATGTAATGTAAATATTACTTCATTTAATGCACATAAAGCAAATAGTACCTATATTAGTACAATATTGCGGATTTAGCAACGACCTTGTTCAGGAGGAAGTTGCTTAACTCACCGGGCTGTCAGATTCAAGGTCGAGCATTTTAATTTTTCATTTCGTGGTATTAATTCTATAAAATACAGTGAAATTTGTTTTTATTACAAATCAATTTTATTACATGGAAATTTTTTAAATTGTTTCCTAAGTGTTAATAAATAATATGTTGGTTAAAACCAGTGTAACATTTACAGTTAACATTTTTGGACGGAGGACGGGAGGCGTCTCACAACGCCAGATTAGCAGTGCTCCGCTAGTCGCGTCCTTCCCTTTAGCTACGTTCCTTTTTTCTCTCTCCTATTCCTGGAGTGGTGTAAATTGTGCTGCCGTCGACCCACAAGCCCTACGACAACGTTATTCCTAAATACATTTTTGTAACAAGGGCAGGTGTTTTCAATCCCCAGACGGGAAATAAGTCCCCTTGCCCCAGATAAATTTGATCAATGACAACTATGACGAGCTTTCAAGCTTTACATTGTTACATATTTGATTTTATTTGGACATATACAGTGATACAACTAGAACTTCCTAAACGTACTAAAAGTACTCACATACACTGGACAGATTAAATTATATTAAAATATTTTCTTCAGTCACAATTACATTAAATCAACTTATATTAAAATAATTCTTCACATGTTTGGAGCATTGCAGTTCAATTGGGCACTGTGACAAATAGAGCTGTAGTAAATTAAGAGCTTATTTACTTATAATTTGACGAGCGTGAAACTGGTTTCAATTCTTTTGCACATACTTTCAACTTACATGTCTGTAACTTCTAATTAATTAAATTTAAATGGGAGTAACTTATCCGGGTAAAAGTAGTCAGGAGCAGAAAGAAAGAAAAAGTATTTATATATTTAACATCCATATTACTTCTATATAAAAACTTGAGATTAAAATAGTATTAAAGATTGAATAATTTGTTGACACAAAAGAAAGGTACGCCTTTGTCAAAGTTAACCTTGTTATTATTTTTAAATATCTTTTAATATAACCTTTAATGTCTGCACCGATTGTAACAGTGGCTAGGTCACAGATCATTCCATTGTCGGTCTAGGTTTGCAACATAACTGACAGTTTATATGCAAATAGAAGGTATCTTTTGAGTTTTGATATTTTTATATTTACAGCATACTTTTATTCCAGCAGTTTATCTACATATTTAGTGAGAGTAACATACACTTAGAAACACTATACGGAAGATAAAAGTTTTCAATTATATATTAGGTCCTTACATATGAAATTGGCGTTTTTCGTACTGGCCACTTTAATCACAAATTTCTCCTCTTTGGTAAGGAATTCCAAATTCAAATTTGTACAGCTATAGACTCATGTATTTGTGCTTCGATGATCGTCATTCATTTGTTTTTTTCTTTGGTTTTTTTCTGTTTGCGTCACTCATTTTACAAAATGGAAAACTTAAAATATCGCATTATTTACGAGTACGAGTTCCGCCGTGGCACTAGTGCTGCGGAAACAACTCGAAGGGTGAATGATGTGTATGGCGGTCGTGTTGCAAAAGAAAACACAGTTCGTTTTTGGTTCCAACGTTTTCGTTCTGGAAATTTCGACCTGCAGAACAAGCCCTGTGGACGGCCTGAGACTCAAGTTGATAATGAAGAGTTGAAGGCTATTGTGGAAGCGGATCCATCGCAAACCACGTCCGAGTTAGCTGCAGGCTGCGATGTTAGTGATAAAACTGTTTTAATTCACTTGAAGCAAATTGGGAAGATTAAAAAGCTTGAAAGGTGGGTACCTCACGAATTGACTGAAGCAAACCGGCAAACGCGCGTCGACTGCTGCGTTACATTACTAAACCGGCACAATAATGAAGGTATTTTAAACCGAATCATTACCTGTGATGAAAAATGGGTTCTTTACGATAATCGGAAGCGCTCAGCGCAATGGTTGGATCCTGGCCAGCCAGCCAAATCCTGCCCCAAGCGAAAATTAACCCCAAAAAAGTTACTTGTAAGCGTTTGGTGGACTAGTGCCGGTATTATTCATTACAGTTTTCACAAATCTGGCCAGACTATTACGGCTGATGTCTATTATCAGCAATTGCAAACCATGATGGAAAAGCTAGCGGCTAAACAACCTAGGCTGGTCAATCGCTCCACGCCACTGCTGCTTCACGACAACGCTAGACCACACACTGCGCAACAGACGGCTACTAAATTAGAAGAGTTTCAATTGGAAAGTCTAAGACATCCTCCGTACTCCCCGGACCTTGCTCCAACAGATTACCATTTTTTTCGAAATTTGGATAACTTCTTGCAAGGGAAAAAATTCAACTCCGATGGGGCAGTCCAAATCGCCTTCAAAGATTTTATTGATTCCCGTCCGACTGGTTTTTTTAGTAAAGGGATCAATGAACTACCTATGAGATGGCAAAAGTGCATAGAAAATAATGGTTCATACTTTGATTAATTAAATATATTATATTAAAAAATATTCGACTTTTTGTTCCTCCCATACAAAACGCCAATTTCATATGTAAGGACCTAATATTTAAAAATTCTCGCATTTCACTGAAACATCTAAACTAACCGTGGCAGAGTTTTTTTTTACAATGGGTCGACAATGTATCTACGGTGCACCTGATGGTAAGTACAGTGTAGTCCAAAAACGAAAGCGACCATCAAAGGATGAAAATCCGTTGATGGTCTCCGTCGTTATCTCGGCCCACATATACCACGACTGAAGATATCTAGGTATTTAGAATTACATTACATATTTTTCAATTTAAAACATAGGATGTATATTTAATCATTGAAGATTTGGGAGAGACTAAAAAATTAACTTGAACAATACCATCGAAAATCATTTGTATGAGAAAAACAAGTACCTACCGTTCTATTTCTAACCGTGTTCAATAATAATGATAATGATATTTATAATTAAAAGCTAGCTCATAGACAAACAAAACAAAAAGCTCATAAACTAGACTAGTTAAGAAATACTGTATATAATAAAGAATAGATATGAAACCTTGTCCCAATTGGAAAGATATTCATACATTACACCTTAACATAGTGTGGCGATAGCGCCACACTAATAATAGTACCTCCGTCTGTAGCGTGGGTTGGGCTCGATCAATATCACATATCAATATAACTGCGCAGACGCAGAAAATAATTTTAGGTTGGCACACATTCATACGTGAAAAATATGACTACCAACCATTTTTCAATTTTAAACAAAACCTTTCTTTAAACTACGAATATTAAGTATTGTAATTATTTTAGGAAATATTGACACGCTGTATCTTTTCTGGAGTAAGCAGAATTTTATTATTTTTTTAAAACTCTCATCTATATATATAAATGCTTGTTCTCCGTGATATATGCTTTAATTTAACAACATTTTATCATACTTTACAATGATATAGAACTATAGCATAACAGTTTTATTTTCAAACAGAGCTATCCTTGGTCTAGGAGTCACATTTCTACGAACAATACAACAAATTTTAAGTGACAAAAAAATGCTTCGTAAATGGAAAAATTACAAAATTTGATACCCAAAATCATTGTACTCAGATTTATGATAGACCATAAAAAATAACTATTTTGGCGTTAATAAACAGTTATTTATTTAATTTATTTTATTTACTCTAAGTACACTTATATAGACTATATTAACACGTACATGAATATATAAAAACCTTGTAATTGAAACTAGCATTTTGTTTTAATACAGACTAGTTCAAGAATTGATCATCATTTTACTCGCATTTTAACTTACAATTTTGTTGATTTGATGAAAAAGTTTGCAGAGCACATGTTTTTTGATGTCAGTTACATATAAAACCATAATGTAAAATAAATATAAATGTAATTTCACTTCCATTTTTTGTTCCGAGTTTCACTTCAGTCAGCGGGATTTAGCAATGTTTTCTTTTTATTCATATTTTATTATGAAAAAAAAAAACTTAACTAATCAAATATTTTGACATTCTCGAAAACAGGTTTCTCCTCAGTATAAGAAAATATACTATATAGACTGTATTACTAGCTTATATAAAATTGTATATATGTATATACATTATTTAAATATTTATGCTATTTAATTTAAAACTAATTAAAGTAAATTTAACGTCAAAAAAATTGTAATTGGCTCTCTTGCATAAGAGATGCGCAGTGTCCGGCACGCCGCCCGTGAGAAAGGGTTGGAGGCGTGGGCTCTTTAGACCCACCCCTCTTAGAGAGGAAGCCTGAATAAAGAAGGCTGTTCGCTCCCCGGGCGCTGGACGAATTTAGTTTCCCAGGTCTGGGTGGAGTGATTAGAGGAACACCCCGGGGGTTTTTAGTCAGTACGAGTCTGACACGGTGGGGTCGCTGCCCTTACAACCGCCCTGATGATCATATATTTTTATATATTTTCGCCAGGATTATAAAAAAAAAGGAGTCGATATTATCGTAGAGCCCAAACTAATGTAGCTATAAGAAAATTTTAACACCGACAAAGGCCATTTTTTTATATTTCACTCTTAAGAAAAAGAAAAGGGATTGAAAGTTTGTTCGAAAATTCGTCAATTTTGAAGTAAGGATTATGAAAAGCGACATTTAGCTTTTTAGTTAAAAAGATGTGTTTTGACGTTTTTGGAAAATCAATCGTCAAAGGGGTAAAATAATGAATTTCTACCGGGTAACGTTGGGCCACTCCAGCTAGTATAATTGTATAATTATCATTATTCAATTGGATTTACTTCTCGTAGGTGCATGGGTGCTCCATATTTTCTTTATATTCTTTATCAAATTGATTAGATGGATACGACCAAAAATACTAATTTCTATTACTCCATTGCTTTTGATACCAACCAATATAAATATTTCATGTATACGAATGGTGTACAAAGAATCATGTATGTATATAGCGAAATAAAAATAAGTCCGCCGTTTTAGAACGATAGATAATATCAATTATATATTTTTTGTAGGTAAATATACAAAATATGGAAAGACATAATTTGAAATATTAAGTTCTATTGTTTATATAGCATATCATTTCTTTATTTCTATTGTTAAAGAAAAGTCATATATTGATTCCTCTTATTTATTACCTCAGTATTAACATAATAATTAACAATACGCTATGTAATAAGCATAAATAAAACATTAACATAATATAATTCAGGTCACGTTGACGTGTGTGTACACTTGCTTAGATCGGCTTAGTTCTAAAGCCTTTCATTATCTCACACTATACAAAACGTTCGCTTATGTTTCAAAGCCTACTTCATAAGCTCATATGTACACCAGAATGATCTCGAATAGCACATTATGTAATATATGGATTAACATAAATACTAGGATGTCTACGCTTTACAGTACATATCGTTGTTTCGCTTTCATAACACCAAAAATCTAACAAAGTCACTCACACTGTTCTATATTCAATTCATATTAACGTATTGATAATAATGAATGGATGGTGATGGTGAAAGCATACAAGTGAAAGTGGTAATACGTAACAATTGTGGTAAACAATGGGTTATTTTGATAATTATGAGGCGTTTTTAATATATCGCTTATGTTATTGCTACGTGGAGACATGGTGATAGATTAAGCAATGGTGGAGATCTAAGCAAGCATTTTCGTTGTGGAGACTAGTGAATGTAAGCAGGGGCAGCGACTGCCTTCGCGACTACTCCGCCGAGGGGTTCTTTGTGAACCACTGCGTTGAAGCCGTTGTGAGGGTCGGCTGTGTATTCCACAACACGACGGGTGCCGTCAGGTTCAACCAGAGAGTATGAGCCCTGTACAACGTCCCCGGAACGAGTCTCTTGTTGGCTCTTTGAATCACCTGTATTTAAAACAACAATAATTAATTTAATTTGTCAAAACATTATGCTACGTTAAAATAGTGGCAAAATCCAGTATTATAAAATATATTTCATTGCTATTATAAAGTAAGACTAGCATATGAGTAATTTTTTAGCATATGATACTTATGCATTTTGTAGTAGTAGTGACTTCTATAAAAAAAATAAGGTAATTTTTGTAAGAACAGATTTTTGATAATGTTTACCGTTGCTTAAATTAAAACGCGTATTCAAGTAAGGCCGATGATGATTTTAGAGACAATCTATGATACAGTTAACAAAATGGAGTTGAATTTTTGAAAAAAAAAATTACCTTAATTAACGTTTAAAATTATTAATATTAACGTTTAATATTAACGTATGCCCAGCATACGCAGAGCGAATTCTTTGCATGTATAGCCTGTTTCACTGTTAGCCAAATGCTAAACAGATATGACAAAAGAAAAACGTAGGTATATCGTTTGGAGCCAACTTGGATTATAAATCAAACAATCATGAGATCGACCACAAATATATTTTTTAATTTAGATAATCATGAAACTCGTTTTTATAAATTACTATTTCAATTTTTTTTAAATCGAATTCTAAGTCAAATAAAGTCAAAAAAATATTATTCTATATTGCATACATTTTTACAACAAGCAAAGTTGCAGACGGTAACTTGTCATCATAATTAAGGCGTTTAATTTTTTCTTTGAACTGTATATGGTAACTGTGTATAACTGTATATATACCTATTATTTGATATATGTCTATATCAAGGCTCAAAAAATAAAATTAAATTGTATCTGAAGTCAGCTGGTATATCTACAAATAATAGCATCGACAAGATAAAAGATAAAGATAATAAATTATACAAAGCTTAGTAACTCACCAGTAAGAGCGTCCTGAATATCATAAGCGTAAGAATATTGAGGGTTGGGATCATATTCTTCGACCGGAGCAGCAGCTACCTTAGCCAAAGCGGGTGCTACGGCATAATGGGCCGCGTATGCCGGCCGGGCTACTGCCAAAGGCGCCGCGAAACCAAGGGGCTTCGCGTAAGCATAAGGGGCAGCCAAAGGCAACCCGCCGGCCGCTCCTCTGCACACTGCCAGGATAGCAGCTAAGATAAGGACCTAAAAATCAATATACATTATTATAAAAATTAAGATTCAAATGACAAGTTGGCTAGATGATTAACTTTTACGCTATCATTAGCGGGTCCAATTCCTCATAGACATATTTTTATTGAATCCATTTCTGCGTCTATGTATTTGAGTTTGGGAAATTTGTGTTTGTAAACGCACCTGTGAAGCATCGACACAGGAAATGTGGTACAACATTTTTTGTGCACGGCCTGTAAGTCCATTTAATTGTTTACATCTGGATATGCGGTATTAACTGAAGTTTCAAGATGCTAGTGATCATGTTGCATCAAAGGTTCAATTAGAATTGGATAAGGAAGCTGGTCAGATAATATGGTTGATGGAGTTATAAGATATGGTGGTCTGTATTTGATAAAAGGAGCGTAGAACTTCCTCATTATTATTACGATTATTTACATACACAATTTTTACCAACGTTTAAATCCTTAGATACTCTAAATGTAATTTAATTCTATTTCTTTCTGAAAAATATTTATTGGGTTTTGCTCTCTCTTAATCGTTGATCTAGACCAGAAATAAAATTGAAATGCCTAGGCTTAAAAAATAAATAGTTAGGAAATATACTGTTAAAATTTTTTGTTAAAAGTCATCAAATCAATAATAATAGCAAATTTAAAGAAGGGGCTAATTTAGATTCAATATATTTAATACTATAATATGATTATAGAAGCAATGTTAACTGATTACCTTCATGTTTGCCTGAAAATGTACCTTCGGTGGGCGCTCTTGGTATGAATGCAAAGGGTTTGACATGTTTCGCTTTTATACTCATGTGCCTTGCATTAGTAACGTATAAACTTAATGCACCCGCTTTGAAAAACGTTTGATTTGTCACGGTCGGCTCTATACCCTTTACAAAACCAGTTTACTGTATCAATGTAACTGTTAAATTATTGTTAAGCATGTCCCGAAATATAACATAAGTTTTAGTCTTAAGAAATATTTCAGCAATATAAACACATTTTACGAGAAGGATACGGTATATTTAGTAAACTGTAAAACAAGAAAAATAAATAGCGACATTTATTAATTGTGGATAAGATAGATATAAGAACAGTTGAGAGCAATTTCTATATATTTATGTAAGCAACATCTTGATGTACTTTACCAAAATAAATATAGCAAATTCGCATTTCAACTGAAATTAACTTGGTTGAAGACTGCAGAGTTGTGTCTTAGCGAGTTTTATGAAATATGCTTTTGAAAATCGACATAGTTTTATTTATTATTATTTTTAGATTATTAGAGACAAATATTTTTCTATACGTTTTTTTATACCAAAAGCTAACTATTAACAAAGATAGAAACGAAAATGGCTACTGCCGGCTACAGCCGAGTGAAACACCAAAATCATTGCCAAAGCGCTGCCGTCCTGGTAGAAAACAAGAAAAAAAGAAGCTTAAAATACACGGTCTTATCCCGGAATGTAACTGACTGAGGCGAGTCAACATGACGGTTTTTGAAACCATGTACTGTGGTCGTAATCCAAGCGCCACAGACGCTCCACAACGTCACAGCTGCTTCTAACATTAACAACTAAAATGAATACCATATCCATGGATACGTAAATCTAGATTCAATTCTTGAGTAGGTATCTGTTAAGCATACTAGACAAAACTTAACATTTTAGGTCACAGCTGCACGCGTTATCAGTGAACGTGTGTGATAGTGGTATGACCACACTTGCGAGAAAATACATAAAGCCTCCGCCTTATACGGAGCCACATAATGGATACATGTTCCAACGTTTATTATAAACATTCTGATATAATTAAGCCTAAGCCATGTTAGGAAATTATTGTATTGGTATCTTGTTATTTTTGTATTTTGTAGAGAAGGTTTGAATTACATATATTCCAATATGACTATTAACAAACACAAATTAATTCTAAATGAATGATCAAACTCTCTTTGCTGGTCACAATATCAATTAAACTCTAAATGTGACTGATTAATAATTGATGACTCGATTAGCGCAGTAGTCAAGCTGGTGACTTTTTTGCTGCAGATGTGGATTCGATCTCGACATAAAATAAATATTTATATAAAGGATATATAATGTTGGATTTTTTTAGGGTCTGAATGCTTATATTCATAATATTCTGGCTTGTAAACGCATCTTTGACATAGGAGTAGAGCAGTATGAGGCATGATGAGATAAGTAGTGTAAAAATCATTGAAACAAATATTGATCAATTACATTTTATTATCAATATTCACTACTGTAAATAAAGATTGGTTATTTTATACGTTAGGTACAAGATGAATTTACCTAAATAAATGAATTTTTTTTGGTGAGGGACAGTGCCTATAGAACCAAAAAAGTAGGTATCTATATATAATGGTATAGTTTTAAAGAAATTTATTCTCATTAAGAATTATACAATTCACTTACATGAGAACTTAATTATATACAGAATTATTTTTGTAATGAATATACACAATACAATTATAATACAGTTGACGACAAAAGAGAGTATAAGTAAATTTTGTAACGTAGGGATACAAAAATTACCAACTGTTAATCTAACACATAATAATCCATTAGTCACTTATAGTAATGATTGGATGTGCCTTCAATATGCATGTTTTGTTTACAGTCTATATATTTACCATACAAATACAGCTTTAACGTTACATTTATAATATCTAAATATACCTACAAGAATTGATATTGGAAAAGTTTGCTACTTCAAAGCTGAAGAGCACATCAGTCTCTATTTAATTTTCTCTATGCATCTAAAATAGGGCTAACAGCATTCTTCACATTCTGCCTTTTTAAAAGAACATTATGACAATGTTCGATTTCTGGAATGTATATTTGAATGCAAAAAGTATATAAAGCATTTTTAGGTGCACAAACCGACCTTTACAAGTTAATGCTGTAAGCAACCAAAACCTACTTTTTAGAAATAAATCAGTTTTATTGAAAACATAAAGCGTAAAATGAAACGGTTATTTAAACAAATCTTATTTATATTAATAATTAAACTGAATACAAAACTATTGTTTATTTTTTATGGATTTAAAAAAATGTTTTATCATTTTGAATAATGGACTTTGTGATTTAGTCCGAAACATTAATTGGTCACACCAAGTTATCTGTTTATGAAAGAAAACGTCACTTTTGACTTTCTTGTTTAGTGTATAACATTTCCATAAATCTGTAAATTATAGCAAACTCTGTTGTTTGTTATGTGTTTATAGTATATAAAATCGATTTTTATATTTAGTGGTTAAGCAAAATGGCAGATTTTGATGCTATATATCCTGATGATCTCGAGGATCCTGAAGAAAATATAGAAGAAACTCATGTGACATTAGTGCCTGATCCAATTGTAGTCCGTGGGGCTGGTAACATGACAGTGTAAGCTTTTATTTGATTCTCTTTGTTTATAATTATCAGCTGTTTCCTTTTCGATGTAGGAAATAGCTTTCAACATAATTTTGACCTTTATTGAACCTGTGAACAAAGTTATTCTCGTTTCTTTGTCGTCATGCATTAATTCATTATGTCGAAGGACTATTTCTGCAAAAAGGTTTTGACTGAAAGCCAATTCTCATTACATACCTGTAATTTATTACAATTTTGTTTGTTTTATTTTTGTTAAATTATAATTAATTTTTAATTACTGTTATTTATTATAAGCCATATTCTTTATAGTTTATCCAATTATACCATTCAAACATTGATAAGCACAGTATATTAATCAGTATAAACTTTGTTTTTATATATATTGTCACACTATATCCCTTTCCGGGTGAGTAGAGATACATGAGACATTACATTAGCATCACAATAAACTTTATATTTTATAATATGTTGGATTATATTTAGAAAAGGTCAATAGAACACTACTTTTTGAAATACAATATATTGATCTTTGACAACCACAAATCCCTAATTGCAGAAGCAAGCTTTGGTGCCTATGCTGTGTAAATATAAAAGCAAAAAAAACTGTATTAGTCTCGTTACAATATTTATATTAACATTATCTTAATTCATTACTTTGTTTAGTAATAAAACGTAAAAATAGTACAAAATAACATAAAATACAAAAAAGTTTTGAAATATTCATCCTAATCAATTTTTTTTAATTCTGGTATTTTTTTGGATTAGGCAGGCTTATACTTGATCTCAATTATACCTGATGGAAGGCAATGATGAAGATCTTTAATAAAGCACCCTCATTTAACAATTACTGGTTTACTCATTACTTGAAGATTAATAATTTACAAATAGTAATAATTAATTGATTCTGATAAACTTTGTATATTTATCTTTATTTTAATGTGTTTAGCTTTATTGTGCCTTAGAAATGCATCTGTTAATTGCAATCCTTTGCCAACAATTTCTAAAATATAATAATGTTTTAGTAATTACATAATAGCCAATCTTTTGCAGTAATCAATTGTTATGTGTAAACAATTCCTGTGTTGTTGCCATCATTACAGATGTCTGGCATCGAGACAGGCCACAGGTAAATGGGAGCTATGTAGAAAGGAACCTTTGCTTTTGCAGTACGTTCCAAGCTATCAATGATTCCACACTGAATGTCAAGTTCCATCCAATGCAAGATCAATTCTAAATAATATAATCACTTCCAAAGATAAAATCTAAAGAATGTTATATGTTAATCCTGGTTAGTTTATGTTCTATTTTCTTTAATTCCAGATTTGGTTTAAGTAACCGCTTCAATGGTGAATTTCCCCCTGGTTTGCAATCCCGTGTGGCTCCTGAAGAGTATCAGGCAACAGTCGCTAGGATCAACAGTGTGTTGAAGAAGACTCTACCAGTCAATGTTAAGTGGTTATTCTGTGGCTGCGTGTGCTGTTGCTGTACTTTAGGATGCTCTCTATGGCCAGTCATATGTCTTAGTAAAAGGGTAATTATCTAGATACATTTATACCTATTATTTTATACATCACCATGTGATCAGATAGTGGTAGTAAACCTACAGCTTTGTGGACTAGTGTCTGCTTCTGAATGGATATCAACTCTAGTACATTGCTTCAAAGTGACTTATTTCTGTTTGTCATGTTTCAGAATTAGCTTATATCTGACCTTTCAATATAATTAAAGGCTTTTGATATAGCATATTTAGGCTTGCTTAACAATATATTTAGTCCCATTGGTAAACAAATAAGGTGTGTTTTTCTCACTTTTCCATGCCAATATAAAAAAATAATAAGTAAACAATTTATATTCTATTCTATTTAAATTTGATAAAAGTTTATATATTTATATTTTTATAAAAAGACAAGTCACATTATAAATATTTTAAAAATTCTTTTAAGTAAATAATAGGACTTCAGTTACCAAAAATTTAATAATAGTACACTCAAACATTTCTATGAATAGTCATCTCATTATTATTAAGTGATGAGTGTACATTTGTTAATGATGGCAATTTAAATAATAAAATAGTTTATGATATGATTTGCTGGTACAAAGGACAGAGATAAGCTATGTACTTACTGTTATTTAATATGGTTCTACTTTACGAATGGGAATCTATCTCTAGCTACAGTTAACTTTGATATTTGTTAATTGACCAGTTTTTATACAAAGTTTTTGGTTTCCATTTTTTGTTGAATCATAAACAAGATCCTGTAAATGTTCTTGTTTTTTCGTGTTTAATTTGATAAAATAATAAGAACTTTTTTAAATGTTTTTCTCATAGTTGCAGTTTTTAAATTATATGCTATTATCATAGTACAAAGGTTAAAATATGGCCAGCAATTTGCAATGTATTGTCTAATATATTTAATAAAATTATCACAATTATTCTTGTTGCAATGTGTTAAATGTTGGATTCTATAATTTCGTATTACATATAATTTATTTTTACCTATCCCTTCAATATAAATTTATATTTAGATAGAAAAAAATCATAAGGTGTAAGATGTCAGTATATTCATAATAAGATATCTACACTAATGGTATAAAGAGGTAATATTTGTAAGTTAGTATGTAAATTATCATCCAAACTGATTATTCTATTTCTAAAAATTATTCACCAATGTTTAGAATGGACTTCAGTGGGGAAATTATTCCATTTCCATGCAGACAAGAGCACAGCTAGCTATTCTACATGTAAATTAAGTACACAATTTATCAAATCCCTGACAGGAAAATAAAAACTAAAGTATAATAATATTTCCTATATTATAGAGCACCAATATTCTCTATTAAGTAATTATGTTACTTTAAGAACTTCAGTATATTTCCATGCATCATTTATTTATTTTATAACACACCACTGATTATAAGTGTATTTACTACACTGGAGCTCTACGTAATATATTATTATGGATCGGTATATGTTTATATATTTTCATTTATTACGTTCAAAGATTATCCTAAGCATAAGTAGTAACTTACATCAAATCATCCCATGAAATAGTTACCTATATACTACTGCTACTATTTATTATAATTATGTATAATCGTAGTTAAAATAAACATATGATAATAATAAATATTTTCTTTTTTTTTTCAGACTCAACATTCTCTGAACAAACTCTTAGAGTGGGAAAACAGTCGACTTTATAACAAATTGGGACTACGCTGGCGTCTTACGAAACAACACTGCGACTCGTCCTCTATGATGGAGTATGTTCTTCTTATAGAATTTATACCTAAAATACCGATATACAGGCCCGACTAGAGCCAACGTTGATCTTTTTATGGGCTTGTGATCTGTAAATATAATGTAACAGACGATCATAACATTTTTTTAATTTCTGCATCACGATAACGTTTTAGCCACGTTATCAAGGTTTTAAATTGTACAAGGTTTTATATTATTTATTGCACATGAACATACGTATATTATTCGATTTACGTAGAGGACATAGAATAAATTAATTATACAGGTTGTCCCATAAATTGAAATCCAAAGCTAAAGGGCTGATAGAGGGAGTAAAATTGTATAACAGAGTTTCCTAATTCTCGCTGATATACGAAATATTTAGTATTTTTTTAAATATCCAAAATTGCTTTAAGAATGTTATTATTCTAAAAATTACAAATTTTTCTTAAACCGGTCGGAATTAGAAAATTGCGTTTGCAACAGATTATAGGGCTCTCTTCTCTCTCTATTAACACTTTTAGGTATACTGTTTTATATATTTAAAAAGGTTAATGATTAGTTTCCGTTAGTATGTGTTCGGTTTTAATAATGATAGCAATGACTTTCAAAATATATATATGGCATAGACAATCCTTTTTTTAAGTTGATTGTTGTTCTATTGGCGACAGGTGTTTTGACTTAAGCGGTCACGTTTTTGGGTGATAATTGTGACTTTTTTAATGTGTGTCTATTATGTGCCATGGGTTCTGGTTTATACAGTGACTCGGTTAGGTACTGATTCTTAAGTAGGACATACTATATGCTTTGTACGATCTAGTCAAGCGTATCTCGCTCTTTCCTGAAACTCTTTCAAAATTATTTTAACTTTGACAATTGCGTACACGCAAATCGCGCTTTGCCATAAATAAAGAAAAGTATTTTTTTGGAATGTTATAGTATTCCATTCCAAATTCAGAATTGGCACTTCTTGGTAATCGTTATTAAGAATCGTGATAAAAATTTCACATTGGCATTACTGGCAAAACCCTTTTATATTGAAAATACTTGAAACAAATATTCACCACATATTACCCACAAGCAGTTGGTACCCACTGTTATAATGCATGTAGAAAATTTTGTAAACGAACCTACGATCAAGAGAAAATTATATTATGGTATAACTTTTTAAAATAATTAAATTAGAGGGAGAATGCCATTACGTCAATACATTTTGATTCGAGCAGAAGAACAATAATGAACATATAACATAATATACGTAAATTAAATTAAAAAAATCAGAGATATTCATGATATATGAATCTTTATATCTTGGTAAATTAATTAAGTTATCCGATTAAACTTAAGCACTGAATTTATTTTATAGTTCGTCGCAATTGATAAGGGTGTTTTGCTAAATTATATATTTTAATTTAAAAGTAATTTGCATACATAATGTATAACCTTGTATATAGTAAGGGCAGTTGAAACGCAGTTTTTAAAGTATTACATAATACTACATAATATCATTGAAGCTCATTCGACTTTACATTAGAATATTACATTGTGTATTACGTTGATATCATTACGGCATTTGTCGTCCTATTTGTTACTTACGTGCTGTACTTGTAAATAATTAAATAAGAAATGATAAGTGGTAATGTTACTAGCTTTTGTATAAGTATTGGCTATTGAGAAATATCAGTCTAAGTTTCCTTTATAATATAAATATAAGGATTTGAAATTAGCTAATAAAGCTTATTCATAACGCATGATTCTTTGTCTAGTATGTGATAGTAAAGAGAGGGCGGAATGCTTTCGCATAAAAATGTGTATATTAAAAATTGTATTGTCTTCGAATTGGTTAGGAGCGAATCTTCAAAGAATATATTAATATAATGTTTTTTTTTTTTTGTAAACATTACCTCAGATATTTTATATCTGAACGTTTATGTTGATATCCTATATATGTATATATATGAAGTAATTTTTTGTATGATGAGCAAACCTATTAACAATAATTTGCCCGGCGTTTTAGGTATATTGCAACTATCCTTCTCAACAAGAGTATAGAAAAAAAATCTGTACTATTCGATAGATATTTTTCGATTATGCAAAAAAAAGTATTGATTTAAATCTGATACCGTTTTACAATGTTACAAACTTTTTATTTATAAATTTTTTGTAAGATATTTATTGTACTCAATGAGGTGTCCGTGTTAGTGCGATATAAGCTAAATAGTTATACGGAAATATGTGATTTGATAATAGTGTTACCACATCATGGCTACATGTTGCCGTCCATTAAATAGTTCACGTATTTGAAAAGCAAGCCGTAGACAAGCAGTTACCTACATGTTGATACGGAAATAGGAAATAAAGGTCACTCACTAGTCGCCGCTCTTGGTAAGTGCTGATAATTCGCGTCCAAACCAAACCATCGAAGGCCAAGAATAGTGACCTACCGACAAATTAAAATAATGTTTAATAGGGTTCCACTCCGTGGCGGGGTAGGCTTTATTCCAGTAGCGTGCATTCCATAGATGCATATTTATGCATGCATTGCATGCCCTAATGATAAATAAGTCTGGAATACATTGCTTAAAGTTAAAAAAAGGAACCATTTATGGTATATTCTATATTCATATTGATTTCGCGAATTCTGCCTACCCTGTCCAAATCCCCTATGCACGTGAGTGCTTTTTTCAAGGTGTACACTGAAGTACCAAAAACAGTACGTACAAAAAATTACTTTAATAATTTTGGTTGGCTCGAGCCCCATAACCCAACCCTTAAATCCGTTACTGACTTGTACTAGCTATTGTTGGTCGTTGTAGGAAACTGTTGTAAGCCTTTGTAAATTTGGTGTGGATGCCCCGTTAATAGAAACGAAGCTTAGCATCTAATGAAAAAAGTCAAAGTTTCCTATTTTAAAGTTAAGATAAGAATTGCCGTCTATATTGGTACTAGTTTAAACGAAAAACAAAAACTTCATAATTCGCTAAAAGTAATAATTTACTAGCTTATATCTTGTAGGGCAATTAACCAAACTGATAAAACATTTATTTCGAGGCACGGTGATCAATGCAGATCATCCTGCTATATCTATGCCTTTATATATATATATATATATATATGCCTTTTGAGGTATGTAGAGATATTAATGGGCGTTTCATTTTGTGCGCATGTTTGTCATACCCAAATTTACCAGTGGACTAGATTAATAAAAAAAGTAACAACTTTGATTAATATCCAATTATAAAACTATTTTTTTTTGTTATTTTAAAGCAGACAAATTGTAAACTAAATACCAATGTTGAATAAATTTCAAAAGAAACGGTTCTGAAGTTTTTGTTTTTTATGTAACCGCATGTGAATTGTTAATGTCGAGGGGTGAAAGGCTATTTGTTTTAAGCGACATTTTTTGGTGATATACTAATATATATATATGTTCTGAATGATTTTATGCAATAACTTGTATATTATATAGGGGCATTTGTGCTCGCAAACATCAGTTCTATTTCAGTAGCAGGCCCATTGATGTAAATTCATTAAAGTAGGTCAAAAAAATATTTTCTCAATTGATCGTTATCACCGTAATTGTTCAAACGCCACGTCGACTCGTTTTAATAGGAATTATATAACTAACGTTTAGTTTAATTCCAGTCTCTAACTATAATATGTATGTTTTGTACCTGAGCGGAGTATGATGCGTCAGTAGTGAATTATGTGCATCGAGGCGGAGCTAATTTTAATCATGCTATGAAATGTTTGGAACTGTGTTACTAGACGTTTAGCTTTTAATGTTTAATAGAAGGTTTAACACGAGAGAAATCCTCAGCCCTCTTTTCTCTTTTCAACGTGTTGTCTGAGGATTTTAATATGGGTGGATAGCCCCTGCTGTACAACTGAGTACGTTTACAACTGAATAAAATTACTTTGCTCGGAATGTCTTGCCACCGATGTAGTTTTATATTGTTTCAAAACGCAACGGTTGAAAAGCGAACAGGGTATGTTAATATTAAGTTTAACTTAAGGAATTGTAAATATCTTAAGGATCTTATAGATTATTTTTGTTCAAATTATAATAAAACTCACTTAATGTGGTCAACGCTTTTGTTTTCTTGTTAATTAAATTCCTCCAGTCGTTTTAGTCAATAAAATCTCGTCTCGATTTTGGACTACACTGTACTTCCCATCAGGTGCGACGTAATCACATGATCATGATGATCATCATGTCCTTCCACATGAATAGTACACAGTTGATGGAACTTGTAATACAATTAAATATGGTAAAGGTGGTATATCGACCGAGCAGCGACAGCAAATAGCAGCAGCAAACTACCGCGGCAGTTAGCAAAATAATTGATTTGTATGGAGCGAATTCCAGCGAAGAAGCGTGTTGTCAGCAAGTTTTTGGAATTTCGAAAAATGGTATTATCATAAGATCAAACTGAAAATTTATACAAAAGACAGTTGTAGATATGGTTTGTTCAGTACAAATATATCACCGAGGTATCAGTGAGATAATATCGAGGGGTGAAAGGCTATTTGATTTAAACGACATTTTTTGGTGATATAGTAAGATATGTATATATATTTTTGAAATCGGTATAAAACGCTGATTCCGAATATATATATTACTATATCACCTCAAATGTCGCTTAAACCTAATATCCTTTTACCCCTCGATATTAAGATGGTGTGTTGGTGTAGTTTTTTTGTAACCCGGGAGAAAATTCTTTGCAGGACCACTAGGGCAGCGACCCCGGTGTTAGAGTCTTACTGACTAAAAACCCCTGGGGTACTCCTTTAAAATTGCTCCATCCGAGCCTGGGAAACCAAATTCATCCAGATACTCAGATCCACCCCCCACCACTCCTCTCTCTTAGTCGGTGTGCCGAGCACATTCTCCATCTCATTGGTGTAGATTTGTATTAACAAATGTTAACCTAAGAAAATATAGGTAACAAAAACAACCTTGTGTTTAAATAAAATATAAAAAATATTTTTAAAAAATGTATTTCAAAATATCATAAATAAATTTCATCATATACACGTTACTACATACAAGGCACTTAATATTATGGTCCCTCAAAATAAAAATTCTTACATATATGACACAAAAGAATTAACAATAGTATACATATATATTCGTACAGACAAAGGCTTGAATTACTACAACAACAAAAATGGATGAGTGCAATGTATCGATGTAAATATTGATAAACAAGTCTATAAGTAAGTCATTTATGTCGGTACAAATGAAGATAACAATGCTATCATGAGTTAAAAACGAATTAGTTGCGATAAAAACTGTTTGGAATTCGTATTAATGCCTTAGAAGTAAGCCACACTTTGTATTACAAAATATATGGATACAAAACTATATTACAGAATAGATACAATTAAGTGTCAGATCCAATTGAGACTAAATTGCACAACCCAACAATTAATATCAAACATTAATGTTCATTATGCATAGCTATATACCTAGTTAATTGTACAATTAATAATCGGTCGGTAGTGGATACAGTCACTAATGTATCTCTGCTCACCCCGAAAGGAATACAGCGTGATCCTATTATACATTATTATAATCGGTCACTATAGCTCATAAACACACAAATGTTAATTGACATTGTTTTATATTTATTTTGTAATAATATCGGATTAAACATTAGGTCAGTTTACGTATAATCAAAACCGACAGTTTATTATAATGCCGCAAAAATTTATTATTACATTTGAAATTAAATAAATTCATATAAACGATAGATGGACGTTATGACATTATAAAGAAAACACCTGCTAATAAAAAGTGACTTTTATACAACGCAGATATTGGCTTTGGTTTTGGCATAGAAAATGTAATGCAGTCGGACAGTAATGCCCGACGAATAAGGTCACATTAATTACCAAAGTAATTAAGCAAAATTGCCCGCACTTACTTTAACATGACAAAATATATTGCACGAACAAAATTAAATTGAGGAAGATCGTTCGATACTAATATAATAATGGACACAGGGATGTATCCGCCTTGACTCGGAACAAACAAATATCATGTCAATCACATCGAATAAAAGACTCTATATTTACGTTTCCCATATCAGTGACCAGAGTATTTTCATAAAAAAAACTTCTCTAGATATGGTCAACGGCAGTCTCTTGTAACATAGTTATCACAATGCTTACTTTTGTTGCTTAAATATAATTATTAGTACCGTTTTTTAATGCATTTGTACATAGTTTATAGGAAATTGTCCTTTCCTTCCATTGCAATCTCCAAAATACCATTCATCGTTGAGTTTGTATGCAACTGTTATGGTATCACCTGTGACAAATCTCAGATCGCCAGGTTGTTCAGGCTCGAAATCGTAAAGTGCTACAGCCACTCCGAGAGATGTGGGCACAGGCCTGGGCTCATTGGGTAATGGCACTTTTATTTCCACATAATTTGAAGGGAAAGTTCCCTGCATGCCGTTTTTAAGGCAGCCAAATAGCCATTCGTCATCCACTGTCCTTATCAGCTTAATTTTCGCGTTAATCTGTAAAATAATAATTATAAGATTAGTACCTAGAAAATAACAAAACCAGGATGATAATAAAAATTACTCAAGTCAACGGATTTCTCAATTTATCTTTAAGATACCTACAATATTATAAAATAACAAAAACATTACACAGGTAACAGTATTGTCGATCCATTGTTTCCGGCAATCCCATCGCAATATACGGCGATGATAGATTGATATATCGTACGCAGTACGAAAATCCGCAAGGTTAGCAAGTGACAAATTACGAAATTAATATTTCGAATACCCAATTTGAAATTATTCATAAAATAAACGTTACACAGGATTGTTTTATCTATTATTATAGTTTGTACATAAAAATTTTAGATGAATATTTTATTATATTTTTTTAGAGAATAAGTCTTTCCTCGGTGGCGTGTTCAGTTTTTGTACTTATTTTTATCCTTATTCATATGCATAAACATAACAAATATATTATTATTTTATTTAGATAAGATACATAGGTTATTCTTACGCATTGATGACCGAACAATGACGCAGCTTCGTGTATTATTTCGTAAGATATGAATGTGTAATCATATATTATGTAAACAACTGTATACAAAACACAAAATCATCGATTTTAAAGTTTACATTTGCATACATACTAAAAAATACCTTTTCGCATTTACTAAATATATCATAAAATACATACATGGATTATTTAACGTTTTCTTTTATTTTAAAATAAAGAACTACATCAATTTTCAGGTTCCGTATCGCAAAAGGATAAACGAAACTATATAGCTTCACGGGACCACATCGTTGTGCGTCTGTCTATCAAGACTCGCGTTCTCAAGAACGCATTGACGTATCAAATTAAAATTAATATCAAACTTCAAGGCAACGCGATTGTAAGGGATTCAAAACTTCCAGCGGATCAGGAACCATAAAATTTTGCAAGAAGCAATGTCTAATAACACAAAAGGGAAAAATCTGAACACCGTAAACTAATAATTACATCACATAAAAGAAAATTGTACGGAACTCTCAGTGCGAGACGCAGACTCGTGCTGGCCAGTTTTTTTTATCGTGCCAGTGGACTACAAATTATGAATCATAATGATAAAAGAATTTGTTGATGAGGTATAATCTACAAACTCAAAGATAACAAAGTTTTCTTCGATATATTTTCTTTCAAGTATTCAAATTCAATGTATATAGCGCATATTTAGTATAAACTTAATAGTTTTAAACTAAAAAAGATGATCAAAAAACAAACTTCAGAACAATTTATCTTCATAACTAGCTGTGCCCGTAACTTCGTTTGTGTGGAAGCAGAACTTTTATTACGATAATAATTATTTCAAGCTGAAATCTTTGTATAAATAATGGTCATCGATTCTCTCATATATAAATTACAACAACTAAATATAGAAGACAATTAGTACTAATGATACAATACTCGACAACAGATGTCGTATACAGTCCTTTCTTAGTTTTACAAAAAAAATGTAAAGCCACGCCTCCGCTACGGTGTTATTACAAAACATAATAAATGGCACCGCTTTTAGTCAAAATAAACAACTGTTTTTATTAATAGAAAAACCTTATATTACGTGTAATAAAAAGAAACAACGATCGGCAGCGCTATTCGCCACTTTGGGTACGACATACAAGCGCAAAGTGGATACAGCGATTATTGTATCTCAAGCTCACCCGGAAAAGCGTTACGATATATTATTATATTTTTAAAAACATTATTTAAATGTTCAAAGTATAGGAGTTTTTGTGTGTTAAAATCCTAAATTCATAGCAATCAATATTTTGGGTTCTATGGCATTAAGAACATATTATTAGGGGCCTAATAATAGTTTTTCAAAACTATCTTTCATATACACACAGAGATCAGTTAAAATTATATTAAAAGTATAATATGATGTATATTTATTTTAGCCAAATCCCCGGAACAATTATTTTATACCATTTTTTTTTAATAATGATCGACGTGTTTTTTTTTTCAATAGACAACTTTTCTATTTATAGTCTGATTGAAATACAATTAACATTAAATGTTAAAAGCAGCTTTTCATACATGTCTACCACCATAACCATACACGTACATTAGTGAAAACCGCATCCAAATCGGTTATGTGCTTTCTAAGATAAGCGTTTACAAACATTTACAGATATGTGCATATTGATTAACTATTTCGATATATGTTTACTAACCTACATCATGCAAATGTATTTTTTCTGGCCAGTGACATATATACCATGCTCTTGCAAATTACAGTATCTAAGGAATATTGGAGAGGTGTTTGAGGAATAGACTTATTATATCGTCGGGTGAAAGGCTATTTGGTTTAAGCGACATTTTTTGGTGATATAGTAATATATATATATTTTTGGAATCGGTAAAAAACGCTGATTCCAAAAATATATATATTACTATATCATCAAAAAATGTCGCTTAAACCAAATAGCCTTTCACCCGGCGATATGGTTCGTGATTTTCACAAAGTATCTTTTCAGGAGAGTCATAAGAAAATTTTAATATGGATTGCAATTTTTTTTTATGACAATAGTAATCTTAGGCATTCATTCAGTAATTGAAATATCTTTTAATGTGTACTATACAATTTATTTTTAGAAAGATTACTAGCAATTACGAAGAAAGAATGAAAAAATAAATTATGATATTTGACTTTACTAGGTTACCTTTACACATAAATAATTGTGTTTACGGAAAAAGTAATACATTAAACAAAGTTTTTTTTTTAATCGATAAATTACTATTTACATAAAGCTATGCATATTAATCAAACCCATGGTCGAACTATAGCGTTGATAAATACTTCAGTCGTGAGCCGTTCAAGCGTTGACCCAATTTTAGTTGAAGCAATCAACATTGTAATATGTTATAGTTCAAGAATTACAATTGAACTCATGACCCGGTATATAGTTCCTAATTAATTTAAAATAATGGCACACATGAATTCCATAAAGGCCAAAGGTATTTCAATAACATCAAACGATAAACTGGTTTAAAATCCGTCAGCATTGGCAAAATATCAATATCAATACATATAATAAAATTGTTCCTGAGCCACCTCTCCACTCGGAATCGTTAATCAATATACATATATCAGTAACGGGTTTGTGAACGTTAATCTCAGAAATTGGCAGTAACGATTCCGCATCTAAACCTACCAAGTTCCATAAATATAACCATAGTAAACGTAGAAAACGTGCGAAAGCGAAAACAAAATTATTCTTGCAACAATATCTTAAATCAAAACGCCGCAGTAACGTCCACTTTAATATAGAAGTGGCGCATGATAGCATGTTCCTGTTTGATAACACGCTCAATGCAAAACATGTCACCGATAAATACAGACACGCGTTGTATATTAGAACCGCCTACGTTCGCAAAAAAACCAATTACAAATACAAATTTTCCACTTAACGCCCCAAACAACATATTCCTGTAATGGAGCTCATTCTTCCTGATTATTTTTTTGGTGGTAGGGTTATTTGCACGAGCTGGGTTATGACCACAGTACACAAGTGTAAATACCGTCATAGTGACACGCTTTGAGCTGTCGCGTTTCGGGATCAGCTTGTGTATATCCAGTAAGTCGTATAACTAGAGACCTTCAGTCGTGGTATATGTGGGCCGACACGACGACTGAGACTCTCAATGGATATTCATTCATGATGGTCGCTTTCGTTTTTAGACTATACTGTACTTACTATCAGGTACACCGTAGTCACTATGTCGAGCCATTGAAAAAAAAACAGGTTTTCGGAATTTATTTTGGGGATTGATGCTGCCCGCGTCCATTGATTATACACGAGACTGCCATACAGTGATAAATGGGCAGGACTGTGGTAATAATTCATCAGTATTAGCTTAAATTGCGTTCACAGTATATACTAAAAAACTCATCATACTGACTCCCTTTGACCTACGTCCAGGATGACAGCGACTGTTGGCAATTTATAGGTTGGCTGGCAACGCAAGGGCGCACCTGTGGGAACAACCTCGACTTGGGACGCCAGCCAAAATACGAAACCTAAAGGTGATCTACTAGTGTTTTGAAAGCGACTACCTTGAGAAGAAACGCCGAAAGAAACATAAGCCAGCGTCGGAGTGTGCCTAGCCGGGATGTCAGTTACCGAAAAACTGTGACTCCGTAGATTCGCGCGCGTAGTTCTGCTAACTGCATAAATTCGTACTATACTGCGATATGTATGAAGTACTGGTCTACAATACATCGATATCATTGACGTAAACAAAAGACCTGAATTAATTGGTAACTAAAATTCTTCCTCCAATATAAATACATCTGTGTAAATGATATACATACGTCAAGTAATAATTACTTCGACGTTATTAATGTGAAAGTGATAATTGGTCTTCATAACTTTTTATTTAAATTAAATACAAATTGGTAATAATACTTAGCTTAAAAATATGTGTCAAAATGTGATTCCAAACACAATTTGCTCAACGTTTTTGCAATTATAGGACTTAAGTGATTTTGATTATAAAAAAGATATAATTTATTTATATAACCGCCAAATGTTACCAGAGAAAAAAACACTGCATGATAATAGAGGATGAACGTCAGAAAAACAAACTAACAGGATTGTGTTCATAAATGGCAAACCTTTCTACCTAGTTACTGAATAATATGGACAGTAACAAAAACTCAGAAACCAAAGATTAATAATAAAGTAGAAATTCTGGTACAATTAATGTATCTATCCAACCTCATTAGTTAGTTTTTTTATTATATTCTGACTCGATACAGTGACTGCACCATACCTGATATAAGCATGGTGCAGCCAAAAAACGCTAACGACTATCGATAGTACGTGAGATAAAACACTTCTTCGCGCGTTCTGTACTTATAAAGAACTTTTTTTTTTTAATTAAATATCTATATAGACTCGCCAGGTAGACAGCCCAACAGGAATGGATTATGTCATTAAAATAAAAAACTAACACGCTAAGGAATTACATTCAATAATTATTTACTTTACGTCATACTTGCTTAGGCAGTCCATTTAGTGACTATATAAAAATATCATAATTTTACAAAGGAAAATAACCAGAATGTAAACAGCGTTTAATATGCAAAAAATTTAGGAGTTATATTCCGTGTATTTGTAGTTCTTCACGTAATTACTAGAGTACCTTGTGTGGACTCGCATGACGTCATTAATGTTATCCATAAGTGTTTGCGATAGAAATGAATCGAATTTATTCGGATTTTACACCATAGATAGGCAAAATGTAATCAGATTAATAAAAACCATTACGATTACATTTTTCCCATCTATGTTTTAAACACTAAACAACTCTCAATTGCATACAAATTTATGAATCCTTAATATTTAAAAGGGTTTTAATCATAATTACAGTGTAACGAAATGAAAATGACGACTACAATTTGTAATTGTTAAAAATTAATCTGATTACATTTTGCCCATCTGTGTTTTTCACTATCATTGTTGCTCCTGTCCGCGGTAAATTCAATCATAAATCATAGTCTGTCATTACAAGACAAAGAAATAGTAATGGAAGTATATCGATAAAGCAGTAGTAGCACCAATGTTGCTAGTCATCAAGCAAAACGACTAATTTGCTTGAATTTGTATGAAATCATATTACAATGAAGCAGCACGGTCAGACTCGTTTGTCTTGCTGGTAAAAGTGGCAGCAAGCACCTGCTGCTTTGCTACGACATGGTGACTTAATAATGACCTGAGCAAACAGCTTTCCTGTTTTTATATACATAACGGCACTTATCCTCAATTATCATGACCAACATCCGCCAACAGGGATGTCTTTTTTTGTAACCCGGGAGAAAATCCTGCGTGACCATGAGGGGTACTTGGAGGGCAGCGACCCCGGTGTGTCATACTCCTACTGACTAAAAACCTCCAGGTCGTCCTTCCAATTACTCCACCCGGGTCTGGGAATCTAGATTCTTCCAAACGCTCAAGAAGCGAGCAGTCTGTTTGGGCTTAATTTCTGGAAGGTGTGGATGTTAAGAGTCTACCCCTCCAAACTTTTCTCACGGGCAGCGCACCAGACACAGCGCGCCGCCTCCTTCTCATCCGGACAGAAAACTCTCTCAAGTCTAATGCCCGCAACCTTTCAAACTCTACTATAAAGGTCGCACATACCGCTCTAGGACAACATATGGACGGCTACGATTGCCCGAAAAAACAAAGGAAACAAACATTTTTTAGACTTCTTTTTCCGGTCTCTTTGGATTACGTGAAAACTGTATCACTAAAAAAATATTTACTAAAAGATCTAAAAACTAGAGTCTTGAAGCTTATAAAGTCTATTTTTAAATCTGTAATATAACCATTTTTCATTGAAATACACTCCATCAAAAACGGGAAAATAATGTGTTTTTTTTTTTTGCTTAATTGTTGTGCGTAGTGTATTATACTTTGCAAATATTTTTGTAATGGCAATCGTGCCAATTGATAAAAGATCGTAGTACGCCCAATGCGGTAAATATAATGTGGTTTTGTTAAAAATTAAATGCCTAAATATTAATAAGAAAATTTAGTCATAACTATTTATATTAAGGTAACATTTGACTGCTTCTTCATCTGTGTTAGTATTGATGAAATCGCGCCGTATAAGTCAAATTAGATGGGTACATTTAGTTAGTAAAGTTATTTTGACGTCATAGAGAAAACATTTTTACTTGAACTTTTTTACTTTACTTGAAATCAAATTATATCTCTATTTCTATTTTACTGTTACTGGAATTATCACGGAGTTTATTTACTGGAATAATAACAGCTATAAATTCATAAATATATAAATATATATTTAAATATAAAACTTGTAATACCTAGAATTTTAAATATAATTTTTTTTGTAAGGATAAAAGAATCAAGTTGTCAGATATCATTTATAATTTATGCAAACAAAATCAGCGATGACCTTAAACTTGTTTAGCAAGTATTATTGCTCACACTGACGGAAACATATGGCGGAGAGGGGGGTTATGAACTGAAATATTTACTTCATGGAAAAAATAACTACGTTTATTGAATCAAATTTTTTTGTTTTCGCATTTCGTAAAAATAGAAAAATATTTTGGGTCTCAGCCAATGGACGTAAACAATTTTTCTCTAACTTACACACTTTTATACGTCAGTACTCAATGTAAAGAGTGTGGAACGTAATTACTAAACATAAACATATAAAGTTCGTAAACATAGACGATGCCCATCTTGTAAGAAAATGTAAAATTTTGTAAAATGAAGTTAGTTAATGACCATTTTTTTTTAACTTGCGACTACCTCTCTACTGATTATGGGTTCAAGCCGCAGATGGAATGAATATGGCCAACAGACAGAGATGGGCAATCTGAATAATGATTACCGATTACAAAATGTTAATTGTCTTGCTCTGTTATCAGGATTAAATCAATTTAAACATTAAGAAATCATAAATGTGTATGTAATCTGGGATTATGTAGTATTTGAAACATAGATGAGCAAAATGCAGTCATATTAATGATAAAAAACGTAAAATATAATCGTAATCATTTTTATTAATTATATTACATTTTGCCCATCTATGCCTACAAATAGTTGTACTAAATTAAAGTTTTTTTGCAATTAGATTAGTAGATGTAGTATGGAAGAAGATATTTTCATATAACATTAAAAAAAAATATTATGCATGTAAAAACAAAAACTGCATAATATACGCATTTTTGTATTTTATAAAAATTGCAATCATTCATAATTTTTTTTTTATCATAGTTTAGGATTAGACCATTAGATTTATTTTTAAAAATTCAAGGTTTGTGTTATAGGGTATTTTGTGAATAAAAATGAAGTACTAACCGAAAAACATAAATCGTCCGGATGATCTGTAAAGTAATCGAATAGTGCGATGGCATGTGGTTCTTCATCATCTTCAACATTTAGAAGATTCGAATCCAGTTCTAATACATCGCTAGGCAATGGCACCAAGTCTAAGTCATCCGTGACCACTGGCGGAGGGGGTGGAGGTATAGTTGGCATGGGAGGAGATTCCTCTCTATCCGGAGAAGCATCGTCACCCCAATCAAGTTGTTTTGATTCCTGTAAAGAGTTGATAATTTAACAAGATGCCAGCAGTACCGTGGTGGCCCAAATAATTTTATTTTAAGCTGAATTACTAAGGACAAGATACCAAAAATATAAGAGAGTTTATTAACAATATTAATAAGTCCATAAAACAAATTAAATAATGTATAAGGGTGATTTAATTATATCTATTATAATATGTATAGATTCTTCAACAAACATATTATTATATTAAACAATACAGATCTTTTATTTATAAACAAATTAATTGAATTGCAAAATCATTAGTCACATATACAAAAATTAAAATTATATTTTAAAATTCAGTAAGGAAAAGGAACAAATCCGCAACATAGTCCACCAAATTTTTTCAATAAAACAACTACCAATGTAATTTTAGTTCCTATGTACACTAAAATTCAGAACCGGATTACTGTGTGCAGAAAAGCTTGGACCCACAGTGTCCTATGAAACCCGAGACCGATATTGTGCAACCTTCTCCTTGCAGTTTGGGAAATCACAACCACCTGGTGTTCAGACCGCAGCCTTTCTACGAATTGTTGAGCGGTAGTCTAGTTAACCTATGTATTGTAAAAAACGGCTTTGTTGTTGAGTTGTTGCACAATATCATTCAGGGTGCCATTCAACTGAATTTTCAGTGACCCTATAATGCCCCTACAGTCATCGGATAACCAATCAGTTACAATTAATGGCTGCAGCAACTTGTAACACTTTTCGATTCATATGGTGACACTAATTATACAAACAATGCAAATATTCTTCCTTAAAATTGTTTTTTCAAAAAATATGCAACTTCTCCAATAATAAAAAAGGAAACTTTAAAACAGTCACAATAGTCAGAGTAACATTAAACTGCAAAAAAAAAACGCAAAAATGTGAATATGTGTTATAAAATTTGAATTTAGAACATTATTTTTATCATGGCCTTATTTATTTTTTAAATTTATAAGTGGTCAGTACATTAATTCAAGTAGTGTTATAAGAAAAAAGTTTGACTTATGGGCTACATCTTTAAATTGATGAGTGTATAATATAAAAAAAGGGTTTCCTTTTGGGAAAGGGCATGTAACAAAATCTAAATTGAGGTTTCCTAATGATATGCACTAAGGCTACTTAGTAGTTATAGTGATTTATTAAATAACATTTGGTTATTAGGTTTTCTGCTACAATTAACATCCAGAACAAAGTGGTATTATTAGAGTTCAGCTGATCTATTATACTAGCCTTCATCAGACTGTGATTTCAATATATTTTGGTAATTATCCTTACACATAATTGTCCCTTGTGTATTATCAATAAAATTAGGAAAACCTTAATGAAGTAGCTTTGAATGCTGTTTTAGGGTAATTTAGGAAGTATTTATATTTTTTTAATTAATCAATTAATTATTTTCATCATTATATTTACCATTTGCTAATGATGAAAGATGCAAGTCCACACAGAATGACATTATCCAAATGGCTTGAAATTTTTTATACAATTTTATTGGTAATGATGTAATAAGTGGGTATGCATTAAAAAACAATTGATTTAGGTTTTTTGAGATATTTTCCCGTGATTATTATAAAAAAACACTTTTTCACTTTTTAAGTGGCTATATCTCAAAAATTATCATCCTTAAAAAAAATGTGTAACAATATTTTCAAAAGATAACTAGATAACTGCATGATCTAAAATTTTGTTTCACATATTTTTATATTAATATTTTTCCTTAGTCTGGAAAATGAAACTTAATGTATTCATTCTAATTATTAAAAAAATATATGAAATTTAAGTAAAATATAAGAAAAATGTATCTAAAAATTTAAACCAGAAATTAATTCTTACAATAAACAAAATCAGAACTTGTTCAAAGGCTACTTACGAAACTGTCTCCAAAACTATTCACTTTCTGTATTGGTATATTTGTATTGACATTCATAGTCATCACTGGGCAGTTATTATTAAATGTGTTTTTCAACAATGCCGCGTTATCTGGTGGTTTTGGCCTTATTGGTTTTGCTCTTATAATTGTAGGACCTTTTGTTTGCACTTGAGTCTGACTAATAGAAGAATCAAACATATCTTTACTTATAATAGGTTTTTTCATTACTGGTGGCCTAGTGACCATCTGTGGTGAAAATGGATCTATAGCTATATTATCATCTATACATATTCCTTTAGTCTTTCTTGTGTTCAAAAAGAGGTCAAAGTCATCCTCAAAACCACTCTCTGCCTGTGAAGAGTTCCCATTGTGGTGGTTGTGATGATTGGTTGATGTTGTAGCATCAGAGCCGAAGCTATCCACACTGAGACCATCACTACTCGATCTGGTGGTGAATGTTGGTGAACTTGGCGGGGAAGACAGATCTATTAAAGCACCTGTTTGCACATTCTTTGGCTCACATCTAGGGAACATTTGAGTAGTGTCTATTTCACTAGGAAAATCCAAAGGAACACTTTGTTGATGAGTCTGGTTGTTCACTGTTTTAGTCTTACGATACAAAAGGGAAGACAACACTGTTGGTTTTCTTATAAAATGTGATGGTTTTGCAGGCACATCCGGTTGTTGGCTAATAATCTTTGGTGGTGGAGGTCGCGGGGGTGGTTTTTTCTTCTGCACATTAGGTAAAGGTTCAAAAACATCTGCACCAAATGGATCATCAACCCAGTTAGTCACAGGTGTGTAATGATTCACTGTTGTCCCAGGTATAGCTGGGGCTGGTCGTGTTGGACCCTTCATACCTGCAGACATCATAAATAATATTACATTTATTATTTCACTACAGTATTATAAAACTAACTTCTCAAAATTATTAAGGAGTAATTACTCATTTAATATTAACTCTATTCAGCAATATATTTCTTATAATAGGGAAAACAAGATAATTTGTAAAGAATGAGTCATAGACACCTTTGATCAGCACAATCTTCTTGTATCAATAATATTCAACATAGATCTTACACTAATTGAATTTCTTAGTTTTGTTTATAAACACTTAACTATCATTTCTTTAGGCTAAGAATGCGACAATATTGGTTCCATTAACAACGCACGACTTAGCGCACGACATACTTCGTATACGCGTTGTAAACGACTGTTGTGTGAAGTGCGAATTAGCTGACAGGTCCCAGCGTTTGCACGTCACAACAATAAACTGCGACACAATGTGTTGCGATTACAAACGCGATCGTGATAAAGATCCACCCACTAATAAGGATCAACGAACACAGGGCAATATTGCGGTCTGCAGTATCCGCGCCTCACATGGCGCACAAGCTTAGTATCAAGTCGTACCTGGCACCGATAGTACAGTGGTCAGCCTTGATAAAGTTCGACGTATGAAAGGGTTCATTACTAATTAAATTTATCGCACAAACAAATGACAAAGACCTCACTTTTCTTATAAAATCTTCTTACTTACCTAGTCTAAAGATATCCATAATTACAATAATTGCATAAATTCAAAACATAAAATAATTTTACATTGTATCAGTCTATATCATCAAATCATAATAATTGTTGATTAATTCCACTTATAATCTAATAAGAAAATTGAAAAATAAGTTTACACTATGACATATACGATACATGTAAGAACACCCGCATGACGTCTTAAACTTGCTATGTACTATTCGGTTAAAAATAACACATAATTAATTTATAATTACCCTACAGAGAGACTATTATTTACTCTTTGATTGTTATGAACTCATTGATGAATAGTATTCATTGTGTAGTAAAGATAATTAAACGTGAAATATTGTTTTTATAATTGAAAACAGATATAAACTGGCAAAATAAAATACGCAAACGGAGAGCAGCGTATTTAAGTTTAGACGTCAAATATGTCATAACTTTTTTTTTGTTTTATTCTCCCCTTTGTGGGGAAGGCAAAGGCTTCCACGCCATACAGCCATATCTGAGGATTTTCTTTTAACTCTTATTAAATTCCCTATCACGTCTTCCAGCTACGCTCCAATATCTCTGTTGTAGTTTAAGTTACTTATCGACTTCATTTTCTGTTTGTTACGCCATTTCTACACATTTGTACACAATATTAAAAGCGAGGAAGACTATACAGATTAGCGGAAAAACTCAGCGGTCCAAGGAACGCATCACTCCGCTAGCATCTCGCCAAAAATCTATTAGTTCCTCATCGCACATGGTCAGCCGAGTATTCCATTGCTGCCCAAGCTCATAACATCAACTCAGACAACAATTGAATACCCAACCGATCGCTACAATAAGAAACAACAATTTTTCAACAAGATTGCAGAAGAAATGCAAACACTCTGGCTTGAAATTCTGCCAATCTCATAGCTGTCTTTACTATTAGTTAATTTTTGTTTAACCCAACCTAGTCATTTGGCTATCAGACTACAGACATCATAGCAACAGAACAAGTGGTTGGTGGTAATAATAGTTATTGGTAGGATTGACATTGATGTGAGCGTATTATGTAGATCTAAACATAACTTTAGGGATATTTCCTAGTCCGCGATTGGCTTCCAAGACTCAAATTAGAAAATGTCAAAAAGTTGAAAGTTAGTATATTCATTTTGAAGATGACACTTAAATGATAGTCGTAGAGTGGGTTGCTTGTTTAATTTATTTATTAAATGAATACATTTCCTTACCTCACTTAAACAATTCCTTACAATACATTTACCTTATAAGCTTTAACGTATACATTTGCCTGCTGAGGTTATTTGAAAAAGATAACAATTTAATGTAAAAGCTCAAAAATTTTTGAGTACCAAATCCTTAAAACCAAATATTAAATAAATCGTTCAATTTCAGATGCCGCTTTACAAAATAAAATGATTACAAATTTATTACAATTGCCGGATGATATTTTAGTCACTGTTCTAAAAGAATTAAGTATAGCAGATCTTCATAATGTGATCCTTACTTGTAAAACATTAAGAAGCCTGATAATAAGCAGTAACACAATATGGAGATCTTATTTTAAGGACAGACTGATTTTAAACATGAGACCTTACAGGTATGTATGTTTTTCAAAATTGAAGTTGAGTGTGTTGTTATGAAATATTCATTGTCCTTCAAAGTGGTTAAATTTTGTGGCTATAATGGGTTGTGTTTTTTAGGTTTTGGTTCTAAATCTAAGTACAATATTTTTGTCCTCAGAACTAAATTAATTATGATATTACATACAATTCAAGTATGAGCAATTTTATTTTTAATTAATTTATGTGAAGATTTTATTCTGTATAAAATTAACATAATTAAATGTAGTAACATATTATTTTACTAACAGTAATTTTTTTCCTAGACCATAATTATAGGTATTTATTGTAATACAATGTTAAAGAAGCAAAAATACAATTATATAGTAATAGATTATTTAAAATAATATAATCAAAGTTAGAAATCTATTTATTAATAAAAGAGTTACAAAAAATTTTCAGGAACTGCAATCAACTATCATTATACAACCAATGTAGGATTTCAAGCAATTGGTGCAATGGAGTATTCAAAAACAAGGTATATTCTGTAGGAATATGGTAGAGAAAGATAATACTACTGATTATTTACATATATATTTAAAATGGTGTTCATATTAATATTATAAAAACACTATACATATTTTTTGTCTGAGTGACATAGCATTATTGTTTATTGTTAAACAAAATATTGTTGAAATGACCAAAAATCTTCTATTGTTGAAGTCCTCATCGATTTATATGTGAAAATGACAAGAACCATTTCTTCCTAATTACTTTATGACTTATACACTAACAAAAGCTTAAGAAACAAAAATTAAAGAGAATAAAATACCAATTATGGTATAATTCATTTGTAAGTATGTACGAATGCATATTTCTTCAAATTTTCTGTATTGAAGTTTCTGTGTAGCTGCACTATTTTTATTAAATATTTCCTTATTAATATGTTAAATATCATGCAATAATATTTATGTTCTATGAACACAATTTGTATTATTATTTATTCATCAATGACTAAGTATTATTATTGTATTCTTCTAGGTTATATTTATATTAGAGATGCCAGGAATATTCGGCAACTATTAGGTATTCGGCCTATTCGGCCACTTTTTTGCTATTCGGTATTCGGCCGAATAATACCTACTATTCGGCCGAATACCGAATACCAAATCATGTAAAAAAGATACGTTATATTACTCAAAGTTATGTATTTATTTCCAAATTACAACACTTTAGTAATTAAAATTGATCAGTGGTAAGTTGTGATGGATAAAAACAAGCTTTTCAGCATTTTTTGGTAGCAAACGATTACGCTTTTCATCGTAAGTGTTACCAGCCTCAAAATAACCTCTCACACACACTCTCTCTCTCTCACATACAAACACACACACACACACACACTCTCTCACTCACTATTCTAATAAACTTATACCGTTAATATCCATATAAAAACACAAAACACCCTTGAATAACCCGAACGGAAGTGGGAGTCTTACCAGGGACAAGATTTACTTAATTAACACAGGATCACATACAGGGCATCACAGGGCTATATACACAGAGGATGGGATGTATAAATTTTTGTGTTGAAATAAAAAATATTATTATTACTAAAAACGCTACTTCCAGGAATATTCGGCGGCCGAATATTCGGTATTCGGTCAATTCACTATTCGTGGCATCACTAATTTATATACAAAATATAATATATTTAATAATATTATTATTGTAACATTACAATTGAATAGACAAATCCCCGAAAGTGGCGCCCTAATTGAATATCATGTTTCAAAAATAAATTTTGGTAGTGACACCTGATTAGAGTCATGTATAGTACCAGTCCGATCCAATAATGACAATATCCAATTATATTACAGCAGTAGATAATAAACAGGTGGTTATATTCTCTCATTTTCATTTGGCCAATGATCTTTGTACACTCATAATAATTGAATCTAAGAACATATATCCTTAAATTGCAATTTTTTTATATTATTACAATTACTTTTTCTGTGTCTAATTTATTTATCTCAATGTTATTGGTTTAGCTTGCTATGTTCACTATTTAAGAACACAACTTTTGTATTATTTCTTTGAGTTTGTATGTTGTGCTGAATATGACCAGCAGCACAGCTTCTCTCCACTCTGAGGATACTATTATGTAACAATTATTCTGTCTCCAATGATTTTCATTCTAAAATCAATTTTACATTTACTTTTTCAGGTGCTTGTACACTTTTTGCTTAATTACATGCCCTGGATTAAATTACATCATTCAGAATTACTTTTGTCAATGGGTTCAGAACTTCAGTGCTGTTCTATAAAGAAAAAAGGTTTACCTTTAAACGCCAAATTCTTATGGAAACTAAATGTGCCTACAGTAAAAAGAAATGATGTCAGAACCAATGATATATCACGATTTGCCTTTAAAGACAATGTATTGGTGTGTGGCAATAGGTAAGATATACTATAATTCTGCTTATACATATCATATTTTAATATAAGTATAGTGTGCTTTGTCTTAGTTATTTTTGAAAAACTTGAATATTAATTATTTAGCTAGAAGGTTTTGAAAGAAAAACATTATTTTTTATAAAACAAAACTGTATTATTTATTTAATTTTTAAGGGTAACATACATCAATATATAAATATAAAAAAATACCCATAAAAGATTTATAAGACAGCAAAATTTCTACAAGAAAAATAAAGAAAATAAAAACTGGTACTTTCATATTTTAAACATTTATATCCTTAGTGGCTATGGTGGCATTTTCTTCTTTGAGTGAAATCATCATAGGACCTTCCCAGCCACACATGGGTTCGATGGTTGTGGTGTTCTGAACTTATACTGGCTACAAATCCCAAGATTACTAGTTCTACACTTTAATGAGAAGTGTGGACCCTATAATCAATGGTCCATAGCCTTGTTCTAGTGGATGAGGAACCGGTATATATGTGCAGCAATGCAAATGTTTGAAGGTTCGAATCCCGACATATATCTCCGGGTTTTATCAGATTAAGTACCCATTTAGGTATCACTTGCTCACTGGTAAAGGAAAACATGTTGAGGAGAGCCACATGACATTTGAAATGTCATGTTTAAGTGTCCTGTGTTACTTATCATATTGGGGACTATATATGAGGGTAAAGTAGACTGTATCTACTTTCTTGGACTGGACTGGATCCACTAATACATCTCTGCTCACAAAAAAAATGTCTGAGCAACTAATACTAATTTGAATTTTAGAATATTTGATTCTATTATTCATTCCTGAATTTAATAACTATGATAAGTTTCTTCTCAAACTAACATGAAAGAAAAAATGCAGCCTGCTTTGTTCAACCATTGTGATAAATTAGAGACACTAGAGCCTTTATTGAATCAAATTTACATAATAACAATTTATAGATATAAACAATTTTAGTATCATGAATTAAAGTGAACTAGAATGAAAACCATGTCATAAAGTAAATGTTAAAAACGAGAAAGAAGTATAAAAATGAATTTTGTTTTATTTCAGAGATGGCAGTACAGCAATTTATACAGTAGAAAACATAAAAGAAAGACCAAATTTCATGAATTTTATTGAGAATTGCCATAAAAACGGCAAAGTAGAAGTATCAGCTGTTGAAATAATGACACACAGTTGTGGCAGCTATGCCATAACCGCTTCCAGTAACCATCCACATGTAATGATTTGGGACTGTACTACCAGTTCTGATATTGTAGATAGTAAGTTTAACATTATTCTTTATATTTGTATTGTATGTGTTAAACTATTTTTCTTTTTATAGATTTTTTTTTTATTTTCAACTATTTTTATGTCATTCCTAAAGTGACCATACGTCCAGTTTATCCAGGTGTCCCCAGTGAGGCCGACATTGTCCCACTTTTGTAGAACAAACGATAATTAAAATATAATAAATGTACAGGATAATTTTATAAACGACGGAGATATTCAGGGAGGATGTTCATTATTCAATTATAAATACAAATATGTAAAAATAGTGATATATTTATATCTCTATTAAAACATAGTAAATTATAGTCAACATATTTAGGGACAATTACACACATGAATGAATGAATACAAATTAATTATTAAGTCGGTATTGTGCTTGTTCTAAGCCAGGATAAAGTGCGAAGAGAAAACGAGTCAATTCTTGTTTACCTAAAATTACGTAAAATAAACTTTATCTACTTACCAATCAATCTTGCGCCACACGAGCTACGGTGTCTATAATTTTTACGGATCAATTCTCATTTGTTATGATTTGTTAAGAAATATAGTGGTTTACATTTTTATTAACAAAACAACAACAACAATAACAATTAACAATTATTTTTTATTAACATTTTTTTTATTTTTATTTTTTCTTATTTTAGTTTTTTTTATTACAAGAAAGTATAAATTATTGTATTCTGAAATATCTCTTATTTATAAAATCGCCCTGTATTAAAATATATTTATCCCGCTCGAAATCTGTGACACGGCGTCCCGCTCGGGATATGGATAATTCCGCAGATATCCCGCTCTGGTAAAAAAAATGGTCACTTTAGTCATTCCACATCAATTTTATTTAAATAAAACTTTAATTTTGTGAAATTATTGCTTCTTTAACATGTTAAGCAACCATGGTTACTTTCATCATATTATATAACTAGCTGAACCGGCAAACGTTATTTTGCTATATAAGGTTTTGTAATATCTTCTAAGATGTTTATTGAAATTAAGTGATGTCAAAGACAATATTTGTTCACAATTAAATACCCTTAATCAACAACATATTTATTTGGATAAAGATTAATATTATTACGTTGATACAACTCTTAACAAATAATGCATTAATTTCGACCAAATTTGATTACCATAAAAACAGTTCTAGTGAGTTCATCTTAAAAGATAGACATATAATGTCGGGGACATTTTTTTAGATTATTTCAAGAGGAATAATTCTTTCATACATATATTTTTGGTATCTTGAACCGTTTTCGCAGCGCTCGCAATAGAAGCCCTCAAGGATGATTAATTTTCCCCATTTTTTCACATTATCCATTATTTCTTCGCTCCTAATAGTTGCATCGTGATGTTATATGGCCTAAAGCCTTCCTCGATAAATGGTCTATTCAACACAAAAAGAATTTTTCAATTCGAACCAGTAGTTCCTGAGATTAGCGCGTTCAAACAAACAAACAAACTCTTCAGCTTTATAATATTAGTATAGATTCTGTGAACTTTCCTTTCTTTATAGAAATATACAGTGTTATTTTAGGATGATCACTATCTCTCAGAGGATCTATGTAGCCTTATTCCATATAACCTAACCAGTATCTTCAAGTTTGCAATACTCCTTGTTTCTGGTATTTATTTATATATTAATATCTGGTAATATTTCAGGGGTAATGGATATACCTGTACAAAACTGTGATGGTGTGAGATGTCTAGCTTTGGCAAGCGACAATAACAGACTTGCCATGGGTCTCGAGGGAAATAGTAAGCCCGTTTTGTTTGATGTCAATGTGTAGGTGTATTTATAGATTCTTAAATAAAAGGAACTTGGTTTTCCTAGCTCCTAAGTAAAATTGTATTTTTTGGCATGTATCTAGCAAAGGGGTAATTCTAAAATTAACTTTAAACAGTCTGGGTCAAGTTATGTCGCTAGTATTGTAATTGAATTAGATATATAATATTTTAAGCCTTTATTAAAAATGAGATCTTAACAGTAGAATTTTACAAAGGAAATTATACTGACAAAAGCTGAAAACCAGCCCCAATGGCACTTGCCAGGGGAGGCATATGTCCAGGTTTACATCAATGTGGGCTGATTATGATGAATGGTTTTCTATCTATCTGTCATTACGCCGAATCCCTATTGGGGTAGGCAGGAGAATGGAACTACACTTCCATTCATGACGAGAGAATGGTTTTCTTTTTGTCATAAATTTATTTTGAATTCTTTAATGTAAGTTATTTAGCATTTTTGAGTAATATATACTATTTTTACAACAATATATTTATTATAAATAAACCCTATGTAATAGACACATAATTAATTACACTATAAGATACAAATAATAAGGTGCTTATTAAACTCCTCCAATAAACAAACTAATCAAACCAGTTGGCATTAGGACCCCCTAGTAAACCTCGACTAACGCCCTCTCACCATAACCCTTTCCGATTCCGTTCCCTGTGACATTTGTGTTGAATCCGCTGTCGGACTCCTGACTCGGCACAGCAAGGTAGATATCTAACACTATGCCAAGTCTAGTATCTATGTATGTTTATTTAATCTCTATCTTTGTATTATATTTATATGCATGAAAAGAACAAAATGATCATAATGCGAAAAGGGCCATGTATAACTGTCATGGGAGTTATTGAATGGAAGTTAAAACAATTCTGTGCCAAGGGCGACAGTTATAAGGGACTCCTGGTCGTGCAATACACATATTTCTCGATCTTGAGAATTTCTCGAGATGGAGAAAGACGATGACTATCCGTAGGCTCTTAGAGTATATTAGGACCGCGGATGCGAACTCCTTTAGGAAATTAAATATACAGTCAAACCTGGATAAGTGAGAGTTCAAGGGACCACAATCTCATTCTCGCTTAAAGAGGTTTCTCACTAACCCGAGTTTCTAGGTAATGCAGGTACATGTGTTTCTCTCTCATAGAGGTACGCAGCAATAACAAGTCACAGCAAGTATGAATGTATTATGTACATATATATTTTTTAATAGTGTGTATATGTTACGTTCATTAGATTTCGACATATAAGTACTTTATAAGGGTAGGAATCAAGATGCTTACGAAAACAAAACAAAAGTTCAAGCACTATGTAATTTTATTTTATTTAGAACTTATTTACACTAAAAAATACATCAATTTCGTTTGGGTTTCTGTTTTTGTATTCTGAATGTTTTTCTCTAACTCATAAATTTTGTCGCATTTTCCACGAAAGTTAAGAATGAGTCATAAAATAGCAGATGTTAAATTTGTAATTTGTTTTGTCATTTCTTCCTCCTGAATAATATAAATAAATAAAGCTCGACTGTCGCTTATAGAGGTATAGATAAGCAGTCTCATTTACAGAGGCCCATGAGGGAAAAATGACTCTCTTACAGAGGTTTCTGTTTCTCGCTAATAGATGTTTTGGCAGCTTAAAATGACGGGCCCTGGCTATTACTCTCACTTATAGAGTTTTCTGACTTTTATATATATATACAGGGTTATAGGTAACTAACGCACGGCCTCTTAAGGGTGGCTTTGATTTATCAAGACTGACAACTTTTGTTGTACGACTTTTTCTAATTCAATTACTTTTTTTCCCATACAAAAAGAATAATAATCAGATTTGCAGTTCTGAACTTTTTAACTCTTCGTAAGGCGACGATCGCGCCACGCCGACATAGGCGACCGAAGACAAACTTACGTAGTGCGCAGCGTCTTGTGTCGCTACTAACAAAGAAAGGGGTCTGCGGCGCGGTGAGCGGGCGTGGCGACATGTGCTTGACTACTGTGTAACACGGGTCATGTCAGTCGCAAATTTGCTTGCGTGTGCGCCGGCCGTCACGTGTTAGTTGTCCCAGTGACGCGTTCGTTTCATAAATCACAATGTCAAATCGATACACTAACATTGAATATACCGAAATGGTGCGTGTTTATGCTCGGTGCGGTGACAATCTGTCTGAAGCTTGCCGTGAGTCCGCGAGACTATTTCCGAATGTGTTGACACCGAGTAAATAGATTTGTGAGTATTTTTGTAAATAGTTTAATTATTGTAAATAGAGTGATTCCACTTTTTAAATACGCCTACATTAAAAAATAGTTTGCAATTATCTATCTTCAAACAGACCGCGCGCCTCTTTTGGTGCGATGAATTGCTTGATTACGTATCAATGTTCGTGTTTTTCTATTTACTTTTTTAGTGTATCCAGTCCTAAGCCTGGATAAGTATGAAGGGATTGTGGATTCAGTGTATAAATATGTACAGATTTTACAACCTTTGAAACATTAACTTACGTAGAGGCCTTTACCTTGTTCATTTTACGATGTTCCCTATGGCAGACAAATAATAGGTTGGTTTTGTTTGTGAAACAATTATTTAATGTTTTATTTTGATTCTAGTTTGTTTTAATAGTGTATTAGTACGTCAATCAATAAACATTTATTTTCACTATTTAACTAAATATGGAAATTTACGTTCAAATAATTGTTATAAGCGACTTTGTAAAATAAACAAGGTATAGGGTTAATAAACTTTCTGCTACACGATCCTTAACGCTGCGTAGCAACGTAACTTTGCACACGACTGCATAGCACCAGCTGATTGGATACCTACGCCAGATCGAATGAAAGTTGGAATATAGAGCTAACGATGACTAGATATTCACACTAAAACTAAAAAAAAAAAAATCTAACGATGTATTAGGTTTTGGCAAAAGTCGTACAACAAAAGTTGTCAGTCTTGATAAATCAAAGCCACCCTTAAGAGGCCGTGCGTTAGTTACCTATAACCCTGTATATATATATATATAAATATAATCATAGGCCTAATATTCTAGACATCGCATTTCTAAAGAACGTACACCGCTGCGTTTGATAGAAACGTTGACTGACCTGGACTCGGATCATATACCTGCTCTATCACAACTAGGCTGTAAATGCCCTAATTGTAACGGATTAAGAATCCAGGAGCAATCTTAGCCTTAAACAATCGGAAACCTCTTCTCGACCCGATCTCTGAACTCTTTCTCTTCTATCGAGGACACCAGTCAGACAATCGATGCACCCATCAATCATCTTCAATACGTCATCGCCTATGCAACCAGGGAGACACCAGTAGGTAGTCTTCACCGCTAGAGGGTTCCTTGAGGACGTGAGGTAAGTGTTGAATGTAAAATACGCCGCCACCAGAGCCCACGATATGTACCCCACTGTGGTCAACAAAGCAATACTGCATGCTTTACAGAGGGAGTTTGAGCAATTTACAGCTGAACTTTGAAATAATTAGTGAAATTCCCTTTTCTCTAACATCTCCCCCTTCCATAATATCCCCCCATCCATAATCCCCCTTCAACTACTGGTATCTGACGAAATCTCTTAAGATGGTCTTAAGATGAATAGCCTATGGTCCTGCCAATAAAAGCTTTTACTGTTTTCTGAACTATTCAGATTGCTTATTTATGATTTATTGCAGTGGATCATTCATGATGACATGTAACAAAACAATACATTGGAATGAGGCTTTAAGAGATATTGTATGGCATGATGAAAACACAATAGCTTCTGTCTCACATTCAGGACTGATGCAACTGATTGATGTCAGAACGCATGATATAGTAAGGTTATACTTTCATTTTACATCATGCTCCTTAAAAATATGTATTTATTTTCATCCTATAATAATCATCTCGCTATAATCCCTATCAGAAGAAAATGAAGATACATTAGTTATTTGGCGCTCGTCTGTCCTGCGTCACATGATTAGTAACGTATGTAGCTGATAATCTTCTCAAGACACTACATAATAAATTTAATTTCTAATCCACTTTTTTACCTCATTGAGCTTATCCGATGAATGTTATCTTTACAGGTAAGAGAGATGAAAGATCCGTTTCATGCATCATTTTATTGCTTGAAGACTGATGGTAAATATGTGGTGATAGTTGGTTCGTGTGAACATTCCCGTTGTGTTTTATATGATGTACGTCAGCTACGGAGATCCGAACAAGTACGATTTTCTTTTCACGTATTGTCATTAGTAAATAGTACCTAATGGTGGGTACAGTGAGTTCAAATACGGCTGTGATCGCCAAGGGACGAAAGTGCAGCGAGTCGCCATTGTCATGCCGGGCTAAAAATACCACAATCATGAATGGGATAGATTTCGCAAAGTATTAATTGGGCTAAACCAATATTTAATAACTGTTAGATGTAGGTACATACTTTCTGGCTTTGTATTTTGTTCGTGATAATAAATTGCAATTTATTCGCTCACCACTCCGGCATTAAAAAAAACTTAACTACTATAGATAAAATATATTTGTATTTTCAGCTATATTTTACTCATCGAAGATCGTCCCCTGTATACAGCTTAGATTTTGACTACGAACGCCTTGTAACAGCTGTCGATCAAGGGATATCTGGATTAAATTTCAACGTTATCACAGGAGACACGTATAAAAGAGATTATTCCTATGTAATTCACTGATTAATTTTATTGTTAAACCATTAGTCTTAAAAATGATTTATTCCGCTTATATATAAAACTTTGTAAAAAATTATAGTAAAATCATGAGGAAATTAAACAACCCTTTTTTATTTTTCCTTTTTTTATACAGGCTTACGTTAGATGCAATCACACCTTATGGAAAGCAGTAAGATGATGTAAGAGCGCAAATACTGATTCAGTCGTTTTCTTTCATGAACGCGCTATCAGGCGCCGTGTCAAGCTCACGGATTGTGACAGCGCTGCACAATTTAACAACAATAACACGCTCTAATTAATTAATAACAATTAATTATAAAGTTTTATTTTCTTGACCTGGGTAAAAGTGCGAAGGAAAACGAGTCAATACCTGTTTACATAAAATTACGCAAAAAATCTTTGCTGACTTGCCAATGAATCATGTGCTACACGCGCTACAGTGTCTACACTTTTTACGGATCAATTATCATTTGATCATTAATTTGTCTTTATGATTTGTTACCAGAGATGGGCAAAATGTAATCTGATTAATGATGAACGATTACAAAATGTAGTCGTAATTTTAAATTTCTTGCTCTGTAATCATGATCAAATCCATTTAAAACATTAAAAAATCATAAATGAGTATACAATCTGGGATTTTGTAGTGTTTAAAATATAAATGAGCAAAATACAGTCATATTAATGGTAATAAACGTAAAATGTAATCGTTAATCATTTTCATTAATCTGATTACATTTTGCCCATCTATGTTTGTTACGAAACAGTTATTTACACTTTTAGTTGAAAAAAAAAACATTACTATATCCAAAAATATCTCTCTCATTTTTTTTTAATCGGACTAACTACTGATTGCCAGGAAAGGCATTTTCAGTTCAACCGGGCTTAGTGGGCGAGCACAGAAGGTGCTCAGCCAGCGAAATTTTTGAGTTGGGTGGCAATGCAAGGGCACCCCTGTGGGTACGAACCTCGACTTGGACCGCCAGCCAAATAAAGTACTAACCATATGGGTGATCTACCAGCGTTTCGGAAGTGACTACCTTGAGAAGAAACGCTGAAAGAAACTCAAGGCTGCGTCGGAGTAGAATATCTCTCATTTATAAAATTAGCCTATATATACTACCTTACAGAAAAACTTCGCTTGCGCGATGTACATACATTAGAAAAAATATTTAGACGTGCTTTTAATTAATTAATTGTGGAAAACTACCTTTTACATTTAATGTATAGCAAAAATATAATATATATATATTTGTGTTTTATGTTAATTATTTCAATAGGTTTATAAATAAAAAAGTAATGTCGGATTAAAAAAATAATGCCACGAAGCCTAAAATAATGATTTGGTTACGTTTTTTTTTTCGAACTGGTTAATACGTTGATAGCCAGGTTAGACCTTCACAACTAAACCGGGCGAGAAAATGATTTGATTACGTGTTGGTTTTCTATCCGGTTACCATGTTTACCTGATTAGGTTTTAAGAATTTAGGATTTTAATACACAAAAACTGAAATAATAAAAAATGAGTGCAATATATACCAAACACACTTAAATGTAATTAGTTTTTACGATCTTTATTGTTATACCAATATTCTTTGTCGTTGGTAGATCAGTGACTGGCTCAGTAGACAGCATATTTTTCTGTTTTGTTTTCAAAAGATTAATGTGCGTTTGTTAGCGGATGAATAATAACAATTCGAAAAAAAAAGTGGTTATCCGAGTGGATTACTAGTGAATGCACGTAGTCCAGCTTTATGTGCGATTTAACCCCGTTCTCAAACTAAATAAACACTTACTTTGAGTCAGTGAGAAAATACTCTTTGTGTGTCTACCCACATATGCCAAATACGCGTGACAAATTACTTCGCCTAGGGCAGTGACAGGATCGAGTATGGAACTCGGTATATATACTACCTTATATCAAAAGACATCCAAACTTACTTGAGCGCCATCGGATACATGCCTACCGACAACACCTGACGGCAAAAGCACGTTTTGTATTAGCCGTGGTATGTAAAGGAGACATACTTTGGTATATATAACACGATTTGAATGGCGTATTCAAAGGGCATAATTAGGCGATCTCGGCCTACGTACTTGAATCCAACAATATTGGCCATGAAGCGTGAAGTCTCAGAGAGATTGTTTCGTGACTAAAAATAATAATAAAAATAGAGTGTTGTTAGTACGAGAACGTAGTAGTACGTAGTGGAAATACATGCATACGTGCCTGTGTAAACTAGAAAGAAATAATATAAATAAACATAACTATTCTATCTCTATTGATTTCGTTAGAAGTAAAGCTTGATGATTTGATTTTGAACTTTTATTTTCGCTGTTGAAAATTTAGTAGGAGTCTGATTTTATATCGTACTATTTACGCTATAGAAAATTTAACTCTGATCACGAAATATGAGTAAGCGAAAAAATGTTTTATTTGTTCAGTACTCGCAGGTACAAAAAATATTAGCTGCGGACACGATATAAGGTGGAACTATGTAGAATGTCATTTTATTTCATTTACACGTGTTATATACCTATCTAATAAATACGAGATAATTCTTATTTTCTGACACAGACCTTATTTGAATTTTTATGACAGTTGAAACTTTTTAGTTGTTACGAAGTTTTAATGAACATTTTTTTTTTATATATGTATATTTATATATATATTTATATATATATTTATATATATATATATATATATATATATATATATATATATAATCATATATGTATTTGAAGAAAGTATTTAATTATTATAATTACAATATACATACATATTTAAACATTACAAGATGTAATCGTAATTGTTAATCATTAATCTGATTAATTTTGCCCATCTATGGTAAATGGATATGGGAGATTGATAAACGCATGTTAGATACAACCTGGTTATAAAAAAAAATCATCTTATCATCAAAAAATCATCTTCGGTCTTTTTAAGAAGGATAATGGTGAACTATCTACGTGTTGCATAAAATAGCATGAATCGTGTTTTTATTTCGAATATAATGTCATTCATATCTTCTTTAGAATAAGGGTTTGACTTACAGGCTTTTTAATATTTAACGACAAAATTATGGACATTATTTTAATAAAATATTGGCTCTAAGGGACATGAACACAGTGCTATAAAATCTTTCATAGAAAAAACTATTTCGTGACAGTTAACAGATTATTTATTAATCTGTGGTTAACAGAACCCAGCAGGTCAGCTGTTGATTATTATTCAAAATCACAGACTAATAAATAATATTCAAAATCGTAATGGAATGAAGAACAGGAAATTTCTTGTTTTTAACTATTAATTAATCTCAGAGCAATATGCTTAGTAACAAAATGCTAAAGGTTTTGCTAACAGCATGTCGAATTCATAAAAGAACAGTAACTTCTAGAATTCGTAACATAACCCCTGTTGTTATGGGTTTGCTAACTACGGTCCAATGTGAAGAAAGGCAAAAAGACAGTGATGTAGTTTGGGATAGTGATAGTTTAGAACACGATTTCCTGATTCGCCAAGCAACCACTGTAAATGTAAATGCGGCCACACAATTACTAACAGTTACATTAGTAGCCATTCAGGATACCAGCGAAAGGTATTTTTTATTCTTCTTTTTTAACTACTAAAGCCTGACAAAACACAAAGACTACTATTAAATTATATAGGAAAAAAAGTACATTATGATGGAGTACATATTTTTGAAACACTTGCAAGCAAATAAATTAATTGCACTGACTTTTCAAATTAAATTCACTTGATTGAATATTGTTTACTGTATGCTGATATATTTATTCTGAAAAGACAAGTATGGTTCTAAGTGATGGAGGTTTATTGGATGAATAAATGGCTAAATTTATATCCTGGAAATTTTAATGACCCCAATTTGAACATGAATTACACTATACTTAAATATATTTGTAATTTTTATTAAGATTGCGGGATGCACTGACAAAAGAGATATGTCTTGTCAAACAAGCTTTAGAGTGGGGAGAAGAGGGCACGCCTCCACATCACTGGGACCAGTTAGTTGCCATTCGGGGATCCTTGTGTGATCTCAATCACAATCTTCATACATTGTTTAGTAAGTTTATTTATTTTGTATTATGGCTTGGCTTAGTGGAATGTCTCATTCAATGATCACATGGAAGTAATGACCACAACCACTCTGCAAGGAGTGTACAGCTAAGAAGAAATATATTGTAACATGACATCTTACTTATAAATAGGCATGTAGAGTTGTCTTTTAACATGAAAGTGGATATTTTGTAATAATATTATCATTAGTATTGTATTTGCACTGGTTTATACCTGTATGAATAGATTATAATCAATGTAATTTTGTAAATTTAGAGTGTCTTTAATCTCATGTTCACAGGTTACATGGACTATGCTGAAAAACTAGCTACAACAGCAGCAGAGATTTCTTATTTGTCAGGAAATATTACAGCATCCGATGCAATATGTGAAAGAATAGACCATGCTAGCAGGTAAATAAAACACATTTCTTACATAAAAATTTATTAAAGCGCAATACAATTTTTTAATTAAATATTTATAAATTTTCTTTTCCAATGCTCAATTAACAAAATGTCTTTAATAATTACATAGTGACACTTCAATTGTATTAAAAGTACAAAAACAATAGTCACCTCTGTTGACTTCTAACATTGTAATATGTAATGTAACAAAATTATTTATAATAAACAAAAATATTCTTACACTTATACTGATTATTTACATTTAGAGGGCTGTGTTACAGGGCATGTAATAATCAGAAACAGTTGACCCATGAACTGCAGCAAGAGAGCCTCGAACTGCAGCAAAAAGCCATCATCAGCTCACCACAACTGGAAGAGAAATTGAAACAGGATGTAAATATAGATAAACCTAAAACAAAAACATAGAACAACACAACATATATTGTAAGCATAAAAATTCCAAACTACAGAACAGACAAGAATATGTTAAATTATTATAAATAAGAGGTTTTATTTAAATCCTTTTTTTTATGAAATACAGAAAACTAGGACACATGACAAGGCAATTTACTCATTTTAATTGAACTTTCAAGTGCCTTTATTGAACTTGGAAAATTATGAGGCTCAATAGGCCTGTCGCCAGGCCATAGGAAGTATATCATTATCCAGGCCTGGCAAAAAGTTTAAGGCAGTGCTGGCACCCTGGCTAGTCAGTAAGATTCTGGAACACTGGGAGGGCTGGTGAAGAGTATAGCAGTGCTGGCACCCGGTGGTTTTAGTCAGTAAGAGTCCGGAACACCGGGGCAGCAGCCCTCACCACTGCCATGAGGGTTTCCACCAGGTTAAAAAAAGAGGCTCAATAGTCTACATCGTGCTTCAACTTTGTAGGGACATTAGTATATAACCAACTATCTAGAACTTGATCCTTTAACTGTACATTATTATTATTAAAATAGGGCAATATAACTTCTAACAATCTTTTTTATAATTTATACTTGTTGGACAAACTAATTACATCTCACTCAATCCAAACTAAAATGTAGTCTAAAATTAGCAGCAACCAGGTTAACGCAAACAAACTGATACAGAAATGCAGTAGGTCTATGCGATGGGGTCTTAAAACTTGGGTACTGTAGTTGGGTACAGTTGTAGTTATGATTCAGTACCATTTCAAAACTACCTCATTTTTTTTTACCTTAATTGAGTAAAAATTTGTGCATACCTTGAGAAAATGCTTCTAGTTTTGTTTATGCCCTTTACCTGAATAATCATAACTCACCTGGAGTTTAGAATGTAGCATCCTTGTTGAGATGGGTTTCAATATCGACACGACAGATCGGGCAGTGCTTGTTGGTGCTGAGCCATTGATCTACACATTCCATGTGGAACAGATGCATGCACGGCAAACGTCTGCAATATTACAATTTTCATGACCATGGGCTATGGAATCAAACTTCCATTAATAATAATAGGAAGCTATCTGTGGAGTTTCCAGTGGAGACACCTATTAATAACAATATTTATTTATAAACTAACATAGTTTTTTACATTATCCTTCCTTACAAAAAAACATGTGTTGAAGTTTATAATAATTATAGTAGAAAATGCAAATCATGTATTGTAATTGGTACTGCAAGATGTATGAATGAAAATATCGATTCCACGCAGATAATTTGAAGCAAAATTTTTAATAATTTGCTAGATGCTTTTGCGTGTCTAATAATGTCTTCATACCGACGGAAAAGAAACCGTTTTTGGCTTATATTATGTTCAACGTTTAATCACCCTCCTTTTTCTGTAATTTTGTAGAAAGGTCAATTAAGCGTTCTTAAAAACTTTTTTTTAACTATTTTTTTTGGCAGAAATTTATTCATAAATGCGCTGGCTGAGAGTTCCAAATACTCGCTCCTGTCCTCTGACAAAATTGTAAAGGCCATTTACAGACTAAAGATACATATATATTATAAAAATTGGTGTAATAAAAGTCTCGCCACACTTTATGACCAGTCTGAAAATAGCCGCATTGTGTTACGCTTGTCAGGAAAGAAGGTATCATCCACACTTAATATATTCAATTACTTGATTATATTTTAATAATTTAATTAAACAAATACATTTTAATATATATGAACTCAACTGGGGCTATTATATTGAGAACGGGCAGTAGACTTCATGGAGTCTGTTGCCCAGATGAGAGGGAGGCGGCGTTGCCTGTGAGGATGCCGGAGAGATGGGCCCTGTACACTCCCCTCCCAGAAAGGGAGCCTTAACAAAGTTGTTCACTCCACGGGATGCTGGACGAATGGGTGGAACGATTAGAACACCCCAAGAGTTTTAGTCAGTTAGAGACTGGACAGTGGAGTCTGACACACCAAGATCGCTGCCCTCACAGCAGGTCCTGATGGTTCTATGCAGGATTTTCTCCCAGGTTACAAAAATAAGGGTTTTATTCAGAGCGGCCATATTAGGATTAACGAGAGACATACCTGCAGTCAGAGTCGACTTCAAATATGGATAGGCAAATGGTGCACTTCTCGTCTTGGTGGTGAGGCGCGGGCCTAGCGTAGGCGTGCCGGTAGGTGTTGCGCTCGATGACGGCCCGCGAAGCGCCTCGCGCGCTCCGCCACAGGTCGCGCCGGCCGCCGGCCTCCGCAGCGCGCGCCATCACCGCCGCCAGAGCGCTCGCGCCGTGCACTATGCCGAGCCCGCTGCTTGCGCCGCCGCCCTGGTACACACATCGCACAAATCCTGCTAACACTAGAATGCAAGGTGCAAGGAAGCGAACACCTCACCTGAAGGCAAGCAGTCATTACTATCTATCATACATGGGCAAAATGTAATCAGATTAATGAAAAACGATTACGATTATATTTAGCGTTTTCCATCATTAATATGATTGCATTTTCTCATCTATGTTTTGAGCACTACTGAATCCTCAATTGCCTACACATTTACGACTCCTTAATGTTTAATTGTACAGTAGAATTCGAGAATGCCAGCGACCACTACGGACGGATATCCGTTGATCGTCACCATCGCTGTCGGCCCACACATACAACTGCATACAGACAAACTAATCCCGAAACGCGACAGGCCGAAGCGAGTCACTATGACCATCTTTACACTTGTGTACTGTGGCACTGTGTGTGTACCATAGATGGGCAAAATGTGATCAGATGTGTGAATAAAAATGATTAACGATTACATTTTACGTTTTTTACCGCTAATATAACTGCAAATTGCTCATCTATGTTTTAAACACTACAAAACCCCAGATTGATAAACATTTATCATTTCTTAATATTTTAAAAGGATTTAATCATGATTACAGAGCAACAAAATTAAAATTACGACTACGTTTTGTAACCGTCAATCAGATTACACTTTGCCCATCTCTGGTACAAACTATTTTCTCATGCAATGAATAAAACGTTTTGAAGCAAATTTACAGAATGATCTTACCATCGGTTGTATAGAAATATGAACGTGAGGAGGATGCATTTGCAAGTAGTGATGCATGTGGTGGTGTATATGCTGCCCGTCACTGGAATATAACAGAATGAGACTTAACATTAACATTATTAAAATAAGACATACAGACAGACATCACTATGATTTTTCATATTAGTACGGCAAAGCGACTACGCCGTGACTGATGTTAAGCACAACGAACGCACTTGAAAAATCTACAGCAACTATCGTCGATACTCGCCGTGATAATGCCAGCCTGCTCTTCACAGTTCTTTAAAAGGACCCAATATAGAAAGAGGAAGAGAATACACAAGATCTTGGGTAATTGCACGGCCTATTATCAGGACAGTTAGAAAAATAATTGGAAGAAAATTGGAATACTTCATTTGTATGTTTCGGAATAAAAGTAATGGTAAACTACGGCTTCGCAAACCAGTGCGTATATTTCTGTTGTGGAATGGAGAAAGTTTTTGTCAAAACGAATTATTTTTTTGGGAATTTTGCTAAGTAAAGTTGAAATAGCGTCTATAAATCTCAGACTTAGGACCCATGCGCTTAAAATACTATATTTTCCCTTGATACGTTGCTACCTAACAAAAGTTAACGCGAGAAAGAGAGTAAATGTATTCTATTTCATATATAAAAATAAACACACAAATAATAATGCAAAATACTGACTGCATCATCGGAGTTGATGTCAATCCAGATCCCAGACCCTGTGTTGCAGGTACGTCTCGATGATCCAGATCATTAGAAAACTGAAACCAACATTTTGAATTATTAAATATGATGGCAACTTTAATATGTAATGTAGTTAGAGTGGCTCCAAGAGTATATATCGAGGGGTGAAAGGCTGTTTGGCTTAAGCGACATTTTTTGGTGACCTAGTAATATATATATATTCGGAATCGGTAAAAATCGCTGTTTCCGGAAAAGTATATATTACTAGATCACAAAAAATGTCGCTTAAGCCAAATAGCCTTTCACCCTTCGATATAAACTATAAGTGTCCCAACTTGCATACTCCTCCGTCCACGCAATTTTCGTAAAAAGGGATACAAATTTTTTGGTTCGCGTATTAATACATAGACACAACATTGCAGTAATTCACATCCCGGCTAGGTCTAAAAAGTTCTCCAACTCTTACTTTTGGCGAGTCGTTGGGCTGTGGTATTCCAACGAGCGTGTTCCCCCGTCCTATGATATGGGATCCTTTAAGCGTAACGTGAAGATATATTTGTGCAGGCCGGCATGATCGCTGCGACTACCGATGGGTTTTTCTTTCTTGTCGTCGTCGTCGTCGTTTTTTGGACTGCACCATGCTTACCATCGGGTTCGGTGTAGACACAATTATGATTTAAATAAAAAAAAGGACTTACAGCGAGCATAGAGGGAGGCGCCAGAGGCATGGGCGTAAACTGACCAAAGCTAGGCCCGAAACCAACTCCAATATCGCCCATCAAACTACGACGTTGCATTTCCTAAAAAAAAATAGTATAAAGTATTTCTCCCAACAGTCACGACCACTCAACCGTCCCGTCATTGCTGCTGTTTACATTTTGAACATCTAAAATGTGTACACATACTTGGCGAGTCAAGTTCTTTTATTTTTCGCGACCAATTTTTTTATGTAGTGATTTATTTTGGTAACCTAAGGCTACATTTTAGCCGATATTTATGTATATGGTAAGTTTTTCTACTTGTACTTGGGTCTGTGAATACTTTGGCTATACTCTAGTTGTTATAATAGTTCTGTTATTTATACTGCAACTTTTAATTTTGTGAATAAGTGACATTTGAAGTGGTCAATTTTTAAAATAACGTTACCACGTATAATATAATCTACAAGTGATATTCTGGTATGAATAAAAATAGTATCGATTAATGTATAAATAATACAAACGAGTGCATTACCATTCTATTCCATATTAAAAAATAAAACACAATACTACGGCTTCGTTCGAACAATGGTAAGGTTTGGTTTATCTATATGCGATTGATTGCTGCCATTAAAAAAAAAAACACTAATTCTAGAGCGATTGGTTTCTGGAAACAACTGTCATTACTTTCCGTAGAATTACTCTACAAAGAAAACGTTAAATCAGGTTCATCAGGTAATTTGAGCTACCGGGTAGGCTTGAAGGAGTCTGCTATCCGGATGAGAGGAAGGTGGTGCGCAGTGCCTAGCGCGTCGCCCGAGAGGGAGGTATTGGAGGAGTGGACTTTTACTCCTACCCCATCCAGAGAGATAGCCTCAATCTCAAGCATAGAGGTAGCCTCAGGCCTCAAAGGCCTTTTGTTCTCTGGGTGTCTGGATGAATTTGGTTTCCCAGGCCTGGATGGAGTGATTAGAGGTAGACCCTGGGGGTTTTTAGTCAGTAGAAGTCTGAAACACCAGGTTTGCTGCCCTCACAGCAACCCGGATGGTCCTATATAGGGTTTTCCCCCGGGTTACCAAGAAAATCTAATTTGAGCTATTTGCGAAGCAGCCAATTTTGTGTTTGGTAACGACTATTTTGACATGCGCGGAACTTATTCCCATCCTTTCGCATAGAATTCAACTTTAAATACCTATATTGATTTGTATGTACTAATTATTTACTTTCATTTTAAACAAATTATTTTTTTTTTGCAAAATTAATAAACTTGTAAAAATATATAATAATCTGAGTATATACCATTAGGTTGTGTTGCCGATGCCAAAGACGCTCATGTACAAGATAGGGCGGCGCAACCGACAACCCGTCTCGACGGCGTTCGCCCACTGCAAATTAATATAATAGTTATTTGTGGACCAGATTTGGTCAGATTCTATAAGTAAGGGAAAGGTTACGTTGAATTCAGTCAGTATTGGTAATATTTCAGTGTAATCCGGTACGTTAATTATAATGTACCCTTTAACGCACAGTTTCAGAAGTATTACTTAAATTTTACGGCACACGGAAAATTTGTAAGCAATTGAATATTCAATAAAGTTTAAAAGTGTCATAAAATTTAAGGAATTATTACATGAATCTACTCAGTTTCATATGGGGATCATAATTTCGTATGGCATGGACAAAATATAAACGGCAGAAGATTGTCAAATTCAATAACTTTTTTTCTGCAAACTTAAATTATACGGAACCCCTTGGTGCTCGTTTTATCTCTTTCCCATGCGTAATTTTATAAGAGACGTAGCAGTGCCATTTCGATCTCGGTCCACGTGATTAATAACAAAAGTTACAACTTTTAATAACCGGTGGACACGTGATTTTATTTTAACATTGTTATATAGTTTATTGCTAAATAATGCTCTTAACATTGCTCACAAAAATACACTTTCTTTAAATTGCTATACATTAATAAAGGGTGTCTCAGAATGTTTTTCATTTTTTGATGTTAAATAAAAAACAACATTATCCATTAAAACTTGTTTTATTTATTGTTAAATTAAAGAGCAGATCTTGAAGTTTATTTATGAAAAACAACCGTTTGCAAATGTTCACCATTTACTTGTTCACACTCATTTAGCCTGGAGCTAAAATTTTCAATCACTCGCTGGAGCATTGCTCTTGGAATAGCGTTGATTTCTTCAGTGATTCTTTGCTTCAAAACGTTCAGGTTTGGTGGCAATGGATTGTAAACTTTACTTTTTAGGTAGCCCCATAAGAAAAAATCAGCAGGCGTTAAATCAGGACTCCTCGGTGGCCAGTTTATGTCTCCTCGGCGGCTTATCACTCTTCCGGGGAATAAATCGTGAAGAGCAGCTAATGAGTCATTTGTTACATGAGAAGTGGCCCCATCTTGCTGGAAAAAGGTGTTGCGGTTGTAGCCAGACTGGTTTTGCATTTCTGTAGCCAAAAAAGTCCGGATCATATGGCAATATCGATCAGAATTAACGGTCTGAGTTCGACCTCGGTTATCCTCAAAAAAATAAGGACCGATAATTCCTTGACTTGATATGGCAGCCCAAACAACCACTTTTGGTGAGTACAAGGGCTTCTGATGCAATTCTAGCGGATTCTCGGTAGCCCAGTATCTGCAATTTTGTTTATTCACGTGACCGTTGATGTGAAAATTCGATTCGTCGGAGAACCAGATGTTATTGAAACTCCTAAAACGGTTTTTCATTGTCCTGCAGAATTCGACTCGTTTATCAGGATCATCAGGCTTCATTTCTTGAACAATAACAATTTTGTATGGGTGAAAATGCAAATCTTTCGAAATAATGCGATAAACCGTAGATTTGTTCAAATTCAGAGAAGCTGCGCGCAATCTCAACGACTGTCGTGGGTCGTCCATAACAGACTGGCGAACGCGGTCGACGTTCGTGCTCGCCCTTGATGTCCTTTTGCGCCCAGATGATTTGTCCGGCATTGTATTCCCAGTCTCTTCGAACTTGCACACCCAATGTTTAATTAAATTGGCACTTGGCACATGTTTTAAGCTTGTTAAATTAAAATGTGTCCTGTAGAGACGACGAACAATAGTGTAGGAATCGTTGTTTTTATAAAACGCTCGCACGCAAAACGCGCGCTGCGGTCCCGTGAAACGATTCATGGCTACTAAACTTAACAAGCCGGCCAAGCGTTTGAGACCACTCCCCTCTCCCTGCTACCAGCGATCGGCGCGTATTGGTCAATTCAAAAACGAAAAACATTCTGAGACACCCCTTATAAACTTTCCACAATTCCTAACAGTTCTTTTTATATTTTGATATCAGTTCTGAAACATCTGGTATTAAATTGATATTTTTCACGTTTAAACTACCTACTTTTACAAGCCTGTCAACCTCCTCGTTACCCTAGATACTAATATGTCCAGGAACCTACTGCAATCACAATTTTTTAGTTTTTAGGAGTAGTGTTATCCCTTGAGTACACGCAATGCTTTAAATTGTTTGTTCTTGCAATAATATATAATACTAGTTAGTACTGACAGTGCGCCGGCGGAGCGTGATGCAGGTGATACGGGCGATGCGCGTGCGGCGGGTGATAGTGGTGCGACAGCCGCGCGGCCGACACGCCGCCCGGCGAACTGAACCGACAACCGCAGCCACACATGTCCACGCTTAAAACAAATATATTTACTTTCATCATAACATAAAAAAAAACACAAGAATATATCGCGCGCGTAGCAACATATACAAGGTAGAAGTGAAACTTCTAAAAAAAACTTATTCGTGGCATCTCAGCCATTTAAAAGTAGCATCTGAGGTGTACCTATATCTACAATGGGTGCAAAAGCGACAGTATCTTGTCGTATCATTGTGTATACGTCCCTCTCTTTTAGTCATATTATATTCGCCCCCCACCCCATGTAACGAAATATGCCTAAACGAACCGAGTCTTTAAAATTTAATCCTAGTTGTCGACCACTTATACTCTAACTTTCTCCTCTTACTTCAAAATTACGGTCAAACTTTGAGCAGAATCTATATAAACTAATAGGCGAAATTTAAACTGACTGTCTCCTGCTACTACTCTGTTTCCTTTCTCGTCATCCCCGCTGTAGTCAAACATCGCAAGCGAGGACTGAGTTATCTGGTTCACCTATCGTGTGAATGGATGTACCTGTCTCGGAGTAGGTGAGCGGGCAGTGGCACGTCGTGCAGATGCATGTACGGGCGCGATGTGCAGCTGGCCGCGTGCGCTGGCGGGGCCGCCGGCGTGGCGGGGCCGAGCGAGGGACGCGCGACCGGCGTCTCTGGCACGCTCGCGGGCGCACAACACGCGCGCCCCGGCGATCCCGTCAGGTCTATCACCTCTCTCTACATACATTTTAAACCGACTTTTATTTTAGCACATACACACAAACTTTAAATACGAAGAGACAAACAAAATAAAAATTAGCTTATGAAAGATTAATAGTCAACAAAATCAGTGTCGCCCATATGTTAACGCCAAAATCTGTTATATTGCCAGGAGAACTAATTTAATATCAATTAGGCATTTTTTAAGAGCATTTTTTCTACGGAAAATTTTTCATTTGTCTCTGGCGTCCTTTTAGAACAGTCATACCACGAGAATTAAAACCATAATGGGCTATTTAGCAATACATTTTTTTTACATAATTTTACTCGATTTTTTATAGGTACTCTAAGACAAAAAATTGTTTACAACGCTATTTTATTGAGTTACTAAACATGGTTTAAAGAACAAATGATACCATAAATATTAGGTCCTTGAATAAGTTCTCGCTGTTTCTTAAAAACAGGCGTTGTGGCACTCTGTGCATGGAATTTCGTACAGTAACGCATTAGCTAAGTAGTACTATATGTAACCTCAAATTCTAGTCGATAAAGTTTACCACAGTGTCAATCATGTGTTTATTTACATATTTTGAAAATATCTACTTTTGTGCCAAATAAAGTGTTTTTGCGGGGAATTTTATTGCACTGCTTTATTCAAAAGAAATATGCAGCTGAAGTACACAGAATTCTTGTTGATACAACGCTCTGTCGAATACAATATGTAGAGACTGGTTTATGCGCTTTAAAAATAATGATTTTGAGCTTGACGACAAAGAACGTTCTGGAGCACCGACAAAGTTTGAAGTCGAAGAATTGGAGTCATTTCTTGATCAAAATCGATGTCAGACGCTAGTAGAGCTCGGAAAAACATTTCAAGAAGATGCTTCAAAAGTTTCAAAACTTTTAAGAGCGTTAGGAATGATCCAAAAGCAAGGACATTGGGTGCCGTATGAACTGAAACCGAGAGACGTTAAACGACGTTTTCTCATGTGTATTCATTGCTTCAACGGCAGAAAAGAAAAGGTTTTTTGCACCGTATTATCACTGGAGATGAAAAGTAGATTCACTACGACAATTCAAAGCGTAAAAAATCATAGGATATGCTCGGACACGCATCAGCATCGTCCCCAAAACCAAATATCCACAGTTTGAAGCTTCTACTTTGCATTTGGTGGGATCAACAGGGTGTAATTTATAAGCTGCTTAAACCTAATGAAATTATCACGGGAGCTCGCTATCGACTTCAGTTGATGCGTTTGAGTCGAGTTCTAAAAGAAAAGCGGCCACTATACAAGCAGAGACACGACAAAGTTCTATTACATGACACTGCTCGGCCACATGTCGCAAAACCAGTCAAAACGTACCTGGAAATGCTTCAATGGGAAGATCTACCTCACCCGCTGTATTCACCAAACATAGCTCTCTCCGATTACCACTTGTTTCGGTCAATAGCGCCTGGTTTGAGCGAGCAGCGCTTTCATTCTTTTGAAGAAGCCGAAAAATGGGGCGATTCATGGATTGCGTCAAAAGATGAATCGTTTTTCCGACAGGGGATTTAATTACTGCCAGAAATATGGAAGAAAGTGGTCCCTAATGATAGACAATATTTAGAGTTAAAGTTATTGTAAGCTTTATATTTTAAAAAACTTTCTGTAAGCCAAAAAACAACGAGAACTTATTCAAGGACCTAATAGCAATATGGCATTTATAATGTTATCGTCTATGTTGTAAATATAGACTATACTTTTATGTTGAGCTAAAAGAAAAGTACAGCTATTTTTTATTGTATCTGTTTCTATTATCATTGAAAAGACATTTTATGGTGGTAGGGCGATGACCCCACTACATAAGTGCAAAGACCGTCATAGTGACTCGCTTCGGTCTGTCGCGTTTGGGGAACAGCTTGTGTATATCCAGTAACTCATAAACCTAGAGACCATCAGTCGTTGTATATGTGGGCCGACATGACGAAGACTATAAATAAATATAAATAAATGTATAAATAAATATATAAATATAAATAAATATATATATTTTCATCCTGTGATGGTCGCTTTCGTTTTTGGACTACACTGTACTTACCATTAGGTGCACTGTGGTCACTTTACCGAGACAATGTAAAAAATATATATTTTAACTTTAATGTTTTTAAGCCCAGAAGTATCATAGATTCTTGGATCTTGGCAATAAAGGTTAATTTGTATGTTTTTAAATTTGAATCTAGTTAATTTTGATATGCCAAATAAAGTAAATTGTAAGTCTCTATTTAATCAGTTTATGATTCTGCCCCAGAATTGGTTAATTTAAAATTTACTCACATTGCCTTCTACTCCTAATAACTGAACATCATCATCAGAACTAGAGTCCGACACCCAATCTAGTTGAAGGTCCGGCGCTGAGAGCACACCGGCACTGGTTGACGATGACCCGCTAGTGTTGTCTTGCTGTCGAAAACAAACTTAGTTCTAGAACGCCATCTTCACTACCATACATTTGACTACAACTAGAAATGTCCTCAGCTTATTTATCTACATGGTGAGTCTTGTCGAATGGATTGCATTTTAGATGTTTAACATGTCAAAGTGTTCAGGTAACATACATCATAATTTGACTGATACATTCATTATTTAATTTTTTAGGTTGACGCTATTTCGAATTTGCTTAGCAAAGTTCTCAAAAAATAAATTCGTTTTGACAAAAATGTGAATATATAATAGGAACTTGAGTATGTATAACCATAATATTCGCAGAACCATGTTGACAAAATCGGTGACTTACCACCTCTTAACCTCACCTTAATCAGTGACATTCATTGAGTAATATAAATTGTAATGTTTTAGTAAATTCTAAGCAAACTTAATGATGCGTCTATAAATTTCTGCCTTAGTCTTTGGCTTGAGCTGAAAGTCTATGCTCATCAAGGCGGGATATAAATTTATCGTTATTGGGCCACAGATGAGGTACATCCTTATAACTTTCCATCGATAAAAGCATAAAATTAAATAGTAACTGTATCAATCAATCTCGTACATTTCTCTCTACTCTACATTATTGTTTTTCAAAGTGCGAGTCACAATCCCTTAAGGTTTGCAAAGGACCTGAAAGGTGGTTGTCGAGGGTCGCAAACTGACAGTATAAAAAAATTTAACTGATACCTGAAAATAAGTAAATATGTACGAATTTGGAATTTATTATAATAATAAAACAAAGACTTGGACCTGCGAAGGGTAGAAACAGATTATAAAAATAAACTAAAAGTGGCGCACAAATAGATTGATCACACAGGAAGTACTTACTCCAGAAATATCTAAAAATACTCCTTATTATACTTGCTGAGTTCCCTTTACAATTAGCATTGCTATTCTCTCGTATAAACTATTAAATAAAAATATTTTCTATGACCAGAATGAAGAAAGAATTATCCTAAAGAGGAATTTTTAAGGTTTGAATGAAGTGACGATTTTATGTTTCATAAACATTGCCAAAAATTATTTACCTGCGCATGTGAACTGTTCCCATTTCTGTTTTCTGTTGGTTCCGTTGATCTTGCCGTGCTCGGACCTGAAACGAAATGTATATTTATTAAGGACTTAAGTAAAGATTAAGAAACATCTCTATTAGCAGCATCTTTCAACTTTCAAAAGAAAAGTCTAAATAACAGGAGGTCTACAGGAGTAAACTCTTGTAATTTGTTTATTTGGTTGGTTTCGAAAACCTTGACAAATAATCTACAAAACAATGCTTGGAAAGTGAAAAAAATAGGACAAACCTGGTTGGGGTGATGGCACATCAAGTCTCCTGTCACCAGCAGCATCCACATCACAACATCTTCTATTACCATTTTCACTCTTAACAATTATATTTTCATTAAAATCTTCACTTATTATCTGGTTTTCTCTACCTGGTTCTGATTTAATTTGTGGTCGATTGGTAATTTCAGTTTTGACTGGGCGGAATGATATAGAGCTGGTCTGTGAAAGTGATTCCTTTTTGATCAGAGGTTGCTGTGTGGGTGGTTCTTCTTTAACTTGTGCTCTGTTTGATGTTCCAGGAACATTGATACCAGTGTTTTGACTATATAATGATTGTTGGTGATGATGATGGTGGTGATGGTGATGATGCAGATAAGGATGAGAGCTATTTTGACACTTGACATTATTTGGATTATACAATTGGCAGTCACTAGAATGACTGTACACTATATTCTGTGCATAATTAAGGCGGCAAGTACAATTGCCATTAGTGTTATTTATTTGTTCCCGTTTTATCTGAACTGGGAAGCCGTGACCATTTTCTGATAGGATCTGATTAGTCTGTATTCTTTCATGTAAATTTTGATGCTGATTATTTCTATTTGTTCCAAGATTTCCGTTTGGTAGTGCTGGTGTAGTTGATTGTTCCCCTTTTACAACTACCCTGGCTATATCACCTGTATAGCTGCAACCAGCTCTATTTATTGATGCATCAACATTAGCTTGATGGTTTGCAAGATTAACACGCTGTTTTCTTTTCGGTGCTGTAGCATTATCTTCCTCATCTGAGCTAACTTCTATTAAATTTGAAACGGATTCACTCTCCTTAGATTGTCTTCGTCTAGGTGATATATTGAGCTTACGGCTAGGTCTTTCTAGACCAGTATGCATACTACTGCTTGTACTGCCTGAAGTGGCTTGATTGTACCTCATGTCTAAGCCATTATTGGCTAGTTGTGATTGGTTTGTTGGCAAAGCATAAGATATAGGATGTGGTAAGTAACTCATATTGTCACTAACAACTATAACATTATTGTGGAATGGCCCACTGAAGTACTCACGGTAATGTGCATAATTTGGATAATAGTAACCTCTTTGATGTGGTGGTTTCGGCTGATAACGGATATTGACACCAGGTCTTTGAGTACTGTTGCTCGTGTTTTGGCTGTTGCCAACAAACTCAAAATAGGTGTTCTCCAAAGAGCTTGAACTATCAGGCAGTGGTTGGTATTCTTCAGGGACTGGAGTACGAGCAGCAGAAGGATTTGATGAAGTTACATTGACTTCTAAAGGCTGATTTGGTGTTGTAGAGTTGACATAATTTGATGACACAGGTTTTGGAGATTGCGTGTTGGCAGTTATAGAAATAAGCTGAGATGTTAAAGGTAGCATTTCTACTTCATCATCACTTTCAGCAAATAATGCTTCACACTCCAAATCTTCTGAAATATATGATATATAAAAAAGATTTTAAAATATCTTATTACTTAAATCTACAATTTATTACTATTATTACAACTGTAAATCCTGGAGCAGGTACTAGTTACTCATAAATTTATAATTCATCAAATATAACATTTTCTTGTGTTTAGGATCCTTATCACATCAAATTACCACATATTAAAATAAATTATCACATTAATTAGCCTGTTGTAATAATTTTTAAATTATTGATACTTATTTAATTACAAAATAAAAAAAAATTTTTGGATGATTTAAGTTGAAAAATCTAATTAATTTAGTTACTATTAAGTGCAAGGAACCATTATATTCTCTCATACAAAATAATATTTAAAAAATGGTGTAAATAGTAGAACCTGTCACAGAACTTAAATTTCATATAAACTTCCCTCATTTTTAAAATAACATACAATAATCTAGTTTTCGGAATATCAGGGACAATGATTCAATATTATCTCACTTTATTATTTTATACTGTATAATAACACCTAAAATAATTAACAAGAGCTAACAAGTACAATAATGATACTCCTAATACTGGTCAATCTCTTACATCATAAGATTTAGGTAATTGTAATAGTGTAAAAGTAACAACCAGTGTTAAAATTTAACACGTTCACGTCGGCGTGAACGTCTTAATTAAGACTACTTGAAGTGTTAAGGAATGAGCTAAGTCAGAAGTATATCTGAAGGACAAAATCTGAAATTTATGCCACAGAGTACCAATGGTTTAAATACAGCTGTGATTAGCAAGCAGAAGTGACTGTGGGCTGAACAAAGAAACAATGCTTGTTTGAGCAAATGAGTTTTACAATGGAGACCATAAAAGGTGGTGTGACAACTTGTAAAATATAGGCATCAATAATTAGATAAGAAAGCCATAAGCTATATTATTAAGACTGCCCTGTATCTTGATGTCTAAGCTGCTACCTATGCCCAACAGTAAACTAAAGTGAGCTCATAGTAATAGTGATAAACACAAAAGAGTACTAAACTCAGTACTGTAAATCAAAAAGAAAATATTGTGGTCTATTTTATTCCACTGCTTCTACAATGGAGATATTCAACTAGGCAACAAATAATTGGAGATTACTATTTGGTAGAAAAAAGGAATAGTATAAACAAATTAATTTTTTTAGAGTTTGACTAGCTTCCACTCCACTCCACTGAACAATAATCATCCACAAGTTGATTACATATAAATGTTTTTAGTAGTTTTGTAACTTTTATCAGGCTGCCAGAACTAGAACGGCCCAAGTTATATCAGCAAAATTATGGTGACTCAAATTGATTAGGCTATTCTGATCTAGTAATAATGTATTAAAAAATCAATGTTTTAACAACATCTGCATCTATTATTGTGGTAGTAAAATAATATTAGGTTATAATACTAGACTTTAAGATATAATTTTAAACATATTTTATGGCAGAAAAGTGTTCCAGCAGAATTGTTAACTTGGGCCCTGGTAGCCACATATAAAGTTTCTGTATGATCAAAAAAGTGAAAAAGAACTATGGCAGTTCAGATTTAATACAAAGTCCAAAACTAATAGGAATGATCAGATTCTATTCTAAGTCCAATATTTTTTTATATAAAAACATCCTGTTTATATCATTATTTATAGGACATTTAATATAGTTAAAAAATATAGCAATGGAGTATATTTGATAAAAAAAAAGTGCAATTCTAAATACGAATTATAAGTTAGCAAATTGTTTAAAGCATAAGATGCAATTATGTACCATTTCTGTGTTGGTTGTCTGATGCTGTGGATGTAAATACACTGTCCAATATTGCACCCAAATTTGATGGGCCAGGAATATCCCAAGAGGGTGATGACTGCTCACTGTCATAGCCTTTTTCAGTCATTTTACACAGTAGATAATTCACTTCATATTGTACGGAAACAACGAACAGTCCACAAAAATGGAACGATTAAATTTGTTATAAAATAGGAACAGTTTGTTTGTTTATACTTTTTTGTTCCATTATCATAACATCTCGCATAAAGAAAATTTTGCATAAATATTTTAATGTAATACACAACTGAAATTAAGACCTACACAAAGAATTACTGATTAAATGAATAATTTGTGAAATTAGCTGAGTAGGTAATGTACTCTTTGGGTAAAATACAGACAAAAAAGTCATAAACGTTAATGTTATTTACCCGTAAATTAGAGTTGGGCGTAAAACTAAGTCAATTTATTGACTACATTTTACTCGATAACGAATTACCGGTTATTATTCATCACTATATAAACTTGATAAAAACACATCCGATATACTTGATTATAGTACGTCATAGAATTGAATGTTCAAACGGCTTAAAACTCGAATAATTCAAAGGCTTATACACTACATGAAAGATGTTTAATACTTTTTTTTTTCGAATTTACGCGTGTTTGTTGACCGGGAAAGGTCTTCACAACTTAACCGGGCGGGAATGTTTAATACGTGTTAAAGTGTCAAATAGGAAGATTGTAATAACGACGAATATATCATAACTAATAATAGTGAAGTGGTATTAGCTTCTGAAACGCTAGTAGATCCCTGGTAGGACTCTCCCTAGTAACTTATAAATTCACTGGTTGAACACCCTAAGTGCTCGTAGCGTATGTAGCCTGTAATGCATAAAACAATATTTGGTACTATTGGTATTTTTAGTACTCACAGGCAGGGACTTGTAACGTTACTAAAAATAACGTTATAGTAATGATACATAACGTTATTTTTGTAACGTTACCGCAATAACAAAATGACGTCATAATGCTATCAGTAACGTTACTCAGGTAACAGAACGAAATTTATAACAAAAAAATTAACGTTATTATAACGTTATAAATGCGACGTTGCCACTCTTATACTTTTTAAACACGCGTCACCAAATTCTGCGCTATAATTGATAGAAATATAGCGACGTTGCGGCGGCTTCTGTTTCAATACTTTCAATACGTGTCGATGTTTAGGACTCATGCATTGCAAGCTGACGAGACGAATTTTTGACTTTTGGCTTGTTTTACAATACGGGGAGGAAAAAAGTAAGCAAAGTGTACAGATATGTTGATATAGATGAAACAAAGAAGCGTGCTAAATGTTTAGTCGACGAAAAATTTTAATGGTGGTCTATTAATTAATGGTGGAATTTTAATATTTTAAAATTTTATTTTTTAGTATTTATTACAGATAGCGCTTGGCCTCAAAGTCACTTGATGGAAAGTGATGATGAGGTGGAAGATGGAGCGCGCTCACCCAGTAAATACCGAATATTGTCTACCTTTTAAACTAATTTATAATATACTAGCTGTACCCGGGACTTCGATTGTGTGGAAAAATACTGTTTCTATGAAAATAATTATTTCAAATTGAAAGTTTTGTGTAAACGATATAAATGCCATCGATTCTTTTTATTACAGATAAGCTTGCGCTCGACTCCAATCTCACTCGATGGAAAGTGACGACTAGGCCGATTATAGAGCGAATGAATACAAAATAATTATTTTCATATATTTTCCTTAGTTTACATAAAATAAGTTCTTGAACGCACTCACAAAAATTTAAAGCAAATCCTTTTTCAGTACTGACATTATTCTACACTTAAAATTCAAAACATGTCAATATCCGAATTTGTGCATATATCTCGTCGATTCGAAACTTTCATTTAAATACGTTCTTTAATTTGAGGCGAGAGCTTACCGTATCGACGGGATGTATATTAAATGTTTGACAGCTACGAAACTCATTAACATTTCCTATGGGAAAATATTTTTCGCAATGGTATTATTTTTCGTCTATTTTCTAATCTTTTTAGTAGTTATTATTCTACTCGAGACAGAGACCAATACAACAATTCAAATACCATGAAAATCGGTCCATTTCTCCATTTATAAGTGTTCACAGAAACCCGACTTTGTTATATATCTTCTTATATATAAAAATGAATCGCAAAATGTCTTGATAAGCGCGAAACTCGAGAACGGCTGAACCGATTTGGCTGATTTCTTTTTTGTTGTGTTTTTTGAAGTCTGGGGAAGGTTATTACGGAGAGAAAAATTAAAAAACTTTGTCTGAAAAAGTCTAAAAACACCATTTTTCTATATTCTCATACAAAAAATTCGTAATAATATTTAAAAGTCAATTTGAACTTTAACACCATACCATAAAGTTTAAATGTTAGTGAACGGGTTCTGGGAAGGCAAAACAATTATTGAGTGACGTATAAATATTAATGTTAATATTTGTCAATTGTTATACATATAGCAGTAAGGCCAGGTTCCTTCAAACAATTTTCAAAAATACAGCCGACAGGCCAATAGGTTTTGGCAGAATAAAATCTGACGGGGAAGCTATTAACATTAAAAAAAACAAGAAATAGGGCAGAACAAGGTCTGCCGGGACAGCTAGTATATATATATAAGTAAATTTCCACACATACTTATAAGTTATAAGTATGTATGAAAGCTGTGGTATTTTGTTTATTATTTCATCCATTCCAAAAAACTATCATGAATAATACCTGGACGAAGTAATTACTTTATCATGTTATCTGCACTTTGTAGAAAATATACATAGTATCTAAATATTATAATAATACATATACATGTATTATTATAATAAAAAGTATGTATTATTATATTAATAGTGTAGATGTTAAGAACCCTTTCTGCAATCCTCTCGAATAACATTTTTATTAAGTTTCGTAACGTATATATATATATATATATATATATATATATATATATATATATTAGGTCCTTACATATGAAATTGGCGTTTTGTATGGGAGGAACAAAAAGTCGAATATTTTTTAATATAATATATTTAATTAATCAAAGTATGAACCATTATTTTCTATGCACTTTTGCCATCTCATAGGTAGTTCATTGATCCCTTTACTAAAAAAACCAGTCGGACGGGAATCAATAAAATCTTTGAAGGCGATTTGGACTGCCCCATCGGAGTTGAATTTTTTCCCTTGCAAGAAGTTATCCAAATTTCGAAAAAAATGGTATTCTGTTGGAGCAAGGTCCGGGGAGTACGGACGATGTCTTAGACTTTCCAATTGAAGCTCTTCTAATTTAGTAGCCGTCTGTTGCGCAGTGTGTGGTCTAGCGTTGTCGTGAAGCAGCAGTGGCGTGGAGCGATTGACCAGAATAGGTTGTTTAGCCGCTAGCTTTTCCATCATGGTTTGCAATTGCTGACAATAGACATCAGCCGTAATAGTCTGGCCAGATTTGAGAAAACTGTAATGAACAATACCGGCACTAGTCCACCAAATGCTTACAAGTAACTTTTTTGGGGTTAATTTTCGCTTGGGGCAGGGTTTGGCTGGCTGGTCAGGATCCAACCATTGCGCTGAGCGCTTCCGATTATCGTAAAGAACCCATTTTTCATCACTGGTAATGATTCGGTTTAAAATACCTTCATTATTGTGCCGGTTTAGTAATGTAACGCAGCAGTCGACGCGCGTTTGCCGGTTTGCTTCAGTCAATTCGTGAGGTACCCACCTTTCAAGCTTTTTAATCTTCCCAATTTGCTTCAAGTGAATTAAAACAGTTTTATCACTAACATCGCAGCCTGCAGCTGCATAAGGAATTCCAAATTCAAATTTGTACAGCTATAGACTCATGTATTTGTGCTTCGAAGATCGTCATTCATTTGTTTTTTTCTTCTGTTTTTTTCTGTTTGCGTCACTCATTTTACAAAATGGAAAACTTAAAATATCGCATTATTTACGAGTACGAGTTCCGCCGTGGCACTAGTGCTGCGGAAACAACTCGAAGGGTGAATGATGTGTATGCCGGTCGTGTTGCAAAAGAAAACACAGTTCGTTTTTGGTTCCAACGTTTTCGTTCTGGAAATTTCGACCTGCAGAACAAGCCCCGTGGACGGCCTGAGACTCAAGTTGATAATGAAGAGTTGAAGGCTATTGTGGAAGCGGATCCATCGTAAACCACGTCCGAGTTAGCTGCAGGCTGCGATGTTAGTGATAAAACTGTTTTAATTCACTTGAAGCAAATTGGGAAGATTAAAAAGCTTGAAAGGTGGGTACCTCACGAATTGACTGAAGCAAACCGGCAAACGCGCGTCGACTGCTGCGTTACATTACTAAACCGGCACAATAATGAAGGTATTTTAAACCGAATCATTACCTGTGATGAAAAATGGGTTCTTTACGATAATCGGAAGCGCTCAGCGCAATGGTTGGATCCTGGTCAGCCAGCCAAATCCTGCCCCAAGCGAAAATTAACCCCAAAAAAGTTACTTGTAAGCGTTTGGTGGACTAGTGCCGGTATTGTTCATTACAGTTTTCTCAAATCTGGCCAGACTATTACGGCTGATGTCTATTGTCAACGATTGCAAACCATGATGGAAAAGCTAGCAGCTAAACAACCTAGGCTGGTCAATCGCTCCACGCCACTGCTGCTTCACGACAACGCTAGACCACACACTGCGAAACAGACGGCTACTAAATTAGAAGAGCTTCAATTGGAAAGTCTAAGACATCCTCCGTACTCCCCGGACCTTGCTCCAACAGATTACCATTTTTTTCGAAATTTGGATAACTTCTTGCAAGGGAAAAAATTCAACTCCGATGGGGCAGTCCAAATCGCCTTCAAAGATTTTATTGATTCCCGTCCGACTGGTTTTTTTTAGTAAAGGGATCAATGAACTACCTATGAGATGGCAAAAGTGCATAGAAAATAATGGTTCATACTTTGATTAATTAAATATATTATATTAAAAAATATTCGACTTTTTGTTCCTCCCATACAAAACGCCAATTTCATATGTAAGGACCTAATATATATATATATACGTATGTTTTATATTGAAAGTGTCTATATTTAACTTTTTTATTAGTTATTTCTTTTTGTGGTGGATTTATTATTTACATCAATTATTGTTAATACTCTTCAAGAAAAGTCGAGCGGAAAAATAGTATATTTGACAAATGTTTAGTAGGTACTATTCTGTATTTCAATATATAATCAAATTTTAGGTTATATGAGGATACATGTGCCAACTCTAACTTTGACTAACGGGGCTGGCTAATGACATACGTGATTAAAGCCCTAGTAAGATTATATAATAGATTAAAAAAAGGGATGTGTGCCAATCACACACGATAGAAGTGAAACTTCAGTAAATCGACAAAAGAATAAGATGAATATATATAACAAGGGTAGGATAGTTACAAACTTTATTTGTTTAAAAATGAAAGTATTTCGATTAATTTTAAAAGATATTTTATATTTTATTTAACATATGTTTCATAATATATTGGTGATTATTAACTCTTATATTTGAACATCTATCTTGATTGTTCAATAATTGTCTTTTACTCGCGCGAAACTTGCGACTACGTTCTGTTAAACTTTTCCGGTTTTTTTTTTTGTATTTTTAATTTCATTCTTTTGCGTCGATATTCACAACACATTTCGGCATTAGTTTTCGGCATCTTATAAAATGTATTATTTAGCACAAGATATAAAAGTACAAACACTGTTAAATAATAAAACACCACGCTGACTTCTTACTAAAAAGCTGTTATACGCACATACACACCGACATATTTACTCTCTCGCTCTGGTTTACTAATTTTTGTATTTGTATCTCTTACCTGTCCTTTTCCCGTTGCATCCGGTTTTAAATCACAACTATTCTATAGAAGTTTCACTTCAAAAAGTTTATTTTTTAGATTGCGTAAACAAGTCTCCAAAATTTCTTGGTTAAAAGATTTGTTTTTTTTTTATAGGAATACTAACATCATCTACATTAACACATAAAATATGAAGAAGATGCATTACCAATGCGACTAAGATGCAATTAATTTCTTAGTTAACATTTTAAGAATAATTAGCAACTAAATTATTTTATACTTTTTCTTTGTTCGTCGCCTCATTTTCATGATTGTGATGATTTTTCACATCTATACTAATATTATAAAGCTGAAGAGTTTGTTTGTTTGTTTGTTTGTTTGTTTGTTTGAACGCGCTAATCTCTGGAACTACTGGTTCGAATTGAAAAATTCTTTTTGAGTTGAATAGACCATTTATCGAGGAAGGCTATAGGCTATATAACATCACGATGCAATTATTAGAAGCGAAGAAATAATGGAAAATGTGAAAAAAACGGGCAAAATTTTTCATCCTTGAGGGCTTCCATTGCGTGCGCTGCAAAAACGGTTCAAGATACCAAAAATATATGTAAGAAAGAATTATTCCTCTTGAGATGATCTAAAAAAATGTCCGCGACAGTATATGTTTATCTTTTAAGATTAAGTCACTAGAACCGTTTTTATGGTAAACAAATTTGGTCGAAATTAATGCATTATTTGTTAAGAGTTGTATCAACGTAATAATATTAATCTTTATCCAAATAAATGCTTTGTTGATTAAGAGTATTTAATTATGAACAAAATTGTCTTTGACATCACTTAATTTCAATGAACATCATAGAAGATATTACAATAACTTATATAGCAAAACTACGTTTGCCGGATCAGCTATGTCTTGATAAGCGCGAAACTCGAGAACGACTAAACCGATTTGGCTGATTTCTTTTTTGTTGTGTTTGATGAAGTCTGGAGAAGGTTATTACGGAGAGAAAAATTAAAAAAATTCCCTGCAACTGTCTAAAAATAACACTTTTCTGTATTCTCATACAAAAAAATCGTTATAAGTCATTTTGAACTTTAACACCATACCATAAAGTTTAAATGTCAGTGGACGGGTTCCGGGAAGGCAAAACAATCGAGTGACGTATAAATATTAATGTCAATATTTGTCAATTTTTATACATATAGCATTAAGGCCAGGGTCCTCCAACAAGTTTTAAAAAAATCTGACGGGGAGGCTATTAACATTAAAAAAAACAATATGACTTTGTTTTAGAGAAATAGGGCAGAACAAGGTCTGCTGGGACAGCTAGTTTTTCATAAAGTTAAAAAAAATTACGTAGTATCTTGTTCTTGTACTTGTGACATGGTTCAGTTCTTCTAGTAACAACTGTGTAAATTGATAATTTCTTTTGTCTTGCTGTTGTGAGATGGGCAACATTCATTCTTAGAAGTTTTTTGTTGTGCATATACAATTTTTTTGTCTCCCATAGATTTGCAGATTTTAGAACTTATTTCAAACATCAAAGGGCTATTAAAAGTTTTTGAATCCATGAAGTCACGAGAATTTACTCGCTTCATTCTTTAAACACAATAGAAATGATAATTAATTCTATCTTTAAATACTTATTATTACTATATATACTTATTAATTACTGTTTTTCTTGCACAGTATGTAAAAACCCTTGACTAGAAGAGATACGATGTTTTTAAATCCATGTACTCTTTTTAACATAGAATGCAATAGATAATTACGCAATTTTAATCAATTTATGTAATTCCAATTTTAAATTTTGATATATCTCAAAATTGAGCTAATGAATTAATTCCATCTTGCCTTCCTCTCGTTTACATAAAAGAGCTCAAGTTGCAATCAGTCTACCACTTAATTTACATCACGTTTATGTATTGGCTCCAATCTGTATTAAAAAATAATAGTACAGAATGTTCTCAGTTTGACACAATGGCAAATGGCTCAACAATGTGATTAAGCCGTATCTTCTACATAGACAGTCCAAGAACGGTAACGACCGCCAAGGAACGAGAATTCATTGACAGTCGTCATCGTTATGCCGGCTCACGTATACCACGAATGGAACCACGGTATCTAGGTATATGAATAACTGGAGGAACAGTACATGCATGGTCTAGTAAATTCCCCCTTTTTTATATATATATATTTTATTTATTTATATATATTTTTTATAATTAAAATATAAGATAACATTTTAATATTATGTATATAATATACTCAATAATATTATATATATATATATATATATATATATAATAAAGATTTAATAAATACATAATCATACCTTTAATTGGTCTTGATAAGATTTAAGTAAATCGGCACACTTTATGTGCAGCGCATAGCAACCAAATAATGTCGCGTACGATACATACAAAAAGAAAAGAGAATTGAACTGAGCGAATGAGACAAACAATAACGAAAATAAATAACGTTACTTTTTGTTATAACGTTATCGAGATATCGGAACGCTAAAGAAAATAACAGAACGAAAAAGATAACGTTAACGAAAAGTAACATAAAAAATAACAAATACTGAGTAACGTTACTCTAAAAAATAACGTTATCGCCCTTCTTGGCTTATAACGTTACCGCTTTTATACCGGTATTTAAGTCCCTGCTCACAGGTACAAGAAATACTAGCTGCGGACACGCACTAAAAATACCTACGTTATCTAAGCCGACTTCTAAAAGAAAATAAATTTTACGTATGGTAACTTTGTTTACAACTAATTCAAGTGTCATAAAATGACAACATTAAAGTATAGGAACTTTTACAAGTTTTTATCTGTAATAATAAGTAGAAACACTTTACCTACTATGTATTTAATTTACCATTTATTTGTAATTTGATCATAAATTTTATCAAAATTAGTATATATATATATATATATATGTATATTTTAATATAAATCATTCCAAACAAAATTTTAACGACTGGTTTTACAATTTTATTACGAGTTTGGTATTTGTAGAATGCAATGATAGAAAACAAAATAATATTTATTGACGAGTAAATTTTGAACACGTATGTGTTTATTCTTGTTCCCATTCTCGACGTTTAAATTTTCTTGGAGGACAATGTCGACGTCGCTGTTGCCTGTCTTTTTGGAAGGAGAAGTAGTTAAAGGGTTTGGAAGAGGATCTAGGGATATAGGATGTCCTACAGGTATTTATTGATTTTGTATGTAGAATTACCAAAATTTATTAATTCTATTTTTTGGACTTGGGGTCTATAGCAGATTTAAATTGCGTTATTTTATTTTTATATGATTTTTTTTAATCTATTAATTATAATCAAATTCAGAGAAATGAAATAAAATTTCCTTTGAATTGGATTATTTACTTATAAGCCATAAAAAAGGCAAAGCAAAATCTACCATAAAAAAGTGTGCAAGAAACTTTGTCTTTGCCTTTTGAACATATTGCAATATACATGACTAACCAGCCTTTTTATAATTTATAAATATGATAAATAAAGAGTAAATGAATGTATATATATATTTTAAATCAAATTTTTCATTTATAGAATTATTATTATTATTTGGTATTGAAAATTGATATGGTGGATTTTTATATTTTTTGTATTTACCCTTCATTATTTATTGATTTTTTAGGGTGACAGCTCGTAATATATGTATTTTGTTACCTACAGTAATGTTTAGCTACTAAATGGCTTTAATGGAATTCAAAAAGTCATTTTCTTACAAACCATTTTCTTGGCACATATAAATCTTTCTCAAGGACAAATAACCGTAATATGATAGGAATATGTGCTCTATCAGTATAAATAATAATATAATGTCTTTGTCTTTAAATTAAAAAAAACAGAAAAGATTGTACTTTTATATGAAAATGATTAATATATATGTATATATAGTGAAAAATGTTGAAATAGCCCATATTTTGATTACAAAAGAAATTCACTACTTACTAAATAATCTGTCATTAGTGTAAAAATATCTTATTGGCCTGAAACAAAATGTTTTATTCATTGCAATATCTATGAAAATAAAAAGTAACCAAAGAGGTAAGTTTAACCTAAATAAGATATCATAAAAAAATATATATACATTATATATCAGTAGGTATAACATACTGATAAGTGAATTGAGCAAATAATCCACCATTGTAGTTTTATCTAAATAAATAATACCCTTGATGTTAAACAAATTAATAAAATGGATAACAATGTTATTTATTTATAATTACCTTGACATTGTTTTTGACTAGCCACAAACTTCTGTGGAGACAATAATATACAAGACATTATTTTAAAAGGAATAATATATGAAGCATTAGTTATAAAATTAACAGTAGCATTTATTTTTCAGCAAACTATCCAGTTGAAGTTGTGGAGTCTTTACCAAAAGGACTAGAACCTGGTGTGTATTTTGGCTGGGCCCAAGTACAGAATGGGCCTGTATATCCAATGGTGGCTAATATAGGCTGGTGTCCTTTTTACCAAAACAAGCAAATGTCTGTTGTAAGTGTCCATATATTAGAATTTAATTTATTTTTATCTGTTAGGGTGTTTTTTGTAACTGAACAAACTCAGGGTAATATGGTAATTTGTATCTTGACAAAAACGTAAAAAAGATTTCTTAATGAATCATAAGAATATAAATGAAATTGATTTTACCAAATCCATGTCCTCTGTTAATTACCTTTCATTTGAAAGGACTGTTGGACACTAACCCATAAGAGCCAAGGATAATTTGTCTACCTGATTTAGTATGAACAAAATTCAGTGGTCAATATTAATGATGATTGCAGGCAAAATATTTGAAAAACTTTTATTATTTACAATGATACACTTATAAAAAGCCATTGCAAATACAGTGTACACTCTATATAACGACCCTCAAGGGACTGTGCATATTTTGGCGTTATAGAGAGTGGTCGTTAAATGGAGAGAAGAAAAATCTGTATTAGAAAAAAAGTTTATTTCAGACTAGTGTTAGTAATTACATAAAAAACAATTCTCATTTGATCGCTATTGAGTATAGTCTGTTATTTTTGTCTGACGTCTTTTGCTGCACCAGTAATTTTGTTGTATTTTTTCCATTATTTTATTCATATCTTGCGATATTGAGTCATCTTGGTGATAAAGAAAGTAATTTTCCAATAATTTTGCTGCTTCCAGGGCTTCTTTTATGCTTGGCGGTGGCTCAGGCTCATCCGTCGCATCTTCTTCATCTCCTTGGTCTTGATACTTGGTTTTTTTCACCAAATCCAAAATTTCTTTGTCTGTGAATGATGCCATTGTAAGCAGGCAGTCGTCTACTTCGATGTAGGTTTGAATATTTTCTGTAAATTTTCCTGCCATGTTGAACTGTTGAATCCACTCAGTTAATGGAAGGGCGTCGTCGTTATTAAACTCCAGTTCCGTTTCCACCTCATCACTCATAGAATTTGTACAAAGTCCAGCAAGTCGAAAAGAGTGCCCTATAGTTGTGGGTGTGACTTCTTCCCAGGCTTTAGATAAAAAATTTACTGCATGCAGCATATTAATAGAAGTTTTACCCTCAGATTCGACTAGCTCCATCAATAATTTCTTTCTGTAGTGACCCTTGAGGCTTTTAATCACGCTTTGATCCATTGGCTGTAAGACACTAGTCGTATTTGAAGGAAGAACTACCAACTCTATGTTTTGAAGGTTTGTTGTAAGAGGGTGGGCAGGGCAGTTGTCAACAAGAAGTAAAATTATTCGTTCCTTTAATTCTGCATCCCACTTTCGCACTTCTTCTTCAAAAAGTTGACTGGTCATCCAAGCTGATTTATTAGCTTTATACGTCACTGGCAATTTTTTAATGTTCTTAAAACACCGCGGATTTTTTGATTTGCCTATTACCATTAGCTTTTTTTTTTCTGTGCCATTCATATTAGCAGCCATAAGCACTGTAATACGCTCCTTGGAGAGCTTTCCTCCCACACACTTTTCCCCTTTAAATTTCAGAGTTTTATCTGGGGTCAACTTGTAGAAAATTCCTGCTTCATCAGCATTAAAAATGTCACTTAGGGTGTATTTTTCTGTCAAATTTGACCACACTCTATTAATCCAGTCATGAGTAACATTCGTATTAACACTTCATGCTTCTCCACTAATTTTACCGTAGTTGATATGATGACGTTGCTTGATTTTCCGAGCCATCCTTCTGATGCTTTGAAAGAAAGTAAACCAAGTTCTTCAGCAAACTTCTCCGCCTTAGCTTTCACGATCGGCCCCGAGATAGGCATATTATTCAGGCGCTGTCGTTGGAACCATGATAGTATAGCTCGATCCAAATCTTCGTATTTAGGTTTCTTCAATTTTTTAGAAAATTTTCCATCCTCCTCTGCTTGTAGAATTTTTCTTTATTTTTCCATATTGTGGACACTGTAGAGCGACTAAATCCAAAACGTCTGCCAACATGACTTATCTTCTCTGCCGCCTCTATTGCGCGTATCAGTAAAACTTTTTCGTCAATACACAGAGATTTTCTCTTACTTGCCATGTTTAGAGTTTTAAAGTTTGTGAGCAACTAAGAATATCGATCACATCAGGTGCAGCATATAAGTGCAAAGTAAATACAGCCACTGATGTAACTCTGCTCATCCTAGAAGGGACATAGGGTGGCAATATATTAGCATTATTCATTTTTAGCTAGTTTTTCTTTATCCTGTTAACTGGGTATGACGAAATATTTCGTTATACATAAAAGCCTACTGCATGGCCTATAATGGGCATGAGGACATTTTTCGTCATGGAAATTAATCGTAATATATTAAATATTTTATCAAAATAAATTAAAACCATAAGTTAAAAACGATACTCTTTTATTATTTGAGGTGTAATATTACTTATCACTGCAAATAAAAAGTTCCCATTCTGAAATGTGTTGAGCAATAGCTAATTCTCCAGTTCACAGGTTAAATACACATTTTGTTTAATATCTTACAACTTTGTTTTTATATTTCAGGAGACTCATCTAATGCACAAATTTGATAAAGATTTCTATGGATCCACTTTAAAAATATCTTTGCTTGGATATTTGAGACCTGAGATGTCATTTGCTTCTCTTGACGGACTTATAGAGCAAATTAAATTAGATATACAAAATGCAGAGCGGTCTTTGAAAGAACCAGATCACTTAAAAATGAAAGATCACACTTTTTTCACTATAAAATGTAAATAAGTTTATGTACTTACATTTCATAATGCCAAGTATTTAGATAATGAAGTTTTAGAGCTTGCCTCCATATTTTAGCCATATTCTGCAATTTCAATATTAATTTATTTAGATACATTATATAAATAAAGTGATTAAATATAATACAGTTCATACACTGAAATGTCTAAACAAAACATCACCAATATGTTAAACCTTAGAATTTATTGTAAAAAAATTAAACTTGATGAGTTAAATATACATTTTTTTTTGTTATTAATAGTATGATTGTTATGTATTATAGGCAACCAAATACATGTGATATACATTATGTGCAATAGAGTTCATAAGTGTTGATAATAATAAAATAATTTTTGTTAAATGCTTTTTGTTTTCTTTTTAAATTATTAAATAAAAAACACAATTCCTTTGAAAAAGCCTTTATTTGCAATGCTCAGATGGATCCATTTTAACAAATTTGTAAAACATCACTCATTTATATAATTGGAAACAAAATCTTAAAATTAATTCGGCTCTTTCAGAGACTTAATGTTGTTTTCTTCTAAATGAACATCCTGTAACAATGAAATGAAGATATAGCTTAAGTTTACAAACATCTACTTTAATTGTCAGGGACACTAATTTGTTTCAATATATTTAAATGTTACAAATACCTGTATTAAGGATAACAGGCTTAGTCAATATCAATCTCACTGGAAAGTAAACAAAAAGCCAAAGAAATAATGATTCATTTTTTAACTGAAAGCTTCCAAGTTGAGATTATAATGAGAATTAGCAGACAGCAAATTGTGCTCCGTAGTAGTAAGAATTAAAATGAAAATAGTAACTTATTAATTGTTGAAACTTAATATATGGAATAGTCAATGATCCTTTACTTATATTTTAGCAGTGAACCCTTTTTAGCTTCACCTTGAATTTTCTAAATATTATGCAATTAATCCTAGATATTACTTGTGAAATATATATATATTCTTATTTAGTAATATTTTAATCCTTATACTGTATACCAAAATATATAATATAGCAACTTAATTTTCAACCAAACAAATTAACAAAGAAATTATTTTTTAAATACAGCATCCTTTTACCTTTTATGTAAAAAAAAAATGCCTCTATGTAGGACTTTAATGAAAATACTACAAGGCAATGTTCATATAGGCATAACAAACCAGTAATCTGATGTCTTGTATTTGTAATGTTTAAATAAAATTGATTATATTTCACAAGATAGATATAGATAAAATTTCATAACAATACTAAATTAGGCTAACCTTGACAAATTTATGTAAATCTGATGAATTTACTTCCTTTTTGATACTACAATATACCCAATACATTACAAAACTATTGAATGTTTTACTTTAAGCTAATAAAGGTTACAAAATTTTCTCAAATCATGCACTGGATTTAATTCTCATAATTAGCAGTGCTTAAGTTAAATAATTAGATATTTCTATTTTGACTTTAAAATAATATATTTGAAACCATTGGTCAATTATAGAAATATATATTTCAAAAAAATTTCCACTCAAAATTTGTATCACAATGTGCAATATACAACAAATGCTTAATAAGCTTTTGCACATTATGAAGTGCAGAAATTATAATTTGAAATACTTATAAAGGTTATTACAATGTTTTGCAATACATATTGCACAATAAATGTTAACCTGATAATAAAATTTGAAATAATAGATGTCTTTGTCAACAAACGATAAATTGTAAGATTTAATTTCACATAACAATATAAATATTTATTTTGTACTGACCTTCCGTTAATCTAGCACGGCCTCCAGTGGGCTGGCAGAGGATTGTGGAGCAACCTGCGCATACAACGACCCTCTGTGCGTGGCTGAATACCGTGGTAATTTTATAGCAACCAGGACATTTGACATCCATGAAATAAGAGTTTGGATGTGGCACCAACCTCTTTAACTTATGTTTCCTCCTCTCTGATACAGGGGAAGGGTGCAGTAAATCAATTGCGAGCTGAAAATATAAACACGCAATAAGGTTATTAGACTACTTACAATTTCAGACTTTTTGGAGTAATTTATAATTAAATCACTAAAGAAAGAATTCTTAATAATGATATTTCCTAAGGAAATCATCATACGCGATTTAATGACAAACTTTTTATATGCTTTATTGAAATGTCAATTTTTGCCATGTGTATCCTGTTAAAATAGACAAATTTTTAACTGTTTAAAGGGATGTAAGTACATATTAAAATTGTAAAATGAAATTAATTTATAGATGTTAACACAGCATTCAATCACAATTATAGCTTCCCTGTAAGATAATATTGTATATAAAATAAATGTACACACCGGCATGGTTAAGCTTTGTAGCAGAACCGGAAAAGGAAAGGCGTCCACAGAACTAACGATATTATAGATGGCTGTCGGCTATAAACTAAAGAGTAGAGCGCGGTATTGCTAACATACTATTCAAACTCCTTAATATTATAAAATTAGAAAATGTACACGTGAATAATTCAATATTTAATTCTTGATAAGTATGTAAAGCTGTTTAAATCCAAAAACCACAATCTGAGCATAATCCTGCTCAAACCTTTAACAGCTTATACCATGACAATTTATTATAGGAACAGAAAGATTTGTTGTATACCTTATTCATTTTGTGAAGTTCTTCAAACGTAAATTAGCACATTGCAAATAAATAATGAAAATAAGTATTAAACATGGAAAGTAGTAAAACATTTAAAAAAGGAAATTGAAACCAAAACAAACTGGTCATGCAAAATACAAGCTGTTAAGTTTTTTTTATTAAACACGCTTATTTGTTATTTTATTCATTTTCTTATATATCTTTGATGAAATACATTTTGTGAACTTATAGTAAAAATCAAGTAGTATCATAAATATTGTTACAAAGAAAAAAACGACATACAAAAGTTTATTTCAATATTTTTAACCAAAAATTGGAATTCGTTAGTTTTTAATTATTGATTTAGCTTATATTACAAAATAGTTTCATAACTATAAATCGTTATTTATTCTTTATCACAATTTGAAACGTTTTCATTTGAAAGCAAAAATATAACAATCTTTTTCAAATAGCATGAAATCAAGGAAACGGACCTAGGGATTTCTAGATTTCAATGCTTTAATGATTGATTTTTAGATTTAAAACATTATCATTCCGAATAATTAATTTTTACTATTGACAACTCTTGATCTGAGTCAAAAGTTTTATTACCTTATAGAATACCCTTGAAAGTATTATAATTGGAAATTAAAAAAAAATGTCTATTTCTGCGATCTCTAAAATGATTGAAAACTCCAAAATATTTATTACCTTAGAAAACCTTTTTCTTATATTATAAACCCTTAAATTTGGGCAAATATCCTTGTGTTGTTATTACTGAGAAAATGAAGTTTTCGTTCAGAAATTAGATTACTCGACTAATTATTTACTCGATGCCCTTGTGATAGGTTGCAGCGTAGGGCTGTCCGCATTATGAACGATCCAGACGTTTCTGAGCATCTTGAACCACTCCAGTTGCGTAGAGATGGTGCCTTATTGAGCATTTTCTATAGTCTCTTATCAAGGTGACTGCACCATACTTAGCATCAGGTATAATGTGGTCATTGTGCCGTGTCAGGATAAAAAAAAGAAAATAAAAAAAGATTTGTAAAGTATAAAATGGACACTAGATGTTTTGAAATAAATCCCTAAGTTTTACTCCTAAAACTAAGTCCAAGCTTTTCATTGAAATCTTTTTATTAAATATTAGAACTTTTAATTGATATTTTAATTCCTATTGTAAAAAGGTTTCATGACCACATATATATGTTTTTTAATCATGAAACTTAATGGTGGTCTTGACAGAGGGCAGAGAGGATAATGCTTAATATCTAAATTAACTTAGAGACCTCGATTCCCTTGTTTTCTCAAAATATCTATTTCTCAATCTCTATTTTCGTGATTGACAACATAGCTTCAAGCCGGAGTGGTTGCATTTCTTCTGCACTCTCGCTGAATAATTATTATTTTCTTGTTGTGGTCGGCTGGGTATTCAGTTGTTGTCTGAGCTTTTATTGTGAGCTTGGACAGCGATGGGGTACTCGGCTGATCGTGTGCGATGGGGAATCAATGGTTTTTTGGCGAGACGCTAGCGAAGTGATGCGTCCCTTGGGCCGCTGAGTTTTCTCGTCAATCTGCAGTCTTCCTCGCCGTTTATATTATGTTCATACGTGTAGAAACAGTGCAAGAAATAAGAAATGGAAAATAAATAAGTAATTGAAACTACGACAGATAAATTGGAATGTGGCGGGTAGACATTATAGAAATTTAATAAGACTTAAAAAGAAAAGACCTCAGATGTGGCTGTATGGCGTAAAAGCCTTTGCCTTCCGCACAAATGGGAGAAGTAAACCAAAAAAATCTCTATTTTCGTTTTGTTGTGTTAATTTGAACAACATAATTTCAATTAAGTACGTATCGTACTGTGTTCTGGGTTATTTTGCAATCGTCGTAATACTATAGACGAACTGCAATCTTAAAGATAATATTTGAAGCATGGCTGATGAAGAATACGAAGCGGATGATGGCGGAGCAGAATATGACGATATTGTCGAGGAAGATGAAAATATCGAAGAGACTGAGGAACAAGAGGAAGAGGGGTACAACGTGCAATGCTTATCTTCAGGACAAGCTGGTGGCGGTGTTGACAAGGACAGCCGTATCACCACGAAGTACATGACGAAGTATGAACGTGCGCGAGTTTTAGGTAAGGTTAAGGTTTAATATTTTATTCAATTGTTATTTAGAGAAACGCCTCCCTTAGAAAGAGCTAAGTTAATACCAGAGGTTTACACCAGTGAGCCGTTACCTCTTCCGCATAATACTATATTTATCAGTGACCAAGAATAAATTAATTACATATCGTCGGGTAAAAGTTATTTGGTTTAAGCGACATTTTTTGGTGATATAGTAATATATACAGTGCAAACTCAATATAACGACCCTCAAGGGACTGTGCATATTTTGACGTTATAGAGAGTTGTCTTTAAATGGAGAGAAGAAAAATCTGTATTAGAACAATAAAAAGTTTTAAACTCTTACTTGCCATGTTTACAGTTTGAAAATGTGAGTAACTAAAAATATGACAACGTATAGATAATCCATGACTCCTACTAACAACAATCAACATGTGCAAGCAATCCCAATTTGTAAACAAAAGAACGGATTTCTTAGAAAGTTTGGTATGTGTAATGCCGACAGTCGAGTTTATTATGGGCTAGGATAATAAAGCGACAAAAGAATGTATACAGCTGAACAGTTTTTACTAATTTTGGCAACTTAAAAAGTCACCTTAGCTTAAAAAGTTCTTTATATTATTAAATTGCTGTCATTATTGAGAGTGGGTGTAATGCTATATAGAGGATATCATTGTATGGGAAACAAGCTAAACCAACCAAAGCTGAGTGATATAGACGCTTTAAGGAGTTTGTTGTTAAATCAAGTGACGTTACATGGAGTTTATAAGGAAGGAATTTTATAAGGAATCAGTAAAAAACTCTGATTCCAAAAATATATATATTACTATACCAAAAAATGTCGCCAAAACCAAATAGCCTTTCACCCGACGATATGAAATCTAAAGGTACCACTCGACTACTGGTAGTCGCTGTTCTCCAGTGCCTGCCTGGATGTGATGTAATGCTTTGTATACATATATTCCATTATATGAAAAGCCATCCAAAGTAGGTCACTGAGCACAGCAGTCACAATCACTAGTTTGATACCTCGCCAGACAGCGCTACACAGTCACCTACATTCGAGAGCCTATAAATTAACACAGAGTGATTTTTTGTCATGACCTAACAGCAACTCTTGGCTCCTACTGTTAAACAGTGACCAGACTTCAATTTACGCTTTAAGATAAATCTGTTATAAGGTCTGTATTTCTAAAGACAATTCTTTTATCCATAACTAGCTTTTGCCTGCGGCTTTGCTCGCGTTAAGAAGTATTATTATTAATTAGGTATAGTTTTTGCGGCTTTACTTTTGTTTAGCGTGTGTAAAAAATTAGGGTCTACAAAACTTCTTTGGACACAATATTCTTAATTAATTTGTCATTAGGCGCTAAAACTATCAAGCTATTGGGTGAACTTACTAATGAGCAAGCAACATAAAACTGACTATGAGAGAAGTAATGTTATCTCAAGTCATTACCTGCAAATTTGAGAGTTAAAAAAATTTGTGTGTAAAAAATTAGGGCCTAATCTGTCATTAGGCGCTAAAACTATCAAGCTATTATATTTGTTTAGTGTTTATGAGGTCCGTGATTAATTAGTCATTATATTACATAAATCAGTTTATTATAATTAAATACACTTTCTAATGACAACACAACCATTACAGAAAAACAGAGGACGCGGGAATAGTAACCTTTTTAATTATTACATATTTGTTGCTAAGGAATAGGCAATGACAACTCACCGTACAGCCATATTTTATAACAATATTATATTATAGTCGAAAATCTGAGAAGATTTATACAAACTTTTATCCCCTTGGGGGTGGAATTCATCAAAATCCTTTCTTAGCGGGTGCCTACGTCATAACATCTACCTGCATACCAAATTTCAGCCCGATCTGTCCAGTGGTGTCGGCTGTGCGTTGATAGATCACTATGTCAGTCACCTTTGAGTTATATATATTTATAGATAGATTTAGATTGTATTCTTTTGAAATCCTGTAGTTGATAGAATCTTCTTTTTTCTTATATCATTTTATTCTTTTCTGTAACTCCTATCAAGTAATTAATGAGAAACAATTTATTTAACATGGACTTGTAGAATGTAGAATATAACATGTATTGTTTGTGTGTATATGTTTTTCTTTATATAGTTAGTTAGCTCTCTCCTATTGTTTATGTCCCTTAGTTTGATTTTTGTTACTTTTTTTCTTGTAATTACCTAAAAAAATTTTTTTGGGTATTTTTATTGATTGTATTGCTGCATATTTCGCTGAAAATGTAAAAAATGAAATAAGAATAAAATGTTATGATGTTAACAAATGTGTTCAATTATTCCAGGAACTCGTGCTTTACAAATAGCTATGTGTGCACCGGTTATGGTTGAATTGGAAGGAGAAACAGATCCACTACAGATAGCAATGAAAGAATTAAAACAAGGAAAGATACCTATTATAATTCGAAGATATTTACCAGATCATTCCTATGAAGATTGGAGTATTGATGAACTGATTATCATAGATCAATAAAACATAGTCTTAAGTAAAATTAATTTAATGTTAATATTTTTAGAATGGTCTACAGTTTAAGAATGAATAAAAATAATTATAAGATTTAATTTTATTATTATTTATTGTGCTTCACAAACAATTATAATATTTATTTACAAAATAATACAAAGGGTAAATTACAGGCAAGTTTTAATACAATCTTGTATATATCATTACCATGAGTATTTTTAAGTACACATTATCATTCTGATTTTATTAAAATTATTTTACTGTGAATATGGCAATTTTATAAACACGAAGATTGCACTCTCTATCTAGGAATTAAAAATCAATTGCTGATAAACATCATTAAAAAAAACTTTATATGAATACTGAAACTTATTGAAATGTATAAGGATAAATCTAGTTTTGATTGAAGGAACTATGTGCCATTTTCTTTTAATTTCCTGCAAGACAACTGGCGCTATCCGTCGACTTCCGCGCAACAGTTCTTGAGTTTGATTCAGATGCGAATAAATAGTATAGTCTACGCCAGGGGCGGCCATTACGCTTTTCGCACAAAACCTGCCGATTGTTTTAATGCGACACAAAGAATAGATAAAGATGAGTATAAAATGTTAACTTTTATCGTAATGCACAGTAGAATTTATTAACTCTGAACTATGATCCACAGTTATTGCTACTCTGTTTTAACCCTTTGCAGTCGTATGTCTGCTCTCAGCCACCACAGCTAGGAACCATACGAATCCTATACTGCATGCAACAATGTATCAGTTTACACTTTTCGAAACAAAATGGATGGATGGATGACTGTATCAAATAAATAGATATCTAAAGTTCACAGAAGAATTACCAAATCTTGTTTATCCATCGTAATCTTACGCGTTATGTATCCCTGCTCTTTCGATGGAAATCAATTCCGATCAGTACAATACCCATGTCCAAATTTAATACGTCCGCAAAGGGTTAATATTCATATATGTGAAAATTGTGTTTGATAGAAGTAATGTCTATCCTACTGTAGACAAACTAAATCATATATATATTATTATTTATAATAGTACAGCAGTGATATCAAGGCACTAAATGGTAGGTACAGTGGAGTCCAGAAAAATGTGACAACTGCCAAAGGACGAGTTCTTATAATAGTCACTGTCATCATGCTGGCCTGCACCAATTATTCAGCAATAGATAGACGCTAATGCCTATACCTAACCTAACAATGCCTATGCTTACTGCCAACTAGAGTCCGACCGAAACTGGTTTTCCGGCCGAAACCGAAACCGAATATTCGGCCATGGCTTCAGTTTCGGCCGAAACCGAAACCGAAACTCACGTGGTCAAGTATAAAAGTCAACGTGGTCAAGTAAAAAAATGAAACAAAAACTTACATGTAATCAGTTCCATCAAAACATAACCTCTATATAAAGAATGTTTACGTCGGGTGATAACGCACTGACTAAGTTGTGTTGCTATAGAGCAATGTGAATTAGATCCGTCAACTGTCGTCTAAACGACGCAGTTACACTCCGACGCAGCCTTGAGTTTCTTTCGGCGTTTCTTCTCAAGGTAGTCGCTTCCGAAACGCTAGTAGATCCCCGTTAGGTTTCGTATTTTTGGCTGGCGGTCCAAGTCGAGGTTCGTACCCACAGGGGTGCCGTTGCATTGCTACCCAACCCATAAATTGCCGGCTGAGCACCCTCAGTGTTCGCCCACCTGCCCGGTTAAGTTGTGAAGACCTTTCCCAGACAACAAACACGCGTGAATTCGAAAAAAAAAATAGCAATGCGAACGGCGCACGAATCCCGAACAGGGCCGCCAGCGTCCGCCAAAGCGTTGCCGCGAGAAACGAAGTTAGGCAAGCATGTACGACAACTACCGAAATCAGTTTCGGTTTCGGCAAAAGTTTCGGCCAATTGTGGCCGAAACCGAAACTGCCGCCGAAACTTGATTTTTGGCAGAAACTCAACCGAAACCGAAACCGAACTTTCGGTCGGACACTACTGCCAACCTGAAGCGAACTTGCAATATGTCTGTCTTGCGTTGAACATTAACAATCAAGCTGCAATAACAAAATATTCTTACCATAATAAAATTCAATTTAATTTAATTTTACAAGTTACTTTCAATTGTCTGTTGCGTGAACTTATAAATAAATTATACTATAGACTATAGAGTGCGTCGGTTTTTCACACGTGGTTTTTTTGTATCTATTGTATAAGGCCCAGGTCAGGCCTTCTATGGAATACTGTTCGCATCTCTGGGATGGTTCTGCTCAGTACTTGATGCCCTGGATAGGTTGCAGCATAGGGCTGTCCGCATCGTGAACGATCCAGAAGTTTCTGAACATCTTGAATCGCTCCAATTGCGTAGAGACGTTGCCTCATTAAGTGTTTCCTATCGTCTGTATTATGGCGAGTCTTCTGAAGAGTTGTTTAACCTTGTTCCACCCTCTCCCTTCCTGAATAGAACCACGCGCGCGGGTTTGCGGTGTCACAGCTATACGGTATCTCACATCCCGGCTAAGAGGTTCTCTAACTCCTTCTTTTGGCGAGTCGTTGGGCTGTGGAATGGACTTCCGCCGAGCGTGTTCCCACCATCCTATGCTATGGGATCCTTTAAGCGTAACATGAAGAGATATTTGTGCAGGCCGGCATGATCGCTGCGACTACTGATGGGTTTTTTCTTACCTTTCGGTAGTCGTTGGCGTTTTTTTGGACTGCACCAAGCTTACCATCAGGTTTGGTGTAGTCACTGTGCCGTGTCAGTGTAAAAAAAAATATATATATAAAGTAATAAATGTGAATAACTGAAAGCTATCGAGATGCGATAGACCGAAGCGAGGGCCGCTGTGTCACCACGCACCATCGTAGTGACCAGAGTACTTAAACGCAAAGACATTCATAGTGTTTCATTTCGCCCTATCCCGTTACATGATCACCTTATGTGTATCTCCAGTTTATTACTTCTCTTCTATCATAGTGTATGTTGACTGGCATGACCACAGCGTTTGTCTATGGATTCTCTTTCCTGTGAGGTCCCCGCAGTCGGAATCGCCTTACTCAACGTCCGGTAATATAATTTTCTATATTATGACAACGCCCACGCCCCAAGGTTCGCATGTAAATAGCTACGAATGCAATCTTTGAACTATTTTTGACTGCGGTAGGTTTGTAGAAGATTTACCATAACCATGAAGCTCTAAACTGGGACACAGCAAGGCAAAAACGGACATAATAGGGCACTACTATAAATATTTAATACTAAAAAAAAACTTTTTATATCAAAATTCTTTTTTTATCCTAACTCGTCAGAGTGACTGTACCATACCTGGTGGTAAGCATGGTGCAGTCCAAAAAACGCCAAAGTTTATCGACAGTTAAGAAAAACTCACAGGTAGTCGCAGCGATCATGCCTGCCTGCACAAATATATCTTCACGCTACCCCGTCATAGGATTGTGGGAACTCGCTCGCCGAAAGACCATTCCATTGCCTAATGTCACGGCTGCAGTAACAGTTGCAGAGCTTCTTAGTCCTAGGCGTGATGTGAGATACCGTATAGCTGTGACTCCTAAACTCATGCGCGTGATAATCGAGTTGAAGTAGAGAATATTTTGGATATTCATACATCTTATCATTAAACGAAACTGATATACTAGAAATCGCATCAAATGCAACTGCAGAAAATGGTTGAAATATATATACATACAAATATTCCTACTGAATGCTCGAATAAGCATGAAACTCCTTAAAAAGTGACAAAATACGGAACAAAATTAAAATAAATTCTGAGTTGGGAATGCAACACATCAAACAGGCCGGGATGTTGTGACTACTGCATGAAACCAGGACAATCCCAGTTAAATCGGGACGTGTGGTAATCACCGTCTGAGGGGTTTTAGAGGGGTGGGGTCTTTACTCTCACACCTCCCACAGAAGTAATCTCAACAAGGCTTCTTGCTCCCAGGGCGTCTGGATGAATTGGGTTTCCCAAGCTCGGGTGGAGCGATTAGAGGGACACTCGGAGTGTTTGTAGTCATAAGGAATCTGACAAACCGGGTTCGCAGCCCTCAGAGATGGGCAAAATGTAATCTGATTAATGGTTAACGATTACAAAATGTAGTCATTTTAATTTTCTTGCTCTGTAATCATGATTAAATCCATTTAAAACATTAAGAAATCATAAATGTGTATGCAATCTGGGATTCTTTAATGTTTAAAACATTGATGAGCACAATGCAGTCATATAATGCTAAAAAACGTAAAATGTAATTGTAATCATTTTTATTAATCTGATTACATTTTGCCCATCTATGGCTACGCTCACAGCAGCCATGATATTCCTATGCAAGATTTTCCCCTCGGATACGAAAAGGGGACGTGTGATAATACTAACTTTTAGGAATATGTCAGTCGTTAGTATATTGGATGCAATCATTTTCGTTTTGACAGTTTCAAATTCAGTATTGGCTGGTCGGCCAAGCGATGTTATTCTACGACAGTCATTAATGTTGCTTTCGGTGGCCTAGCTAGAGGGAATGAGGACCGGGGCGCAAACACCACGCAAATTAAACTAGATTTAATTTGTTGGTTCAAGCTGCTCTAAGGCAGAAACTATTCCAGTCTTATCCTCGCCCTCAAAACCCAGTATTCATGAACACAGCCTACAAATAAACCATTCATATATTCGTAAATATTAATGATAACATATTAGGCTATAGTATTTTCAGGGTGAGCAGAGAAATATTAATTACTGTATCAATTGATGATAGTACAATACAAGAATAGCGGTGATCGGAATGAGGACGAGAGATTACCTTGAATATTTAATTGTGTAATAGAGAGTATTTAAGAAAATAATCTACATTTTAAGATTTTGTATATATGTTAAAGAAAAATCGTTGGAGCCTCATTGGATTATTAACTGTGAAAGCCACCGTATGTGCAATTTTATGTCGTACGTCGCATCATAGTAGCGCTCATCGGTCCGTGGGCTTCGCTTGGCACGCGCACCGGGCTGAATATCGCTGAAAGCTCGCCGCGGTGAAGGCCTTGCTCCCGCGTCAGTACCCCTCCGACCAGCGATGCTGTGCTGTCTCCGGAAATAGAGTACGTGTCTTGTCTTCGCGTGCACTGTCGCTAAACGCCCACGGGTGCAGCTTGTCTCAATGTCGTTAAATCGCGGTTAACTAAAACTTTATTGCGTTTAACTAAACTAACTTTGATCAACATTGACTCGCTCGCGCGACCGCGTTTTAACGACGAGAGTCTCAAGCGGACTTGGATCTTTTATGAACCAAGTCAGTTTGAGGCTGATTAGTGTTTTCTTCTGTTCAGTGTAGATGTGTAAAACGTCTGTGGATTGGCAGACCGGGTGCGCGAGTGCAAATGACCGTAAGCCCGACGTAGCGGGCTATACTTGACAATATGTGGACCAAAAGATTAACATTATGGAGGTTTATGTTGTGGGTGATGATCTGGACCGCGGCGCTCGCCGTCGCAGCACAAGGTGAGTCCGGACCGCGGGTGGGAGCGGCAGATCTTCGCTCGCTCTCTGCGTCACTATATCGTTGCTATTTTCGGAGTAACTTGCGCTGAAATTATGTAAAAAGCGCACGTATGTGCTCTATTTTTGGCAATAACCTTAGAAGAAATTTTGTATTAAAATGATCTAGTGACCCACTTGCGGTCAAGATTACTCCATAGCAATGTTATTCAAGGCGGTAGGCCGTCGGTAAGAGCGTATGTAAGCTACTCACGACCATTTGAAAACAACTAAAAGCTAGATACGTAAATAGAAATACAGGGATTTGTCGGTGTACGTCGCCATCTTGTGAAAAACGATAGTATCGTGTCGGCATTATAAAAATCTCAAACGAATGTAGGTCATGAACTAATGCACACATAAACTGTACAATATGATTTGCTTTGCAGCCAGCTTTTTCAAATAAAAGAGACGTTAATCCTAGCCTGATCAATAAATCTTAAAATACTTCCAGATACATAAATAATTTAAGCCCAGATTTTACCGGTAAGCTCACAGTAAATATAATTGTAATATATCTACTTACATTATTCCTGTTTTATTCATACTCATTTCCAGTGTATCATATTCATACCCACTGCAAAACATTGATAATGTCTAGTGTACATTGTACAGGTCTACATTCTACTATAAACAATCTTCTACTTACAATATGCAGATATTACAATAAGATTTTGGAGACTACAGTTTATTACGTACCTACCCATATAGAATATAACCTTGAAAAACGTTTATTGAAAATGTTTTCTGGGCATATTTATTCAAGTTTCTGAAGTATAAGCATTTTTATCTTTTTCTTTCATCAACGTTCACTATACTAGCTTATGGTATCAAAAATAAAGTGTAAATTCAAACAGTTTTTCTAGGAATATCTATTCGCTAATGCTGTGTGTTGCTATTATAACCAAACAAGAATAGAATGCAATAACAATATACATGTGACTACATATTTACGGACAATCACATACATTAATTTAGTAATAAACTAGGCTTGCGCTTGTACTATGGTACTAAACAAAGATATACATACTTCAATATTTTATCCAGTTATAAATACAATACCACCAAAAAGAAAACTTCAAAATGAGATTAATTTCCTCGAATTCTATAATAAATATTATTAATAATTCAATGTTTTTAACAGTATAGAAATAGGTAGATGAAGTAATGCGTTTAAAATTATCTTAAAAAAATATTTGTCCAAAAAATACGGATTGGTCGTTTCATTATCGCACAGAGTTATTCTCATTGACTCATGTTGAATTAACAAGTCGTTAACCCATAATGCCTTGGCATGGCTGTTAGTGGCTAAGCATATGCTGAGCTGAATTTCCTTTGACACATTTTACTGTTTTCTACCTTGATGAAACTATTTTTGTTCGTTTGTTATATTATGCGCAAAACAAATGTTCTTTCTTTCCATGAAGTTTTCTTCATTCGATCACTTTTTGTAAAAGAGACACGTGTACTTATTTTAAAAAGAAGTAGGGCAACTAGAGGTTACCTACCAGATTGTAAAATATATACAAAAATAAAAACTGAGTTATTTTTATTATTTCTATATGATAACATCTAGTAATGGCAATAGGAACAAGATCCTGCTATACTGGGGTCCCCCATTCGCCCTCTTAGATACTTCTGTCCACGACAGCTACACGATTTTGACAGAAAAGATAATCTGATTATAAAAATATAGCACTAGAGGCTGTAGGCTTAACTAGAATATTCTAGCTCCAAATTCATATAAGTAACAAACGTCACCGGGGATTGCATACAGCTCGAAGACCTTATTATTAAAATTCCGTGTAGCTATGATTCGTGCTGTTTTTTTCTTGTGTTCCTTTCTCAGGAGCTAGTTTGCACTAAAGCCTTAACAGAAGTGGGATGTTGCTATTTCCTAATCTATCCGAAATCTATGTTTGATTCACCTACCTGTATTTATAATTACATACAGTACAAACTCTATATAACGACCTTCAAAGGACTGTGCATATTATGACGTTATAGAGAGTTGTCGTTAAATGGAGAGAAGAAAAATCTGTATTAAAAAAAGAAAAAGTTTATTTCAGGGTTATTTTAGTGTTATTACATTAAAATATATATATTGATTGCTATTGAGTATAGTCTGTTATTTTTGTCTGTCGTCTTTTGCGGCACCAGTAATTTTGTTGTATTGCAGTGCAAATATAGCAATCCCAATTTGTAAACAAAAGAACGGATTTCTTAGAAAGTTCGGTATGTGTAATGCCGACAGTTGAGTTGATTACGGGCTAGGATAATAAAGCGACAAAAGAACGTACACAGCTGCGCAATTTTTACTAATTTTGGCAACTTTAAAAGTACTGTATATTATTAAATTGCTGTCGTTATTGAGAGTGGGTGTAATGCTATATAGAGTGTATCATTTTATGGGAAACAAGCTAAACCAACCAAAGCCGAGTGATATCGACGCTTTAGGGAGTTTGTCATTAAATCGAGTGACGTTATATGGAGCTTACACTGTATATGAATCCACCTGCACTTATATTTAAGGGATTTATATATGTTTATTATTAATAATATACACATTACAAACATATCGTATAATGTAAATAGGTTCATTATGATCAATTTTCATTTTAGCAACATATCAGTTTTATATTCATATATTTTTTTGTTGATGTTAGTCGTGAGTCCGTGCGCATGGATTTTTTATGGGTGGGAGAGAATGGAACAAGATTAAATTACCCAGTATTAGGCTAACCTTAAATTAATTCTATCTTTTTTCGCAAATCGTCGCTCCACCTTGCCGGCGAAGTCGCAGGCCTTGTTAGCTATTCGCGGTCCCGAAAAAATACCTACATGAATTAATTTGTAAATAGACGCTACAGATTCTTCGTGCCTGCAAGAGACTGCCCATATGGTGTTGTGATTGCCACCCCAGTTTGAAGTAAACGTTAATTGGGCTTGTGTAATAAGACAAAAGGAAGCCAAAATGAGGAAAAAGGTCACGAGCTTGTACGGCTCGAGGATAAAAATTCAGCGAGTTTTGAAGGGGTTATGATATAATATTCATATATGTACCTATATACTTAGAGTTATGAGTATATGGTATGTGGTTTTAGAATAGTTAATTGTACAGGAACAAAAGTTACAATCATATTTCATGGCACGGGTGTGCTTTTTTTATCTTGATTCGGTATGGCTCACCACACTAGATGGCAAGTAAGATGGAGTCCAAAAAACGACTGCGAGTATCTGTTGATAGTCAGTTTACTGTTGTAAATAAAACCTATTGATAATTTCAGTGATCATGCCGGCCTGAACAAACATCTGTTCACGCTTTTTAAAGGGATCCAATGTAAAGTAAATGTGGTCAAATTATAGGTAGAGACGAGTTTTAAAATGTATCTTGCTACTGAGATTTTGTAACGTTTCAATTTTGTATTTTCAATAATTATTTGTAAAGACCAAATTGCGATAGTATTAACTGGCTATCCATTCTCTGGATGCCGATGTAGTGTTAAACGAGCATTAGTGTGATGATGGAACAATAGTGAAAATCGTCATTGGGACGTGATTATGCTGGCCAGGCTTCAGGATCAGCAAGAGTGTACTCATTTCACTTTCCTTTAACTCAACAGCACGACAGCATTGCTTTAGATGTTTATACGCGACAATGTTAGTAATAACAAGTGGATTGTCAGCCTGTTTCTTCTCATATTTTGTTATTAAAATAAAGCACAAAACCAGGGCGCTTTAAAACTTTCGAGAATCTACAACTATATATTTCCCTATTCAATTATATCCCTATAACATTTAATTTGGCCCCGTTTGGTCTATCGATGCAAATACTGTGTACTTAATCGTATACTATTGCAGTGTATGACTAGTATAGTTGTCTATTCTCTTGCAACAAGGCTGAATTGCACCTGCTTTCTATTAAACTGTAAGATTATATTGCGCACTTTTATAGAACGGAGCAAGTTAAATCCCTCGTATAAACGTTTCTTACAGAACGCAATCGTCAAAATATTCTATTGACATTTTAATTGCGTACAAAACTAAATAAACAGATTGAATGTTAGTGTTTCTAAACAGTTCATTATTCTTTAGGCAATAAAGTAGTTCTTTATTATTTAAATTAATTTAAATATTATCATCAATGAATGGGTGCCATCTTTGTAATTAAATTTAGAGGTCAATAGGCAAAATGTCATACGGTACCATGTTGAACTTAAAAATAGCATAGCTCAGCTTAATCCACTTTAAGTTGTCAACAAGCCACTTCTTTCTTTGATGGTATTGACAGTTTAACGGAGAGTGTAGTTTTGTGCAGAGAGGATTATCGATATATATATATTTTTTAAAAAGGTTAGCTTTCATTTTCAGACTATTGACATCACTTATCTTTTACGCTGAGGCATTGTCAGGGTTCTCGCTTGGATAATAATGTACTATTTTGCTGTTACAGCCGATGAAAACGTTCCTTCAGAATCACAATGCCGTCCATATATCGAAAAAGCTCTTAAAGAGCTAGAGTCAGGCGATACAGAAAGAGGTAAGTCTTTTCAGAAATTACAATGTTGATGATTGATTAACATAGTCGACTTTTGATAAAAGAGAAACTACCATACAAAATAAAACACTTTATTGAAGCAAGTAAAAATACATCGATATATATCACATTAATTAACACTTCAATACCATTATCACTAGTGAAAAGCACTAGCAGGCTATCAGCTGGATAGCAGTTATGGATTTATTTGTGTTATTAATGTTGTTGTGTTTTTTTAAATAATATATAATAAATGGATACTAGAATCAAATTTGCCAAGAAAATTCTATTTTCCCGCTATTTTAGCTTTTGATAGTGGTATCGAAAATTAAAATGGCTGTACTTTATGCGTAATATGATTTATGACATGAAAACTTTACATTAAAAAATAAATAAAAGCTTTGTTACATTTGCCCTATGTAACATCCAATTTGTCAAAATTAACAGTTTGATATTTGCCTTCTTCATTTCTATGAGAGTAAAACAAGCAGAGAAGGGAAAGTGTTTTGTTCGAAATTGGATAAACATAATTTAAGCCAAATTTAGTTAAAGCATGCAAATCACTATTTTAGTAGGAAATTGTAATATTTTTACTTGGATGTAAGCAAAACAGCGTCACGTAAAAATATTTTGCTAATATTGACATCAATACTTGTTACAAGACTTCTTCATTCATTAATTTTGTTTCGCACCATAGACAGTATTATAGTAAATAATGCGTTTGTTACACTGGCATTATAAAAGGGCAACCTTTTTAAATATCAGAGATATATACTTGTGTGATCAACGAAACCACGAAGTAACAAATGTTTAAAAAAAAACCTTATGTATTTAACCAATACAGGGCAGAAATAATTAAATGAAAACATTATTATTCATTAATTTATGTGTACATATGCCTTGGTTAACCCTACCTGACTAACATGTGTTATAGTCGCTCGTAGCAGAGAATAAAGCAGCTGATAAAAAGCTGGCAATGAAACCAAAATAAACTTGGTCATCTATAGTTAAACTTTAAATTTATAGGTCAACGGTGACGTAGATATCTAGCGCTGTAGCGTGAGCGCATAAACCTTGGCACGTCAAACATTTTCCTGCTTACAGCACACTTTTAAATCATGTTTTATAATTAACGTAATAAATTAATTTCGAAAACAGGTATTTAATTATTTTTTTCGACACGGGGCTAAAATCCCCAGATAAGTGGGATTTTTATCTTGGCGCCATTTTTACTCATGCCACAAAATATGCTAATATTTACTTGAAAATAACTCAAATAATAATTCCCAGAGAAGTTTGCCTTAAAATCATATTAAGGTCAAATAAGAGTTTATATAAATAAAAAAAAAAACAAAAAAAGGTACATAAAAAGTGATTGTATTTTTTAGATTCCACAGAAAAAAACGACAGTAGTGAAGTAAGTATAAACAATGATACGAAAGAAGGGACTTCAGTAGAAAATGACGACGGAATTGTTGAGGCTGCGGATAGTAACGAAGATGATGTACCAGTAATCGAAGTTGCAGACGAACCATATGTGCCACACTTATCAATTGAAGATTTGATTGAAGCTGATGACTCAAAAGAAGATACCACGCAAGAAGCAGATGGAGATAGCGCTGATGAAGCAAATAACAGTAAACTTGACGACGACGGAGACAGTGAAGAAACAGAAACAGCATCTGCTGACGAAACGGCTGAACAAGGTACTCTGTTTTATTTTAAAAAAGATCAAAGAAGTCGTGCCTATTTATTGTAAAATTTTCACTAATATTATTAATATATATACATATAAATATGTATAACTCTCAGTTCCAGAAAGCTTTTAAAAATTCATAATTCAATTTTGAATAATATTACACCTTTTGTAGTGAACGCCTAAAAGGTATTTGAAACAAAATATGGAAGTTACTATAAATGTTTAATAGTTGGCAGCATTGATTTTGTTCACCTCATTGTAATAAAAAGTATTTATACCTTAACAAACATTATTTTCTTAATCCACAAGGCAATAAGGTCATCAGTGTCACTTATAACAAAATTATTATAATATTCATAACTGTTATTCATCTATTCATATGTTATTAATTATAATAATAAAAAGTACTATTTTTTTAGATAGTAAAGAGGATACAGATAAAAAAGACGACCTTGATGGTGACAGTAAAGAGGACTCGAAGGAAGTGGATAACGACAGTAAGGAAGTGGATAACGATATGGAAGAGGTTGAATCCGATAACGATGGATCAGAAATTAAACAAGATGCATCTGATGATGAGGAGTCAGAAGAGTCTATAGCAAACTCAATGGAAGTCAAAGAAGAGGACGACGATAACAAAACAAAAGAAGTTGACGATTCTGAAGAGAAGTCAGAGGTTGAATCAGATGAAAAAAAAGATGATGAATCCGAAGAAATTCAAAGAGGTATTGAACAAAAATCGGACGAAGAAGTAGAAGATTCTGAAGAAAAGGAACGCGAAACAAGAGATGTAAAGAATGATTCACAAGAAACAAAAGATGAATCAACAGAAGATAAAGACGATTCAGAAGAAAAGGCAGAGCCAAGTAATGCGCAAGATGAGTCTAAAGAAGAACATGTCGATTCAACTGAAAGCAAAGAAAAGGTGGACGATGAATCATCTCAGGACGAAATAGAGGGTGATGTAAAAGATGATACCATTGAAAACGCTGCAGAAGATAACAACGAAGAAGGAAGTGATACCAACGTTTCTGATGAAGATAATACTGAAACTACACGAAATGATGTTGCATCAGAAGATGAAGGAACACCCGAGGAAGACCTCTTAAACGTAAGGTTTATTTATTTTTATTCAAAACTACAAGTAAGCGGCAGGCTCACCTAGGTTAAAATAATCGCCGGAGTAAAATAACACCTGTCCGTTTTTGTATGCAGAAGGCAAGAAAGAGCCGTTTATTATTCGACATGTGTATCTTATTCAATTTTGTTTGAACTAATTAATAATAAATGATATTGTGTCACATTATATCCAGAGCAAATATGTTAGTGGCTGTACCCATTTACACTTAATTATTACAATTAATATTTACTCTATATACAACATATAAGCGCAAAGTGGATACAACCACTTATGTATACGCTCACCTTATAAGTGATATAGCGCGACGATATATATCCGGCACGCCGCCTGTGAGATAGGTGTTGGAAGGGTGGGCTCTTTACCCCTACTCCTCCCAGAGAGGCAACCTCAACAAGGCATTTCGCACCCCGGGCGTCTGGATGAATTTAGTTTCCCAAGCCCGGGTGGAGCGATTAGAGGGACACCCTGAGTGTCTGGAGCGACGATATGGAATATTATTATTGATTTATATTTTTTTAAATGTAATTGTACCCTCCCAAATCAATACAATACCATTTCAAACTCAAGTTTTTTAGAGTACTTTTAATATAATACAATTCTTATTTTAATGGGACATAAAAAATTATAAGATAGCAAAATGGCGTCTCATTCCTTTTGAATACTTCAGAAGAGAATAAGTGTCGTTATAGATAGACCTCTATAAAGTGATTTATTATAGTTTAATGAATTATTAAACAAATATAAAGTCAAAAAATAAACCGCATTTTAATGTCAAATTGATACAAAATTAAGATAACATTCTTTATTTTCTTTTCAGTCTATAGAAATACCTGAAAACTTAAGATCGCGAGACCACATCAAGCAAATATTAAGGTTAGATGAAGAAGCAAGTGAAGCTGAATTAACAATTGATCGCGCAGCTGATATTGTGCTCAGGGATTTGAAGAGGCTATATGAAAATTCAATCAAACCGTTAGAAGTTCTCTATAAATATCGGGATTTAAGTAACAGACATTTTGGTGATCCTGAAATATTCTCCAAACCTTTGGTACTGTTTATGGGACCTTGGAGTGGTGGGAAATCAAGTATTTTGAACTATTTAACCGGACTAGAATTTACAGAATGGTCTTTAAGAACTGGTAATTTCTTTAAATGTCATTCAATAAATAAACTGTATGTATTACATTTAAATAGTGGGATAGTGTAATTTCTTCATAAATTGTTCCAGGTGCTGAACCGTCTCCAGCGTATTTCAATATACTAATGCATGGCAAAGAACCTGAAGTTCTTGATGGAACGCAGTTGGCGGCTGATTGGACGTTTTCCGGGTTGCAAAAATTCGGTCAAGGGTTAGAAGAGCGTCTTAGAGGACTTAAGTACCCTAGTAAAATACTGGAAAAGGTAATAAGCAAATAAAATATCCACTTAAACATGTATATACATATTTTTACAATGGCTTGGCAACGAGTGGTATTTATTTACTTTAATAGGCTTTTAAACAGAGTGTGCATATATTTAACAAATAATTAAAGAAAATATGCTATATATAATTACAATGCACCACACCAATTAAATGACAGGCACAATATGCACTACGAAGAAAAACAATTTCAATTTAAACAAAGTGAAATTCGAATTTAAAAAGAAATACAAATGCAATGAACGTCCTAAAGGGAAATCAATACATCCAAACTTATAGTCTACATCCGAAAAATTCAACATATTTTTGTAAATATCAGCTATGAACGTTCCTTACTCACAACTGTAGGTGTTTTTTTATATGAACTCAGCAAAATGGTTACAACGCATCTAATGGAAAGTAGAGTGTATTCCATCCACATACCACGAATGAAGTTCTGGTCTGTAGGTATATGAACAGCTAAGGGTACATCAATAGATTCCAAAACGCGACATGCCGAAGTGAATCACTATGACGGTCTTTGTAATTGTATACCGTTGTATACCTAAATGAATAATACCTAAAAAAATCAAGATCAATGCTTTGTAACTATATTTTATGATTGGGAAAATTGAGAAGTAGGTGTCGATATATGTAAAGATGTACAGATTTACTTTCGACAATTTATCACCAATTATTAAATTAGTTAAACCCGACAATCGAAAAAGCAGCAAAGCTATTTAAGGCTGACATATTCCAAAGTTGCCGACATTGCTTCACACGTCATAGTATTAATAATATCAACTTGTTACTAGCATAGGGTAATAAAGCGCTACTCTTGACTAACAACCGATTTAGTAATACAATCTCTTGTATTACTAAATCTAATCTTATCTATTCTTAAACACAATAATACTGCGCAGTCACAGAAATGTCTCAAAGCGCAGGCGTTGAATGATCCCGATGTCCAATCGCCAAAGGTTCCAGAAACTAGTCGATAAAAGTTCCAGAAGTTATAGGTTAGTCATGAAAATTCTAATCGTCAAAGTCCAACCGCAGAGAGTTCTCGTAGTCCAGTAGCAAAAGCCAGTCGAAAGATTCACTTATACAAACACTGTGCAATCGCAGTAGTCACAGTATGTTCGCCAAAGCCGTATTCGATCACTTGGAGATATCGCTTTCAAACAGAAACTGTCTGCGATTGAGTTGGGCCGGTATTTATATCAATGCGGCAGGCTTCCGGCATTTTTGAGAAAAATCTAGAGAGATCTACGCATCTTATTTATTTACCCAGATATTACAGAATTGCTTATCAATCTTTCACGGCTCGCCGTTCACAGAGAAACAGCTGTCTAATTAATATTCTGATCACACATTTTTGTTTCTCGGAACGAATGATGTAGGTAGGGCAGCATCTTTGATGTTTACTCGTCATTGGCAATTTGTTTGATTGTTAGTCCATTCGAAAGAGCACCTCGAGATGATCTATGCGTTTTAAAATCATAGCCGTGTGACAGTTAGACGCCTAGAAATGTAGGGTTCAATATTTAAACTATTTCCGTTGTAATAATATTGTGTCGTAATAATTATTGAACTGTTTGTTTTCAGGTTAACATAGTAGAAATACCTGGAATATTAGAAGTAAGAAAGCAAGTATCTCGAGTATTTCCATTTAATGATGCATGTCAATGGTTTATAGATCGTGCCGATATAATATTCCTAGTGTACGATCCGTCAAAATTGGATGTGGGTCCCGAAACTGAAGCCATTCTTGACCAACTCAAGGGCAGGGAGTCTCAGGTAACCATTTTATAACATATCAAATATTTACTATGAATATTATTTTATTCTTATTATAATAAAAGAAATTGCGTATGCTACTCCATGAGGAACTTTTTCATCCCGAAAAGGATATAGGCTGACGATATATTATTATTAATATCATATATTTGTAGACGCGAATTGTGCTCAATAAGGCAGACTCAGTGAAGCCCGAGGAACTAATGCGCGTGCAAAGCGCGTTGATATGGAATATATCACCGCTGATGAGCTCAGCGCAACCCCCAGTAATGTACACCGTGTCGTTATGGTCGATGCCCTACGAGGCAGGCACGCCCGTACGGCTGTTGCAGGCTCAGGAACGAGAGTTGTTGAGAGATCTGCGCTATGCCGTCGATAAGCGCATTGAAAACAAAATAGCGAGCGCCAGGAGATTTGCAGTAAGTTGTAGTCTACTATATTATAATGCTATCTTCGCACGTAGGCACTCTACTACTGCAGGAATACTGTTTTAATAAGGCAATAACAGCCTTTTCGAACACTTTCTCCGGCATGATTACGTTATAACTATTAAATACTAGCTGATCCGGCAAACGTTGTTTTGCTATATAAGGTTTTGTAATATCTTCTAAGATGTTCATTGAGTTTTAAGTGATGTCACAGACAATTTTGTTCACAATTAAATACTCTTAATCAACAATACATTTATTTGGATAAAGGTTAATATTATTACGTTGATACAACTCTTAACAAATAATGCATCAATTACGACCAAATTTGATTACCATAAAAACGGTTCTAGTGAGTTAATCTTAAAAGATAGACATATACTATCATGGACATTTTTTTTAGATCATTTCAAGAGGAATAATTCTTTCATACATATATTTTTGGTATCTGGAACCGTTTTCGCAGCGCACGCAATGGAAGCCCTCAAGGATGAATAATTTTCCCCGTTTTTTTCACATTTTCCATTATTTCTTCGCTCCTAATAGTTGCATCGTGATGTTCTATAGCCTAAAGCCTTCCTCGATAAATGGTCTATTTAACACAAAGAATTTTTCGATTCGAACCAGTAGTTCCTGAGATTAGCGCGTTCAAACAAACAAACAAACAAACTCTTCAGCTTTATAATATTAGTATAGATTTAAAAGTCCTGACTTAAGTATATATATGTAACATTTTAGTAAGCTCGAACACGATACTTGTACTATAACTTAGCCAAGAGTTGAGTTTTCTATTGCTTCCAGAAGTAAAGTAACTGTATTTTTGTTATTGTAATATCAACAAAAGTCACAGAAACTATAAATTCTCGAATTGTTTAAAAAATCATATTATAACAACTAATTATAAAGGATAAATGTATTTCTTCCAGGTACGCGTCCGTAACCACGCTAAAATGGTGGATTGCTATTTAACCACATACTACAACCATAAAACAATATTCGGCAATAAGAAGCTTATTGCTGATGCAATCATTGAAAATCCCCAAAATTATCATATTTATGAAGGACTCAGTACACTCACTAACATTTCGAGGTATGGCTTTGTTATCTTATGTTTAGTATTATGTCGTCCGCCTTATAAGAAGTAAGTCTGAAATTTATAGACACTATTTCGACTTTTCTTAGCAAAGTTCTCAAAACATACATTTGTTTTGACAAAGAACTGAATATATATTATAATAACAACTTGAGTATAACCATAGTCTTCGCAGAGCCAAGTCTATGTTGACAAAATCGGTGACTCACCAAATCCTTTGACAGTCATTGAGTAATATAACTTGTAATGTTTTAGTTAAGTCTAAACAAACTTAAACTTGCGTCTATAAATATAGCCATTACATTCAAAGACGAGGATCATTTGCCTCCTAGTGAGCGGTTTTCCATAATCTTTCTTATGTTGGACGTACTGCTGTCTTCAGATTGCCTAGAATATACTGATTTTTATACCGAAAGGTGTTAAGCAACCAGATATCTATCTGATTGATCATTAGGTGTCTCATCTTGATGGAAAGTGGGTACTAACGCCTACATCCAAGTGCCAAATCAGAAGTGTTACAATTATTCTGCCGACCTTAAAGAGGAAGGAGAGACAAAGGGGCTGATACTGTGGACGCGAATCAGTCCGGCACTAAAGGCCTACTATCTCGCTGCTACTTATTTAGCACCATCCGAGAGTAACGTGTAGGGGGAACTTTCTAAAATTAAACACACAGTAGAGTTTTATGGCAAACTGTAAGGGTGGCGCTGTCACAATAGTGTTATACTGTTTCAATACTATTTATTAAAGTTTGTCGATTATTATATAATTATCAAATCTTAACAAACTAAGCTAAAACATCACTAGCAGGTCGAGCAGAACTATCCTCATAACCTAATAATATAATATATCTATCGAAGTATTAATTTAAAAAGAAAATGAACGTTATCCATTGCCTCGTATGGCATGATATATTTATATTACAATCTATACGTGTATTTCTGTAGGTATGATCTTCCGGATCCTGAGACGTACCGAGATTTCTTCCGACTAAATCCATTGTACGAGTTCCAACAGCTGTCGGCAACGTGCACATACTTCCGTGGGTGCCCCATTACGCGGTTGGATGTCGCCATCGCTTACGACCTGCCCGAGTTAGTGGGCAAGTACAAGAAGATGGTCGAAAACGCGACACCCCAAGGAATGCCCAAGAGTTGATGTTTCTGCGAACGAACGAATCCCGCGCCATGTTTACTCCCGCTTTTTAAAATTTTCCCCGAAATATTCATATTGGGCACATACTGCATTTCTTCATCTAATCAGAAATCACAGCAATTTTTTGTTAAATCGCATTTTTGTATTATGTATCTCACGTAAAATGTTGTTATTATTTGCTTAATAGCTTATTCTTGTTTTCCGTGTGAATGATGTGTTTGTATGATTATTTTTTAAAATGTGATTTCTTAGTGCATTACTTAGAGGTGATGATAGTTGAAAAATAATACAAAACACTTCCAATTTCCTTATTAACGTCATTATAATAGATATTGTATGATATGTACGTCTTATAAATTCAATGAATCTAGTCATTATTTTAATGTTTGTTAGTCAAGTTACACTGAGTTAAATAGTTTATTATGTTCCTACATCTAGGACTAATCTTATTTATTTCTTTTTTTTAGATAATTTGATGAGACAATGTGACTATTTAAGTAAAAATAAAATTTAAATGAATGGTCTTTTATTTAGATCATAGGTTCCCAAACTTTTTTGTGTTTCTGTGGACGCCCGACAAGATTGTTTTTATATTGTATTATTTCTACAACGTAAGCATCTCCAAGATTTTTTGATGTTTCATCCTCAAGAGTGTTGAAAGAGGGATGTACGTTTCGGATCTGAGCTAAGTAAGTCGGGTCCGCTAGTACTATAAATAATAATAAAATTAGAACTAAGTCATATCTATATATATATTCAATATATTTTGAAAACACTAATTAAAATAATGAATATGAAGTCTAAGATTATTAATAAGTCTAGATAGCGTCCATCCAAACGTGAATCATAATATTCCCGCGTCAGAATTTGTACGTCATGGCTTACTCTATGCATACGCTCCGCTTACCAACCAAAATGAGAGTTGCCCTATATACATACCTTAAAAATTGATAATATATTGAAATACGGAATAGTACTAAGCTTTTAAGACACATATTATTTTTGCGGTCAATTTGTCTTTGAATTTAATGAATTTGAATTTAAAATAATTTGTGCAAATAATATACGTGAAAGGAATGTATAAGTTTAGGTAGTCACTAATGATGTTAATATTCTATACACCAGTTAAATTAGTAATGTATCTTACAAGAATTTCCCGAAGACATTTTATTTGACTGACCATTATGAAATTTATGAAATTTAAAATATATTATAACCAAAATCGTGACCAAATTCCGTCATGTATTTTGATTTTTAGACTTTGATGTTTTATTGTCCATAACTTCCTTATTTAACGTGTCCAAGCTGCCACCAATGGAAGCACCGAAGCAAGAGGGGTCCTAAAGGACGGATCTGTGTCTATCCCCAGTCGATCATTAAGCATCTATCCATGATCAACTTTGTAGTGGAAGCTGGGCAAGTTACCCAAGTGACGCTGAGACTAAAAATAGTTCTTTTTAAAATACCTGTTCTAATATTTATTTAGTAATGTATAGATCTCGGTGCTATGGTTGCCAACTTATTTGACAAAAAAAGTATACAATTTTTTGAATAATTTGAATTTTGTTAATTAAATAAATTTAAACTCTATATCTCGCTCCTTGTACAATGTATTTCGAGACTGGCGAAAATGTCCTACCCCCGTGAATGCACCTTTTAACAGTTGGTAATTGGTACTGGCAAATTACAGTTGACACTTGGGTTTGTGTTTTGTTGTACTGGGTTAAGAAAATAACTTGGATCCGAGAGTTACATTTCTACTCGAAAGATATTACATTAAACTCACTCATTTATATTAACATTAAAACTACTGAAGTTATGCACACTGATTTATCACCACATTTACACACTGATGAGTGTAATATTTTGATAAAGAAATTGTCTGATTGCCACGCTGAGGTTAGTTATTGAATTGCATAAGAATTAAAAAAGTGTAATTCGTCATATAAAATTATTTTCTTTATCTACAAATTCTTAACTCTCCATTCCATATTATAGTATTGTTAAAAAAAAACTAATAACCATCATAATTTTTATTTTTTTTAGCATTCTTTTAGAAAATTCTTAGGATATTGTAATGATTTTGATCGTGAAATGAGGAAATGTTTGAAGGGAGAACGCTTGCGACGACAGAAACATAATTTAGATGAAGCACGAGCTAGACAAGCCGAAATCCGAGCAAGGATATTAGCAAACAAAAATTAAATTTAGTAAATATAAAATCTATTTGAATAATGGAGTTCAATATCTTAGATTCAATACCAGAGTTAAATAACTATAAAACATTCACGGAAAGATACTTTACTAAAAGATATATAACTGATGTAGATGGTATTAAAAATAATGACATTATGATAATGTTTCATTCAAATAGAATAGCTTTGCTAAGCTTAGCACCAAGCCATTTCTTTTTTAAAAAAGATGAAGACTATAATATAAATTTTATGGTTGGTAAAATTAATAGACTAGATAATTCAGTAAAAGGCAAAGCCAAAAAAGGTGGACAATTATTAACTCCAAATTCAGTTGTGTGTAAGATAGAATACAATGATGGAACTAGTTTTGATATTCCCTGTTGCATGAAAGGGACATTAGTGGAGGTAAATGAAGAATTAGTAAAAGAACCAAAATTATTAAAAGAAAAGCCAGACTCATGTGGATTTATAGCAATAATATTATCAAGTATTGCTATTTCTGAAGCAACAAAAAGTGAGCTGATGTCTCACACTGAGTATTTAAAAACTTTAGGTTCTGGTGATTTATAATACAGCAATATTAAAGAAAGCAGTTTTGTTTTTATTTTACCTTCCATTATGTCCATTCTACCATAGGTTATAAAGAGTTAGGACGTTCTATTAAAATATTTTAACAATATTATGGTATATTTAGTGATGAGTCTGAGGATGATAGTACATAGCACAGGTGCAAACTCTTTAATATAACTTATACCAAGCTGATGTTTTAGGGTCTGCTCATGTAGATTCAGTTATTCATATACCTGTAGACTTAGCATCAAATATATGGTATATTTAACCCAGTATGGTGATCAATAGACTGTTATAACTGTTTTGGATTTACCATCAGTGCAGTGTAATCACTACAACACAATTAGATTGCATAAAAAATATTAAAATAATCATGGTAAAGTGTAATAATTATAATACAAAACGAAAAATATGGGTATTTCCAAATATAGTAACATGTTTTTGTTTACTATAACATTAATGCATTGCAGCATCATTACCTTATCACTTCTTTATATTTAATTGACCTCTAGCCTTTACAATATAGATAATAATATTCTGTCTATACATCAGCACTTCAGACTCGGTTGTGTTAGATTTCGATTGTAACTATGTGTTCAATTTATAGTTATCGTGCGTTTTCTGCTACAAAACTTACCAAGACTATACAAACATTGCCATATATCACGTACTTGAGAAAGTATAGCAATCAGTCTCAAGCTTTAAAAACACCTTTATATGATCTACATGCAAAATATGGAGGCAAAGTGGTCGATTTTGCTGGATTTTTGTTGCCGGTGCAATATTCTGATATGAGTGTTTCGGCCTCACACCTTCACACTAGACAGAGTGCATCAATTTTCGATGTTTCGCACATGTTGCAAACTAATGTTCGTGGTAAGCATGCTCTATCTTGGTTGGAGTCTGTTTGTCCAGTTGATTTAAAGAGCATGTCGAACGGTTCAAGTTCGCTCACTGTTTTCTTAAACGATAAAGGAGGTATTATTGATGACTTGATTGTAACGAAGGTGAATGATGAAACTTTATATATAGTTTCTAATGCTGGGAGGATGGAAGTGGACAAAGAATTTATGACGGAAACCTCAGAAATATTTAGGAACAAGGGCAGTGACGTAAGAGTTGATTTTTGGGATGTAACCCAGAGAGCACTTATAGCAGTGCAAGGGCCAAAAGCCGCGAATGTGTTGCAATCTATTACCGACATCCCTTTAAATGAACTCATATTTATGACTTCTAGAGTGGGGCAAGTGGCTGGTATTGACTGTCGCATCACACGCTGTGGATATACTGGTGAGGATGGTGTAGAAATATCTATTCCTGCTCACAAAGCGGGACATGTTACCGAAGCCTTATTACAGTCGAGTGATGTAAAATTAGCCGGTCTGGGTGCACGCGATTCATTACGCTTGGAGGCAGGTTTATGTCTTTACGGGAATGATATCAATGAAAATATTACCCCCGTGGAGGCGAACCTCACTTGGTTGATATCAAAAAAGAGACGGGGTGAAGGAAATTTTCCAGGAGCTGCAATCATATTGCAGCAAATAAAAGACGGTGTAACGAAGAGACGTATTGGTTTAAGGATGGTAACAGGGCCTCCAGCCAGGCAAGGCGCATTGTTAAAACACCCTAAAACTTTGGAAGTTGTTGGTAACGTTACCAGTGGATGTCCAGCTCCTTCACTTGGCGGTAACGTTGGTATGGGATATGTTAATGAAGCCTTAAAAAAAGCCGGTACTGAATTACTAGTCAATATCAGAGGCAAGGATATGCCGTGCGTGGTAGCTAAGATGCCTTTTGTTCCTTCTAAATATTTTATAAAGAAATAAACTTGTTTAATTTATAAAAATACTTTTATTTACAATATTCTATTAACATTATTTGGAATTCATTTCAAATTTTAAGAAGTATGGAAACAATATTTTCTCATAGGCAAGTTAAACTAGAACATGCGCAGTGATTGAGTTATAGGTACTACATCCTTTTAATCTTATTAAGTGGTATTTTTATTTCATGTGAACAATTTTTCATAAATAATAGTGATGCCATTTTCTTGATCTTCAATTTGAATGGGTATTTAATATTCGATTATATCAAGTAAAATTACATCACCTTTCTTTTTAAATAGTGTAGTGTGCACGCAGTTTGCACACGTATTTCTCGTCTGTTGTGGCTGGGCATGTCAGGTCGATAAACCTGCACAGCATACATGACAAAAATTTTGGGAATTTAATTCCTATAGCATTAAAAATTATTTTCCATTTTTTTTTCGACAAGTTTATATGCTGTTGGCCGAGAAAGATCTTCACAACTCCATCGGGCGAAAACTTTTTTAATACCTAAATCATATTCTTTTCTATAACATTTTACTCATCATAAAAATAATTATATTAGATGTTTTTAAGAGATGCTAAAAAGCATACTTTTGCCATCGCCATTTTCCATTGTTTACAACCTGTTTAGGGAGCTACAGTTGAATGTGTTGAAATTTTATGTGCCTTTTTAAAATATACCGTTGACGAACAGTTTGACGTTAAATGTATAGTTGTTTTATTTCAATTGTGGATGTCATTGCTTATCCTATTATTAGGATCAGTTATTTCGTAAAAATCGGATTAAATTAGGCACTAAAATAAATTGCACGATAAACAAATTTAATTAGTTTCACACTAATGATATTTAAAATTTGTCAAATAGATCGTCACGTAATTCACATCTATCGAGGTGGGATAAAATTGAGATTTTTCGACATCATTATGATCCATGAACGGTTTGACATTTGTCATTAATGGGAAAATTATTAAATTTGATGACGTCATAAACCTTCATGAACGGTGTTATTTCATCACTGGCGAAAATATCTACCACCGTGAACGTATCTATTATCGTACCTTTGAAAGGTGTATTTGTTTTTATCACTATTGGAACAGAATTACCTGCTTATTGAAATAATAGTTTGTATTTCAATGTTTCTACTAATATAATCAACGATTTATAACAATAATATTCACAATAATTAACTGAAGATAATAAACATTAACATACAGTATTCTATTTGAAAATAAAATAAACTTATCAACCACAAAGAGGGATATCTTTTTACAAAACATATAACATACTTACACAATAATTAATTAAGAGAAACAGTAATATTTATTTACGAAATGAAAAGGAATGTGTTATTTATTAAATTTTAGGATTAATATAGCGGAAAGATATTATCACAGGAATATTTTCAAAATTCGGAATATCTACGGAATGATTTTCAGGATAGAGGTTATATTACGGATTATCTAAAAACGAGGTAAAATTCTTGACAACAATGTTTTTCAAACAATAATCAAGTCCACAAGTAATAAAAAAATATTTAAAGTTCCTAGAACAAAATAAGTACAATGCACCATAACCATTGGTTTAAAAATTATGTCACATTATTTATACGAAAATTGAGCTAAATTCTTGGAAATACAGAATTTATATTACATATACTATGTACATACTTGTTAATATAAAGTTACACTTTTATTGGATAAAAATCCTTCACAATATTTTAATAATTATAAATTTCAATATTTTATATAAAATTTTATGGCGTTTGTAAATAATACTTTTTTGTTACGTTGTTGAAAAGTTTTAGCTTCAGCACGTATGCTTAGTTAGTCTCATTATACTTATGCCGAGGGAGGTTTTTCATTAAAACGTGACTGAGCTAATCGAGCGAAGTCTTGACCTATTTTGTTTATAGTTTCAGAATACTGTAATCAAACAAGAAACATACTGTTATACAAAAATCATAAATTTATTTGTAAATATCAATAAAATTTGAAAGATTCATAAATAATAATACTTTTATCATATTTATTGCTGTTTAAATAAAATTCTTCAAAATTTGGATACTGATCTCTCCAATCAAATGCAGCCAGGTGATAAGTCCGTAGTAAATGTTTCATGTTTCGAAAACATCTCCTTTTTTCGTTTTCGTGTATTTGCTATAATTTTTTCTTTCTCGCGATTTTTTGCATACAGAAACGAAATATTCACCTATGGTGGGCAAGAAAGACTAAAATAATTGCAAATATATATGAATAAAAAAGACAAGCAGATGTATTGCGAAACACGAACCATTTGTTTTGGAGGGACCATAAGACAGTACAATTTAATTTAAAAAAAAAATCAAATACTTCGCAAAAAAATCGATTTATAGTGTGTAGCAGGAAGGAGTGTAATACCCTCCCAGTGTCTATAATATTTTTCCAAGTTCTTATGATGTGGGAGCCTTTAAAAGAAGAGTGAATAGGCTGACATTGGGTTATAGTGAAAAGTTTGTCGTAAAAAAGTATTTATAAAAAACCAGTCCCATAGACACTACAATTAACTTACATCGGGTTGTTGGTACTGTTGAGCTTGTGCGTTATTTCCCCTACTTCTCTCTCCAGCTATTCTACAGTTTACATGGTAATTGATTTGATTTTGTAACTTTATAAATATTTTCTTGTACTCATCTTGAATTCTGTTCATTTCATTACTTATATGCGCGTCTTTTTTCTCGACATAATCCTGAAAACGCGTTTACCATACTGTGAGCTTTTGTATTATAAGGCCTGGGCTAGACTTACATCACCTGCCGTCACGGGGGCGGCGGATAATAGATTTCTAAGGAGGAGACGTGGCCGCTCCAGGTAGAGGTCTGACCCACTGACCCTTGAGAAGCGGGCAGAGCATTCTGCCTATTACACCGAGTAGTATCGGGGCAGACAGCATCTATCCCAAATTTGTGCCCGGCAGGTACTATGCGACGTGGCTGTAGTAAATTCATTATAGGACCCAAAACCCCTGTCAATGCGCATAAGTAATCATTGTTCCGGCGCAGTACATAGATAGAAAAAAGGTATTTGCCCTCCCTACCCAGCTCCCTCACCGTACCCCACCTCCGGTCCTTAACAGTTTTTTTACTTATTATCAGGCAGCGGAACGAACAACACTAAGCGAAATATTCGGTTTTCTTTTGAACAATACGGCTGTTCATTACTCTTTACAAATATAGTTGCATATGGTGAACTTTGTGAAGCTCCAGTAGCCTATCTCCAGTATCCAGTTTACAGGCACCTTTTTACCTATTTTATTGTCCCCATTCCTGAAAGAGCTGTTTATCCGCTAATTAATTACTTGGAACTCTAGAGCTAACAGTGTTTCCCTATGCTAACAGTGATCTTGGGTTTTTAGTCTGTCCAAGTCCGACATACTTCGGTCGTGTAAACCAGCCCTGGTCGAAACGGTTCTATGATGATTTTCTCCAAGTAAAAAGAAAAACCACTTAGAAGGAAGACGGGAAATATAATACAAATATTTCTGATAATTCATTAATCTGTTTATTTATTCAAGAAAAAGACTGGAAATTACTGGTAAATGTTCACTTTGATAGAAGGATTTCGCGGTCTATCTCATAAAAAAATCTCATTGTAGCGGCCAAGTGAGTAACCCAATACAAAAACATGTTCAAAGAAACAACAGGAAATTAAGCCATTGATCTGATGCTTTCAGTCATTTAAGAAAAGATAATCTGGATTAAAAAATATAAGAATTATTTAATATTCATACCTTATACATAAGTGTTGTACTTTTAACAGACTTATATTTGGTCTGAATCAATTGATGCTCCTTTTGTAGTGCGTCATATTTCTGCTGAAGCTCAGACACTTTAGTTTGAAGTTCCTTTACTTTCGTCTTCATCATTTGATTCTCACTATTACATGTATTGATCTTCTTTTTCAAATCATCATAATTGTTTCTAAGATCCTTTTCTGTCTTTTTCATTTGTATAACCATGTCTTTGTATTTTTCCGCTTTTGACATCCAGACTGGTACTTGATCCTTGACTTTCTGACATTCAGTTCTTAATTCGTTGTGTTCCTTTATAAGTTCCGATATTTCGTTCTCTTTCGACTCCATTATCTCTGTTATTTTCTCCCGTTCAGATATTATAAACTCCTTTAATGTTTCTACCTCTTGTGCTTTTCTCTCAAGTAGTCCTTTCAATCTCGTAGTTGTTTGTAATTGTTCGTCTTCTATAGCTTTTACACGTATTGCGCAATTCATTTCCATTGTCTTCATTTCTAAGGTAAATTTTTCTGCTATTTGATCTCTTATAGCTTTTTCTTTCATCATCATATCAGTCTGTAAATAAAGAAATGTACATATTTTTGTTATAATTCCTTGTTCTTTGTAGCTGCTAGCAGTGGCGTTCATTCCATATATGCATAAAAACAATGTATACCTTACAATAAATAAGTCTTGAAGAAATGACTAAAACTTAAACAAAAAAGAAACATGTCATTATAATGTATTCCATTTTCACGACATGTATCGTTTCGATAAGACAAGTATAAAGTTTAATTATGTATTAATTAATTCCGCAAATGCAGTGCTGCTTTCGGAAAGCAAAGTAAATTTTTTATAGCCTCGTGTTTTAGAAATCGTAATTTTGGCCACAACACCAATTTACTGATTTATTCGCAATTAAAAGCAGTGCTTTTTGTAAACAACGGACTTTAAAAATATATCTTATTCAACTTAAGTGCTTTTTATAATTATTATTTAATAATAAAATGACAATATTAATATAATTTCACGTCTTTAAATTGTAATTATAACAAATACTAGATAAAAGTATTTAACTTTTGTGATTAAATTCCGTTTACTGAGTGAGTATACATTAATATATACTTTAAGCGTGCGCCAATAACATAAATTCTGTACTTGAGTATTTCTTGAAAAAAATTTTACCTTCGCAGCGAGTCCGTCATCACAGTTTTCAACCAGTTGTTGTATACTGACTGTCTCATGCGGAGTGCCGGTCATGGCTTCGTCAGTGTACGTGGACGCGTCGCGCTGATCCCGCAGCTTATTGAAACGGTCCACAATGTATTGTTGGAAAAACTCGGCCTTCCCTTTTAATTCTTTCATTAGAGCTTCGTTGTTTACTTGAGACGCTGTTGAAATCAATATTACACTAAAGGATAAAGAAATCTGATAGGAACCAACAAATCACAGATGTGGATTATATTCTATCAGCTTTAAGCGTAAGCTTATTCAGCTTACACTAGTCCACTAATGCACATAGGACTATCCTATTATACTCCATCAAGCCTGGTCTTTATCTATTACAATCCAGTTAGATGACCGTCTTGCTCAAGTCGTCGCCCACCATGCCAGGGGGTCCCCAAAACTACGTTTTCTGAATTGCAATCTCAACTCCAGTTGTGATCGGTTCTTCGCTTTGTGGCACAGCACAATCTCACTTCAGAATATAACTTGAGCTTATAGCTTAAATTACATTGTTTATGAAACTAAATATGATAAAAACAATATTCACCTAATTTTAAATTGCACTTGCTTAACTGAGATTCTAAGAAACGAATATGTTTTGAATGTTTTTCGCATTGGGCACATGGCTCTATTCGTTCGTTACGCATTGCTGTTTTCTCATCTGGAATTAATAAATCAATGTAAGTGTACCACCTTCTTTTTGATGAACTGTTTGTTATAAAAAACAAGGAAAAAAGGAAAATATAAACAAGTTTTTTTTTTAAATTAAAGAAACATTAATTAATGAGATATTGACATATTATTTACATATTAATTTATTCACTCTGAAATTCTGAACTATAATTAAATATCAAAAGGTTCATGGCAATCATAAATTTCAATAATTAATAATATTATAAATCAGGCGTTTAACGTATAAGACATTAACCAGATTTAAAGAAAAAATGCATTTTTGATAATCTTACCTTCCAAATATTTGTTCAACTTATCAGTAAATTCTTTTTGTTTATCAGTAAACTCGCGCTGCAACTCGGATATTCTTTTATTTGCACTCTCCAGTTCCCCCTTAGAGCTGGCTAAATCAGAGTTTAATTTCTCTATTTGTTGTTTTTGCTTCTCTATACGCTCAACAAGCTCTGTCTCTTGCGTTTTGAATAGTTCTTTTTCTTTTTGTGTTTTCGTTGCTAAGTCTTTAAGCTCTCTAGATGCTGTGTCACGCGAACTGCATGCCTTGAGATTGTTTGTGTTAATTATAGACTAGATTCTACGTATTAATTTAAATATCCAAGCAATAATTAAAAAAAACCCTTTTAAGTCAATGTACTTTTTTAGTGGGCGTGATTGGGGAAGTGCTTAGTTGCGGTCACACCACGATACCAATCACTCGTGTGTATTCTTAGAATTACTTTTATACTTACAAGTGAAGTTATATGTATACGTTATAACAATACAGGGTGAATTTATAGACGATGGAAATATTACAGGACACAATAATATTTACCTACTTGCAAATAATAACAATGTAAGTAAACTATATTCCCTAACAAATCATTAAGAAAATTTATTAACAAATAAGAATTGATCCGTAAAAAGTGTGGATACCGTAGCGCGTGTGGTGCACGATTCATTGGTAAGTAGATAAATTTCCATTTACGTAATTCTAGGTAAATAGGCATTGACTCGCTTGTATCTTAGCTTAAGACAGGCAAAATACGTACTAAATAATGAGTTGTTATTCATTCATTCACATGTATAATTATCTCTTAGTATGTTGACCTAATTTTGCTTTGTTTTATAGGAAATATTAAAATATCTTTTTTTTTACATATTTGGAATAAAAATGGAATGCTGAATGTCCTCTCTGAATATCTCCCTCGTCTATAAAATCACCCTGTTTGAGGTTTGAGATCACTTCGTGGAATAGTGGTTGACACCTATTTTTAATTAGTAAAATAGAATATATCGATTCAATATAAATATAGAAAAAACAATTAAAAAAAAATCTAAGATAGAGCATTTACCTGTAAATATAAATTTTTAAGTTCTCCATTTTCCTTGAGCGTATCCTTCAACTGCGCACTATATCGCTCCAACTCCCGCAACAGGTCTGCGTTAGTCTCTTGGACGATAGACGCGCGACTGCCTTTCTCTGATTTTAATTTCTCGTATTCTATTTCCAGTTCTATATGTTTCAACTCTAACTATTCAAATATAAAAATATTTTATAACCTAAAAGAGGGCTCTTCGTATTCGAAATTAAAGTTTTCATATTTGGAGCAGATCAAAACATGGCAATGATGAAATGCGTAGTGTTAGTTACATATTAAATTTCATAAAAAGGTTAAGTAAATTAACAGATTTTTCTAAAGTGTTTATGTCAAATTAGATTGTTCAATTCTTTTCTATCAGATGTAGATATTAAATCATTTTGGATCTAAGATTATTAACAGTCCAGATGTAGTTTTGACCGCGCTGGATTCAATGAATTGGATTGATATATACACCCAACGCTTCTCATAAACGACAGATTTCATTTAGGTGGCTCAAAATATTGTGTTTAAAAAAAACATTATATAATGGCCTTTCATGATATCAGATTGTGTAAAAACGAGATAGGAATGATCCAGGGTTATGTAAAGTTATATACCCTAAAAATTTTGGCATTTTTTTTTTTTTTTTTAGTAACATGTGGCAACTCTAATTTTGGTTAGTAGGCTATGAAATCTACAAAATCGGACGCGGGAATTTTATGATAGACATATAAACACACTCCATCTAGATATTATTAATCTTAGTTTGGGATAATAATAGTTTCTGTTATAAGCACATCATATCTTCAGACTTAAACTCCTGGCGATCAACCTCAAAATTGAAGAACTACAAGCAATCAAATCTGCATGTGTAAGTAGGGTATATAAAAGGGCAGGTGGGTCATTGCTCTAAAAAAATATTAAAAAGACACACCCATAAAAATTGGAAATCCACAAATTTCGGCTAATATTTCCAGAGAGTAAGTTAAAACGCTTTTGTGATCCGTTGGTCAATCATGATCGAACGTTTGAGAGCCCATGCTCTAACACATACCTTTTTTAATTCAGCTCGGGCTCTTTCTGCTTCTTCTTTCTGCTGATCTAATTGTTGCCTATAATTATCTACCAGTTCACTATCTAAATTACTAGAGAGCACGTCCACTTTATTTTGCAGTACTACTATTCGAGAATTCATTTGAGTTTCAATAGCTTTTTGTTCCTCCAATTTTGTTCTCAACTCAGACTCTTGCTTGCGATATAGTTCCAGTTTTTTATCACTAAAATTAAGAAAGAATATTTCATCACCACTTTCGGAGCATCCAAAGACAAATGAGAATCCACTTTGAACTTATACATCGTACCCAATATGACCAGTAGTGTAAGGGATCGCTATTCTTGCTATCAAAAGACTGATTCCCATTTTTGCTTTCTTTATAATAACTATATTAAAAACCGCATGCCGCGTGCCGTGGTGGCTGCCGGCAGAATAGAATAGCACCCCCCTCTTCTTGCTGAGGTGTCGTAAAAGGCGACTAAGGTATCTCTTTAACACCGGATTTCAACCAGGTGTTCAGAGAAGGACAACTCGACCAAACCTGCATCCTGCTCCCTCCCGATCGTACTGGTTCTCCATTCCATCGGGCCTGAGGGAGCACGGACGAGAGAGTGCTTTTCTGGGAGCGCGTCCAGTTATGCACTTAAATATCTCCTGCGCAATTGACTGTTTCCGAAAACTGGGCCTTGATTTTCTCAATCGGCGTTGAAACAGTCGCCGTGGCCGAATCCGGCTAGGACATCATCATATTAAAACATACAACCTAAATAGGAACACCTATCGCTTTAACACGAGAAAACCTAGAACATTTTTGGTAATAATAAACATGGTGTTTTAAAAGAGGTGTAAAACTATTTTACATACAAAATATTAAATATTTTAATTATGAAACAGGCATAAAATTTACCGCTTTGCAATTTCTTCTTGTAACACTGGTAGCTTCTGTAATTGTGATTTATATCTGTTGAGAACTTCTTTGATCGTTGCCAGTTTCCCGGACGATGGAGATTCTCCTGGAACAGTTATGATACTTGCATTCATTCACTTCATAAATTTGAATCATTTGAACTTATAATCTCTTTTTAGGGTGAGGCATATTAATGTCAGAATAGATTACATTAATATCTATTATTGTGTATTATCTAAAATTGATTTATTCCGATGTTTATTGATATAATAAATCCTTAATATTGTAGTGAAATTAAGACTTTAATCATTTCATTTATTTTATGATATATTTTAAAAGACTTGCAAATTGAAAATATGTGCAAGTACACCGTGACAATCTGGATATGATGGTCAAATACACACACTATAATCAACTACTATGCGCGGAGTAAGTTTACTTACGTGAACGAGTCTGTATAATTCCGTCTATACTTACCTAAATAAGTATTATCAGGAAGGGATTCCATCAAAATCTGATGCAGTGTTGTCTGCCAATTTTCATATTCCTTCTGATTAGCTGCAAGTTTGTTACGACAGAGAACTAATTCGTGAGCTGTTACTTCTAGTTTTGACTGAAATTAAGAATAAATAAAATATTGTAAAAAATCATGCTGTGTATTTGGTAGGATCAGCTGGATGTGGTGTATTACTTAATCTAAGCGAAACTATCACTAGAACTCTCTACTGACCACAATTGATGAGATAGAGCCGAGCTTTGAAGGAAAAACACCTTAATACTCCAGACACGACAAAATTAATCTTCTACATGCTAATCCTCGTCCGCATGTAGCGATACTATTGAAAAACTATTTGAAAACACTTGATTGGGAAATGCAACCTCACCCGTCGTATTGGCCAGACATTGCACCGTCCGACTAACACCTGTTCCGGTCAACGGCATATGTTCTATCGGAGTAGCAGTTCACATCATATAAAGATACCAAAAATTGGGATGATTCGTGGATAGTCTCAAAAGATAAGGAGATCTTCAGACATGGAATCCGAATGCTGCATGAAAATCGGGGAAAAGTAGTTTCTAGTGGCGTACAATACTTCGATTATAGTTAAACTACCATTATTTCACAATATTTTTCTTTTTGACAAAAAACGGCCGTAACTTATTTTTACTCTTGATAGATATACATTTTTTATTTCCAATCGTGAGCCTACATTTCGATTTCATGGTTTTAACTCAAAAAAAAAGTTAACTCGTAAAAATTTCTATTTTAACTCACGATTGTAATTATTCAGCTTTTTAATGCGTTATCCAAATACGAAGTTTCACATTTCTAACTTCATTGTTAACGAATTTCTATACAAACTTCAACCTCTTATTTCACACTTTAGAGTGTAGGTTTTCAATAAGACATGTATTTCTTTTTGTAATTATTAGTCAATATCTCAATTTTCTCAGGTCTGACAAAATACATTTATAAAACTCGTGAAAATCATAAAAACTCTTATTTCAAGCCTCAGAGGTGTAATTTATAAAATTAAAAAATGAGTTTTATTTATTTCCAAAGAGGTATCCTAGTACGGAGTCTTGCATCTCTAACCTGATTGACAACAGAGTTACATACATAAACAAACTAAAATCCCGTATTTGACCGCTTTTGGGGTTGAATTTTCAAAACTTCGTTCTTGTCTTTCACCTACAACTCAAAATGAACTTACATTTTAGATTGGTAGCTTTTATAACGTTTATATTTATATCGTGCTGAGCAAGTTAGTCAGTCAGTGACTCCCTTTTATATATATATATATATATATATATATATATATATATATATATATATATATATATATATATATATATATATATATATATATGTACATAGATAAATATATTTTCATTAATTATATTATAAAGACTTGTCTGTCACATAAATTGCTGCACGTTTGCTCCATCTCATTGTAAAAATCATTGAGTTGCAAATGTGTAGCAGTTTGCTTACTAAAAACGATGTTAAGTCAACTAACCCCTAGTTCTTTAACTTGTTCCTTGGCAGCATTTCTCTCAGATGTTAATTGAGAGACCTTTTCTTTAAGTCTGGGTGTTTCTCCACTAATTAGCCTATTTTGTGCAGACTCTAGTTCATTCGCCAGCCTGTTGATTGTCGCTCCTTTATCTATTAATATCTCCTCTTTCTCTCTGTCCTTTTCCATGCAACGCCTCTCCAATGTTTTAATTTCGTTATCCTTAAATGACAATATTTATGGGTAATTGCATACATTGACTTATTCGCAAATAAGCATATGCTTGCATTATGGCTTTTACACAAGTCATACATCCTTAAATATACAGTATTATTATACAAATAATATAATTGGATTTATTTTTACAATTGAGATTTAAGTGTCGAAATCTGGCATAGTAATAAAAAAATCTTTTAAATTAAAATATCCTGAAACTACTGAATTACGCGCCTACATCGAGGGTTACTTAAATTGAAGCATTTAAGGTCCTTTATCACATGCTTTCGTTAATACGGCTAGTTGTCAATAACCTTGTATATACAGAGTAGAAACTTTAATTACGTACAGTCGATTACCTCATCAATGTTAAAGACATTGCTAAACTTTAGAAACTTTAAAACAAAATAATCCCCCCGTGATCAGTATTTGTAATTTTGCGGTTTCTATACGTTTACTATAGAAAATCTTTGTGAATCCTAAAGAAGTTCCTTTTAAATATTACAGAGAATTCTCTGTGTATTGCCAACAAAAATCTGAGTTAATTTTAGTAAATACATAAAATTTGTGCTTACTTACTTTTTCATCTACTCGGCGTTTTGCTTTTATTAAATCATTCTGCAGTCTGTCCATTTCTTCTCTATGTCTAGAAATAAATTATCATCAATAAAATCTTTAAAATCTCTTTAATTTTTATATATATATATATATATATATGCGTGTGTGTTTAAAATTATTGTGATTACCTGTCTTGTTGTTCTCTAAATAAAGCGTCTGTGTCATGTGTGTGGGCAACCTGTAAGTAACAATATTAATGAACTAATATAACTTTCAGACACCTCATAAAGTGTAATTATTAGCTTTGTTTTAAATAAGTTGCTGTGGTGTCCTAGTGGATAATGAACCAGTGGTCGTAGATTCAAATCCAGGGACGTATCTCTGGGTTTTTCCAGATTACGTACGGATTAAAGCACCACGTGCTCACTGGGGAAGGAAAACATCGTGAGGAAACACGCATGGAATCTTATAGATATGTCATATGTAAGTGCTCTGAGAACGGCGTTCAGCTGCGCTACTGGTCACGTTGGGCACGACATATAAGCGCAAAGTGGATACAGTCACTAATGTATCTCTGCTCACCCCGTAAGGGATATAGTGTGACGATATATAAAATTATTTTCATTAAATAAGATAAAAACATCAACAGTAATGTAAAATGATGCAGGTGATCTAATTTACTACTTTCCATAATGTAGATCATCTTCCCAAGCTAATAAAAAAAGTTTGTTCAGGCCTTTACAGAAATGTTAATGTTAATCGGGATATTTACAGTCTAATCTATATGTATAATATATAACAGACCGAACAGTTATTAAGCCTGATCTCCCCTTTGCATTCACCATTACACACTTAGGTATTCTTTAAAATTGTCTATAGCTTAATAATATTGAATTTATTTAAATAGAAAACTAAAAATGAATTTTGTCTTATTTATGGAATGTTACCAGAATAAAAAAGACAGGATGAAGGGTTTTTAACACATTGACCGCCTTGTCAGTCACGGGTGACTGACACTGGAATACTCTAATGGGGCTATTTCAGCCATTGGTGACTGACACTGAGTACCTACTTTAACTTGCCATTCAGTGCTGTCAGTCACGTGTTCTGTGTTAAACGTTATCGGGATTGTCTGACGGTCTGACTGGTCTCAGAATTATCATTAAAATGATTGTGGGAACAAGCTCATAAGCGCTTTGTCAGTCACATGTGACTGACACACAAAAATCCTTTGACTGACACACAAAAATCCTTATAATTTCTCACAAAAATGCATCAAAATAAATTAAATATCTACATAATATATTAAATATAACTTAAAAACATTTTTTTTTACATTTTATGAAAAATCTTGTTGGCGGAGAATGTGTTAAAGTTGTAATTAACTAAAGCTATCGAATGAATGGCTAAAACTAAGATGTAATTAAATACTTGGAGGGTGTGAAGTCTTTGCTGAACATCTTGTAAGCTCATTGTAGCCGATCGCAACTCCAATTTTAAGTGTTCTTTGTCCTGATCACTCTCAACCAATTTTTCTGTTAAGTTAGACACTTGTTGCTCGAGCTCAATCAACTTATGCTTGCTTGATGCTGTGAAATATATAAAATTGAGATCACATTTCGTCTAAAATATAAATCTAATCTATTTATCTACTAGCTGTCCTGGCCTGATTTTATCCAAGTGCGATTTACATTAGAAACTGACGAATTTTCAAAGAAATTTTCACCCTTCAAAGGCTGGAATATAAAAAAAAATGAATTTAGTTTGAATCTTAGCCTACATCATAAAAAGAAACTAATATAAAAATTTCATATTTCTAGTTTCAGTAATTCAGGCTCTAAAATCACATGTCAGTCAGGACAAGTTTTTATATACAGTGTAAACTCCATATAACGTCACTCGATTTAACGTCAAACTCCCTAAAGCGTCGATATCACTCGGTTATGGTTGGTTTAGCTTGTTTCCCATACAATGATACACTCTATATAGCGTTACACCCCCTCTATATAACGACAGAAATTTAATAATATAAAGTACTTTTGAAGTTGCCAAAATTAGTAAAAACTGCGCAGCTGTGTACGTTCTTTTGTCGCTTTATTATCCTAGCCCGTAATAAACTCGACTGTCGGCATTACACATACCGAACTTTATAAGAAATCCATTCTTTTGTTTACAAATTGGGATTGCTTGCACGTGTTGACTATTGTTAGTAGGAGTTATGAATTATCTATACGTTATCATATTCTTAGTTGCTCACAAACTTTCAAACTCTAAACATGGCAAGAAAGAGAAAATCTCTGTGTATTGACGAAAAAGTTTTACTGATACGCGCAATAGAGGCGGGAGAGAAGATGAGTAATGTTGGCAGACGCTTTGGATTTAGTCGCTCTACAGTGTCCACAATATGGAAAAATAAAGAAAAAAATCTACAAGCAGAGGAGGATGGAAAATTTTACTACTAAAACTAACACTAGTCTGAAATAAACTTTTTTTCTAATACAGATCTTTCTTCTCTCCATTTAACGACCACTCTCTATAACGCCAAAATATGCACAGTCCCTTGAGGGTCGTTATATAGAGTGTACACTGTATATAATTAAGATTTTTTAATGTACAATCTATATAAATAATATTTTTTATCTACTTTTTTCTAAATTAAGGTCTTTGAATTGTCAATAGATAAATCTCATAGGTGCACTTTTAGCAAGAGCTGAGAGTTAATTCTCTTACTTTATTAACATTTAATTTACAGTCGTGTTCCAATATCACTACAGATTTAACATTTGCTTGATAATAGTTGTCATTTTCGACATTTATGAGACTGACATTTGAGTGAAACCAGAATATCAACGTTTTTAAATTAGTTCTGCCTATTGAAATCTCGCTCATAATGTTACAAACCCATTACATTACTAGTATAAATATGAAAGTTATGTGTGCTTTTTTTCTACTTCTTTATATTGAGATGGCTGGGCATATTTGATGAACTTTAGTATGTAAAAAGAGTATACCCCGGAGTAACATGTTCTTTTTATACTATTGAGGTACTCAGTTCCTGTAGACACACAGATGAGTGTATGTGGAGTCTCTAATGTTGAAAAATATTACCTATCAAATCTATCTACCCTGGCAATGTCACGTTACCACAGCTAGTAATGTAATAAAGGTTTTTTACCTAGTAAATGATGTGCTTCTTGCAATGAAAGTTCAGCTTTGTCCCTATCATTGATTGCCGCGGCAAGTCTAGCACGGAGACTGTCAATCTCTGTATCTAATTTCTCCATTTGACCAGCCAGTTGCTGACATTCATTTACACGCATCTGTAAACATTATTTAATACCAATATTGCAAATTTATTCCATAAAGGATAATTATTTTTTAAGACATCCTGCTACTGTTTATACCTAGTGAATATAATTCTATGTTAATTATGTATGAGGCCATCAAAACTAGAGTAGCTCAGATGTACTGGTCAAAATGATAATGACCCAAATTTAAATGGGCTATTTTTTTCTAATGTTATAAATCAAATCTAATGTAATCCATATAATCTATATTATATTTGAAGGAAATATAATGTTACATCAATCAGTCTGTTAGATACTATTTTAAGAACATTATTCTGCAGCACTCATTCTAGCACAAAACTTTTACTTACTTCATTCTAGCTTTGCTTTTATCATATATATTATTGCTTCTATGGGCTGTTCATAAATAAAATAAATACATTTATAAAAATAAAATGTATTTTATAAAGAATAAATCTGAACTTAATAGTAGTAGAGTATATTTACCTCATACATGACCTTAATTTGTTCATTGTTCATATACTCTTGCCGGGCTTCATAGTTATTTATTCCATTTAAATGACCTGAAACCAGTTACAAATTAATGCTATTTATTTATAATTTATATCAATAATAAATATTCAATGGATCATGACTAAAATAATAGAGCATTATTAATGTTCTCCCTTATGATTTAGATACTAGCTAACTAGAAAGTATATTAAAAGTTAAATTAAAAATTTTAGATAAATAGTGTGCTCAAGCAGTTCAGTTTGTATTAAAAAGTGAAATACACAACATGACTTTTTACTATACTACTGTTCTTTTTGCAGTGATAACATAAAATTATTTATTTTAAACTGATAATAATATTTATAAATTATCAAACACATTGACTTAGCCTAAAAATAAATTTAACAACCATACAATCATACAAAGTACCAGGTAAAGATATATTTAAATAGATATACAAACTCATGACTTGAGACCAACAAGTCTGCACATGCACAAAATGCTCCATCAGGCAACCAAAATGACTTTTATGTATAATACTTTCGGGGCTAGTGGTTGTTTCCACTTTGCGCTTATATGTTGTGACCAGTGGCATAGCGGATCACCATTCTCAGGGCTAAGTGCATGACATTTCTATTAGATGCCATGCAGGTTTTCTCACAATGTTTTCCTTTACCAGTAAGTATGTGGTGTCTTAATCCATAAGTAATCTGGACAAACCCAGAGGTATGTTCCAGAGTTTTTAATTTCATGAGGTAAATCCATAATTTTTAGTAAATATATTTTTTCAGACTTCTCAATAGTATTATAGTCTTTAAGGGAAACAATTGACAAAGTAAGTACCTTTAAACTCTTGGTGAAAATAATTATTTTGACCATCACCAGCACCATAACCATTAAATGGTATTTTCATGACTTCCTCCTGTTGACGCATGTGTGGACTCTCGGAGTATTGTTTTGGCGTCTCACTCATATGATGCATATCTTTTACATGGTTTAAAGATTCAACATATGTGGGTAATATTACAGGACATTGCTGTGGAACTGAAAGAAAAGCTTAGTTAATAATTAATTTATTTCTGCTCACCCAGTAAGTATTATAGAGTGATAATAATAAATATGCTATTATTGCACTAATGCAGTCTTTTAAAAATAAATTAAGTAATTAATATATCAGTATATTTTAATATACCAGTTTTTCTTGGATTATTTTGCTTCTGCAACCTGATATGAATATATATATTTTGAGTAAAATAAAAATTTTATTAATAGCAGAAACAATAATCAATAATTCATGAATATAATATAAATTAATTATCCTCTGCATGCAATTTCAAGGTACTCCAAGATTGGCTGCTTGATGGTGATACATCTGATGTTGAACTCTGTGATAAGCACCAGTAATCATTTTTCAAGAAGTAGACAGTTCATGAGCTTTTAGTATAAAAATACAATAAAACATGTAATAATGTAAAAACTATAAATATGTAAATTTGAAGGTTTGGTATTAATACTGTGAACTGAACTGCTCACCCAGTTACAACAGAAGCATAGTCTTCAAGCTTATTGGATCAAGTTATTGATAGATATGTAAGTGAGTCTTTATTTTTTAATTTTCATGGTGTACTAATAGGAATTGAGGATACGACAAGGCTTACTATAAGTTGTGGAAATGTGTAACTTACGAGGTTTACCACTACTTTGCCGTGCATCCAAAGTAAAGTTTCCACTGCTGTTTACTGAACTGGCCTCATCATCATCAAGCAGATCGTCAAAAGCATTTTCAAGTTTATGTTTCAACTAAAACACATGATCATTCAGAATCAGATAAAGGAAGGTTTGAATTATTTTCAGTATATTTTTTATTTATTTACCCATTACATTACAATAGTACATTTTTAATAACTTAGCTTTAAGAGACCACTGCGTCTAAAATAATTATTTTAGGTAACAGAGTTTGCCATACAAAACATGGGTAAAAAAAAATTCAGATTACAAGAACAGTTAGTACTTTTATATTTGGATTTAAATCACTTAGGAAATAATTTTATGTCCAACCCAGGCCAGCTATAAGAAATTCTGAGAAAGAAATTGTTTTAATGAGATAAAGTTGGCGGACTAATATTTTGTATGATTTTTTAAATATATTTTTATATAAAATAACTCTGTAGAGGTAGCCAAAAGGGCCGATAAGATGCTAATAGAAGAGTGGACGAATTTTATTGAAACTGATTACAATGTCTTTTGTCATAAAATAACTTGGTTTTAATCACTTTATCTCTTGGATGCTGTTAAGTATTAATTCACCACTTGTTTATGCTAAAAATATACTTAAATATATAATTAAAAGAAAGTTTTAGTTTAAGATAGTGTTGTAGCACATGATTTGTAAAGAGTTACGAAACAAATAGTGGCAGGCAAAGTTACTGATACCACAAAACAAAATTCTAAGCAATATTATTGTTTTCAAAACTATCAGGCTTGATGAGTTTATTTATATTATATTTCAGAAATAAAAGTATGTATTATTACTTCCTCGTTTCTTCTTTTCTGGTCTTCTATTTCTTCTTGTTCCTCAAGTCTGTCTTGAACACTGTTGTTTATATGTATACTACCAGCTCCTTGGAATAAACTCATACCAGGGCCCTCCATTTTATGATTTATTAATTTTTAAAAGTGTAAATAACGAAATGTTTTGTAAGTATCGCGTCACAACAAATAACTTGACAACATAAGTTAAATTCAGTTGTCGCGAACGTCATAGTGTGAAATCGATAGAGCTGCCGACTAAAATCGGTACATTTGTAGTCAAAATCGTTATAAAAAAAAACAATTAGTTTCGTTTATTTACCAAAGAATAATAAAAAATAAGTAAACACATGTAATGCATCGGTCATACCATATTTTTTGTACATACCTGTGGTTTTTTAATTAAATTACAAGTTAGCTGTATTAGCGTCATCAAAGGGTCTTTTCAGGTGTAAAAGACCAGTGTTTGTCTCAGTGTACAGCCTATTTCGCTGTTCTATTTAAAAAAAAAATGCGATAATATGTGTTCAACGTTAGTGGATAAATGGGGTGGTAACAAAATATTAAAGATGAGAGTAGACTATAAAGGAAATATGTAATTTGTTCCCAAGGCGTCTGGTTGAATTGTCCCAGGCTCGGATGGAGCAATTAGAGGGACGTTCTGAGGCTTTTTAGTCAGTAATAGTCTGAAACACTGGGCTCGCTGCCTTCACAAGTCCTGATGGTCTTATAAAGGATTTTGTCCCAGGTTATCAAGAAAAAAACGAAACATTTGATTCGGTAAATTTACTTCACCCCAAATTAGTTCTACATCATCAGGAAATGTTTTGACTTGTTCACAATTTCTTAAAGTGCGCTATTTTTTATTAATTTCGTAGAAATTACAGCCACAGTCATACAGATACAGCTACTAATGTATACTCTGCTCTGCTCACTCCGAAAGGGATATAGCGTGAAGATATTATGTATAATTATTATATGCATAAAAGCACGAATATCGGACTTGTCTCACCCTAATAACATTCACAATTTGTCAAAGTGACATATCAATATATAATTCTCATCGTGTTAAAAGTGGTGTATTTTTTACGTCGTTCAAGCTGTATGAACGATTTGACGTTTGGGATTATTGGCAAGTGTGAGCCGTCATAAGCTCCATAAGCAGTCTCATTTCGCCACAATGCGTCTGTTATAGAATAATTTGTAATAACCTATAATTACATTTATAATACTTTTTTTAATAAATAATAATAATGATATAAATACCAATATACACACTAATTTCGTGATACAATTATACACTAGTGAATTTTTAGGTTAAGTGTTTTATTGACTATCAAGTATAATTGACTGCAAATATGATTAAATTTTTACCTATAACTCACGTTCTATTCGACATGGATGGTTTAATACTAAGTAAGACTTATACAATGAAATCTTTTACATTTGAAATGTTATTAATTAAAGTAATACTTATTTTTTACTGCGCAGTTACACTCTCCGTGATAAGACTAGCTTTAATTTTGAAGGAAAGATAATAATGGTTATTGTATATTATTTATTACATTTAGATATATTATTTTCTGCAGTATTACTTTTGCTTAGAAGTATATATAATCTATAGCTAGAAAAATTAATATTACACTCATCTAGCTTCAAAATATTTCTCTGCTGCAGTCTATTGAAACATACATTTTGACTGGAGTCACTAGCTTTGGTGGCCTTATTTAAATATACATGATATTGTCCTTAGATACAGAAGATTTATATACTGTGGCTTTCCAAAATATTCTATCTCGCTTTGGAAAAAAATATACATTTGAACTGAAGTGTAAACTGATGGGGCGACAGTCTTATGAGACTGCAGAAATGGTAATATCTGAACTTCATTTGCCAATAACTCCTGAAGAATTTGTTGCTGAAACAAAAACACAATTTGATATTTTGTTCCCAGATAGTGAACTTTTGCCAGGTGGGCTATGCTATACTATTCAACTTACAAAAAGAGAAACTTCCTTTGTTTTCTTTGCTATTAGAACATGTATAGTTTTAAGAGGGCATATTACCAATATGATAGTAATTTAATAAGTATGCTAAGATTATTAATTTTATAATCTAAATATATATGTCGTTTTGTTAATATATGCTCTGTTTAATTTATTTTTTATCATCAAGGTATAATAATATTATAACTCAAATAGTACATATTTTCCTATATTAAAAGTGGGCAGAGAAGCTATCAGCTCACCTCTAGGATAGTGGCAATTGCTACCTACTATTGAGACTTACACCAGAAGTTTTGCAGTAATTCTACTGATCTTGAAAAAGAAGAGAAAAACAATTTGTACAGACGTGAGCTACTTTGTATATGCTGTAGGTAGATCTGATTCACTGTCAACATCTTTACTCCCGTGAATTGATACTACCGGAGATAAAGTGGCCGTAATGAAAGTTTTGAGTTATAGTTTGCTGTAGAAAATTCTTTTAAAAATATATCTAGTATTAGCATTCCCATCAATATAATTGATTTCAGCATTGGTATTCCTATAGCATTACAATTTTTATGTATTATTAAAACTTGTGCACACAATGCATTGCGGCAGTGCACTGCAAAGGTTTCCCACATATGTGAGCAACGATGTGTTATGAAGCTACATCAATATTATGCCGCATTGTCGCTACTTAGTGCAGTCTGTTATTTGAAATATAAAAGAAAAGACTATGGAATCATACTGCTTCGGCATCGCAATGTGTGCACCACTTTCTTCCTCATCTTGCGACGTCGCCGCAAATCACCCTGCGCATCATCTCTTACTACATCAGAATCGTCTGCTTGTGTCATTATCAATTTAACAAATTCAACTGTGTCACTTTTATCTGGAAGTCTGTATTGTTGAAATGATCTAGTTTGGCACACATATTCTAGTAGCAAAGTCACAAATATGGTATACATTTAAGGACAGGAGCAATATTAATTGCTCACCACATTTTGTAGTATTCAATAATAATTTAAAACTTAATGTTGAATCAGTTGCATTCTATATGCATTCGTTTTTAAGTTCATTGACCATATTGAATGTGTTCAGGAAGAACATCATAAGCAACAAATTGAACTATTTACTGGAGTAGGTTTCTCCTTATTCTAAAATCATTATGATATATTGGTAATATTTTAAAGGTATGTAATATAAACAACTAATAGTAAATTATTTTAGTACTTAACTAATCAATATTAAGTAAAAGCATTTTCTAAATTTTGTTGCTTACGTTTTTCTTCCAGAATGCGCTCGATATGACATGAGATTATATATGTACTAGTAAGATAAAAACAACTGTACATAAATATATTTCAGGTGCTAGAAGACTAATTGAACATTTACATAAAAATAATGTACCGATTGCCTTAGCAACAAGTTCGAGTATAGAAAGTTATGAATTAAAAGTAAATAAGAAACACCAACAACTGTTTTCATTGTTTTCAATAAAAACTTTTGGTTCCTCTGACCCTGAAGTGAAGAAGGGTAAACCAAGTCCTGACATATTTATCGTTACTGCGAGTAGGTTTCCAGACAATCCTAGTCCTGATAAGGTAATTATGTTTGATTTTTCTAATTTGAACCTTTATTTATATTGGTTGTTATGTGGGAGAACATCTTCCATTGGATCGTCAGTGCAGCCATGAGCGCGCTGGACCCGGTTTGTTAGACTCGTTCTTTAACCCGAATCCTAGTAGTATTAATAAGGCGGACTGGGCTGTGGGCCTAGGGTGGTGACCTGACGCTGCCGGCGCTCGCTCGCGCGATGGTCGGCAGCGACAGAGCATAGCAGGCGGTCGTCACATATTGTGAGAGTGTTATGGAGGCGAAAGAGGCGGCGGAGAGGGTCAAGGAGGCAATAGCCAGCCCCAACAACCCGATCCGTCCCCCACGCAGAACAGGACGAAGGAGGAGGGCCTTTGCCGCAGGCCTTCCTCCGTAACCGGAAAGACGCCTGGGCGGCGCGCTTGAGGGAGGAGCGCGTCGCCCAACTTATCCAGGCAAGAGCGGTGTGTGACGTGTTCCCGCACACCGCTCCAAGACTACTTATGAGGAGAGCGATGGGTGGCCCTTTACTTTACCCCCCTCGTAAACACAGAGGTGAGGCCTACCGAAAAGGCCAGACGTCGTCGCGGGCCGGAGAAGTGGACGCTGCTGTGACTCCGGTCCCGGCTAGACGGAGAGAAGGAACACCCCGGGGGTTTTAGTCGGTACAAGTCCTACACACCGGGGGGCGACCCTCATCACCCCTGAGGTCCGTCAGGGATTTCCCCCGGGTTACAAAGAAAAAAAAAGGAGTGGGCTGTGGGATGAAGAATGGTAATGTGATTGGAAGCATTATTAGATTTATGATTTTTTATAAAATATACATACATTTTATATTAAGTACATATAAATTTATAAATGTTCAGAATTGCATAGTTTTCATGGTTGGATTTGTATTTTGACGGTATTTCTCTGTACCTATTTTGTATTTTTGTTTTTTTTTTTCAAAGACTTTGTGTAAAGTAACATACGAATTCGGTCAGAGTTTTTTAGTTCTGGTTCAAAGACCATCATAGTGACTCGCTTTGACCATTGCGTTTCGGGATCAGCTTGTGTATATCCAGTAACTCGTATACATAGAGCACTTCAGTTGTGGTATATGTTGGTTGACATGACGACACACAGTGTCAATGGATTTTCACCCTTTCACAGTCGCTTACGTTTTTGGACTAAACTGTACTTACCATCAGGTGTACTGTGTAGTTATTATGTTGAGCCAGTGTAAAAAAACAGTTCCATATTTTTACATATTTGAATCGGATGCAGTGCGTAAATGCTCTAATGCGGCTAACTGGTTTCGACTAGAAATCGCTCGGATACTACTGCTCGCTCTAAAATATATATTTTTATAATTTCAGTGTTTAGTTTTTGAAGACGCAGTGAATGGAGTTAAAGCTGCCAGAACTGCAGGAATGCAGGTCGTGATGGTTCCAGATCCTAGGATTGACAAAAGTCTTACAAAAGAAGCGACTTTAGTGTTAAATAGTTTAGAAGAATTTAAACCTGAGTTATTTGGTTTACCACCATATGATGAATAAAGCATTGTATACTTTTATTACGATTATTATATTTTATAATTTAATTTTTGAATAAAATGTTATTTAATATAAGAAGTTTTTTCATATAGACTACAATTTGTTTATATTGTATGATATGTATTTTGAGCACACATTACTTAGGTTGAGATTTACAGACGCTATTTTGACTTTCTTTACCAAAGTTCTTAAAAAACTTCGGATACCAGAACCTTCCGAGAAGAGCCGGCAAAAACTCTCTAGTAATTACTTTTTTAACATAATGGACGTACAAATAAACAGTACACAAAGGAATGAATGTTAGAAAAAAACAACATATATAGTGACCATACATTCTTATCAATTGAACAAGCATGATAGAATCTCTTTTTATGAGTGCCATTATTATAATTCTTTTCAATTTCTATGGAGATATCTCTAAAATGTTTTTAGGTATGTTGTTTGTACTAGGGATGTAACGGAGGCAGTTTTATCGGAACCGAAGTCGGAGTCGGAGTTTTTAAATTTGATTTATCGGATTCGGAGTCGGAATCGGAGTCGGAGGCAACGTCAGTCACAAGTGACGGCAGAATAAAATAGTTTTATTAAGGGGCAAATAAAAACATTATTCAGTGAACCTTTTTAATTAGAAAGTGATACATTTACAAATACACAGACAATAAAAATTGCTGTTTCTTATTAAAATTTTCATAGTACTGTGAGAAAGCGATTACCTGAGCTACTGGTCGCGTAGTCCACGACATTTAAGCGCAAAGTGGTTAAAACCACTGTTGTATGTCTGCTCACATATCGTGATAGCGTGAAGATATGTTTTTTATATGGTGCAGGATTGATACATGTCTTCGAAAGTATAAGCCAGAACTTTTGAATTGACAACTGCATAATCCATTTCCCTCTACATCTCCCTCGTGTGTAGACAGATGTTGAGAATCGAGACTGTTTCCAAGCGTATATCAGGTTTTTTTTTTGATAGCCCGGGGGATATTGTTGACGGACCTCAGGGAACTTTTTGGTTGTCGGACTTGCACCGACTAAAACCCCCGGGGTCACACAGCGATCTCGTCTGGATAAGTTGGGCGGCACGCTCCCTCAAGCGCATCGCCGGCGTATATCAAGTTGGGTTGTTCACAAAGTGTTGGATATATCAGAAACCGTTATCCTCCAGTGAACATTGTCCAGTGCACAAATTAAATCAAATTTGCTGCAGGGTTGTTCTTGTGTTAATTTCTATTTTACTTAATTTAATGTAAATGTAAAATAAAAAAACCTTTTAGTAATAAATTTAAATGTACATTTAGTTTTAAATTTAATAATTTAATCATATTTTTTAACCTAAATTTTAAAAAATGTCTTCTACAAATTAAGTAGCACTGATTGTTTGATTAATTGATATTATGTTTCAACAACATATAAAGTAAAATCAAATGAATTGACTACAACAGTGGTGGCGATCTCCGATGAATACCTCCGATTAAAAAGTTTCGGAACCGAAGGTGTAATAACGATCGGAAGTTCCGACTTATCGCAGTCGGAGTCGAAGCTCCGTAACATCCCTGGTTTGTACTGTAAGCTACGCCGCACACTGAACTTCTAGCGTGTGTTTAATAAAATTATGTATTTTGCAGTGCTTAGTTTTTGAGGACTCTGTAAATGGCGTGGAAGCAGCGCGGGCAGCGGGCATGCAAGTTGTAATGGTCCCCGATCAGAGGTTGGACCGTTCTCTTGCCGCCGAAGCCACTCTTATCCTTAACTCAATGGAGGAATTTCACCCGGAATTGTTTGGACTACCACCTTATAAAGAATCATAATTATTTCATAGAAATTGCAATATAAATGTTTTTATTTTAGTACTAAATTAATTCTAAAGCCTGTTATTTTCAAACAAAGAGTTTAATTGTATCTATTCAGAAAAATATAATATCTCCTAGTCACTGATCATGACCAATTGATATTCATTTCAGCTTGATACCTTCATGCCTTACTAAGAAAAAGTACTCAGACTCACCACGAACAGACCTTTAAGGGTTGCTTTATATACCACACCTCATAGGTGTGGTATCCTAATAATTTGTGAGATTACAAAATAGCCAAGTCTAAGAAATCGAAAGTAGTAATTCAGCTAAATCGAACAGATTGCGTGGTCAAGTTGAAGACTTTTAGGCTGATATTTATAGATGTATCTTTAAGTTAAAAGATTGCAATTTATATTACTCAATTAATGTCAAAGGATTTGATAAGTCACCGATATTGTCAACATGGGCTTCGCTCTGTGAATACTATGGCTATACTACAGTTCCTATTAGTATATTTAGTTTTTTGTCAAGACGAATTTCTTTTTTGAGAACTTTGCTAAGCAAAACCGAAATAGTGTCTATAAGTTTCAGCCTTTGAGTATTACCACTAGGTATAGTATATATATATACTAAAATTAAACATGGTTTTTGAAAAACTAAATGCTTTCAAATATATCAACTAAAATATTATATTCAAAATATATTATCACTGTAATTATAGTCCAATAATATGTAGATGCAACTTCGAAGTATAATTATTGTAAGGGGCAGAATTAATTTTCATGGCTATCATAAAATATTCAATGATAATATAATAGAATGAATAGAAAAGATAATATAAAATAATGTTCAGACAAGATTTATGTCGGGCAATCTGCATTCGTACCGAAAACTTACATGCAACAATTTTTTTAGCGTGTTTGACTATTGAAAATGTTGTAGTATAATGTCCATGTAGCGCTATCACTCATACGCTTTGTTCAGTAGTAAATATGAAAGTATGAAACAAAAAAAAAAAAAACCATGGTATGTCGTCTGATTTTGTTATCGAATATCTATTACTAAAAATATAAGGTATAAAATATCTCAACGAAGACAGAGATGGAAAAAAATATGCCTGTTATAGAGAACACGTGGTAATTACGTCACTTTGAATGCGACGCGCGTAGATAGGTTTTACGAATATATGATGTAACAGTATGGTTTCGAAGAAGCAATATTAGACGAAAATATTCGTAGTTGATATTATTACGTTTTTTAAATATAAAAGGCATGCATATAAACAAATATGGCTTTTTATCCTGTAACACATGTTTTGTTTGATATGGACGGCCTGATATTAAGTGAGTAGTGTTGATTGTTTCGTTATTAATAAATTTTCGTCTGTTTAGCGAATTTTGTTTCAATGTAGATTTGCTGACAAACCGTGATTTTCCAAAACTCCAGGTATTATCATACATAGAATTAATTCGAAGTGTTTGTTTTTTATCTTTTGTATTTTTGTTTTTGTTGTGGCGAAATAAACGTATTTTATTTAATTTTCATTTTAAAAAGTCTAAAAAACTGTAATTTTGTTGTACCTTATATTTCAGGAATATTACAGAACAATAGTTTAATATGTTATATGTGGTCTTGAATGAGCTTTGTGAGTATTCTGATGATTTCCATGAGTAAATATAAAACTTTTCAGATACTGAAGATCTTTATTCAATAGGCTTTCAAAAAGTGGCTTCTCGTTATGGCAAAGAGTTTACTTTTGCTTTAAAATGTAAAATCATGGGACAACATAGTTGTGAGTTTGCTGGAACAATTATAAATGAACTAGAATTGCCGTTAACAGTGGACGAGTTCCTGACAGAGACACGGACCATTTTCAAAGAGTTATTTCCGCAAACCGATGTATTACCCGGTAATATACTATCTATCAGTAGCGTTCATCTCATATATTCATAAAAGCAATGCGTATACATACGATAAAAATCTTGGATATATTACTAAAAGTAAAATATAAAAGAGATTGATATCATTATAGTATATTCCATATTCACGCCATCTATCGTTCCAATAAGAATTATAACGTTTGCTAACGCAAATTAATTACGCGACACCGCGCCGCTTATGAAAAGCGGAGAAAATTTTGCAGAGCCCCGCGCCCACAAATATCGGACTTTTTCTCAATAAAAGCAGAGCTTTTTCTAAACAAAGGACTTTAAACATGTTGTTAATTCAACTTAATTGCTATTTGTAATTATTATTTTATATTAAAATAACAATATTAATATAATTTTATTGCTGTAAACTGTAATTATAAAAAATTCTAGATAATAGAATTTTAATTATAGTGTTCACATTCCATTTCCCATACATTGCATGTGTTAATAAATTCTGAACTTGAGTCTCTATCAACGTATTTTTTAAGTACGTTCAAGTATTCTAATGTGCGAAGTTAATTAAATGTGTCACATTAATTAGAAACAAAATGTTTTATTTTTTATATGAAAAAAAAAGTTATTAAGTGTAAATATTATTACATTACGTATTTATCTAAAATAAGAATCTACAACGTAAATAAATACGTTTGTTGAAGAACAAACATTATTATTTACAAATGTTAAAGGCTGCTTTTCACAATGCAATATAGATAACCACATTTCAATCAATGTAATTTTTCTGTAAGGCGATATACTATATATAGAAGCTCTTAAATATTTTTTTTTATCTAGATAATATTATATTGGTAGCTGAGGAACAGAATTATTATATTTTATTGATTGATTGTAAATAATTATAAAGTACATAAAATATTCCTATTTATATTTTGTAATAACAGACCTTACTTAGTTAAACTCCATTATTAATTAGTTCATTTTACTTCGCGGATACCGTTTTAAAGAAAGATGGCCTTTAAACTTTCCATATAAAAAAGAATTACGATAACTTTTAAATTTTCTAAAAATGAGCACTAGCCAAATCCTCAATGGATAATATATTTGGGATTTCTGTGTATGTTCATTGTCATTATATCCATTATAACAGGAGTGCAGAAGCTGATCTGTCATCTACATGAGAATAATGTTCCAATGGGCTTAGCCACAAGTAGCAGTAAGGAAACATATGATTTAAAAACGTTTAAGCACAAAGAATTGTTTGATCTGCTACCTTATAAAACATGGGGATCCTCTGACCCTGAAATCAAGCGGGGTAAACCTTGCCCCGATATTTTTTTTGTTGCTGCGCGTAAGTTTCCTGATAAACCAGCACCAGAAAAGGTAAGCCGTGATTTATATAATCAAATTTATTAATATAAACCTTTTTTATTTGCAGCAAATTTTTATAGCACATTGTTCTGGCTAGAATTTCTATGTTGACCTCTTCTGTACTAAGATGAGAATATAGGCCTTGTAATCGAATGCTTTATAGCCTGTGAACACAAAGCTGGACTTATTTGTGGTGATTAAGTTAGTAGAGACGATATTCGTGTGGGAAGAATGCGAATAGTTAGAATCCCGGCATGAAATTTTGGGTTTTTGTATGTCCTGAAGTGCCAGTGAAGCAGCCCTCGGCCAAAACCGAAGCTGGAGGTTTAAAAATCTAAGAATAGTTCAAGATTGTCTAAAAGTGAAAAATATAATAGATTAAGAAATTTATATATTAATATTTAATTAATTAATATTGAGATATGTATGTATTTCACAGATCAAAATTTACACATCTACAACACTTTGACGTTTCGTATCATTAAAAAATTGTGTCATTGTGTGAATTTTAGGATTAACAAGCATAGTATTTGCAGAGCCAATTCCATGTTGGCAAAATCGGTGACTTACCAAATTCTTTGACATTCATTGAGAAATATAAATTATAATGTTTTAGTAAAGTCTAAGCAAACTTAAAGTTGCGTCTATAAATATCAGCCTAAGATACTTTATAAATACTTTAGAAATAAATAAAACTCTTCTGCTTACTATTTTTAAGACCTTATCTATACTTTCGTCGGAAGTATTCGGATTCCCAGGCTCGGCGAAGGCGAAGAGAGGGCAGTGCTGGCACCCCGGTGGTTTTAGTCGGGGCAGGTCCGACACACCGGGGGAAGTGGCCCTCACCACTTCCCCTGACGGTCCGTAGGGATTTCCACCGGGATAACAAAAAAAAAAAGACCTTATCTATACTAATATTATAAAGCTGACGAGTTTGTTTGTTTGTTTGTTTGTTTGAACGCGCTAATCTCAGGAACTACTGGTTCGAATTGAAAAATTCTTTTTGAGTTGAATAGACCATTTATCGAGGAAGGTTTTAGGCTATATAACATCACGATGCAATTCTTAGAAGCGAAGAAATAATGGAAAATGTGAAAAAAAAACGGGGAAAATTATTCATCCTTGAGGACTTCCAAAAACGGCTCAAGATACCAAAAATATATGTAAGAAAGAATTATTTCTCTTGAAATGATCTAAAAAAATGTCCGTGACAGTATATGTCTATCTTTTAAGATTAAGTCACTAGAACCGTTTTTATGGTAAGCAAATTTGGTCGAAATTAATGCATTATTTGTTAAGAGTTGTATCAACGTAATAATATTAATCTTTATCCAAATAAATGTGTTGTTGATTAACAGTATTTAATTGTGAACAAAATTGTCTTTGACATCACTTAATTTCAATGAACATCTTAGAAGATATTACAAAACCTTATATAGCAAAACAACGTTTGCCGGATCAGCTAGTCTTGAGATATAGAGAAGTCAAGTGTAAATAGTTTTGTTTTTCAACATTGTACTGTCTTTATTAATATACTTGTATCTTATTCAATATCTATTTATTTATTTAATTAATTTATTTATATATCTATTTATCTAATTCTTTATTTGGTAATTTTAAACATTGTGAACTGAACTTCAAGCGAGTATCTCGAGTATAAAATTATAATATATATTTTGCAGTGTCTAGTTTTTGAGGACTCTGTAAATGGCGTGAAAGGAGCGCGGGCAGCGGGCATGCAAGTTGTAATGGTCCCCGATCAGAGGTTGGACCGTTCTCTTGCCGCCGAAGCCACTCTTATCCTTAACTCAATGGAGGAATTTCACCCGGAATTGTTTGGACTACCACCTTATAAAGAATCATAACTATTTATTTGATATTTAATACTAAATATTTGTATTGCAATTTTAAATTAAATCTGAAAACTATAATTTTCGAAGAAAACTATTTAATTATACGTAGGCAGGCACTGCATGATAAGGTTTAATGGATAAGTAGTTTATTACTTTACAAAAAGGAAATATAAATCAATAGATGGTTAATTATATGTTTTATTTCGTAAATATAGAAAAATAAATAGATATCATTAATGATTTACAGAAGCTATTATCAAATGAATACTAGTTATTCATGCGGCTGTGATAACGTACAATTAAACAAAATATATGTGTAATTAATATTATGTACTACAGACATTAATTAAAGGATATTAAAAAGATTCAAATTTTTAGATGTATTTCAAAAGGCTGTTATATTGAGGGGGATGGTTATACAGAAGCTTAAAAAAAGTTTTCTTGCTTCAACCGTCTAGTTTTCAAATTTTCATGTAAGCATTATTTCATATGTAGAATTCTTAAGTAATCATAAGAAAGCTGCATGATAAAAAAAACCTGTGTTTTAAATAAAAAAACATGTTTTTTTATCGTTTGGGAAATTATCTATGAACATCAACATTTTTTAATTTTACCTTACCTGCGGCGTAGGTACCGCATGCTCACTGGTCTAGGAACCATCGTGAGGAAGCCCGCATGGCCTCTAATATGAATGTCATGACTAATGGCTCTAAGAATAGCGATCAGCTGCCCTACTTGTCACCTTTTATTTATTTTTTATTTTTTTTTACACTGGCTCGACATAGTGACTACAGAGTACCAGATGGTAAGTACAGTGTAATCCAAAAACGAAAGCGACTATCAAAGGATGAAAATCCAGTGATAGTCTACATCGTCATGTCGGCCCACATATACCACGACTGAAGGTCTCTAGGTATATGAGCTACTGGATATGCACAAGCTGATCCCGAAACGCGACAAGCCGAAACTGGTCACTATGACGGCCTTTACACCCATGTACTGTGGTCGCGATCCAGACGGGCACCGAAACCCTACCACCTCGCTGCTGCTCGTTTAGCACCACCCAGGAGTTACGTGTAGGGAAATTAGGTAAAGCCTACGGACGCAAGCAGCTTCGACCTTGGGTACGATGTATAAGCGTAAATTGGATACAGCCGCTAAATATCTCTGTTCACCCCGAAAGGGCTATAGCCTAACGATATATTATTATTACGAAAAATATTTTCAATTAATGGAAGAATGTTAAAAAAATCTAGAGATTTTGCTATGAAGACTGGTTCAGTCAAAGCATAATGATTTTGTAATAATGAAGTAGTTATAATTACAACGTTTATTGATGAATACAAATCTGTAGGAATATAAAAATAAAGTTATTATTATTATCAATAAAAATAGCTAATGTCATGTCATTTTTTGGTTTATTAAAAAAATTTGGGATTCAAAATTTATTTTACTTTATCTCTAATAATCTCTAAAATACATTTAGCAGAATACGGTGTTTTGCTTATGTAACATTCAGTTTTTAGTAATAAAAATCATGCATACATATTGAAAATCGTTTTCTAATAAAATGAAATGAAATATATTTTTTTCGCCACAAACTAACTAAAAATTTAAATAACTAATACAAAAAACATGCAAGAAAAGAAGAAAATACAATAACATATAAACATGGAGAAATGAGCCCTCCGTCAGTTTAATGGCACAGAGGAAGTCTGAAATAAAAAAAAACTTTTTTGCAGGTTTGTATTAATCCACAATAAATGAATACATTAGATATAGATAACTTTTATTTATAAAAGTCATGTGTTTTTGTTTAAGAAGTGGTATTGGTATGTAGGTATGCAGGAACTGCTTACGTCTAGCGATAACGGTATAACAAGATTCTGTTACACATTCCAACAAACCACATTGCCAACCAAACCTTGGTCGGACACTGGGAGATTGGATACCTTCAACAGTGCACAATCAGCTTTAGCTGATGTATTTATTTTATAATCTCTTAACCCTTTACGGCGCAATGTTGTTAAATTTGTTAGTTTTGTAAAAACTAGATGGTAAATAATGGTTAACGAAAATTAAAAATGATATAATTTATTATTCTTAAAAACCTTGCATGTTGCAGAAATGAAACATTGCACTAGTACTAAATAATTAAAGTTAGGAACAGATTATTAAAATATATCCTCTTCACCGGGGTTGCCGCCCTTACAGCGACCCTGATGGTCCTATGCAGGGTTTTCCTCCGAGACACCAAAAAAAAAAAAAATATATATATATATGTATATATCCTCTTACCATTTACTTACACAAATTTCAACAGTCAAATATTAGTATTTCACCAAGAATTAATTTATCGTAAATGAATTCTAAGAGATGGAAACAGGCGTGTATTCGTTAGACACTACAATGAAACATCATTGCCTACAAGTCTCATCTTCTAGTGAGCTGAATTGTAACTAAATCATAAGAATGCTTTGTTGGTGCCGTATAACACCAAGCGAAGTCAGTCTATCGGTAATTCTTTAATTTTTGCTTTTATTTGAGTGGTATGTTGCAGAAATACAACACGGATCCGTGAAGGTTTATACAAATAATTAATAGAACTTATTTTTAATCATAATTATGATATTTTCATCTTATTGCAATATTGCTACAAGTATTCTCTAAGGTGTTTAGTTTTACAGAAATCAGCTTTTACATCAAAATGGAGAGACCGCAAAGCGAATTTTTATCACCGTTTTATTTTGATATATTTATTTACTATGTTATTATCATTTGCCCACTGGTAAAGGAAAATATCGTCTTAAAATGCACATTAAATCATAACTATTGAGATATTGTCGTACCGCGCCGCTACTGCTCACTAGGTACGACGCGATGTACGACCGTAAGGATAGTAGGTCCAACTATATTACTGTATCAGATTCTATGGAATAGGTATTATTGTCTGTATGATTGCTCACCGTGAAAAATATAGCCCTACCACCTCAAAATATAATATAATGTAGTGTTAGGTAGTAGATCCAGTAACTCATATACCTAGAGACACTCAGTCTTGGAAAGGGGGGCGCCGTGACGAAGGAGATTGTCAATGAATATTCGTCCTCTGATAGTCGATGAAGGACTATACTGTACTTAACTCTAGGTGAACTGTAGTTTGTCGTGCCAGTGTAACAAAAAAAAAAAATCCCAGTTGATAATTTTATTCCTTCCTTGTGGCCTTTCCGCTGGAGTATGATCAATGGGATTTTACCAATGTCAGTTCTTTGATTTTGGCTATGATATTCGAGGAAAGTTGACAGGTATCGGTTAGAAATTTAAATTACATTGACAGTGAGATTAACTGGTTAGAATACATAAAACTAACACGAAACCAACCAACTATAACAAAACACACATCACAAACACATAAAGAGTTATTAGGAAAAGAGGAACGAGAACAAGGATAACACAAATTATAGCTTAAATAATATGTACAGTTAAACAAGACTATTATAGTGTTACGGAATAAGAATGAAGTATATAGCGACTTCTATTGTCTAGTAGATGAACAGGCATTCATAATGCCATCTTGCGGCGAATAGCATAATTACAACCACTAGTAAAGTCATCTGTTAAAGAATATAAAGTGATTTCTAGAAGTGTCGTTGCAGCCTAACGGGAACGCTGAAATATACGAGATAACTGAAGAATCTTCTATGTAATTAGTGGGACCTACTGCTCTGGCAAGGTAAATAGATAGCAGGTTCATATGTAGGACAGCAGTAGTTGTTTACGGAAAGCACAATTAAGCGATCGAAGTAAAACTAAAGTGAAGTGTTTAGTACGACAATTAGTGTGATGATTTGTGAACTTCGTAGTATTTATATTTCTGTTTGTATAAAATAAGCTTAGTAATACCGGTAGGATTTTAATGAAGACCTTGAGCTCGTGACAACAGCTACGATTTTTTTAATACAATGAGTCGACATAGTGCCTACAAACCACCTGATGGTAAATACAGTGTAGTCCAAAAACGAAAGCGACCGTCAAAGGATGAAAATCCACTGATAGTCTTGGTCATGTCGGCCCACATATAACGTGACGGAAAGTCTCTAGGTATATGAGTTACTGGATATACACAAGCTGACTTATATGATTTTAAACTGACTTATATAATGTACTAAATATATATTGTTCGCAATACATTTATTTATTTATTTAATAGCAATTTCACAGCACTTTATAAGTCAATTATATACAAAAAAGGAAATAAAATAAAAATCGAAAGTGCCAGTAGGGAAATTATGCTTACATATAACATTTTGTAAACATGTTTAGGTTGCACTTCGTATCCGAATAGACGAGTGAGTGTTGTGTGAGTGCATTTGTGTGCACGCGTGTGTTTATTTCGGTGTTATATGAGATATAACACCGACTATATTTAGTAAATTATATATTGCAATTACAATATGACTTATATATTTGCAAAGGGAGTGTCTACAATCATTATCATTTGTATATACTTAAACATGCTATGTTATTATTATATTGAAGAAAATAATAGTTAACATCTAATTAGAATGTCTTGTGTGAGTGTACTGAAAACGGCGATTACCTACGCAATTAAGACACGTAAAGCACGACACACAAACGCAATGTAAATATAGCAGTTCTCTGTTTACTCCAAAATGGAAATACCGTGACGGTATATTATTTTATTAATAATTTTCTTCTAAATTAGATAGTCATTTTTGGAGCTCACAGCGTTTTGCCTGAAAAATCGCGAGGCATAGGTAAACAGGTAAACAGTAATTTAATTAGATATTCGTTTTAACAACTCAGTTGACATATAAATGTTATAAAAAAACATTTTCCAATTTTTTTCATAGCAAATTGAACTATAATGCTTGAGTTAGAAAGAAAGTTTAAGGTTTCATAACACTTTTATAAAAGTAGCCCCATATTGTTGCCTTTAAATTTAACAGCCAGGTGAAAAAAACGTGTAAGAATTTTGCATGTAGAACACAGATAAAAAATATAAAATGGCGAAGTGCATCGGTATTATACATATGTCGTTTATCCGAACCCCCCGTCTAGACGGGTCGGGTCACCTTCGCTTTTCGCAGAAATTGTTTTGGGGACTGAAGGCCAGTAATACGCCCTTTTAGTATAAACAAAGGGTTCGATAGGTGCCCACATTCAAACATATAGGTGTACTTGCACTTGTAGGTAAAATAAAATATTTTGGAATGCATTTTATCAGGTCTTAAGTTCGTCAATAATACGCCAATTGCTTTGATTAAACATCCATTTTTAATCGAATACCATGTGCTAAATAATTTCAAATTTTTATATCAATACTTATAAAAGTCTTATGCCTAAGGGATTTCTTTGAGATAAAATGCCTAAAAAGCGTTTACAGCAGTGAAAATTACACTGAAATTTTTATAATGAAGATGAATCGTATTGTGTAATCTATACGGATGCAAAACTTTTTTTGAGCCAAAATACAATTTAAAATATTGGTGTGTTACGTATTATAAAGATTGCTAGCTAAAGTTCAAAAACAAGCTTTTATTACAAAGGATTGTTTTTTCTCACTATTTACATGTACAAAAATATATTTATATATCATATTTATATATCATTTTTACATATAAATGATATACAATATTGTTATATTGTTCATTGATGTTAATAAAAAATAGAATCTAGAAGTTTGAAGTAAATATATAACAATAATATTACGTATATTAATGGAGATGGGTAATAAATTAAAGAGCTTGAAATATATAAATACTTCAGGTGTATTCTTCTAGTGGAATATAATCGTTTTTGTGTTTGCTACCACCGTACATATTTTTAAATATATTATTACACAATGATATGATTATTTCTTCGTGTTTAATATAAGACAAACATATAAATGCTTATCGTCTGACTGCGGCGTAAAGTCCGACCTGACAACAGCTTATACGAAAATAATATGTTCAATGATATTTATATCCTGTATATATATGTATTCGTGAAGTAATTTTATAGCAATATGTTTTACGAATAACTTTGACAGTGCGTAACAAACACGTGTTGATTCGGTTCCGATAGTGACCAGGCTATTGAGAAACAAGATTATGTAGGTCGTTCAGAGCAGGTGGCTATGCAGCGAAAGAAAGTTGGACGTAAATGCATCGCCTACAATGCATCATGCACTTGGTCGATCCATGGCCCGTAGTTATTAATCGATAGATATAGAGCGTGAAAAGAAGCATTATTCAGGCAAAACAAGAAATGCGATCGCAGTTTATATAGGGGCGCTATGTATCTTCGTTGATCAGTCGGTAGTGAGGAGCACGTGCGTCGCTCGGCCGACTGACGACCGCGCGAACTCTCGCGACAACGATAAAATAATTTTTATGTGATGTTAGTAAACAAAAAGTGTATAAATAAAAACCTCAGTGTATCACCTCTGTCAGTCTTCTTGTGAACTCAAACTGCTCATCATGTCTCTTCCAGGGATTTTCCTTTTCTCACATTACGTGGAAAGCTTTTGGGTGAGTTTAATTAGCAATAAAAAATAAGCTTTTTAACAGACAATTATTTGTTACAGAAAATTTCAGTAATGATATATAATTAATTAGATGGACTTTCACTGATTGATTCACTTTGGATTGATTAATTATTTGATTGTTTACTTATTTATTATGATCGGTATTCAACATAGAAAATATCATATGCTTTAAAAAATATTTATATGTGGGCATGATTGTACATAATACATAAATATTGAAGTTAATTCTGCCCGTGATTTTATTTATAAAATTAGTATTTTAATACAAGTTCATTACGTGAAAATTTGTAGTGCTTGGCCAAAATTATGTGAACTATATGTAAACAAGTTTTAAATGTAACACATTATCTAATAAAATAATGTACTATATCACTGTAATTAAATACAATGTAAAGGATTCGGTTAAACAATTTTGGCCCATATTCTCGTCGAGATTACAAAGTAATTTATTAGTAAGTATTCCAGTTAGGGCTGTCACAGAGACCTCTTAGTGGAAGCGGAGTAATCGTACTTCATCTCTACTGAAATGGAATTGGAAGCAAGGTGGAATATCATTTTTAATTTAAATCAATTTTCTCATTATACCAATATTTAAGTCAAAGACAATAAGAGAATTTTAAAAACATAATTCACAATATAAAATTAAAGTTATTTTTATTTATTAAAGAAAAACGACAATGTAGCCAATTGTTAAGAAAAGAGATCTAAAAGGAAGGTTTTGTAAGGCAAATATGTAAGTCCCAGTGATTATATTTTCAGATATTTTTTTTTGTCATATATATTAATGTGTTAGACATATAATTGCACGATTGAATTACGACTACGAGTGCATTGTATGGCCAGTGCGTCGGTTCATCACTTTTCATGTCAAATAACATCTGTTAGACCGGAAATTTTATTTCACGCGGAAGTTCCGCAGTTGCAGATGTAGAAGTGGAGGTCTTTTCATCACATCACAATGCTAAAAGTACGAGATAATTAATAATTTATTAATTTTCGAATCTTGAATTTGTTATATCTCTGACGCAGAGACTCAGCCTACGAATAAAGCATAGACAACGCTATCAAGTAACAACTAGAGATATAGAATATACATTATTCAGATGCATTTCTTGTGAATTATGAAGCGCTACATTTAGTTCGCGTGTTTTGGAAGAATTAAGTTTGCTATTAATTTTTTTACGTTTTTAGACGAATTTTATGTTTTAAAGTTTAATTTATTGCACGAAATCATTTATGATACATTGTATTTATCGAGCAAGTATAACATACGTTAGGAGAGAAGTCCATTTAGTGTATGCCAGTCTTAATATGAATTAAAATAGTTTCGTATGAGCTACGACAGACCAGTGAAATTCATCTCGACGTCTAATTTTCCCAAAATGGAATAGAGATTGAATTTGTTTTAAAATTTGAGGGAATAGTGTTCAGAAAAAACCATGCCAAGATTTGTTATTAATTAGTTAATGTTACAATTAGGAAACTGGCAATCCAACCGTAGCTGGAGTCACGGTTGACTTGGCTCTTTAAAGTTCACAACTTCCTTTATGCAACAATTGTTTCATTTACTGACCTTTACTGTAAACTCGTACATTTCATAATTAAAATTGACATTGTAGGATATATGATAATGTTTTATAGTACACGTGTGTAAAATGTTTCAACGAATACGATTATCGACCGAGTGAATCGAGGTTTCTGAGTCAAGTCAGGGCGTTAGGCGCTTTGTCCGTTTGTCTATCAGAGGCCTATAATTTTTCAATCTAATAATTAACGATATAAAATTAGGATATACTATATAAACCTTTGACGCAAAGCTGGTAATGATGTTTAGAACAATAAAAAATCAAAATACTAGGCGGCTCCGGTACATTTAAATATGTCAATATTTTTTCGCTTTTAATATTGTATGAGTGTGTAAAATATTATTGCAAAGAACTTTTTAAGCAGAGTTATAAAAAAGTTTATAAAAAAAAAGTTATAAGCATAGCTACATGTGAACCAATTACCCAAGTAAACAGTATTTTGAGATATATTTCAAACAATACTTTAAATATAATGTTGTTGTTATTATACTTGTAAACAACTTCAATAATAATTAATGGAACCTTAAGTACGCCAACCCGATACTTACCTGATCAGTTTATTAAATTAGTTTTTCTCTAAAATTCTTGAATTTCAGCAACGGCTTAACCTAAAGATTCTAAATGTTATGGACAAGGTTCCGAAAAATCCATTTCCCGTGTCGTTATAACTAATAACATCGCGAGGTCGCCGTTTGCCACAAACGACTAGCTTAGAATAGGATTATTTAGGCTTAATTTAAAGGATGATTAAAAGTCCTTTATATTGAGTTTAGTAAATATTGAAAATGTATAGCAAAGTTAACAACATACGTGTGTAAAAGATTTGTACGCTATGATTAATAAAAAATATATTATCACGTATAAATGGAAAAATTGAAGAGACATATTGGTAAAAGGGATGATAATCTTCATTATAGCGTACAGATTTCAGAAAATACTATATAAAACTAGATATAAAAATGCGAAAGTAAATACAAATGTTTGAATAAAAAGTTGAGTTCGAGCCATGTAAATTTAACTCTATGGGAAAAAGTGAGAATCTGTTTCGGGCACGTCCGATCAGACATATAATTGAATACTGTGCAATACGTCACAGAAACCAAATTACTTTAAACTATGGTGTAACTAATTCTTTGAAATTATTTCATAGTTCACTATTCGTGTCATGATTTATAATTACATATGTTCAAATTCAGTGTACGTCCGTAAAACTTTGATATCTTTTGATTTAAGTATATTTTCGATAGAACTTTGATTTGCTATGTGTGGTAATAGTTCGGGTTCATCAATGGCCACAGCGTTTAAACAAATGATTGCTATAGTAAATTATATTGTATCCACATCTATTACAATACCTCCTTTATTTAAAAAGACAAATAGCAGCATGACATATCTTCTCATCTACAGGAGTAGCAGATGCACGGAGCTTCATCTGTTTGACGTTATCGAGCCAGGTCTTATCATGCTTCGATATCCCAGAAGATATGTCGTAATGCCAATCAGGTTTCATGCCCCAGGTTGAGGTCAAAACTCTCCAACACACGCTTGCAAATCTGCTACGCTAATGCTAATGAGGATCAAATATTTCTAAGGTCTGCTGGTAATTACTCCGGGCCTTCGTGCTTGTGCAACGGAGATATAGAATAATCACACCTACGACACAGGAGCAAAACAGAGTGGCAAGTTTATCTGGTCAAGATATTCTCAGGGTTAGCTGATAAAAATATATCTTTTCGTAATATTTATGAAGGACTGGTGTAAAAATTTTGCTCGTTTTTATAAATATACTCTGCAACTTGGTGTTGCAGTACAGTGTACTAGGTGTTAAGCCTAACGTAAATATAACCGTCCACAATTGTTGACAAACTGGATAATGTCGTCAATAGGTGCCGTGATCGTGCCGGCCTGCTCAAAAGTTTATTTATACTCCTTTTAAATGATCCAATATTAAATGAAGGAGAGAACGTACAGCAGTTAGATCATTTTACAGTTTGAAGAGTTGGTAATGGTAAGAATTGGAAAATTTTGTGCAATGGTATGGTTTATCGTCCTACTGAATCGGAACTGGATGTTTCGGAATCAGCTCGTGTACGTATTAACCTAAAGATCATAGTTAGTGATCTACTAAGGGCGGCATGATGATTGCAGTTGTCATTGTATTTTTAATTATTTACCAGCCGCAGCAGTTCTTGGACTGTACTTGCTATCAGGAGTGATTTACTTTACCGTGCAATTATAAATTACTTGTTTATGACGCAACGTGAAATAGTTTCACTTTCAACGCAAATACTTGTGTTACCCAGCCGGCACAGTTCTATATAATACGCATTTCAGTAGCGCAGTCGATGGCAGTGATGCCAACTTCGAGATTTTACTCCTAAGCTTAGGAGTTTGAAATACGGATAATTAGGGACAACACCTTTTTATATTTATTAATTTAGGTAAGATAAATTATGAAGAAAATGCTTAATTTCATTTATTATTATTTATAGCCGAACGCTTGACCTCATTCACACCTGGTGGAAGGTAAAAATGAGTCCGATGATGAATCGCGTCCGCCCAACAAATGCCTATTCACTCTTCTCTTAAAGACTCCCAGGTCATAAGATCGCAAAAACATGCTCGCTGGAAGCATATTCAGCTTCTTAGCTGTTCACATGATGAACGTAGAAGCGAATTTTTCGTTTTCATACATCCGTTTTAAAGATAAAAGTTTTATATTCCATGAATTACCTAATAAATCTTTGATTGCGCACATATTTTGCTATAAAACACTTATCCAATTTTATTTCGTTTAAAAGTTTGGCCTTAAAAAAATATCTTCAATACTGATAACAAATTTTTAAAGGTATTTTAAATAGTTTTAGAGGAATTTTCTTGAAGAGCGTTAGCAGTACCTGCCGATGCGTGCGCCAGCCTGACCGCGACGTTGAATATTCAATATAATGTTCACTCATCGTATACATTAATATACAATCGGTCGCTTACTCCAAGCCTATGATTCAAGGTTAATTTTTTCCACTGCACTAATTAAGTATGATTGCCAACTATGACGTTTGTAGCTATACCACTCCGTTGCGCAAGATCGCTTCAGAAAAGTGCGAATGCAATGTTGCTAGTCCGTTGTTACTAGCAGGGATATTACGGAGCTTCGACTCCGACTCCGATAAGTTGGAACTTCCGATTGATATTACACCTTCGGTTCCGACTTCGGTTCTGAAACTTTTTAATCGAAGATATTTATCGGAGATCACTACCAGTATTGTAGTCAATTTATTTGATTTCATTTTATATGTAATCAAACAATCAGTGCTACTTAATTTAAAGATCTCATTTGTTAAAATTTAAATTAAAAATTATGATTAAAATTATTAAATTTAGAACTAAATGTACATTTTAATTTATTACTAAAAGGTTTTTTTTTATTTTACATTTACATTAAATTAAATTAAATAGAAATTAACACAAAAACAACCCTGGAGCAAATTTGATTTAATTTGTGCATTCTTAATGGAAAAATGTTAATAAGAAGCACAGCAATTTTTATTTTCATTGTCTGTGTATGTGTAAATTTATCACTTTCTAATTAAAAAGGTTCACTGAATAATGTTTTTATTTGTCCCTTAATAAAACTATTTTATTCTACCGTCACTTGTGACTGACACTGCTTCCGACTCCGATTCCGACTTCGGTTCCGACTCCGATAAATCAAATTTAAAAACTCCGACTCCGACTTCGGTTCCGATAAAACTGCCTCCGTTACATCCCTAGTTACTAGGCTTTCAAGATATCTATGTAGATCTTCTTTCTTTATATTGGCTCGACAAAGTGCGATGCAGTCTAAGAACGTCTCCGACTATCGAGAGATGCAAATTTTTTGACAGTCGTTGACATCTTGTCGCCCTAGACAAAACATGAGACAAGATGTTTAGGTGTGTAGGAAGAACTGGATATATACAAGCTGATCCCAAAACGTGACAAGCTGGTACAAGACAATTATTTCTGAAACGAAATATTCAATTATAATTGTAAAAATGTATTATGATTAATTTAATTAATTATAATTAAACTAAAATACTATCAAACTTTGGTGCAAATTCCTTGATTAAGCAATAGAAAATCTATTTAAAACATTGGTTAAATTACTGTTTTTAGTAATAATTTGAGCTAATCTTTATAATAACTATTTAGTTTCATTCGTTGTTTTAGTTCATTGATGTGAGCGAGGGGTGGCTTCTTACACCACTCCTCGCAGTGCAGAGATGCGGCATAACAAAAGGCTAGACGTCTCCGAGGGTCGGAGAAGAGGAGAACACTGTATCTCCGGCTCCGGTCAGACGGGAAGAAGGAACACCCCGAGGGCTTTAGTCGGTGCAAGTCCGACACACTGGGGGGCAGACCTCACCGCCCTCTGAGGTCCGTCAGGGATTTCCCCCGGGTTACAAAAAAAAAAAGAGGTTGTTTTAGCTACTTAGGGTTCCCAATCTTTTAAGAAGTATATATATATTCTTCTAAGCAGGTGCTGGTATTATGTTGACATAAATATTTTATCATAAACATCAGCAAAAAAATGAGGTACTGTGTTTTGATATCACATTTCTAGTGTGCCTAAATAATATATAAATTCCATTTGAAAATCAATGGTCAGCTAAACATATCAAACTGGATTTGTGTTACACAAGTAAGCATAAAGTTTATTTTCGTTGCCAAAATGGAGTACGGATACGTGAAATTTAGAACATTTATAGAATACAGTAATAATATAACATACTTATTATTCTTTATTACCTACCTATTAGTGCCTTCGTATATACTATAATGTGAACAAATTAAACTATACATATAATTGGGCTTTGTCATTCTAAATAATAAATGCAAAATATATCGTTGATGTAATTTAAACAAATATCTTAAAGTGATCTTAGAGTAACTTAGAGTGTCTATTACGATTTTACGTTATTACGATTTTAATAGACATTCATAAGACATGAACAAATATTATTTTAATATTAATAGAATGAAATAAAAGCAATAAATTCTATAGATTAATGACGTATGCCAACAAGTGTAAAGCAACCGCTTATAATTTGTAGATATATCTGATTATACCGAAAGTGAAATAACGTGATGATATTATAATTAATTTTACTTTGTTAACTTAAAAGTTTTTATTTAATTCCTATAAAGTTTATTATGTAAATAACTTTCGAAATGACTTCCAATTTTGCCGAGTAATAAATTCAAGGACAGCTATTAAATAATGTTCTTCCCTTGGAGATATTTATGAAGTGAATTATTAAGCGAATGATAGTGTTGTCTGGACACTGGAGTTGAATCTCCTCTGCACGTCTACCTATTGTTAATAAGACAATAAAACCACGTAAGACCTTACAAAAATGAAAAAAAAAAGATTAATTTATATTTGTATAGAACTACGTATCTAGAGTAAAAGTTAAAGTTTTTTTATTAAATGGAATATTTCACTATGATAACAATATGTACCAATATTATATGATTAAATATTTGCACCGAGAGTCGAAGATATAAAATTCAAAATGTAAGAAATTATATTAAGCTTTTTTTTTTTTGGTTTCTCGGGGAAAATCCTGCATAGGACCATCAGGGCCGCTGTGAGGGCAGCAACCCCGGTGTGTCAGACTCCTACTGACTAAAAACCCCCGGGGTGTCCCTCTAATCGCTCCACCCGAGCCTGGGAAACCAAATTCATCCAGACGCCCGGAGAGCGAAATGCCTTGTCGAGGCTGCCTCTCTGGGAGGGGTGGGGGTAAAGAGCCCACCCTTCCAATACCTATCTCACAGGCGGCGCGCCGGACACGGCACACCGCCACCCTCTCATCCGGACAGCAGACTCCCTCAAGTCTACTGCCCGGCTATTGTCACCGGGGGATGTCGCGCTCGCTCTGAGCGAACGCATCCCTCCGGCGACGGTGCCTTGGCTGCCGAATAGCCAGAGAAGATGTTCGCTCTCTGACCCTTTCGGCGGCCTCCTTCTGCTTCATCACAACCTCGCAGAAGGCTGTGACTCCTCGCCATGCCTCTTCGCTGCCGACCATGGCTTTTACCACCGCTGGCAGCGAGAGGTCGTCCCCAATGCGGTCCTGAAGGACCTTCCTATCTTCAGCCCAAACTGAGCACACCTGAAGCGTGTGCTGCGCCGTATCCACGGGGCTCCCACACTCGTGACATTCCGCAGTAAGCTCTCCTCCGGACACCCGCCACCGGTGACGGCCAAAACTACCGTGACCTGTGAGGATCTGGGTGAGCCGAAAGGAGAGCGCGCCGTGTTGTCTGTCCAGCCACGAGTGCAAGACAGGGCGCACCGCCTCAATTGTCCGAAGACCGGCGCTAGGTTGCTCCAGCCTGGACTGCCAATCCCTCACGGCCTGGTCCTGGAGAAGGACCCTCTGCCTCCGAATCTCCGTGGGGGCCGGCCGCAGTCCCCTGGCTCGCTTCTCCTCGCACCATCTGTAGAGGGTTGCGAGGGTTCGTGCGTCGAGATCCCACGGCACGGACCCCGCTAGTGCACACGCCGCCTCGTAAATTATATTTAGCTACAGTGACTCGCTTTAATATTCGGACACCATTGAATTACAAATATTATTGCCCTCTACACTTCCTTATATTTGGGTTATGGATTTCACATTTTTTACCAAATAATATACCTCTTCTAGTTTACAGAAACGTATGTTATATTTATTTAAGCAACACAATTATCTATATATCATGAGACAAATAAAATAATGCTAATTTTCAGTGTCGCAAAAATATTCGGACGCGCTTTATTATTACTAGTCCAGTCAAATAACTTTTTAAATCAAAATTTTGACACTCAAGTTTGCATTTTTGATATTTTGTTCTTCTAATAATACAAAAACGACCTGTAAAGGTTTTAGTGTCTGAAACCCCCGGCAAGAGTTAAAAAAAATGATTTAAAGTTTTTTTCCACAAATACTCGAAAACGGTAATAGTTAGAGAAAAAAAATGTAAGCAAAATATATAGAGCTTAAAATTATACATAAAAAAGGTAGTATGACTTTTTTTCCTCCGGCCTAAATTAACCAAGTTAGGGAGGTTTTTAAGTTTAAGGGTTTTTAAATTCCGCGCCGTTGCATAAAGTCACGAGGCAAAAAGAGAGGGACTATTGCTGTCTCGCTTACTCCCATTGAAACTTGACAATGAGTATTGCGTAGGCGTTCACTATAAAATGTCCGAGCAGGGATATAAAACACACTTAGACTATAAGGTCGTGTGTGTTAATGTATTATTAGTATAGCAGTCGGTTCGATTAAGAGAATGTTATTAGGTATAGAAAAGGAATTAGTTTGGTAATAGTAATCGAGAAAAGTGAATTGTTGTAAATTAATGATGATTTTAATGAATATAATTCTTGAATAATAGTTTAATTGGAATAGCTTGCATTTAAGGATTGGAAGAAGTTGGTTGATGCAATTTGTTTTTTTTTTTGTAAATGAATAGGCTTTATTATTTTAAATGTAGTTAAATGATCACGATGTTGCGTAGGATGTGAATAATTTCAGGCTTTTAGGTGGGTTTTGAAGAAAACTTAATCTTCTTGTAACATAGTTTATCAAAAATGTTTAATTTAATTTAATTTTTATTTATTTATTATTTTTTTTAATAGAACTGAAGATTAAGTTACTCTCTAGCAGAGAGTATTCACAAATTTGTAAATTTGTTTTTTCCCCACATAGGTAGGATAGTTGTTTTATATTGTATAAAAAATTTAATAGGTTTATCAAAAATTTTTAAAAGGAAAGGGAGGATAATGTTGTGATTGTATGTAAGGAGTGCATAAAATCAGGTAACATATCTATGACATAAATATTACGTTTAGTAAAAATATAATATTTTGTATGAAAGAATTGGAAAATAGGAAGTTCGTTTTGAATTCGAAATTCGAATTTGAAAAAGGACTTGATTATTCTAGAGATTGTGTATTGAGCTTTAAGAATGAAATGTTGAAAAATTAGAATAAACAAATAACGAGAATATTATGTAAATGTATTAATGGTTTACTAAATTTATAATTTAAAGTGATATTAAGAGTTTGATTGAAGAAGGAAGAACTCCACAATATCGGTCACACAAGTTCCCCTTCCACAATATATTAATATTTATCTATATATATATTACATTTAGTTATTAAAAAATAAACATTAACGTGAAGTTCTGTCTCAAACTTAAGTTTTTACTATATCCTTTATGTCGCTTATGTTTTTAGCAAGCACATAAAAAACGAGAAATTTTGCAAATTTAAATAAACATATGTATATGTATTTATTAATTTACTTTAATTGATAAATTAATAAAATAATAAAAATATAGCTTTTCATAGAAACTAAGGATTTTAAATAGAAATAGAATTTTTTACTGTAAAATTTAAATTAAATATAGACCTTCAATTATTATATTTCAAATATTTTTTAAGATTCGAAAAAATATTACTATCAACGGAATTTCATCCTTTGATGGTCACTTTCGTTTTTGTACTACACTGTACTTATCATCAGGTGTACTACAAATCACTATGTCGTACCACACGCCCGGTTGAGTTCCCCGCCCGGTTGAGTTGTGAAGACCTTTCTCGGTCAATCAACGCTCCCTCTTTGTTGGACCTTCTGCTGACGAGCCATCCTTCCGGGTATTTTGTGTCAGTAAATGCTCCTTTGGGTAATTCTGACCTTTGCCTGGTTGGTTCTTTGGTGCCCCACGCCCTCTCACCATCTCCTCGTGAGGTTAAGCGTAAGGTATGACATTACTCGTCAGCAGATTGGGATGGATTGCGTAAGTACTTTGCTTCTATCACGTGACGCCAACGCTGCTTTAATGAGTGTGATCCTTCTGCGACTGCCGATGCGATTGCCGACGAGATCAGGCTTGGAATGGATTATTACATTCCATCTTCTGTAATCGTCGGTAATCGCTCTGGACGCTCTTGGTTCAATCGCGAATGCTCTGTCGCTGTTAGTCTGAAGCAGAATGCATATCGTGCTTGGATTAAGGGTTGCGCAACTTGTGGTCCTGATGTCAACGCTCTTAAAGCAGCTTATAACAAGTTTACTACTAAGGTTTGCAGGAGGGCGTATCGCGGGGCGGATGCTCAACGTGTTTCGCGGATTGGCCAGATCTTAGTAAACCACCCGACCAACAGTCGAGCTTATTGGGGACTGGCCAAGGCCGTGCAAACGAATTTCTGTCGCCTATCCTTTCCGCCGTTGAGATCTCCTGACGGGTCGCTGGCCCATGAGCCGCTGGAGAAAGCCAATCTGTTGGCTTACATCTTCGCGGCTAATTCTAAACTTGATGATCTCAACACCCAGCCGCCCACAATTCCTTCTTGCGGCTACACGATGCCTGACATTGTGATAAGGCAGCGTACTGTATTACGTGAGTTGAGGTCACTCGATGTGTGGAAGGCTAGTGACTCTGATGGTATCCCAGCGGTGGTGCTGAGGGCTTGTGCAGCCGAGCTTGCGTCTCCTCTTACAAGCCTGTACCGCCTGCCGTTCTCGTCCGGTGTTGTGCCTCAGGCTTGGAGGGAAGCCAACATTTAACCGATCCCCAAAAAGGGGGATCGTTTCGACCTAAACAACTACCACCCCATAGCCGTCACCTAGGTGCTCTGTAAAATCTTAGAACGGATTGTAAATATTCAACTTGTCCGTTACCTAGAGGGTCACTCTCTTATTAACGATCGTCAATATGGTTTTCGACCGAATCGTTCCACGGGTGATCTTCTAGCGTACGTCATGCACCGCTGGGGTGAGGCTATGGATAAGCATGGCGAATCTTTGGCTGTTAGCCTGGATATAGCCAAAGCCTTTGATAGGGTCTGGCATCGTGGTCTTCTCTCCAAGCTTCGAGCGTACGGTCTTCCTGACAACCTGTGTGCGTGGATCTCTGGCTTTCTGCACGAACGTAGAATTCGTGTCCTTGTTGATGGTCACAGTTCGCAGTTCGTGTCAGTTAATGCCGGAGTTCCACAAGGCTCTGTACTTTTCCCACCCTGTTTCTTCTGCATATCAATGATATGCTGTCTTTGGGCTGTATTCATTGCTATGCAGATGACAGCACGGTTCACGGGGGATATTGCAGCAGGCCCACTTGTGGTCGGGAGGAAACCATTGGGAATCGAGAAGATCTGGTTATTGATCTCAATCGGTCCTTAAGCCTCATTTCTTCTTGGGGCGACAGGAATTTGGTTGAGTTCAATGCCAAAAAAACCTAGGTGTGTGTTTTTTCGTCCAAAAAATCCCCATTTTCTCCTCTTCTTACTCTCAAGAATGTGCCGATTGCTGTGCGTGATAGCCTTAGTATACTAGGCATGGATATTCGCTGTGATCTCAATCTCAGGGATCACATAGGGACGGTCATCTCCTCGACTTCCCGTAGACTTGGTATCCTGAATAGAGTGCGTCGGTTTTTCACACCTGATCTTTTGTATCTATTGTATAAGGCCCAGGTCAGGCCTAGTATGGAATATTGTTCACATCTCTGGGATGGTTCCGTCCAGTACTTGCTTGATACCCTGGATAGGTTGCAGCGTAGGGCTGTCCGCATAGTGAACGATCCAGACGTTTCTGAACATCTTGAATCGCTCCAATTGCGTAGAGATGTTGCCTCATTAAGTGTTTTCTACCGTCTGTATTATGGCGAGTGTTCTGAAGAGTTGTTTAACCTTGTTCCACCCTCTCCTTTCCTGAATAGAACCACGCGCGCGGGTTTGCGGTGTCACAGCTATACGGTATCTCACATCCCGGCTAGGACTAAGAAGTTCTCTAACTCCTTCTTTTGCCGTGTCGTTGGGCTGTGGAATGGTCTTCCGGCGAGCGTGTTCCCACCATCCTATGATATGGGATCCTTTAAGCGTAACGTGAAGAGATATTTGTGCGGTTCGGCATGATCGCTGCGACTACCGATGGGTTTTTTCTTACCTTTCGATAGTCGTTGGCGTTTTTTTTGGACTGCACCATGCTTACCATCAGGTTTGGTGCAGTCACTGTGCCGTGACAGTGTAAAAAAAAAATCCAATACGGAATAATGCTAAATTTCTGTCAATTACACTATTTTTTCTTTCGAATCGTCTTGAATTAAAAACCATTTATATAATGAATACATAAAAGAATTATAATATACAAAAAACGTATTAACGTAATTAAACAAAATAAACTACATATTCATTTAATTTATGAACGTAAAATTAAAATTAATCACTGTCTGATGAGTCCATAGTGGCTGTTGTCGTAGGTCGACTTTCACAAAAAATTGGTCCAATGTTTGTTGAAAAGCTTTTTTTTACAACGTAAAATAAATTTCCTTGTAGCAATTGATATTAAGTTTGTATAAAATAAGTATAAAATCATATTAAATTTGCGTTGATTTTTAGTTAAAAAGGGAATTCCCAAATTTTGATGGCATGGCGCAATTAAAAATAAAGGTGTTGCCATATTTTAGGAAACAAAAATTCAAAAAAAACATTAAAGACTCGATTCCAAAACAACGCAACTTCGAAAATCTAACGACGCACAATGAAAATCAGTAAAAATTAAGCAGCGACGCAACTTCGAAAAAAACGCAAAACGAAACGACCCAAAGCGAGGTATTGGTGTACTATATCTAGTATCTTAGAATGTCAAGTAATTTTTTCGAAACTTGAAATTTACAATCAATATATTTATTACCAGAGATGGGTAAAATGTAATCTGATTAAAGATCAACGATTTCAAAATGTAGTCGTAATTTTAATTTTCTTGCTCTGTAATCATGATTAAATCCATTTAAAACATTAAGAAATGATAAATGTGTATACGATCTGTGATTTTGAAGTGTTTAAAACATAAATGAGCAAAATGCAGTGATATTAATGGTAAAAAACATAAAATGTAATCGTCAATCATTTTCATTAATCAGATTACTTTTTGCCCATCTACGTTTATTACCCTGATCTATTCGAATGAACAGATACTTAAATAGAGTACAAGAAATAATTATCCGATAATGCTTTCTCACTCTTACTCGGACATTTTATAGTGAACGCCTACGCAATACTCATTGTCAAGTATCAATGGGAGTAAGCGACACAGCAATAGTACCTCTCTTTTTGCCTCGTGACTTTATGCAACGGCGCGGAATTTAAAAACCCTTAAACTTAAAAACCTCCCTAACTTGGTTAATTTAGGCCGGAGGAAAAAAAGTCATACTACCTTTTTTATGTATAATTTTAAGCTCTATATATTTTGCTTACATTTTTTTTCTCTAACTATTACCGTTTTCGAGTATTTGTGGAAAAAAACTTTAAATCATTTTTTTTTAACTCTTGCCGGGGGTTTCAGACACTAAAACCTTTACAGATCGTTTTTGTATTATTAGAAGAACAAAATATCAAAAATGCAAACTTGAGTGTCAAAATTTTGATTTAAAAAGTTATTTGACTGGACTATACCAGCTTGTTCATTCTATGAAATAAGTTGAAGCGCTCGAAAGTTTTTTTACAAACATAGTAAAGTTGGAGCTCTTAATCTAAGATTTTTAAATTAGTTTATATTGAAATTTCGCATATATTAGGGAGAAAGGGACGCAAAAGTAAGAATATTTCATTCGATGTACGCCAGCTAGTCATTTTACATAGGGAAAAGGGAAAATCATACCGGGAAATTGGTAGTTTGTTAAATCTGAGTAAGAGTACAGTGGCGGACATTATAAGGCGGTATATCTACGAGAATAGGATAGAATCTACTCCCCAAAAAGAACGCCTTAAATTCCTAACCGTGCGCGATTAACGTAGAATTATTTAAAAAATAAAACAAAATCCTGGATTACGTGCTCCGGAGTTGACCTCAAAGTTACTTGAAGAAACGAAGAACAAAGTGCATCCCGATACAGTTCGCAGAGCACTAAAAGAAGGAGGATACCACGGTAGAGTTGCTCTTAAGAAGCCTTTTATAAGCGAGAAGAATCTGAAAAAGAGACTTAGGTTCGGTAAGGTGTATTTGTAAAGAAGAGACATGGTGGGACGACGTAATATTTGCTGATGAAAGCAAATTTAATATTTTTGGAAGTGATGGACGCAAAATGGTATGGCGCTAAATAAACTAAGAATTGATACTTAAGAATCTAAGGCCGACCATGAAACAGGGCGCCGGATCTGTGATGGTTAAGGGTTGTATTTCAACACCAGGAGTGGGTGAATTATTTTTCTTCGAAGGAATTGTAGACGAGAAGATATATTTGAATCTATTAAAAGATAATTTGATCAAAAGTGCTCCAAAAATGAACATTCGTGACCGCTTCAAATTTTATCAGGACAATTATCCCAAACATAAGTCACGTAACGTTAAAGAATATCTGTTATATAACCGTCCTAAAGTATTGCATCCTCCTCCACAATCATCGGACTTAAATCCCATTAAAAACCTATGAGATGAATTGGATCGTAAGATATGAGAACGCCGATAAGATCGAAAGAAAAACTGAAAGTACGTTTTGCTGAAGAGTGGGCACGGATGCCAGTTAATTATATAAAAAAATTCATTCTGGACATGCCAAAACGATTACAACACGTTATTCAATAAAAAGGGAATTAAAAAAAAAAAATCTAGCAAAATTATAATTTCGTTTTGTTACATTAAACAATATCGTTTTCTCAGATGTCCGAATATTTTTGCGACACTGAAAATGAGTATTATTTTATTTATCTCATGATATATAAATAATTATGTTGCTTAAATAAATATAACATATGTTTCTATAAACTAGAACAGGTATATTATTTGGTAAAAAAAATATAACCCAACTATAAATAAGTGTACAGGGCATATTTATAATGCGATGGTGTCCGAATATTAAAGCGAGTCACTGTATATAAAATATTATTCGATACTGAAACATAACTAACTGGGTATGCACGTATATTAGACTTATAAATTTATTAAATAGGTATATGTGATAAAATTTCGTAAAAATAGTGCATATAATCAGTGAAGGTTGCCATTTGAACAGGTTGGATAAAAATACTCATTTATATGTTAATTGATAACCGGAAATTTTATGTAATTGGAAACTCTATTTAAAGTAGCATTTCATTTTAGTGGACTTTTTATATTCACGTGTCAAATAGATCAGTCTTTCTTGAATTATTACTCTTATTAAGTAGTATAACTTCAAAGTGACATTTGCTTTTGTTTTATAGCTTTGCATCTGCTTCCTTTACTTTATTAGTATCGTGAAAGTAATTGTTTTGTTGTTGAATTTTCTATAGGTGGTAGTGGTTATAAACAAGATTGTCAGGTGTTAGTATGTTTTTAATTTCTTAGCATTAACAAAGAAACAATAAAATGATTTTAAGCGCTTCGTTCGCAAAATAGATTCGATATTAAAGATATGTTTATTATTATCACACATTAAATAAATTAAAGCATGTGTATATCAATATCAAAGTTCACATAAACTTCACAAATGTAGTTGCACTCTAAAGAAATTTCGCTATTTCTTACATGTCGATAAATAATATTATTGGATATGGCTTAAAACCTATTATTCCATGAAAGATATAGCTATTTACTATAAAATCGAATTTAATGTTACCTACTATATAATTATACACAATACTATATATATTATACTATGAAGTCACATCCTTGGGCTGAATATGTCTATTATTTAATATAAAATCTGTATTTATTTCTATTTACTTATTTTATTCCTTATCTAAAATAGTTTTTGCATTGTTTTTTCTCTCAACAGTTGATATTTTTCCTCAGCGTAAACCTTGTAGCAATCAGAAACTTAATTTAGGAATATGAGACCGTTTTAAGGGTACAATATTTTTTGCAAATATAATAACTCATCTAGTTTATGCGAAAAATGTTTCTCAATAAAGCTATGGCTGTGTTCGTTGCGGATTTTGTATAAAACTCAAGAAAATACTTTTATAAGCTATAAGAATAAATAAAAAAATTCTATTGTGGTCGTGAATCATATTTTTTAGTTTTTTATTTTATCTATTCATTACATTATTATTAAACATTCATTTGAAAAAACAGTTATACGGACTTTGTATCTAATGACTGTCTATCAATAACGTAAAAAATGTAACATTAACGTCCCCGAAAGGAATATCATACCGATATATTATTAACATATTATTATTATATGTCGTGCCCAACGTGACCACTAGCGCAGCTGATCGCCATTCACATTATTTTATCAATAACTTAAAAATATGAATAATCATTGTTCTGCAGAAATCTTTTTAAAAACTCTATAAAAAAATTCATGCGTAAAAATTGCAACACAAGTTGTTAAAATTATGTAATAACTTTTAACGATACCCGCCCGCGGTATGTCGAGTTCACGGTCGCAGACCTTGGGATTTGCTGCTAATCGAAATCACTCATGCCATTTGTAGAGTACTTCATTTATTATCTCCACCTTGACTAGTCTTTGAAAACCTTAAGCACTGATTAACTTCGTGCGTAGATATTACACAACCTTCGGTAGTTGCTTAATAGGCTTCGTGACAAAAATACGTAAGCTTGTGAAAGATTTAGATTTTTGACTTATAAAAATGATACTTTAGAGCAGGGGTCGGCAACCAGTGGCCCGCGGGCCACATGCGGCCCGTAAGCCACTACGGTGCGGCCCGCGCAAGTAAAAGCCTTTCCACAGAACGCCAGATACTTATAAAAATAAGTTTCTATTTTATTGTTTTGTGTGCCCGGAAGCTGGAAATTAAGTTCAAGTGATCACAGTCAGTAAAATGAGAGTAACAATAAATATGGTAAAAATTGCAAAAAATCGTTTTGTCTAAAAAATTGTGTTTATTAGATGAAATGTGGTCCGCACCAATATACTCATAATATTTGTGGCCCTTACATAAGAAAAGGTTGCCGACCCATGCTTTAGAGTGTTACTTAACACTAGAAAGACTGAATATAGGAATAGCACATACGTATATAGAGAATAAAGAGAGGGAGGATCTGAGTACAACTATTATTGAATGGTATAAGATAATATATAACAATATAATATTTAAAAAAAAAATTGCTCCGTATAAATATATATATATTTAATATAACTAAGCTTTAAAAACAGTCAAAATGACTGCTCTGGGAAATCTACTGTTAAATTGAGTGAATATTATTTTTCAATAAGGTTTTTAGGATTTAAGCATGGATTTTCAAAGCAAAGAAATGTTTCCATTTAACAAATATTTTCATAAAAAAATAGCTATTGTTAGGCAATCAAAAATATCACAATCAAGTCATAAATTTGAAACGAATCGAAAAGAATAAATGCAATGTGGTTAATAAGTAACACTAAAACGATCTAAGTAAAAGAAACATAGCAATACTGTTTGAATGAAAGAGATATAAGTAATACAATTTTTATATATCGCTGTCACTATAAGGATGAGATTTATAGACGCAGCTTTAAGTTTGCTTAGGCTTTACTAAAGTATTATAATTTATATTACTCAATGAATGTCAAAGGATTTGGTAAGTTACCAATCAACATGGACTTGGCTATGTAAATACTATGGCTATACTCAAGTTTCTATTATATTTTCAGTTTTTTGTCAAAACGACTTTATTTTTTGGGAACTTTGCTAAGCAATGTCAAAACAACGTCTATAAATCTCAGCCTTACGCCTCGTTCGGCTAGTGTCAAATATAAAATTATAATGGAAACAATATTTGTACTGCTGTATGTATAAATGAGATCGTAGTATATTAGGTCCTTCCATATGAAATTGGCGTTTTTCGTACTGGCCACTTTAATCACAAATTTCTCCTCTTTGGTAAGGAATTCCAAATTCAAATTTGTACAGCTATAGACTCATGTATTTGTGCTTCGATGATCGTCATTCATTTGTTTTTTTCTTCTGTTTTTTTCTGTTTGCGTCACTCATTTTACAAAATGGAAAACATAAAATATCGCATTATTTACGAGTACGAGTTCCGCCGTGGCACTAGTGCTGCGGAAACAACTCGAAGGGTGAATGATGTGTATGGCGGTCGTGTTGCAAAAGAAAACACAGTTCGTTTTTGGTTCCAACGTTTTCGTTCTGGAAATTTCGACCTGCAGAACAAGCCCCGTGGACGGCCTGAGACTCAAGTTGATAATGAAGAGTTGAAGGCTGTTGTGGAAGCGGATCCATCGCAAACCACGTCCGAGTTAGCTGCAGGCTGCGATGTTTGTTATAAAACTGTTTTAATTCACTTGAAGCAAATTGGTAAGATTAAAAAGCTTGAAAGGTGGGTACCTCACGAATTGACTGAAGCAAACCGGCAAACGCGCGTCGACTGCTGCGTTACATTACTAAACCGGCACAATAATGAAGGTATTTTAAACCGAATCATTACCTGTGATGAAAAATGGGTTCTTTACGATAATCGGAAGCGCTCAGCGCAATGGTTGGATCCTGGCCAGCCAGCCAAATCCTGCCCCAAGCGAAAATTAACCCCAAAAAAGTTACCTGTAAGCGTTTGGTGGACTAGTGCCGGTATTGTTCATTACAGTTTTCTCAAATCTGGCCAGACTATTACGGCTGATGTCTATTGTCAGCAATTGCAATCCATGATGGAAAAGCTAGCGGCTAAACAACCAAGGCTGGTCAATCGCTCCACGCCACTGCTGCTTCACGACAACGCTAGACCACACACTGCGCAACAGACGGCTACTAAATTAGAAGAGCTTCAATTGGAAAGTCTAAGACATCCTCCGCACTCCCCGGACCTTGCTCCAACAGATTACCATTTTTTTCGAAATTTGGATAACTTCTTGCAAGGGAAAAAATTCAACTCCGATGGGGCAGTCCAAATCGCCTTCAAAGATTTTATTGATTCCCGTCCGACTGGTTTTTTTAGTAAAGGGATCAATGAACTACCTATGAGATGGCAAAAGTGCATACAAAATAATGGTTCATACTTTGATTAATTAAATATATTATATTAAAAAATATTCGACTTTTTGTTCCTCCCATACAAAACGCCAATTTCATATGTAAGGACCTAATATTATCGAACAGTATCCGAAATTATTCGGTTCATTTATTTCGGATACGCTTACTACATTAATATCCATAACCATAGATGAGCAAAATGTAATCAGATTAATGAAAACTATTACGATTATATTTTGCGTTTTTCATCATTAATATGAATGCATTTTACTCATCTATGTTATAAATACAACGGAATCGTCAATTGCATAAACATTTATAATTCCATAATGTTTTGAAAGGTTTTAATCATGATTATAGTGCAACAAAATTAAAATTACGACTACATTTTGTTATCGTTAATCATTCATTAGATTACGTTTTGCCCCTGTCTGTCCACAACATCCCTCATTTATAAGATGTAATGCGAAATTGAATAATTAGACGAAGTAAATTTCAGGTAGGTACAAGAATTCAGTGATATAATGAGTGTGTCTACGGGTATAGAGGCTTTTTTATCAAAAAAGGATTGCAAAACGTATGAATAAGTTTAAATAATATATCGTCACGCTACAGCTCTTACGAGGTGAGCAGAGAAACGAGTACACTGGTGGCTGTATCTACTTTGCGCTTATATGTCGTGCTCAATGTTATCAGAAGCGCAGCTGATCACTGTTATCAATACATTTACACATGACATTTCTATTAGATGCCATGCGGGTTTCCTCACGATGTTTTCTTTTACCGGTGAGTATATGTTTAAATAATAATTTAAAATTATTTTGTTTACGCAGTTGTCTAATGTGAATATTATATGATAATAAATAGAAGGAATGTGTCTATTTATTTATATGATCTGTTATTTACCTTGAAAGCTAGACTAATTTATTTAGACGTGTTTATAATGGTTTTGATAATGATTATGCTTGTATAGGTTTTTCTATTTCAATATACATTTGTTCATGAGTGTTGTTGTAATTAATAAGTCTTAATCAATGTTTTTTTTTCTTACAATAATTTCTGAATTATGGACGTATTTTAGTTTTGAAGGGGAGTGTATATTAGGTTACTAATATTAATACAGAGTATAAATTTAACAGCCACAGCTTATAAATCACATAAATTTTTTATAAAATATTTTTATCCGATTCGGTTCAGCTCGTGGTTTCATTATTCCAATCAATAGGCAGACAGAATACTCTCTTTTGTTTTATTAACACCTCTGTAATCGATACTTTTTAAAAGCGAGTCTTTAATCAACGATCACCATTAACTATACGTAATATGTGTGCTTTATATAAACAAAATGTACTTGTTTCGGCATGTACTTTCTGGTTAAGTCTAAAGTTGATATTTATAGAGGCTACTGTGACTTTGCTTACATTTCGCTCGGAAAATAAGTTCGAGTTTGACAAATAAACTGAACATATAATGAAATTTATGAATAGAATTACGAATTAATTTTTTACGAACTTTGCTAAGAAAAATCGAAATAGCGTTTATAAATCTCAGCCTTAGAATCCGTTGTGTATAAGCTTAGCTATGAGCGAAAGAGTGAGAACCAGTCGCGCAAGTCAAACAGATGTTAATGGGCTCCAAATATACTTGTGGGCAAATTTGTTACGGGGCACAATTTACCTGCAGCTCCTTATGCTTTGTCTAAGCTGATCGGGGAAGGAGGGGCATGCATAGTGTTATAGTGACACATATCTGAAGCGACGCGACGGCGGGACCGGGCGACCTTCGCGGAGCAAATCGAATCGTGCCGGACGCAGCGCCCTCGCGCACTCCGCGCTTCAATCCGCTGCGGGGAAGCGCAGAGTGTTGTCTACCGCCAATCTCAATTTATTATACGAAACCAGAGATGGGCAAAATGTAATCTGATTAATGATGAATGATTACAAAATGTAGTCGTCATTTTAATTTTCTTACTCTGTAGTCATGATTAAATCCATTTAAAACATTAAGAAATGATAAATGTGAGTGCAATCTGGGATTCTGTAGTGTTTAAAATATAAATGAGCAAAATGCAGTCATATTAATGCTAAAAAACGTAAAATGTAATCGTTAATCATTTTTATTAATCTGATTACATTTTGCCCATCTATGTACGAAACTAAGGGACTACTTACACTTATTAAGCTGTATTCGGCTTATGTCAATATCAAGCAGCAGTTATATAGAGCGCATTCGTTCAGTTTTCGCTATTAACATTTAACGGACGGGCCGAAAACTACACCGTAGGAGCAACAAGCAGATAGTGCTAACTAATGGCACCAAGAAAAATCTGTAAAATAAAAAAACTAACGCAACGTACCTAAAATTTAAGCAAAAACGCAGATCTAGCCCGTCCTAGGAAGTCAGAATGGAAAAGGTAAATCTGCGGGGCCCGTCCGTTAAGTGTTAAGATACTTATGCCGAAGATATTAAAATGGTTCAATGAATTAAAACAAGTATCAGCAAACGATACACTGTTTATTTATGAATAATAGTATTGACTGAATGGATAATAAATTACACCTGATTAGATGTTTTGTTATAATATTGTTACGAATATTAACTTGCAGCAGTTTTGAATGGCCTTATAAAGTCCTTTACTATTCTTTAGAGTTACACGGTCAAAATCTGGAAAAGTATATTATATTTTATCATGTTTTATTTCTATTGAGCTGATTTCTTTGTAGGAGTCGAAGCTGCTCGCGTCCGTAGGCTTTACCCTAGTTTCCCTACACGTGACTCCTGGGTGGTGCTAAACGAGCAGCAGCGAGGTGGTAGGGCGTCGGTGCCCGTCTGGATCGCGACCACAGTACATGGGTGTAATGCCCGTCATAGTGACCTGTTTCGGCTTGTCGCGTTTCGGGATCAGCTTGTGTATATCCAGTAGCTCATATACCTAGAGATACAGTCGTGGTATATGTGGGCAGACATGACGATGTTGACTATCAATGGATTTTCATCCTTTGATAGTCGCTTTCGTTTTTGGATTACACTGTACTTACCATCAGGTACTTTGTAGTCACTATGTCGAGCCAGTGTAAAAAAAAATAACAGCTGAAGTGCTCTTTTCATACTCAGTGTAAATGCCGATCGTCTGCGTAACAAGTTACTTTTTCATAGGACACTTATTTCACAATTGCTAAATCACTGAGTGAGCTAGATCAACTAAAATATTTTCTAAATTAAGAAATAATGAAAAGACAACAATATCATAAAATCTTTATTTCATTATCTCCATAGCACAAATTATAATTAAAAAAGCAGTTTTAAATTTCTATAAAATAAATAATAACAATATATCGTCACGCTATATCCTTTACGGGGTGAGCAGAGATACATTAGTGGCTGTATCCACTTTGCGCTTATAAGACGTGACCAGTAGCACAGCTGATCGCCGTTCACAGAGCACTTACACATGACGATTCTATTAGAGGCCATGCGGGATTCCTCGCTATGTGTTTCTCAGAATCAGTGTGCTTAGCTGATCCCAAATATATATCTAGGGGTGAAAGGCTATTTTGTTTAAGCGAAATTTTTTGGTGATATATTACTATATAAACTAAAACCAAATAGCCCTTTACCCCTCGATATATTTAATAAGCTTAACAAGAAGGCCTTGCGTTATTTTCTCATGTTTTTATAATTTGAGTACTTTTAAAAGAATATTTTATAGCCATTTTTTGAGTGAACGCGTTCCATCACCGGTGGCATCTTCACTTTCCATCATGTGTGCAAAACAACAAATCAAGTATACACATATAAATAAAAAAAAACCTACGTAATATTATCAACTAAACACCATAAATTTTCTGTCAGCTTAAATTTATAACATGGCATTTATTAAATTTGCATAAGGTATTGCTACCAAACGCATTAACATGTTTTAGATTTTATTTTATTAAACCTAAGTAGAATCAGTTATAATGTATTGGTAATCATTTTTAACTCGAGTTTATTGTCCGTTTATTTCTTCACGTGACCTTGAAAGGGAATCCCGAAATAGCACGTCCTTTACTCTCGAAGTGGTTAGTTTTCTACACGAAGACAACTCGGTGAGAGCTTGCATCTTTGTTTTGTAACCGATTCGATATTGTATACTTAAAAGGTTTATAACCAATATATAAAATGTGGTTGCTTTAGAAGTGGTAATAGTAAAGTATTTACACCAAGTGAGCTCTTACTGAATTTACCAAATTCACTTGTCCAGTTAGCTTTTAAAACAAAAAAGTGTTCTCATGTAAGTTATCTTAATAAAAATAAATTATTTGAACTATGAAAGATTTCTACATTATTTTATATATACATATTTCATAAAACTCATTGGTATATTAAATATTTATATTTTTTTAATACAAATAGAGCTGACATATTTATTTATTATTAGTAAATATTTGAGGAGTAGGATAATAATTAAATGTGTTATTTATTGCAATATCTTGGCAAAAATTTTCTTCGTAGCACATGCATAGATATAATTTAAAGGACAATTACCTACTTAACGAAATAATTATGATAAAAACAGTGTATAATGGGATAAATTTTCTTCTGTTACTACGGCTATGATAAGAAAACACTAATGAGCGGAAAATGACAAAATAATGTTCTCTCACGCAACAAGAAGCAAGTTCAATGGCTCACGTTAAATACAGATTATAAACGTAGTTCTTGTGTAGCTTTAATTACTCCTACTATGAAATTATAGTATGCATTCCCTACTATTATGTTGGTATTGAGATTTTCTTATATTTTCTAATTTTATCACGCTTGTTGGAAAATTGAATATAAGAAATTAGTCCATATCATGTCGTTAATACTTTTAAAAGTAATTGTAATTATAGGGACTAATTCCACTAATTTAATTACATTTAAATCTTATCCATGCAAAATCAATGTCAAAAACGGAACGGATGTTTTTTTGCTACCTAACAAAGCTTCTGACATAATCAGTTTAACCGAGCTGATAAGTAAGATTACTCATTTTCATCATAAATAGATATGACAAAGATTCATATAAAATATAATCATTGAAATAGTGAAATTAAACTACTAAAAAAATGTTCTCCCGCAAAAAAATCGATGGCTCACAGTAGAAATTAGAACAGTTCTAAAACTAGTAGATTCATGGCATACAGAAAAAACGTGGAAGTGCTTGCTTTTAAATAAAAATTATGACATCTTAAGTTTACATAATATTATAAAATTATGCGGACTTAACGTAGTTAAACTCGGCCACCGCGGGCTCTTATGACCCACAGAAATGCCTATTTTACTTACACCCATCCGTCAACTCCTTGCTATAGTGAATTGATTCTGGCAAACAATAGTCTCGAGATATTCCTTCTTTATCTATCTTCTTCTATAATATAAAAATGAATCGCAAAATGTCTTGATAAGCGCGAAACTCGAGAATGGCTGAACCGATTTGGCTGTTTTTTTTTTGTGTTTGATGAAGTCTGAGGAAGGTTATTACGGAGAGAAAAATTTAAAAAATTCCCTGCAACTGTCTAAAAATAAGACTTTTCTGTATTCTCATACAAAAAATTCGTTATAAGTCATTTTGAACTTTAATACCACACCATAAAGTTCAAGTGTTAGTGGACGGATTCCGGGAAGAGAAAACAATTGAGTGACGTATAAATATTAATGTCAATATTTGTCAATTTTTATACATATAGCATTAAGGCCAGGTTCCTTCAAACAATTTTCAAAAAAGTCTGACAGGGGAAGCTATTAACATTAAAAAAAAACAATGTGACTTTGTTTTAGAGAAATAGGGCAGAACAAGGTCTGCCGGGACAGCTAGTCAACAATAGAAATAAATATTTAATTATCATTATTCTAAATTAAATATGTCTTATGTATATGCTTATAAATATATACATATTACTAACGGATTAACAGGGCTTGCTAATGAAGGACAATATCTTGAGGAAGCCTGAGTTAAGAATATTAAAATTATTATGTGTACGTTCCCTAAGAAAGCTGATCAGCTGCGCTATTTGTCTCGAATATAATAATAATAAGCGCAACGTAGATTGCACTTCAGCTTACCCCGGAAGGAATATAGCGTGACGATATACTATCAGGCTTACATGGGCTCATTTTCCGCAACTCAACGACTGAATGCGCCCATTTTGCGTGAGACTGGGTTCAGGGTGATTTCAATCATCCCAGCCCAATTCCTTCAGGAAATCTGCTAGCAGCCTGATGTTGCTGGCTGCTTCCGGAAGGGCCCTAGGTGTACCGAGATATTGTGCTCGGTATATTGCCAGTTCGCTGCATTCAATGAGCACGTGCCTGGCTGTCTCCTTTCCTCTCATGCTTGTATATGTAGTTTCTATGACATCTAAGTAAAAATGATGTCTATTAAAATAACCGTGTCACTATATACATATCTGTATGTAACGATATACTAGTTTTAATCTGATATATTTATAACATATTTTAAAGTTTCAAATTTCTCAATCTGCCGGGAATATTAGAGAGTTAGTTGTTAATCAATGAATGGAATAAATTATTACTGTTGCACATAAATTATTTACAAAGCTTATAATAAAGAGAGAGTGAACTGTAATCAATTGAATAGGTGATGAACCGAATGAACCGGCCTCGATATATACGGAAGACGTGCGTCGAGGCTGTCAGTGCAACTGCCTATTCCAGCTCATTCAATAACGTTACATAGGGACAACTAATTATTGATATTTATTGATACTCCTCGTAGGGTGAGATATGTTTGCCCTATGCCTATATGTTAAACAAATTTTACAGAGAAATAATTTTGGATTCTTAGGCTGATATTTATAGACGCTATTTCAATTTTGCTTAGTAAAGTTCTCAAAAAATAAAGTCGTTTTGACAAAAAGCTGAATATATCATAGGAACTCGAGGATAGCCTAAGTATTTGCAGAGCCAAGTCCATGTTGACAAAATCGGTGGCTTACTAAATCCTTTACACTCATCGAGAAATATAAATTGTAATGTTTTAGTAAAGCCTAAGCAAACATAAAGTTACGTCTATAAATCTCAGCCTTAAGACCTGTGAATGGCCGTGAAGGCCGTGCGGGAATGGTTCCGCAAAAAGCATGGGCAGCCAGCGTCATAATGGTGCCGTCTCATTACGTTTGTTATAAGTTAACAACAAACCTCATTGTGTCTTGTCGGTTTAAGTTTATTCAAAGGTAGGTTTCCAAGCTAAAATTAGATATATTGAGGATTATGAATGTCAGAATCTCCAATATATCGAAAATAGGAGAGTATTTACTTCACTGTTAAAATATTTAAAAGTGTCTATCATTTAGATAACGTTGTAACCTACATACCTGAGCGGGCATCGACTAGAAAAACAATTTCTTATCCAATGTCAAGTGTTTGCGATTAATTATTGTTTGTCGTCTGGACAAATAAAAAGGATAAAATTATAAAGACACTATAAAGAAATTCTTGTTACGACAATTGTGGATTATGTTATACGAGTGTAGTATGGAGCATAGATGAGCAAAATATAATCAGATTAATGAAAAACGATTATGATTACATTTTCCGTTTTTCATTATTATTATGACTTCATTTTCCACTTTTATGTTTAAAACACCACGGAATCCTCAGCTGCATACATATTTATGACTCCTTAATGTTTTCAAGGGAATTAATCATGATTATAAAGCAACAAAATTAAAAATACGACTTCATTTTGTAATCGTTAATCATTAATCAGATTACATCTTGCCCAACTCTGGTAAGGAGGTATATGACATGTGATCTTGTATGGTTATAACAAAAATAGAAAATTGAAGCATGCAGTTTTTTAGTTTATATCCCGACTAGGGCTAAGAAGTTCTCTAACTCTTACTTTTGTGTAGTCATTGAGTATTGAAACGGTCTTCCGGTGATCGAGTTTCTGCTCGAATTTTAATTTTATAACCAGTGCCTCTAAATCGTAAGCAGTGTTGTACTAACACAGATAATATCCCCTGGCGCTCGAAAAGCTGAAGGCAGAAGAACGCCGATCAGCCCTAAGAATTTGGCGCATGCAGCTGGATGAGGTGCGATGCATGCGCCAGCGCGTGGTCGGTGCCATTCTGCCGAACCTCGAAGCCTGGTTTAATAGTAGGTATCACGTCACCTACCACCTGACACAGGTACTTACGGGACACGGATGTTTCCCTGAGTACCTGTGCAGGTTTGGACGAGAAGTAACGACCCAGTGCTACCACTGCTGTTCGGACCTGGATTCCGCCCAACATACGCTCGCACATTGCCCGGCGTGGGGCAGCGAGCGGCGGGTCCTGGTCCAAAGGATCGGACACGACCTCTCCCTGCCAGCAGTGGTGTCGGCCATGCTGGCAGGATATGACAACTGGAGGGCCGTGGTCTCCTTCTGTGAAGACGTCATGTCCCAGAAGGAGGCCGCAGAGCGAGAGCGGCAGAAGGCCGCTCGAAGAAGACACCGGGGTGCCGGCAACCGCCCCGGCACATCAGTACCAGCCGATCGGTCGATCCACGACCGGTTGGCTGATGCCTTTGGGGTCGCGGCCGCTCAGGGTGGGGGCCCTGAACGACTGGTTAGTGACCCTCGAGAAGTAGGCAGAGCATTGTGACGTGCTCTGCCTAAATACAATGAGCAGTGTCGGGGAAGATATCTTCCTCCGAGTTTGTGCCCAGCGGGCGCGGCGCGACGGGGCTGCGGCGAATTGATTACAGGTCCCGCGGTCCCCATCAATGCGCAGAAGAAGTCACCTTGGGGTTTTTAGTCGGTACAAGTCCGACACACCTCGGTTTCGTGCAACCCCCCGTGCGACCGAGACGGTCCCATGAGGATTTTCCCCAAGTAAAAAAAAAAAAAAAAAAAAAAAAAAAACACAGATAATATAAGAACATATAGCCGAGCCGGTCAGCCATCGCATTAACAAATTCTCTACTATTTGTAATTAATACAAACGGCTTATTTACATAAACCAGCCGCAATATATTTCCTAAATGAGAATAAAAATCCCATTAAAATCAGTTTCGTGTTTTAAAAGATATAAGCGAAATACACATCCAGATGGTCAAGAATAGCGACTTCAATTTTTGTATACCATACTATGTGAAGATAAAGAATAATATATATGTAAATGTATTACACAAAAAAACCGGCCAAGTGCTAGACTTCCTCGAACATGAAGGGTTCTGTACAGAAAAGTTAGTATAAGTTTATAATCTAAAAAAATTTGTTTCTATAAAACTATTAATTTAGAATTTTCGGATTTTCACATACACCAGTAAAATTAATGATTCTAGGGTTGATTGGTTGTAGGTTTCATTCCGTTGCAAAAGCGTACATTTTGCGACGTAATTGGTTGTATCTGGCTTGCTTCGACTTAAACGTATGTTAAAATTTGATACCTCTACGTGTTTGTAAAAAAAGATAGACAAACGGACATACATAAGGATCCTATAACGGTCCCTTTTTCACCTTTTGAGGTACGGAACCCTAAAAATCGACAGATCAATCTTATGACGCAGAAATAATTATCATAACATAACATAATTATTTTCGTTAATTAAAATTAGAATATTATAAATTTCAAAGACAACCGATTTGAGATCTGAAATAATAAATAACGGTAATTATAATATTTAGTGAATATGTATAGATGATACTTGTATATATTGTAAATATGTTAGGTACCTACGTGTTACTTTAGAGCAGTGATTCCCAAAGTGGTCTATATCGACCCCCAGGGGTCTATGACAACCTGTAGACCACGTCTGCGAAAAAAAATTTGGGGGTCCATGAAATGGAAATGGGGGTCCACGATAGTTTTATTATTATTCACGATAGTTTTATTTATATTAGTATTCTACCCAACACGGAAAACATGGCAAGGGGTCTACGACACAAAAAAGTTTGGGGAACTCTGCGTTAGATCAATATAGTTATTACCGGCGCATAGATGGGAAAAATGTAATCAGATTAACGAAAAGCGATTACGATTACACTTTGCGTTTTTCATTATTAAAATGACTGCATTATACTCATCTATGTTTTAAACACTACGGAATCCTCAATTGTATACACATTTATGACAACTTAATATTTTGAAAGGATTTAATTATGATTACAGAGCAAAAAAATTAAAATTACGACTACGTTTTGTAATCGTTAATCATTACTCAGATTTTGTCCAGATACATTTTGCCCATCTCTGAACCGGCGTGTGCTAAGCTAGCATATTGTTGTGTGGTAACTAATATAACATTATGTTTATGGAATAGCCATTCAACACTAAATTACTGTTGTCTAGACGAGGGAAGGGAAATTGCTTTATTGATATACAGCTATTTTGTCTAGACTATGTCGTACTTTCACTGGGTTTGCTTATAGTTCATGTAATAGAAATACGTTGTACGATCTTATTAATAAAAACAAACATAGATTTAATACAAGCAGAGGGAAAGTGGTCAGCCAAAAATATTGGTTAATGATAGCTAAGTTGTGTAGAAAGCAGTGTTCAAACTTATTTTTCGCAATTATGCGTGTTTGATGATCGGGAAAGGTCTTCACAACGAAACCGGGCGGGACAGTGTTCAAACTGAAGTACATAGTGTAACTAAAAGGTTTAAGATATTATATTTAGTGTCAATTCAGTATAAAAGCAAAAACATATTAAAATGAAACGGCTAAGTCTATTTCTTTAAATCAATAGCTAGATGATATCGGCAAACGTGTTACATTTAGGTCACCTTTTTCAAAGTTATTATGACGCAGATAGATAATTTCATATAAAAATGATTTTACATCACTCCTCTTATTGTAACATATTATCTTGAGGGTTTTATATTGTATCCCGGGGGAAAATCCTGCAAAGTACTACCAGGGACGCTGTGAGGGCAGCGACCCCGGTCTGTCAGATTCCTACTGATTAAAAACCCCCGGGGTGTCCTTCTGATTACTCCACCCGGGCCTGGGAAACTAAATTAATCCAGACGCCCAAGGAACAAGGAGCCTTGTTGAGGTTAACTCTCTGGGAAGGGTAGGGGTAAAGCGCACCCCTCCAAAACCTCTCTCCCAGGCGGTATGCCGGACACCGTGCACCGCCTCCCTCTCATATTATCTTGAGGGTGATGTATAATAATTTATGTGTACTTTATTGCGTATAACTTATATTGATACTTATACGTATATACTACTTACTTTATTACTTCTTGTTTTATATCTAATATTTATTACAAAACATTTTTAATAAATATCGATTTTATGTATGCCAAAAATACCACAGAGACAATTTTGAAGAGTCTTTCGAATTTTTTGTTTAAGTTGGGTGTGGAAAGCTAAATGATATTTATATTAACAATGATACCAAGTGTAGTTACATTAATATTTGTAAATGTGTCTGAAATAAATGATCAAAAATAGATATGCTTTGTTAACGATTTACTGGAATATAATTTAAATAATTGTCTTAAAAATTCATGATCTCTGATGACTCTTAATTTAACGAGGTTTTTGACCTGGACAATTTCGTTTGGAACAGAAACGATTTAGATAAAAATGACCATAAAGATATTTGGTATCAACAATAAAATTTGCTCCTTCCAGATAACCTTTGAAATATTTTTTTCATACCAAGCTCAGGGGCCGTTTGCGGGTATTTTTACAACGTGTTGCATAAACATTTTTATACGACAAATGTCTAATAGTTACAAATTATAGATACATATGTATTTATTGTAAAAGGGTTATCAAAATGTGAAAGTTTTAGTGCAAATAGCGAAGACAGAGTCAGTGATTTATCTACCTATTCATTGAATATTCTATTTGATTTCTTCGAGCTTCGCACGCAAATGTCCTATATCTGCAATGAATACTCTCCCCATATTGATTCATTTATTCAATTTAAATCACACTTATGGAAGTAATGAATTTGTTAAATGAATGGCTATACTTCACCTTCATCATTAGATGATTGATTAATATAGTACAGGAGCGGCCAAACTCATTGATAATTCGATCCATTTTTCTAAATTCGACATTTTTTCGCGAGCCGCAATTTGTTACGTGTTGAAATGGTACGCCAATAACGATTTTTTTTTTATTTAAAATAAAAAAAATACAAAAATGAAAAGGGTACACTTATCGAGAGCCACAGATAATACTTCAAAGAGCCGCATGTGGCTAGCGAGCCGCAAGTTGGCCCCCGTGTAATAGTACTAAAAAGCTGGCTTTCATAAAGAATGTCAAATGTCAGATCATGTTGATCATAAGTTTTAAGTCAGGTGATAGCTATGTTTTTTAAACTCAAATTCAAATTTATCTTATGCTCAGGTATAAAGAAAATTGTTAGGAACATGGCAATCACTCATAATGAAAATATAAATGTAAGGCTACATTTTATTCAAAGCAATCACTGTCGTTTTTAATATTTTGTGTGCGATAAATACAGCAGTTTACTAATTTGGTATTTTAACAATTACCGCAATAAAATTACACTAAACATAAGTCATAAAATACCCTGTAACTTGTTAATGATTAACTATACAGTAAGCTTTGCTGTTATGCCCAATGTATGCGACGTGATCCATGACCAGCAACGTTTGATAAAGTTTTGTTACGATCATCGAGAGTGAGACGTATGTTACATAGTTTTTTAAGCAAACACTTGACCTTATAGTTAATAATAAAAGATGCAATTCAAAACTTTTTTACGTGTTATAAAACAACTGACGAGCCTTAAGACGATATGTCCAAATGTAATTAATAAAAGCTGCATATACATAATAATTGTCCTAAAGCCTCTCTACGGAACGTACTGCATTCTTAAATTTTTATATTTGAACAAAGCTGTCGATATACATATATATGGTACGTTAGAATTTATTTTATTCCATTTATTGTTAATAATTTCTGAGAATTACGCGACTGATATTTAAAAATATAATCCTATAGTTCTTCTATGTAAATAAAATGTGTTATCTATTTAAGGTAGTAGTCCATTGTGAGGAGTTAAAAAACGTTTTTTTTTTTCGGTAAAAACAACATATTGACGGCATACATACCAAAGTTTAAAATATTTTCAGAAGTTATAGCTAAAAGAAGGTAATACGCCGTACTGTCTACGAATTCCAAGACAGAATTTACACGTTTGACGAATACACGCAATACCAAACCAGATTTTCTTAAACTAGTTTATGAGTTTTGAGCAAAAAGATTTGTTGAAAATAATCTTGGAAGGGTCACCCAAAATATAATAAAAACAAAAATAATAATTAGTACATATATAGGCCATTTCGCTACCAAGCATACTTTAGACGAAAAAACCTTCTGAAAATTGCTATCAATTCGGGTACCTGCTTTTTTAGTAAGGATTTCTACCTATATTCAAAATTATGGAAGTAAAGGGGGGCTACGTAGATCAGACAGCCAGCAACTACGTTGATACTGTTGATGATGCACGTATTTTGAGGGCGGAAGTAACTGCAGAAACTAATAATAAATCCCATTACGTTAAAAAAAAGATATTTCAAGACAGTGCATTAGAATAAAGCCTATACAACAATTTTCTCATATTTTTTTTATTTTGAATAACATTTGGGTAGGCTGTTGGGCTTCCTCAATATAACTCATATTTCAAATTTTGTCTATTATAAAATTAAGAAAATTAATTTTTGTTATACACTTCATGATACCATTAAATACATGCCAAAGAAATCACAAAAGGATTAAATATTTTTCACGTTTTAAAAAAATCATGGAAAAACGTCAATATTTCGGTTGTCACACCAGGCTGTATCCCAAGAGTGATTTGTAATCTATCATTTTAAAAAGCTCTTCTCAGGACTAAACAACACTTTTTGTTCATTCAACCTCATTTTTTGAATAAACATGAAAATGATTCGTATCTCAGGTTATATAGTTGAAAAAAATCAAATCATTTAAAATTTCTGCAAAAGCCAAATGCAATATGTTAATTAATTCTAACAAACGTATGACGTTTGTATCACCTACTCAATATATTGTTTGCAGTATCGTAATGAAACCTTTTCAATTGTATGCGAAAGTCTGGTTTGTCGAGCACAAGTAGTAGAGGATAAGGTGCAATCAAAAAGATCCGAACGTCCGTGTATAAGCTGTGTTATAGAAACAGTTTATATCATGAGCAATTATTTGATACCATATTTAAATAATGATATTTCCGTACTTACAAGAATTATAAATATTTATTGAGCACTCATCGTATATTATATTGATGTAATGCATCCCTTTTGATTCAGAATCAATGATATAGTAAAACCTTATTCTAGATATTATTATTATCTAGGCTAGAAATAGGTTAATGCACGTATCACATAATTTTGTTTACAATTGCATATTAGCAAGTAAAGTTAGTTGTAGACCTTACCCTCTTTGAGCCGTTGACGACGGGCAAATGGGTCAAGAAGAGTTCAACAGACATTAAACGGTTCGGTTAAGCGAACAGCCTTATCAAGCTAATATTGCTTTCAATTGATTTCGTTATTTCAAGTGATCTTAGGTCACACGCCCTTGAACGAACGTCAATAGAATGTGGAGCAAGAGATGGAGCAGATATCTCACGATGTTTGTGTGGTTATATAAATAGCACATTATCTACATCTCTAAGTTCTTCGCAAAACATTGTTTCATAATGCCTCTTTGTTGATCCGTTCATCAACTTGTTTTAAGTTCACATTTTTGCACATGAGCGGAATTGTAATCAATGATATAGGTAATTTGTAATTTAAATTAGATTTTTTGCATGCTCCAGTAAATCTATTAAATAGCAGTGTGTAACGCAATTAACAATTTAACATAATTAACCACTATCGACTTAGTGTGTTGCTCACTTGGATTGAAAAAGTCCTTGAAGTTTAAATAAGACCTACACTTTTTTTTCCTTTGGAGAACGAGAGTCTACAGTATTTTTATTGCGTTCTCCTTTTATTTGGTTCCCTGCCAATGAGTGTTTATTGCTTGTGGTGTTATCATTTGGAATTTTCCAGAACTTTCAAATAATAAATTTTCAATTTTCCGTCATTTAAATTCAAGGATATGCAGTTTTTAATTTGGTACACATCGTAAATACGCCATGCTTTAAAATTGACAAAACTATCTTTTATAAATTATAATAAGAAATCAAATAATTGAATTAATTGAACAATTTGTTTGCAAAGTAAAAAATGGCTTGATCTGTTTGATATGGATATTTGAATTTCTTACCAATTCTGACCGATATAATTTTCTCGTATGTGGTCTGCAAGGTTTATGGATAAGCCACTAGGCACGATATGAAAAACTTCCCCACGTTCTAATTACAGAAAATTACCTAGAAAAGATACGGTTCAGATACCTCACCTAGAATATAGACTGCTCTCTGGAAAAAAGTTCTGTAAATAGCGTCATTATTTTTCTGGATCTGCACGTAATGTCTGCTCTCTAAACTTAAATAGTTATGGGTACCTATTGCTTTCTATGAACAACAAATAGATAAAAATATTATTATACCAGACTGGTCTATATTACTATGTGTATTACCAGTAACATGTACCTATTTATCAAACAGATGAGAACGCATAATGTTGTGTAGTATTAAAGAGATCTTTCAAATTATTTCAGTCTCGTTTTATCTTTATTTGCCATGAACTAGACAAACTTTGTAAATTATTACCGTGGACAAGAATTTTCAATTAAAATTTTATTTACGATATTTATTGCATGTCAAGTTGATACTAAAACTTCAACAGTTAATTCGGAACCATAAAAAATTTGCCATTTACTTTCAGAAAAACTTTTGTAATAAAAGAAGTTAGGTATAATAATGATTCAGATGTAGCTTTTATTCGACTACGTGCATTCTGCTATGTAACTAATAATTTGTCTGTAAAAACTACTATAAAAGTCAATATTACATATATTGAAAAAATTGGGGAAATTCTTAAAGATCTCATCACATCACATACAAATGGCAACTGTCGCAACATTTTCCAGGTAATATTGATTCTTGAGGATCCTTGTAATACTTACTTGCCTTGAACTATATTTTAACCTTAAAGCATAAACTTTATTGTAATTATGATCAATAGTGCAAATGTGAGTTTTTATGAGATTAACTTCGATCGCTTCAGTATCAAAACTGCATAAGGATTGTCATTTTTACGTAAAATAATTACAGAAGTAAATCTGATAAAAACTTACATTTCTGTCTCACTTGAATGTAGTCGAAATCCCGTTAAATTTATATTTGACTGACGCGTGCTTGGGAAATGCGCGCGCCCGTTAAAAGGGTGTAAAAACATGTTTTGACCGCTTGTCCACATACCTGGTAATATTAATACATTATATTAAACTGTCAATGTACCGCTATACGAACAGCCGACGCCATATGACGTCGCGCATAAGAGCGGAATTAAATCAACGTTTTGTTGGGCGCATTTGCACGTTTTTGTACGTGATTATAAGAGCGCTTTTGTTAAAAGCAAATACAGTACGACTTGTACTACACGAGCATAGATTCACTTATAAAGTCAAATAGCAACAAGTCTCGAAAGACGCCTCCTTATGCTTCACTCTTTTTTCTATTCATCAATTATTTGTAATTGAATATTCTCGGCACGCCTGTGACTTATCTAAATGCGAAATGGAGCAGGCATCTAGTGGTGTATGTCAAAATCTCGCGGAAAATATTATAGCCTGATACGCCCTGAACCTTGTAATTTGCGATCGTGCAATTCGGTTTCTGCCATTACGTAATAAATGACAATTACGCCGAGCCAATGTCAAGAACGGCCTACGTAATGCCGCGGCCGGTAAAAGCGAGATGCACGCTTCGCTCACCGTTGTTTATGCATTAAAAGTACGGGTCGACGACTGCTATATAAACAATACTAAATACAGTCAATACTGTAAGCAAACAGGTAAATTCGAGATTTATCAGAATACTGCCTTTAGCAAACAAACACGAGTATTATACTTCTTAAAAACAGAGTTCAGTGACCGTTTTTTTAATTATAATTTTACAAACAGCTTTTAACATTTAAACAACTATGATTATTGTTTGGCAATATTGTAATAAAATGTTATCATACACTTGTACACTCATATTTAATCATGATACTGTCGCTAACTATTCTTGTGAAATGAATACTGTTCTTTTTATCTTCTTTACTTTAAGATAATTATTCTTACTCCTCTTTATTGCATAGTGAATTTTACGAATGCAGATATGCTTCAAAGAGAAACGTGGCTGTACAAATGGATTAGGTTGGACACAAAGCCTAGTTTTTTAAAAATAATTATACTGTTCATATTTTGCGACATACTACCTGTTATAATACATAGTCAAATGACCTGCAGGGTGCAATAAGTGACGAATGGATCTTGACGAAGAAGTAATTATCAAAAATATTAATGTTAGAATCACAGTCAAAATCGTTTATGGCGACATCGTTTATAATCACATATCGGTTATATTGACCCATAACAAAGGTCCCGGCATTAAAAATAGGACTTCGAATCTCGAAAACATCAGCGGTTGTTGCGACTATCGGTTTTTACGACTAAATGTGAGTAGTCCCTTCGCTGTCGTTATAATAGATTTTGACTGTATTTGTCCAAGATCTTAAGATTATTTTTTCTTAAAAATAAGATGAACTACGTTCAAAAATGTGTTTAAAGTCAATTATTAGCCTCTCATCGAACTAAATAAATCCTATAAAAGATTGTGATGTGTTTTTATAGCAATAATCAATACAATCAAAACTCTTGTACATACTACGTAGTGTCTAGTAACCGAAATAGGCTACGCTAGCAACACTTAAACCACATATCTGTTGCATATCATCATTATGTCAGTTGTAGGAGGTCCTGTACTGAACAAAGTTCTCGTCTAGAGTTTTCTAGAACGTCTGGTTGGAAATAACTCGCATTCAGCGTAGTCATGCGGTTTGGATTAGAACCTCTGTCCGCCGTATAGGTGGAGATTCTACACTGCGCTTAGTAGTATCTTGCCTCCACTCAAAAACTTTCCTGCCCTTCGTTGCATGTCTATCGAAAATTAAATGAAAGCTAAATAAATTGACAAAAACCTTGCAAGGGGAATCAGTTCAGATTTTGTCTAGTCCGTATGATTTTGGATTAGCATACACAATTGATTTAGATTTACATAGTTCAAGGGTTTACAAGTATAGCTTAGCCTAGTTTATAGTTAGTATAGTATAAAAATTACTTTAGTTGTGCGAGTTAAGCTAAACTGACTTTTTACTATACTATACTTTTCACTAGTTGCTTTGTCTTTTATAATCTGTTCAATTTAGATTATTGGTATCGAGTTCAAGCCCAGGACCTTCAGTATTGTAAGCAAGATCATCACCAACTTAACTATCAGATTGTAAAGGCTTTTTGTCATGTCCATTTACAGAGTACACCCAAGCCGTTGGTCGACTGGTCCTGCGTCCCGACAATGGTGTTGGCAGTAATCGCAGTAGTCGTGGCGGCTACGGCACTCGTGACACGGGCAGCGGAGACTAAAACTCCTTCACGTTTACCGGGCCCGAAGCCGCTGCCTTTCCTCGGCACGAGGTGGTTGTTCTGGAGTAGATACAGAATGAACAAATTGCACGAAGCGTATGAAGGTAGAGTTTATTTCTAGTATACAATAAATTGCTTAATACCATTATGCGAAGGTGTGGAGGTAATTATATCTCCCACAAATAAAATGCAACCTCGTAGGATAGCCGTCTATTAATACTAATTTCTTTAAAATTAAATCTTGTTTTCACTTTTTTGGAAATAATATACCTTTGAAAATATGGCCTTGGGAACTTACGAGTATTGCCACATTGCTTGGTTTGTACATCACAAATTTTGTACTGTATTGTATATACAGTCGGCTGCAAAAGTTGCTGAACAAAAACAGATTTCCAAAAGTCCATGTACAGTTGCATGCATACCATATTGAAATTGTCGATACCCTAATTTGACAGTAGTCAGTAGCTGAACATTATAGTCGAGATCCAGAAATATCTTAGCATCATGCGTTATAAATATTACTGAACTTTATGAAAAGTTTCACTGCTCAGCAACTTTTAAGGCTGATTGTACCATCAGGAGATTTCGCAATGAGAAATTTGCACGCAGATATGTTCAGGAGATACGGGCTGGTGTTTGCGGAAACAACTCCCGCGGGTGCCACGATAGTCTCGATAGCCGAGCGGACCGCCTTGGATACAGTGCTGCGCGCACCAGCCAAGAGACCGTACCGTCCGCCCACCGAGATCGTTCAAGTCTACCGTAGAAGTAGGCCTGACAGATACGCATCCACGGGACTTGTTAATGAGTAAGTATCTATCCCTCATCATTTCGATCCTTTGATGTGAAGCATGCAGAGAGATTAAAATAAAATTTATTTCTGTCTTTGCAAATATCTTTTGCTTCATTATCATTCATTAATTCCTTAAAGCCCTCTGATCGATTCCACGTATTTCTAATATTTCATCAGAACCTTCCGCTTATTATATTTCTATTATATATATACATATATATATAAAAATAAATCCTGAACTGTTTCTACTTTATTAATTTACTTCAATCCTTCTCAACTCAATGGGTTCCTTTCTTTCATCGATTGCTTGGAAGTTCACTGTAGTGATGAGCCTCACAATTGTTAATTATTGAAATGTTTTTATCTTGAGTGCATTTTTTTTTATTGTACACATTATACATACGTTATTTCGTTAAACAAGTATGTAGGAATTTATTAATTATATTTTTTATGACACCAGACATGTCAAATGACGTCATTGCGATCTATTCAAGCGATAGGGACCTTTAGATTAATCTTAACCAATACGCGATAAAGGCCGACATTTAGAGAACCACAAAAAATCCTCTTTATTGTTAACTGTTATTCTATACCTACCTTCCACCAGGAAATAAGTAAAGGTACAAAGTAGTTTCTATGCACAGACGCACCAAGATGTAAAATATATTTTAATTAACAAAAAAGGTACTATATTCTTTCCTTTAGGAATAATAAACAGATACCAGAATTAAAGCTCTTAAGTCTTGACTTGTAGGTAAAATAATTCAAGTTCGGTAACAAAATACAAACTACAAACAAGGTAGACATGTGAACAGATCAAAAAGAGTAAAATTATAGTTTTAGCTTTACGTTATATCCGGAAATAGAATCTGGTAGACTCGATATAATTTCTGGTGTTATAATTTGTGCTAAAAAAGCCTACGGTATTGCAAATAAATAATAATGCTTAAATAAGTATTAATATTCACGTTTATAGTAGATTGATGTAGGTATAATATTACAGAATACATAAAATGGTATTATCCCCATTCTTTATACACAAATTCTTCGATCCTGATTCATAACTTTATATAAGTTGGAATAAAAAATCAAAGCCAGATCCTATCGGCTGCCTAGGCATGACCTTGAAACTAAACAAAAATGATATATTTCTTGTGATCATTCAAAAGAGGCCATGATGTTTTTGACAAGCCTTTATATTTGCCGATCACGTAGGTTTCAGACACAGCTGCGCAGTACCAAAAGTTTTTATAACACTGTTAACTTGGCATTTCCTGTATAGCTTCAACTAAACTTTGATACGTTTCATTACGCTTTTACTAAAAAAACATAATAACTAGATATTTTTTACTATGCTATCTTTTTTTGTTTACGTAGCTTTGATAAATTACTTTATTGTCATGTAATTTTATACCACGGAAAACATATTTTGTATCAAGCTAGTAATGGTTTATTTGGTATACCGTACCTCAATGATACATATATATATATATATATATACATACATAGTAAACCTACATGTCTTCATATTTTTATGTAAAATTTATCATTCATCATTAATATAATATTCCTTTACATTCGAACATACCTTGTAGCTTTCTTTATTGAATACCAAATAATAATAGAGTTAAATAAAAGAACACGATTTGTTTTATTCCGGTGGAATGTCCTACATAGGACCATCAGGGTCGCTGTGAGGTCAGCGACCCCGGTGTGTCAGACTCCAACCCCCAGGGTGTCCCTGTAATCGCTCCACCCGGGCCTGGGGAACCATATTCATCAAGACGCCCGGGGAGCGAAAAGCCTTGTTGAGGCTACCTCTCTGGAAGGGGTATAGAGAGAGTAAAGAATCCGCCCCTCCAAAACCTCACTCCCAGGCGGCGCGCCAGACACTGCGCACCTGCTTCCTCTTATCCGGGCAGCAGGCTCCGACAAGTCTACTGTCCAGTTATTGTCACCAAGAAGAACATGCCTCCTATAGTAATTCGAGTTAGTATATGACAATTATTTTCCAATACTAAAGATATTTATTTACCTAAAAGTTTTTTTGAAACACTTTTAGACGTTTATTACTTACATTTTTCAGGCAAGGCGATAATTGGTTCCATCTTCGAAGACACCTAACAACAGAATTGACTAGTCCTAACATTATGCAGGGTTTCTTGCCGGAGCTAAACAACATTTGTGAAGACTTTCTTGATTTGCTGCATTCTTGCCGACAAGCTGATGGAACGGTTCATGGATTCGATCAGCTAACTAACAGAATGGGCTTAGAATGTAAGTAGACTGAATAATTAACTCGTAAAACTAAGACTCAGTTAATTTAACTTTCCACAGTTAGGCTGAGATTTATAGACGCTACTACGACTTTGCTTAGCAAAGTATTCAAAAATAATAAACACTTGAGTATAGTATTCGCAGAGCAAAAGCCATGTTGACAAAATCGGTGACTTACCAAATCCTTTAACATTCATTGAGTAATATAAAATGTAATGTTTTAGTAAAGTCTAAGCAAACTTAAATTTGTGTTTATAAATCTTAGCCTTAGTGATATCAACTATCGAAAGAGTGAATAAGAGATCGTGGGCGTTCTAGTAACACAAGAATAAGACTAAGCTTTAAGTCCTACATTTACCTTCCATTCTATATACATATTATAACTTGAATCTTAGCTCCAATCACTAAAGATGCAATTAACATTTAATTGTGATATTTCCTAATTTTATAGATGTCTATATTCTAATTTTATAGATGTTATTAATTATTCCTGTATTAAGCTGAAGTTAATGTACTCAATATGTATTTATGATTTGGAATTGCTGTTTTTTATACTCATGAAACAGTATTCGTTCTCTTTTTTTATGACTGCCCTAATTTTTGTAACTTTTTATTTGTAGGAAGACAAATATAGCAACTTATGTATATATTTATCATTATCTAGGCAGACACTTAGTCGTATTTGAAAAGGCTGTTTATATAAATTTACACAATCAAGTTGTTATTTGTTTTATTAAATAGGTAAGTAGATTAAACATCTAGGTCTTTCAACGAATTATCATTTCAAGATACAGGAATTTTAGGAAAACATCGGACTTGAATTTAATATATTTTTTAGCGTAATCAAAAATAATTACACCGTTTTACGGTTGTAGTATATATAGTTGCATTTAAAAATACCGAAAATATCGGCAGTTCACAAAAGATAATATCGATAAGGGTCACTTTTCGAATTCTGATAAAAGGAAACATGTAGTGTTTTATATTAAAATAAAAATTCCTTTTTTAAAACGTTACATTTTTTAACACGTCACTTTGGATGTTCATTTAAAACAATAGTTAAGAGCAGTTTTTTACATTTTTTAATTATGTAATTATATTATTATCTTGCAAAAACCAAATTTGAAAATAAATATTTTATGTTTGGATCAAAATAAAGAAAATAACTTAATATATATATTGCATATATATATTAATATATTAATTTAATTAATATATATATATATATATATATAATATTATTGTTTGTCTGAAGATTCACCGACTTAGATTTTCTCTATTATCTTATGGGATATTGGGACAAAATGTCGTACGTACATTTGAGTATAAACTAATTGCTTTCGTGTTGTAATATAGAGTATGTATATAAAATTTACGCTAGTAAATCATTGTAGCTCTTGATAAACTGAAACGATAGTAAGCTCCTATAATTAAATCACGCACTTGTAAGGCACATACTATTGTACCTTTTATATGTAGATGTACTGGCTCAAGTTAATATAATTATCTAATACAATATCTTTCCAGATGATTCTTAAATTGATCGTTATTAATTTAGTCGAGTTTTATTTGTTCATTATTATTTTTACGATCCTGCCATAAAAATAATGACATCAAAATTATACTTTTATTATTATAGGTCAATTAAATTTCAGGAAACATGTTTAAAAGTTAGTTAATGATGATGCTAAAACTAATCTACTGTTTTCTAATATCAAATACTTTATTTAGAACCGGTTTTAATTATTTATTTGTCAATATGTCTGCGAGGTAAGTTATTATTGACCTTGGAATAATATGGACGTAATAGGTATTTATTACAAATAATAATAACAATGTTGACTGCACATCCGAGCGCGACCTCGGTCATGGACAAGGAAACAACCGATATGCTTAAAATACACTAGCGTATTTGTTTTAATGTCAATTCATGAATCGTCTACAAGTTAGATATATTTACTCCAATCAATATTATGTTTTACTTTATAATATTACAGAAGATTTAATGGATTGTAAGGTAAAAACTGTAATCGAATGCTTAAAATATAAAATAAAAATAATGCGTAGGCAATGATATACTGATTTATTAGAATTTGTATTTTGCAGGCATTAAAATTCAAATGACTGATGAATATGAACATTTGTCTATAGTGTATTTTTTTAAATTAATCTTAATATAAAGTCTTTGATTAAAACATAAAAATTTTATCCAAGCCTAAAAAAAAGTAAAAGTTATAAGTATAAATTATGGATGTCATAGAAACCACGGAAGCAATTTTTAAATTCCTTTTCTGTATTCCAATAGGTAATTATTAACTTGGCTGTTTTTATTTCGTAAATTAATAAGTGTTAGATAAGAAAACATGATGATATATAGGACATCTTGTAATAAATGTGTAATATTATATAATTGATAATTTTTTTACCCTTACCTTTTTTGATTTGGGGGATATCTTCATAAGGCCGACCCGGCCGCCTATAGAGGACATGTTAGCCGAGGTGTGCCTTACTTATACTAGCTATAACTCCCAAGATGACTACTTGTACACATTGGTAGGAAATGAGGGACCTGTAATAAATTCTTCACAGCCTCGTCACCTTAATTAATTATGTTTTCATTTGAGAGTAGGGGTAATAGGGGATAGGAAAAGAGACAGTTCTATAATAATCTTTAAAATTTCGTACTCAAAGGCCACTAATCATTTATTAAAAAAAAATGTACTCAAGTTTAATTAATCTGAAGCATAGATTTTGGTAGCTTGATAATATTTATTTTGTCGTTGAAAGTTCTGTTCGTTATTGCTATTCAATTAGTTTGTACTAGAATGATTTATGCATGTGAATGTTGCAACAAATTAATACGGCTTATTAGAATCATTCAAGCAGGCGATATGATAATAATGACGAGAAAATGACGCGTGGTCGACGATAACAGGGAATGTGGGTCAGATATAACATTAGAACCAGATACTTTATTGCGTACTGCCTTCAAGATACGCTGTGCAAGAAATGCGTCATCATATTGCATTGAGCTGTCAGAGGTGAATGTCTCTTACATTGTTATGTATATCCTTTGAATTTCTTCGCGATATAAGTAGGTAGATTGTGGTACACATTTACTATCCGGTCTAAAATATATTGTGTAGCCCGCTCTTTTCAACTTCTTTATTGCTATAAGTTTTGTTCCGTTTGTTAACTTGATTTTTTTGCCAATTTCGATTTTTCGCAATCGGTCATATAAAGGGTTGCTAAATATCCAATCTTAGAATTATTATATGTTTTCAGTGTCTAGTATTTGAGTAACTAGCGTGATGTGAATCAAAAAAATTAGTGAATAGGTTTTAGTATCATATGCCATAATCGGGAGAATCCGAATGTTTGGTTTCTTTATCTCTTCTTTAAACTCAGCAGCGCGATGACATCACTACTGGTGTTCACGGTTATAGGCAACAACAGCCAATTTCCATCATGTGGGCTAACATCTTATTTGTTACCTTCCGATATAAAAAAAAAACAATGCTCAAATATTAGGTCCTTACATATGAAATTGGCGTTTTTCGTACTGGCCACTTTAATCACAAATGATGATGAAAATCCTGGCCGATTTCGGCCTTGGCGACGTTTCCAAAATAGTATCAGGTAGGCGCGGGCGGCAGCCCCAATCGACGAAGGTGAGCTCGCTGATGACTTGCGTAGCCCACCTTAGCGCGGAATGTCCTGTTGCATAATGGACAGGTCAGAACACCACCCACGTAATTATAGGAAGCGAGCACAGGTGGACGGGCCTTGAACCGATCTCGCTTCTCATCCAACTCAAGCCTACGCTTGGTCTCGTATTCGGCCACCACGCGCTGCACAAGACTTCTCCACTCCGACCGTCGCTCCGCATGCATCCGCCACTGCGTCGGCTCAATATTGCAGCGTTTTAAGTGCCGCATCAAAACATCCTTAAATCTTAAATATTGCCCACCGGCCTTCCTCCTACCACACTGCAACTCTGAGAAAAATATACGCTTAGCCTTTCTTTCACTAGGCATACGGGACAAGTGACCACACCAACGCAATTGCCGCCTCATGAGATAAGCTTCTATTCCCTCTACATGAGCACGCCTTAGAACATTAGTGTTACGAATACGATCAGACCAACGAATATTCATAATATCTCTGAGGCAGCTGAGATGAAATCTATCCAAAATTTTTATATGCTTTCGGTAAACAATCCAAGTCTCGGAAGAATAAAGCAGAGTTGGCAACATAACAGCCAGATACACACGTACTTTTGTCGATAGTCTTAAAGCATGCGACCGAAACACCAAAGAGCGCAGTCTACCGTAGGCAGCTGCGGCGGCACCAATTCGACTGTTGATTTTCGAACCCAGGTCACATTTAGCTGTTATTACACTACCCAGATACCTAAAGCTCTTCACACGCTTCAAAGCACTAACGCCAACCGATAGGGCGAAGGGTTCCACATCATGCGTTTCCAAAGCCATAACTTCTGTTTTTTTATTGCTAACTTTAAGACCAAAACGAGTGCATGCACTATTAAAACCACAAATTTCTCCTCTTTGGTAAGGAATTCCAAATTCAAATTTGTACAGCTATAGACTCATGTATTTGTGCTTCGATGATCGTCATTCATTTGTTTTTTTCTTCTGTTTTTTTCTGTTTGCGTCACTCATTTTACAAAATGGAAAACTTAAAATATCGCATTATTTACGAGTACGAGTTCCGCCGTGGCACTAGTGCTGCGGAAACAACTCGAAGGGTGAATGATGTGTATGGCGGTCGTGTTGCAAAAGAAAACACAGTTCGTTTTTGGTTCCAACGTTTTCGTTCTGGAAATTTCGACCTGCAGAACAAGCCCCGTGGACGGCCTGAGACTCAAGTTGATAATGAAGAGTTGAAGGCTATTGTGGAAGCGGATCCATTGCAAACCACGTCCGAGTTAGCTGCAGGCTGCGATGTTAGTGATAAAACTGTTTTAATTCACTTGAAGCAAATTGGGAAGATTAAAAAGCTTGAAAGGTGGGTACCTCACGAATTGACTGAAGCAAACCGGCAAACGCGCGTCGACTGCTGCGTTACATTACTAAACCGGCACAATAATGAAGGTATTTTAAACCGAATCATTACCTGTGATGAAAAATGGGTTCTTTACGATAATCGGAAGCGCTCAGCGCAATGGTTGGATCCTGGTCAGCCAGCCAAATCCTGCCCCAAGCGAAAATTAACCCCAAAAAAGTTACTTGTAAGCGTTTGGTGGACTAGTGCCGGTATTGTTCATTACAGTTTTCTCAAATCTGGCCAGACTATTACGGCTGATGTCTATTGTCAGCAATTGCAAACCATGATGGAAAAGCTAGCGGCTAAACAACCTAGGCTGGTCAATCGCTCCACGCCACTGCTGCTTCACGACAACGCTAGACCACACACTGCGCAACAGACGGCTACTAAATTAGAAGAGCTTCAATTGGAAAGTCTAAGACATCCTCCGTACTCCCCGGACCTTGCTCCAACAGATTACCATTTTTTTCGAAATTTGGATAACTTCTTGCAAGGGAAAAAATTCAACTCCGATGGGGCAGTCCGAATCGCCTTCAAAGATTTTATTGATTCCCGTCCGACTGGTTTTTTTAGTAAAGGGATCAATGAACTACCTATGAGATGGCAAAAGTGCATAGAAAATAATGGTTTATACTTTGATTAATTAAATATATTGTATTAAAAAATATTCGACTTTTTGTTCCTCCCATACAAAACGCCAATTTCATATGTAAGGACCTAATATTTAACGTTTTTCGCCCCCTTTTTGATTTGCGAACGTCAAGGATGTTGCCAAAAGCTCTCTAGTTGACTTGCCTGCTTCGCATGATATTATGTTCTTGTCCGTTTATCCAAATTAAAATTGTTTTGTTTGTTTTATGTATAATTTTGTTTGCTTACAGCCGTATGCGGTTTAATGTTGGGCTCGCGACTTGGATTCTTAGAACGCTGGATGTCTGGCCGTGCAGCAGCGTTGGCTGCCGCAGTTAAAACTCATTTCAGAGCTCAACGGGATTCATACTACGGTGCACCTTTATGGAAATTTGCCCCTACCGCACTCTACCGAACATTCGTCAAAAGCGAGGAAACTATACACACGTAAGTGCTTATTAAACGGGTTATTCGGTTTACCATAGTGCAAAAAGGGGTAATTAGTCAAAGGGAAACTTTATCCATGTACGGTCGTTGAAGAAATATGGATTTCCAGGCTCTGCTGGATGCGCGTTTAGGGACAATCCGGGGGTTTATAGTCAGTTGAAGTTTGGTATACTGGAGTCTCAGCCCTCACGGTGACCTTACCCCGCAGGGTTTTTCCCCAAATGGGGGCTGGACTGGGGTTGGAAATGAACTCGGTGAAAACGTTAAATGTGCCCAGTTGTGTATTTCGACAATTTACAAGATACGTTAAAATTTTTGACAAATACAAAATCTACCAAACATTACAAAAATATTCATCACTGAAATCTGTATTGTTCCTTTTGGTTTGCTCTATGATTTATGTGCCACCATTTTTTTTACACTGGCTCGACATAGTAACTACAGAGTACCTGATAGTAAGTACAGTGTAGTCCAAAAACGAAAGACAAGAATACATATATTTTTACATTACTAAATCCGTATAATAGAGCGTTTCGTAACGACTAATGTCCTTTCGTATGTGGCAGGATAGTATCGGAGTTAATGGAGGAGGCAAAATTGCGAACACAAGATGCAGCTCAAGATGACGGCTTGCAGGAGATCTTCCTCAGAATTCTTGATAATCCGGCATTGGATATGCGTGACAAAAAAGCAGCTGTCATTGATTTTATCACAGCAGGCATTGAAACGGTAATTTGTGATTGCGTTGTATTGATTCACAAAGCCCGATCTAGATATTCTAGCACTCTGGACAAAAAAAAACAATCTTGACGGCTTTTACAATGATATCTTTTAAATGATGAGCATAATTTTTCTCAGACAGAAGAGAAGAATTTGAGAATAATAAAATAGGAGGTTATCATTACGATATGCGGAGTGACCTTACTATGGTTTTTTATAACATTACTGTTTTAAATTAATATTGCATATTCATACCAACCTACTTAGAATAAGACTACTATTTCTTTAGTGATATTACTAATTTATACGAAGATATAAAAGTATTTTTTCATACCACTGTTACTTTTACGCCTCGTCCGGTTGGCGCCAAATTGACTGAACGCTTTCATCAAAATACCTTTGTAAATCTATTATGGAAATAATCCAGCTTTTATGACGTCATAATATGTAATGTAGGTAAAATTGAAACAATATTGTAATAAGACACTGAAAAACGGCTACAATAGCATAATTTGTTACAAATAATTTTATTATGTTACAGTTAGCAAACAGCCTAGTATTCCTGCTTTATTTGTTGAGCGGAAGACCAGACTGGCAGCGGAGGATCCGTTCCGAATTACCCTCGTGTTCAGTGATAAGCGCAGATGACTTAGTAGCTGCGCCTTCAGTACGGGCTGCTGCCAACGAAGCTTTTCGACTGCTGCCCACAGCGCCTTTTCTGGCCAGATTATTGGACACCCCCATGACTGTCGGAGGACACAAGTTGCAACCTGGGGTAAATTAACTTACTTCGTTGTTTTTTACACGGGCTCGGCAAAAATAATGTCATTCATCAGATGGTAAGTACAGTAAAGTCTCAAAACGATAGCAAAGGGCAAAATATAAGCATATATTGATAATAGCCGCCGTCTAATGACTATATTTTGCCAGAATATATCCCTAGATATTGTTTAGGGCGTATATGGGCTAATCCCCACAATGCCAAAGACCTGTGTGAGATACTGGAATTTTAATTCTTGTACTGTTGTCGCGATTCAGCCGGGTGCAGTTTTCACTTAAAATTAACCTATCATATCGAGGGTTGAATGGCTATTTCGTTTAAGCGACATTTTTTGGTGATATAGTAATATATATGTATTTGGAATTAGCGTTTTTTACCGATTCCAAATACATATATAAATATTACTACATCACCAAAAAATGGCGCTCAAGCCAAATAGCCTTACACCCCTGGATATATTACTATAATATTTCACTACAAAATGTTGCTTAAATCAAATAGCCTTTCACCGCTCGATATATAATCCGCAAATAAAAAAAATATATATATCTTGCAAATCTATGATCAACCACGGCCTCTAAGCAATTTGATACAAGGTACTTAATGTACTTTAAGCCCGTGGAGTTGGTTACATGCGTCTGTTTATATTGGCGACAGTAATCACTCTCTATCAGGTAGGCTAGGTAGGTAAGTCACCCTGCATACCATCGTCGAATAACTGATTTATAATTAAATAATTATATTTTTTGCAGACATTCATTTTAGCGCATACGGGGGCTGCCTGCCGCCTTGAAGAGAATTTTTGGCAAGCTCGTGATTACCATCCGGAGCGCTGGGTATCAATACGGGAGCCCCACGCTTCGTACTTGGTGGCTCCTTTCGGCCGTGGTCGCAGGATGTGTCCTGGCAAAAGGTTCGTCGAACTAGAGCTGCATCTGCTTCTTGCCAAGGTAATATACATTAATTAACTGTTTATTTGGAGCTCGTTGTTTCCACTCTGTACAAGGCTATACAAAATTATTACAATATTTGGTATCTATGTGGAGAAATATTTTTCGAATGCGAAACACCAGGGTCTATGATTATGAGGGTGTAAGTTTTACAAAGAGCTAAAAAAACGAGATTTTTAATTTTCATATCAATTGATGTTTAGATTTTTTATTTTTCATAATAGTTATTTAAATGTATATTGTTTTTTTTTACATTCATAATGACAACAGCAAAGTAGTGGAATTTGCTTTCAGCATCCATATTTCCATGTTCCTATAATTTGGGAGCCTTTCAGAGAAAAGTGAATAGATTATACGTGGGGCAAAAGTGTTCCATCATCGGCCTTATCTTAACCTTCGAATAGGTGTGATTGAGGTCAAGCGTTTTAGTTGTAGTTAATTTAAAAAAAACCTAATAAGGAGACTTAAACGAGGTTTCAGTTCCAGGTTTTAATACCTTCCTAGGCTCGCTACTGCTGGTTCATATTGATTATAAGCGTAAGACTAATACTAAAAACAAACTATATTAATTGACAAATATCGATAAACACTCCCCTTTCAGTAGAATATTCTTTAGTTACAATAGCATTTGTAAATCTTTTTCAATCTTCCTTTCCCTCAGTCAAACAAGATTTTGCAGTGCGTGCAAGTGTAGTATGTATTTCGTTTTCCTTTTATTCTTAGTCTGATTTATTCATCATAATATTATTAACTTATCTTTTTGTGTTCAATTTTTAAGGACACACTTTTTGTATTATTGTTTTAAGTTTTGTTTATGTCTTGTATATAGATGTGTGATGTCCGGACTGTAAACCGAATAAAAAAAATACAATATTATTTTCAGATAATGCAACGATGGCGCGTTGAGTTCGACGGCGAGCTAGACATCCAATTCGATTTCCTGCTTTCGCCTAAAAGCCCAGTATCGTTGCGCCTAGTAGACTGGTGATCGTTGCCAATTTATGCTCAACTCCTATATTTGTTCCCTGAATGCTACGCCCATTGCTCTATATTCACAGATGTATAGCTGTCATACAGTTGCTCAAACGTCTGTAAAGTTATGCATTTATTACGACTGTTTATTTATTTTTATGTCTGGACAGTTTGTCATATGGCCGTTGGTAGACTGATGCTGCTTAGTAGTTAATGAATATAATTTACTTTAAAAGTTTTTTTTTCTTATTATATACAAATTGCCTAATAGTTTAATCATCGAGTGGTCTCATCGACAATTTCGAATATGGAGTGTTGAGTGGTAAAAATATTATAATTGTAAGTGTGAATTAGACTATTAGATGATGTAAGAAATGTATGTAAGACTTAAGAATTATGAAGTCAGATAAATAGAAACTGAGATATCTGTTTAACTTGTGTAGCATTGAACTGATTGAATCGACTTGAAACCCATTTGTAACCTACACCCAATAGTAAAATAGTGTAATGATGTAAATAGAATGTTGTATGTCCAGATAATAAAATGTCTTCCATTATCGACTGCAAACTACATTAATTTTATACCATTACTTGTATATATACAAGATATTTTCAAATGTGTAAAAATCATAGTAATTTTATAAGATATGTACAGTTTAAAATTTAATATTTGACTAAAATTATAGCAGAAGGTATTCATTTCGATTTCATTAGTAAACCATACTTTTTCATCAAGCAAGTAAAATAATATCAAGAAGTTAAAATTAATTGAATGATTTTTTTAAATAAATCATTGTACTCAAAAGAAACCTTCGGCCCTAATCAGTTTAAGCTTAAAAATTACAGGGTATAAATTGTAAAGTAATAAGTGCTCAAATGACGAAAGCTTTACGTATTCCAAAAAGTGCTCGCAAATAATCTAAGCAACCGATAGAATCAATGTATGTATATCTTACAAAATTCCTGATCTAGTAATAGCTAGCTACACGATTATAAAATATGGCTGTGTTAATATCAAAAAATATTTTTTTATTATATGAATGTTACAACCATAATTACCTCTTGTTATAAGACTGCATGTTGCCAGCACCCGCATTTGTCATTTTTAATTGAGAGGTATAAAAACAATAATATTTAGAATGTTGCTAAGTAAACTCAATTTTATCTTGTCCGCAATTTAGGGCGGCTTGCACTGACAAATTAAATCTAGTTTAGAGTTATATAAAATGCTATTTAGCACTGATCTGTACTTATTGTCTTGCACTAAATCAAAATCTAGTTATAACAACTCTTAAACTGAAATCATCATTAAGATGGAATCAAATCAATTCAATTAATAAGCGTTTTATACAAGCTTAAACTAGATTAATTCGTAAGTGCAAGCCGCCCTTATACTTTAAACCTTAAATGTTATTTATAACTTTTTATGGACTCATGCAAATTTGTTTTTATACCCCTCAGTAGTACATATATTACATGGACCTGTTTAATTAAAGAAGTCAAAAATATAATTAATTGTTTATTTCTTACATAATATTTTTTTTTTATAAAATTATTATAATCTAATTATATTTTTATAAACATTTTCTTATATTGTCCATATTGTAGATTATAAAATGCTTTGTAAAAAGCAATAAATATGTTATAAAATATGTAATATTTCTAATATCTCATTATTATTAAGTATATTTTATAAGTCTTTCATATCAGAATTTGATTTTCAATGTTGAAAATATAACATGACAGCATTTGGATAGCAAATAATTAGCTAATGTTTTTCGTTCTCAAAGACGAATTATAATATAATATGGTAGATCCAGAATTGTCGGTTTTTTTTAAGATGTAATAAAATTAAAACTGTAAAGACAAAATTAATGAAATGAATATTAAACAACGCAAACGTAGAATTTATCTAAAAAAACTGATTTTAACATAACCAGGTGTTATATTTTCATATTTAAAAAAAAAAAAAAAAAAAAATTGACTTTCTCTTTCTCTCTGACTACGCGAGAAAGAAGGTAATGAGGTTACGACGGTCATTAGTATAATCAACATTTAAAATCCTTGTTATAGAAATTTGAGTTTTGGAAGAATTTCCTACTTTTGGCCACATTTTGAACACCTCTCAATAAAACCAATAATTTTGTTCCTTGTTAACGCAGTTATCTTCTTTATTTTTTTATTCTTGATTTGGGCTCGGAAAGTAATATTAATATACTTCACTACGTAATATAAATCGTCCAAAAAAGACAAAATAAAATAGGAACATTTCCCTATATACGTATTTGTTTTTATTCCAAAATTTTATATTAGGTCCTTACATATGAAATTGGCGTTTTGTATGGGAGGAACAAAAAGTCGAATATTTTTTAATATAATATATTTAATTAATCAAAGTATGAACCATTATTTTCTATGCACTTTTGCCATCTCATAGGTAGTTCATTGATCCCTTTACTAAAAAAACCAGTCGGACGGGAATCAATAAAATCTTTGAAGGCGATTTGGACTGCCCCATCGGAGTTGAATTTTTTCCCTTGCAAGAAGTTATCCAAATTTCGAAAAAAATGGTAATCTGTTGTAGCAAGGTCCGGGGAGTACGGAGGATGTCTTAGACTTTCCAATTGAAGCTCTTCTAATTTAGTAGCCGTCTGTTGCGCAGTGTGTGGTCTAGCGTTGTCGTGAAGCAGCAGTGGCGTGGAGCGATTGACCAGCCTAGGTTGTTTAGCCGCTAGCTTTTCCATCATGGTTTGCAATTGCTGACAATAGACATCAGCCGTAATAGTCTGGCCAGATTTGAGAAAACTGTAATGAACAATACCGGCACTAGTCCACCAAACGCTTACAAGTAACTTTTTTGGGGTTAATTTTCGCTTGGGGCAGGATTTGGCTGGCTGGCCATGATCCAACCATTGCGCTGAGCGCTTCCGATTATCGTAAAGAACCCATTTTTCATCACAGGTAATGATTCGGTTTAAAATACCTTCATTATTGTGCCGGTTTAGTAATGTAACGCAGCAGTCGACGCGCGTTTGCCGGTTTGCTTCAGTCAATTCGTGAGGTACCCACCTTTCAAGCTTTTTAATCTTCCCAATTTGCTTCAAGTGAATTAAAACAGTTTTATCACTAACATCGCAGCCTGCAGCTAACTCGGACGTGGATTGCGATGGATCCGCTTCCACAATAGCCTTCAACTCTTCATTATCAACTTGAGTCTCAGGCCGTCCACGGGGCTTGTTCTGCAGGTCGAAATTTCCAGAACGAAAACGTTGGAACCAAAAACGAACTGTGTTTTCTTTTGCAACACGACCGCCATACACATCATTCACCCTTCCTTTGTCTCACCACACATTCCACTGCCTTCCGAAGAGCCTTTCATACGTCACGCAATCATCCATCCACTGAGAAGGGTTTGTGGTGAGTAATTTATTCAGAAAAGGGGCTACAATAATATACATTTCAACTTATATACTAACTTAAAATCTATACAATGCAACACCTAATCTAAACTATACTACAACACAAACTTATTCTAGGGGACGGACAAATCTTACGTGCTATATTTACAGTTACAACTATTAAAATAAAAAGAGGGCAAAGCCTTTATTTACATTAATACTTAAAACTATAGAATACAATATATACAAAAGGGCGACGGTTGCACGGATGTGGATAAACCGTTTCAGGCTTTCGCCTCTGACGGTGGCCTCTCCGCTGCTCGTTACGACGAGCAGGTCACTGGGAGGAGGCGCACAGGTGCGTCCTTCATGGTGACTTCTTAGAGTTTACATCTAGGTGTCTCTTCTCTGTGCTTCTGGCGATCGAATCGTCGGAAGGATGAGCGAATCTATATCGCACGTCCGCCTAGCGCTCTCCAGCGCACCAACTCCGTAGGTGCAGGCTAGGAGCGGACTAGGTCACGCGCTTTGGGTTTCTTAGTTTGTGGACGTCCACCTCTGTCTCCGCTACCATCAGGCGGTCTTGAATGTAGGGGCGCGATGTCCTGGAGGTGGACGTGCGCCGACGAGTCCGCTCTGTGAAACATTTTAGTAGCGAGGTTGCTTATAAAATCGTCCAGGCTCTCTACGTGGAGGTCACGGGCGATGACGTCATTTCTCACGTAGCGCGGCGCGCCTACGATGGTTCGAAGTGTCATGGACTGCTGAGCTCTAAGCCTTTTCTTATTTGTTTCCGACAGGTACGAGTACCATGCCGGCGTCGCGTACGTGAGCCGTGATCGAATGTACGTTTTGTACACACCAATCTTCGTACGAAGGGGTAATCTGGACTTGAACACTGGACACAGCATTCTCCTCGCAAATTTAACCCGCGCGACCACATCCTTGGCGTGACTCTGGAATGTCAGGCCTCGATCTATAATAACACCCAGGTATTTGACTCTATTCAACCATGGAATAGTCTGTCCCTGAAGTGTCAAGGGTGGCGGGTAGCGATGCCGCACTCTTGTTATGATCGCTTGTGTCTTGCCCACGTTGACTGACATCCTCCATTTCGCTAGCCAGTCAGGCAAGGCATCTAGTGCGCGCTGTAGTTTTCTAGCTGCTCTTGCGGCTTTGTATGCGGCGGAATAGTAAGCCGTGTCGTCGGCGTATAAGGCGAGCTGTGCCTGGCCGACTAACGGAATATCATCGGTGTACAAAGCGTACAGTAACGGAGACAAGACACTACCCTGCGGCACTCCCGCTTGCGCGAGAAACTCGCGGGAGGTCTGTCCCTCCACTGCCACCTTGACACGGCGGTTCTTCAGGAACGACTGTAGGACATGGACTATCCTTGTAGGGGCCGTTGTGGACGTTGACAATTTGTATAGCAGCCCTTCGTGCCATACTTTGTCAAACGCCTTTTCCATGTCCAGAAATACAGCAGCGATGTATCTGTTCTCGTCTATTGAGTGGGCAACAGCGTCGATGACTCTCGTGAGCTGAAGGACAGTTGAGTGCCCCTCCCGAAAGCCGAACTGTTCGGCGCGCGGCGTAAAGTGTGTGTTTAGTTCTTCAACTAGTAGCCTTTCAAATACTTTAGAAAGCGTAGAAAGCAGCGTGATAGGTCTGTAACTTTCTGGTTTTCGCAGGTTTTTGCCCGGCTTTGGTATCATAATGGCCACTCCCTTCTTCCAGTCATCAGGGAAGTGTCCAGTTCGCAGGATTCCATTGTACAGTCTTGTCACTGCCGCCACGGTCTTGAACGGCAAGTGACGCAGAGTGGCGTTCGTAATGCCATCTGGGCCTGGGGCTTTACGAGGCTTCTGTTGTCTTATCACCCGCAGTACCTGTCGCGGAGTGAAAAATAGAGCGGTGCCTTCGTCCGTGCTACCAGTCACAGGCTCTAACAAGCGGCGATCTAGCTGTGCGAGGACTTCAGTGTTATGCTGGAGGTCTGACACTGGATTCGGGAGGAACTGTCGCTCCAGACACGTGGCAAAGATCTCCGCCCGATCCTTTGCCAAGAATCGTGGGTGACCGTTTTCATCATCCAGAGGTCTGACAGGCTCAGGCTTCTTGCTGAGATTCCGGCATAAACGATGTATCGAGGGCGTCTTGTCAGTAATCGATTCAATAAAGTTATCCCACGATTCCGCTGCGTTGTCATCGAGGGCTTTTTTAACACGTACTACCAGCGTGTTAACTCTTTGTTTGATGTGTGGGCATCGGGTCTGCTGCCACCTTCTCCTCAGCGCCCTCTTTTCGCGAATCAGTTCAGATATCCAGCGGGGGAGAGGCGAAAGCCGGCCCCCAGCTGGATATGTGCGCGTAGATGTTGCGAGTGCGCTTTGGATACTCTCGGTGATAGCCCCGGTCATCCACTCGACGTCTTCTCGAGAGGACATAGGTCTCGAGGTGGTTATCTTTCCCAGCGTCTCGTTGAAAGTAGCCCAATCTACCTTGTGACGTGATGCTGGAGGTTCTGTTCTTGTTGGTAGCCAATCGGTAAACTCGAGAAGAACTGGCCTGTGGTCAGACGGCAGGTCTGGGAGGACCGTCTGCCTCGGTGATGCTCGCAAATTCCTGTAGACAACTATGTCCAGTACGTCCTGCGATCGTTGAGAGTACCGTGTCGGCGCGTCCGGTCCAACGATATCGTAGTCATTGTCTACAGAATGCTCGTACATAGTTCTCCCGATACTCGTAGTAATCGAGGAGTTCCAGTGGGTGTGCTTGCTGTTAAAATCTCCGGCGAGGATAACCGGCGTAGAGTCCTGCAGCAACAGGGTTTCTAGATCACGAACGAGTGACTGGGCAACGTTTCGATCACTAGGCCTGTAGATTGCATAAATCTTCACTACTTGTCCTGCCACTTGGAGAAGCACGCCCAGAGCGTAGATAGCTGGAAGCTCCACATACGGGATATCTTGATGAACGATGCACCGCCTTACGAGCACCACAAGTCCTCGATACGGGGCGCCGTTGACACGTTTCTCGTCTTTTCTGTATACGTGATAGTTGGGGATGTGAAACCCTTCATTATCACGCAAGAAAGTTTCCGATATCAGCATCACGTCAATCCGTTGAACACGGAGGAAATGCGCCAGCAATTTCCTTTTACCCGTGAGCGACTGAGCATTCCAGTGAGCGACTCTTAGGGTCTTATAATCCATGGGCGAGGAGGTTAAACAGACCTCTAAGAGACGCGTCTTGGCCTTCTACACCCCCACGTAGTGAGGCGATGATGTTGCCAAGTTGCAAGAAGAACGCTTGCATTTCCGCGAGCGATGGTAGCTTCTGTGAGGTGGGGGGTGCAGGCCCTCCCCCTGATTGCGGTACTTGTTCCGCGGCACGGCCCCGGGCCGCGGATTTCTTCTTCTTTGTCTTTCGTTTGCCTTTCTTTGGCTTTTTCTTGTTTGTACTACCGGGCCCTGTCGCTCCGCTGCGACCGGTGGGATCATTGGCCGGCGCCATCAGTGACATGGGCGCGGTCTCCTCCACGGCGTTTCTCAGCGGTGGAGCTGTCCCGTGGCGTCGTATTGGCGCGGATTCACTGGTACGTGCGACCGTCCCAGCACGTTTGTTTCGGGTTTCTTTCTTAAATACCGGGCACTTTGAGAAGTTAGCCGGATGTGGGCCACCGCAGTTCTTACAGGTGGCCGGCTCCTCTCTTGGGCGGTCGCATTCCCGCGCGATGTGGTCCCCACCACATCGGACACAGGCTTGCTTCCGATGGCAATTGTGTGATGAGTGCCGGAATTGTTGGCATCGGTGGCACTGGGCGGGACCAGTCCTACCGCGCCAGGCTTCTATTTTGATCCCGCGCATATACATGAGCTCGTCGAGCTCATATATGGCGGGGAGCAAGCCTTCGTGTCTCTTCAACACGACGTGAAAAATGCAGCCGGGGCGCCCTCCGCGCGCCCGTATGTTCTTAGCGAACTCCGGCTGGAAGCCTTTCTCCTCTAAGGCAGCGACCACATCGGCGGGGTCCGTATCAGCGGGTAAGCCCCTGATCGCTACCTTAAGGCTCCGTTCGGCAGGGAGCGAGTAGGTAAACCACGAGATACCGGCGCTGTGCTCAATCTCTGCGAGGTAGCGCTGTACCGTGCGGAATTCCTCTTCGCTATCTGGCGCGAACCGCACCCCATTCCCAAAGGGGCGCGCGTTCGGAGGCCTGCCGAGCTTGTGGGTCAACTCCTTAAAGTGGCGTTGCCACTCCGGTAGTTTCTCGACAATCAGGGGGGGATATTTATCCTTCTTGGTCTTGATTGCTGGCTTCTGTGTCGTATTTGTTGGTTCGGCACCGCCCGCAGCCGGTGCAGAGCCTAAAGTGCTGTGTTGCACGGCGGACGGTTGCTGACGTGTTGCGGCGGGCCCGCCGGACACCGGCGCAGCCGTACGCGTGACGGGTTGCGTCACGGCGCGGTTATGTGCCGCGGCGGCAGCGCCGGCGGCCTGTTGGCCCGCCGCAACCGGTGTATAAACCGACTGCGGGGGTCCAGTCTTCTTAGCCACTGTCGAAAACGACAGTGGCAATGGAGTCCTCGGGGGCGGCAGCTGCGGAAAATCCTCCTTCCTCCTTTGAGCGACGGCCGCCGCCGATTCAGGCGCCGCAGTACGGCGGGCCGACGTCGGGCGCTCCGCCGCTGTCACTGCTTGCGGGCCCATAACAGCGGACGGCGCGCCCGGCGGGGCCACCACATGGGCGCCTAACTCGGCGGGGGTCGGACGGACGGTGATGGGGAGCTGCTGGATCTTCCTCTTTTCCCTTTGGGGAAGGGGGGCGTCTAAAGCGTACACAGTTACGCGTGGTTGGGGAGGGGGACCTGTGTCGGGCAGCGGGCCCGATACTAATGCCGGAGGGCGCGGGGGCGAGGTCGCTTGCGTGTGCCATACAAACGGGTCGGTGGAGTCGGAGCCAACCGGCGACTGCGGACTCGTGACACGCTGACGGGCAGCTGGACGGTCCTCGACGTCGCTGGTGCGCTCCTTCCTCTTCCCTCCCTCGGCTGCGGGGCAGGTGATGTCCTCGCGTCGCGCAGCAGGCAGCAGGTCCGTTGATGTCCGGGCGGGGTCTTCGGGTGGTAATATTGCGGCGGCTTCTTGAAGCTGGATTGCCTGCCTAACATATGTGAGTATGTGCGTAGGCAGGTGGCCCTCAACATTGAGTTGGTTGAGGGCCTGTAATGACACGATACTCATCGGTGTCGAGGCTTCGTCCGGTCGGTGTTCCATCGGGAGAGGAGGTTCCAGAGGGGCCGACGGTGGAGGAGGCTGTAGTGGCAGCGGAGATGAGGGTATCTCCCTCGCAGGTGCCGGCGGTGTCGAACTGGGCGAGGAGAGAGTGGGCGAGGCCGGCGGCAGGAAGAAAGTCCTGCCGGCGTTGGCCTGCGGTGCGGCATCCTCTTGATCCTGCTCTTCGGTCAGCTGCTCAAGTACCGCAACGTTTGCCTCCGTTAAGTCCGCGGGGACACCAGGGGTAACGGTGTCGCGGCGAGACAAGCAACCGGAGCGGGGCGATGTTGCGGTAGTTTCGCCGTCCGACAGCAGCGGGCGTACGGCGGTCAGCGTCGGTGAGGGCGGCAGGGACGGCGGGTCGGCATCTGAGTCCGTAGAACTCGTTGGAAGCGGCAGTAGATGGCCCTGAAAAGGGCCTTTGGATGGTGGAGGCGGCTTCTTCGGCATCTTCTTCTATATAGATGAAGACAGGCAGCTCTGGGAAGCACCACAGCGCAGGTGTTGGGCGTACATCGCCCCCTTTTCCACTGTCTTTCCCTAACGGTACTAAACAGCGGGGTAAAGGGAACGGAAAACGACCCGGCGCAGCGTAGGTCTCGCAACAAGCAGCTCGTGAGCGCGTACAGCGCTGTGTCCGCTAATCGTGGCCTAGTGTGAGTACTAGGCCGGATAGCGGGACGCGGGCGAGACGTGAGGGGCACCTCGTGCGCAGTGACGTCGAGACGCACACACGTGGAGAAGTCGGCCAATGGCAGCTCGGCACGCAGCGATGCGCCGGACGTCGCAGGCGGCGGGCAAGGAGCGCGGGACGGACTTGTAGCGTAGCGAACTCTGGCGTCAATATGTGGTACTGGCTAGTTCCTCATTCACCCTTCGAGTTGTTTCCGCAGCACTAGTGCCACGGCGGAACTCGTACTCGTAAATAATGCGATATTTTAAGTTTTCCATTTTGTAAAATGAGTGACGCAAACAGAAAAAAACAGAAGAAAAAAACAAATGAATGACGATTATCGAAGCACAAATACATGAGTCTATAGCTGTACAAATTTGAATTTGGAATTCCTTACCAAAGAGGAGAAATTTGTGATTAAAGTGGCCAGTACGAAAAACGCCAATTTCATATGTAAGGACCTAATATTTATATTGTTGAGGCTGGAGCACGTAGCGAAATAAATAGCGTGTTACATTCCGAAAAACATGTATTTGTAAAAAACCTTACAAACTATATGTACAACTTAAGTCTAACAAATAATACGCGCGCAGTTCTTTCTTACATCCTAAGTTGATCGGCCAATCAGAAAGCGGCGGTGCTACAGCCGAGAGTGCATATAGCCCTGCGCGAAATCATACTCGGGTTTTGCTGCTCCGATCGTGGCGCCGTGCAGACGTGCAGCTACAGTACTCCCCCTCAAGCGAAGCGTACGGGTTTCTTTATAATTCTTCCAGATCTAGTTGTTATTGGAATATCGGAGTTGGCCGTTGAATTTTTGCTTGTTTTGACATTGTGGTCGGATTCTGTATTGTTTATTATATATGCAGGTTTGAGCCGATCAATGGACACGTTGACATCTCTGTTTGGCAGTCTTAATTTGAAAAATTTACTGTTTCGTTGCAGTACTTTATAGGGTCCTTCGTAAGGCTGCTGAAGTGGTTTTCTTACGCTGTCGACTCGTACGAATACGGCTTCACAGGTTTGTAGGTCTTTATGAATAAAGATGTTGTGCTTGTTACTATGTGGTTGATAAACAGGTGCAAAAGCCGTAATCGTTTGGTGGAGTCGATCAACAAAACTGGCATTCATTGTTGATATTGATCTTGATGGCGTAATGAAATCTCCAGGTAGGCGGATAGCTTGGCCGTACGTTAATTGGGCTGCGCTTGTGTTGGTGTCCAATCGGATGGCTGCGCGCAGTCCAAGGAGAACTGTGGGAAGCTCTGCTGCCCACTTGATACTCGTGTTGAGTCTTGCCATTAGTGCGGATTTCAAAGATCGATGCCAACGTTCGACTATTCCATTGCTCTGTGGATGATAGGCTGTAGTGCGATTTTTCTCGGCGCCCAGTAGTTTCGCCAGCACATGGAATAATTGACTTTCGAATTGACGACCTTGATCAGTGGAAATAGACGTAGGGCAGCCGAATCTGCAAATCCAATTTTCATAAAATGCTGCTGCTACATTTTCTGAAGTTATTTCATTCAAAGGAATTGCTTCGGGCCATCGTGTTTGTCGGTCGATCATAGTTAAGAGATAACGATGACCATGTGATGTGGTAGGCAGTGGTCCAACTATATCGATATGTACATGCTGGAACCGATCGCAGTCTGGAAATGATGCAAAATCGCTATTTGAGTGGCGTTGCACCTTTGACTGTTGGCACGGTACACATGCTTTAGCCCAGTTACCGACGTCTTTGTTCATTGATGGCCAGAAATATCTTTGCTGCATAAGTTTCCGAGTAGATCGAATGCCAGGATGGCTTGAATTATGTATAGCGTTGAAAGCAGTACGTCGAAATTCCTCTGTTAAGTACGGCCTAATATGAGGCGTTGTGATTTCGCAATAAATTTTAGAATTGGTTCCTGGTGCTGAAAATTTCTTGAGTTGTATATTGGTTTGCTGTAGCAGCCGACAGACATTTTCATCCTTTTCTTGAGATAGTGACAGTTTTTCATAATCTAAATATGAAGGCGCTTCTATGGTTTCTATACGAGAAAGCGCATCGGCTACGACGTTTTCAGAGCCGTTCACATGTCGTAAGTCTGTTGTAAATTCGCTTATAAAGAGCAACTGTCGAATTCGCCGTGGAGTGTCGCTGTCAGCTGGAGATTTGTTGATGGCATATGTAAGCGGCTTGTGATCCGTGTAGATAATGAGTTCGCGTCCTTCAAATATCTTGCGGAAATGTTTGACCGCCATATAAATCGACAGAAGTTCTCTGTCAAACGTTGAATATTTTTGCTGCGCTGCAGAGAGTTTTTTTGAAAAATAGCCAAGCGCTTGCCACTTCGAATTGTGTTTTTGTTGCAGGACTGCACCCACACATTTATCTGAAGCGTCGCACATTAAAGCGATTGGCGCATGATGTGCAGGGTGAGCGAGTATTGTGGCGTTTTTAATACTGGACTTGCATGCTTCAAATGCTTGAGATGCAGTTGTGGTCCAGTCGATCGTGGTCTTGTCTCTTTTCTTAGAATTATGCAGATACTCATGTAATGGAGCTTGAATTGCGGCAGCGTCTGGTATACTATCTCGGTAGAAGTTTATCATGCCAAGGAATCTTCTTAAATCTTCAACTGTTGTTGGTTTTGGAAAATTGGCGATAATTTCTATTTTTTCTTCCAGTGGTTTGATTCCTTGCCGTGAGACTTTGTAGCCTAGAAACTTGACTTCTTCTTGGCCAAATTTGCATTTGGATGGATTGATGGTTATCCCATAGTGGTCGAGTCGCTCCAGAACGGTACGTAAGTCACGTATGTGAGTTTCTTCGTCGCAGGATGCAATAATGAGGTCATCGATGAATGAAAATACGTTATCAAGGCCGGAAAGAACTTCGTGAATGTACCTTTGAAATGTCTGTCCGGCGTTCTTTAAGCCTGGACACATTTTCGGGAACTCAAACAATCCAAAAGGTGTGATGATTTTAATGCTGTAATCTCGTGTTTGAGCTTTTTTATCTCTTCGATCAATGGCTGATTGTTTGGTACTTCTGACTTCTTGTTTGATGTACTGGAACATAATTGGTCATTTTGTTCCAAAATTTTATCGGCCAGCTTAGCCAGTTCTTCGAGAGTTGTATCCTTTTTTAATGTATCACTCACTGTTAGGATGGATCGTACATGCTGAGGCAGTAATTTCATCCACATCATTTGTAAGGTATTGTCTGGAACTTTGTTTCTTGCGAGATGACGCATACAACGTAAGAGTTGTGTGGGTTTTTGATCTCCGAGTTCCATGTCCAGAAGTTTCTGAAACTGTTTGGCTTCTGATTCTTCGTAAAGATATATCAGCCGTCGCTTGATGCTTTCATATTGTTTTTTTGCTGGATTTTCAATCAGATCCATTATCTGATCGATATCTTCCTGTTCTAACTTCCCAATAGTCATCTGAGCGAGCTGGGCATCACTACGTTTGAGGTCGTTCGTAGCAGCTTCAAATGCGATGAACCATTGCCGCGGGTGTTGACGCCAGAATTGCGGCAATCTTAATGACACGGCTATGGCGGCTGCTTCATGGCTTGTAACAGAACAAGTGGGCTCTTGATTCGCCATATTTTTCTTATTTTGATGTTTCCGTTGATTACCGTAGCTTCAGCGTAACGACACCACTTGTGCAGGTAAGTGTCTTCGTGCTGGCTGGGTACACGCGAAATTCTGCAGAGCTTCAATACTAAGGCATCGCGGTCCGATTTTCTGAGCGTCGGGGTCACCACTGTTGAGGCTGGAGCACGTAGCGAAATTAATAGCGTGTTACATTCCGAAAACATGTATTTGTAAAAAACCTTACAAACTATATGTACAACTTAAGTCTAACAAATAATACGCGCGCAGTTCTTTCTTACATCCTAAGTTGATCGGCCAATCAGAAAGCGGCGGTGCTACAGCCGAGAGTGCATATAACCCTGCGCGAAATCATACTCGGGTTTTGCTGCTCCGATCGTGGCGCCGTGCAGACGTGCAGCTACAATATGTTGGTTAGACTCACTGAATAAAGTTAGCTTGACAGAAGCTGATGACCATAACTATGTTTTTTTTTAATTGTCAATCTCTTTCTTAGGGCTAACACCCCCAGAATTACTTTGTTCTATGTTTTTTTTTAATTGTCAATCTCTTCCTTAGGGCCAACACCCCCGGAATTACTTTGGTTCTGAAAGTTAATTTAGTTTTCATTTAGGTTTTACCATAAAAAAATATTTTTGACTTCTTCGACTAAACATTTTATCATTCCATATATTGATTATTATATTATAATATTAATTAAGATATTTAAGGTAAGTGCAGCTTTGATTTAATTTTAGTTAAGACCATTAATGTAAAAGTGGCCATTTCTTAAAGTAATTGTAGTAAAATATTGAACTTACTATTTTAGTGACGAAAATGGTTTCATCTTTGTTTTGCTTTTATAGTTTAACTATAACATTTTGTTAATCACTTTATATATGATAATATTTTGTTATAAATATATTACTTTAGATTAGTAGAATAAAACATGTAGTGAAAATTAATAAAACAAGTGTCTATAATTAATCTATTTTTTTTAATCTAACCTATCGGTAATTGGACAGTAGGTACCTACTAAATATAATTCGTATTTTAAGTGATTCATATTTATTACTAATAACAAAATTATAAATAGCTTTACCGTTTTTAGTTGCTGTTACATAAAATTAAATGTATGTAATACTACACATCATATTACCATATATCTAAAACTCCTAGACAAGTATATTTTGAAAATAAGGCAGATGCTTAGATTTAGAACAAGACAGCTTTTCCAGAACTACATCAGCTATATAATTTTGTTGATCTACAAGCTAGGTCTATATTTCACAATTATAAAGATTTCTTCAATTCGGAGTTAACTTTAGGCTTTACGACCGTTTCAGCAACGCTTCTTAAATTTAAAAACCTTTTAAAATATGAATGAATCATCAATTGCCGCCCAGCAGTGGCTGTCGGAATCAAAAATGTGTCTTTATTAAAAGTGTTTTAAAATGTTTCTGAAACTGGGTGTTAGTCTTAAGAAATATTGGGCTAATCAATGTATAGCTTACTACCAAATCAACGAAAAATTGGCGAAATTTTCCAGTTGGTAAATTACAACATTGCAGTGATTGTGTGTTAGGAGGTCATGAAATTAGGTTACATATCTGTGGCGTGAATAGGTATTGGCCGTTAAGTGAAAAAGAATGTTTTGTGAGAAAGGATTGCAAAAAAGGAAGATTGATTTAATTTAAAAATCAGAAGAGATTTTTCTAGATTACGTCTTGGGCTTTCGTGAAGAAATATTGTTAGTATATAATAAAGGAGAAAATTTATCTAAATGTCAAGAAAGTATTGCAAAATATATATTATAAAAGTGATAATAGGTGTTTAATTGAAGTACGGAAGAGCTACACAATACGACTGCCTTACCAGTTCACAATACGACATTGTAATATACATATTAGGAGTATATTTATAGTTAGTCCATGATCAAAGATAAGAAATTCCTTCATATTTACATGAAAAGGCGTATTCAAGCTATGAAACCAATTTATTCATTGTTTGAATAGACCCGCTAAAAGTCAAGGTTAGGCAGCAGTGAAACACGTTCCAAAGTATGCAAGAACTGTTATCTCAATGAGACTTATTTATAGTCAATATGATGTTGATAAAACACCACAAATAGACAAACATGAGCGATAGTGCTTTGAGGTTTGAGCATTCATGAGTTTAGATAAAAGCAATATTTATTGCTTCTGTAGTGAGCCCTCGCAGAATAAAAACTGGAACGTAAAACACAATCATTTGTTTTTATTGAGTAGTTAACCTCTACGTCTCGGTGAAAACACTTGTATCAATTTGATCAAAGTCAGTATAATGAAATTTTGTGCGAACCTATCTTTTATGTTCGCTGAGGCGTCCTCTATATTAGAGAGGTACGCTTTAGCGAAAGATGCTGGATTCAAAGCTGTGGAATCTGGTTTCCCGTTCGGTTTCACGGTGGATCAAGTTAAACGAGCGAAAGAGAATGCCGGTGTCGAACAAGTGTGTATTAATTTGAAAACAGGTAGGTAAATTATATTATAATTTAAGCAAATATGTAAAATATAAAGTATTACTAGCGCTACAAATTGACCATACTTGAGCTCCAGCAGTCCACATTTTGTCTCAACCTAGCTAGAAAGGTCAAATTCAATCAAAATAACGTCAATATTTGATTGCAAATATTGTTGACATAATAGGGCGAATAATTCTGTTGATCTACGAGTTTTTTCGGTGTTTAGGTTGAAATTAGTTCAAAATTAATAGGTATTTAACAGTGGATATTAATATGTAAATAAAGAATGACCAAACTGGGTAAAACCAAAATTTATCTTATCAATTTCAGAACACCTTTAGACAGATGAACTTTAACCACTGATAAATAACATAATTGTATTTATATATTCCTTTATTTTTCATTATTTTACAATATCGATTATATTTGAGTAATGTATCATAACCATTTAAAACATGACTCTTACAGGTGACACTACTAAAGGTGAAGTTGGAGTCACTTCGGTTCCTGGTAAAGAAAATGAGTTCAAAGAAAATTTGAAAATAACAATTGACTACGCGAAGGCTCTCCAAGCAAGTAAAGTCCACATAATGGCTGGAATAGTTGAGAAGCCTACGCCACAACATTGGGAAACTTTCGAGAGCAACTTGAAATATGCTGTCGACGTCTTGAAAGACGAAAATCTACTCGGTTTGATTGAGCCCATCAATCAATATTCTATGCCTAATTACTTTTTTAGTGATTATGGAAAAGGTAAAACTGACATTCAAAAGAAGTATCTAATTTGAGTTATATTAATAACACTATCATCTCACTTTTGTCCACTGAGGGTCATGGTTCTCTCCAAATTAGCAGAATTGAGTTTGGTGTTACAGTCTTTTCATTACCGGCAGCTTTCTCATGTTGCCACTTCACTTTCCATAAAGACGTCCTCAGTCTACATATCGATTCGCGGTTTGTGTCACTCAAAATTTACTATATATTACTAATATTCGTGTTTATTTCAATTATCCTATTTGAGAAAACCCAACCATACCCGCCGTACTTTGTAACATTCGCCGATTCATTGATTTTTATTAATTGTATTTTACAGCTGTCGGTATCCTGGATCGTATAAATAGTCCTAATCTAAAAATGATGGTGGATATATTTCATATGCAACAAATTTGCGGTGATATCACACACAATATAACGAAGTTAATGCCTTACATCGGACATATACAGGTAAAACCTCTCAAGTTCAATGCATATGTAGTGTTACTATTTACTTTAGAACACGTTTACAATTCGTCTTATAAAAGTAGAAAAAAATATTTATGCTTTATATATCTTATACCTTGATGTGAACAGAAATATATTAGTAGCTATTTAAATTTATGTTGTCATGCCCAACATAGCTCTTTTGTAGCGAATGTGATATCCAGTGGATTTATATATTAACACAAATTAATAATCCACGAAAATGAATAATTTTAGTTTGTGTGCTTAGATAAGAATAACGCAATCAGCTTAGCAAATTGTGATACGGTTTTCATGTACCTAAATACAGTCCTTACTCCTAAAAATAATCGATTTGAAATCACCAAAGTATGGTCACACCTGACATTGACTTGGATCGTTTTGGTTTTATTTAGTAAAATCAAATATTTTATAGGAAAAGTATTCAGTTTCTATTGACAAACAATTTCTATGAAATATAAACTTCTTGATACGTCTAATACTTTAGGCCTTGAGCGCTTAAATTTAATACACCGGGAATGATAAAATACTTTCATGGATATTATGTGCTTAAAGAATTGTATTCACAAATATGTTAAGCGTTTAAAGCCGCCAGAAGCTTGTATTTGTAAATAATGATTATATTTCAGATAGCGCAAGTACCTCATCGCAACGAGCCTGACACGGCAGGCGAGATAAACTATAAATACGTTCTCGAACATTTGGAAAAGAGTGGCTACAATGATTGGGTTGGTCTTGAATACAAGGCTTTAGAGAACACTAAGGACGGGCTAGGTTGGATCAAAAACTACGGTTACAGTCTCTGATTGCTATTATTACAAGAGTATAGAAAGTTTAATTAAAACAATTTCTCATGTTGTTATAATTTTTGTTATATTATTATTTCGGTTTCCTAATAATAATATTTTATAAAAGTTGAAGTACATACAATTTATTCAGAGTATATTTTGTAATAGCTAAATAAATTATACTTGTTATTTTTATTTTTTCTTTTTACAATGAAATCATGAATCTTTAAATGAAGCGATTAGAGATATTTGTGTAAGCCGGCATAGCGGCGATTATTGGTAGGTTATTGCCTCTTGGTAGCCGTAATCGGTTTTAGATTGAGTTGTAACTTTTATCAGCTGTTGTGCAGTCACAGTACTATGTTAGATTAAATTGAATAGCCGGTTTATAAAGTTAATAACTGTAACTACGTCCACGAAAGTTACTACATCTTTCCAAATGGTACGAGTATGTACAGTGTAGCCTAATAAAAGCGAAAACTAGGAAATTAAAGTCCATTGATAGTTGTCATTATCACGCTGGCTTAACACGTTGCCAACCGGCATGAACCATTAATGGTACATTGAGGACTGTTCCATGGTCGGCGTGTACCATTTATGGGACATACACAATTGTCCCATCAGGCGGCTTTTAGCATTAAGGGTACAATGAAAGAAATCAATTTAATTTGTATTTTTTGCTAATAAAAAGAAAAAAAATTGCAAATGAACGCAGGCATAGTCGGCAGAAGCACTTAATGAAATATATGCGATTACGTGCAAACGACGCCGCCCGATGAGACAAATTTGATTTTACAGAGCCGTCAGATGCCGAATTCAGCCGCCGGCGGGAACGTATTAATGCTGGCACGTGACGGAAAGGCTCTAGTTGTATAGATAATTTTACGCACATGGTACTGGTTACAAAGCTACATACCGAAACGAGTCAGTGTGATAGACTTATTACTCACTTCTTGTGGTTGTAATTCGGTCGTATATATACCCTGCTATGTCATTGCTGCTCGTTTACTTCCACCAGGAGATTACATATTCAGGGTAATTTCAGACGCAAACAATTTAAAAATTCATACGCATTTTTTTACATATTATATTTAGAGTTATTTGATTAAAAAGGAGTACAGTCAAACCTGGATATGTGAGAAAACTCTATAAGTGAGAGTAATAGCCAGAACCCGTCATTTTAAGCTCCCAAAACCTCTATTAACGAGAACCAGAAACCTCTGTAAGAGAGAGTCGTTTTTCCCTCATGGACCTCCGTAAGTAAGACTGCTACTTATCTATACCCCTATAAGCGACAGTCGAGCTTTATTTATTTATATTATTTAGGAGGAACAAATGACAAAACAAATTACAAATTTAACATCTGCTATTTTATGACTCATTCTTAACTTTCGTGGAACTTCCTACCATTGTTTTTGTTTTGTTTTCGTAAGCATCTTGATACCTACCCTTATAAAGTACTTATATGTCGAAATCTAATGAACGTAACATATACACACTTTTAAAAATATATATGTACATGATACATTCGTACTTGCTGTGACTTGTTATTGCTGCGTACCTCTATGAGAGAGAAACGCATGTTCCTGCATTAGCGAGAAACTCGGGTTAGTGAGAAACCTCTTTAAGCGAGAATGAGATTGTGCTCCCTTGAACTCTCACTTATCCAGGTTTGATATATAGCTGTTTGTAAAAGTCCATGAAAGGCTGAATTTAAAAAATCCATTATGTTAGATTGTTATAATTTAAAAATTACATACACGTAATTGAATGACAAAAAATTACATAATAAACATTTTGAATTCATTTTAAGTTGTTTCGGAACTTCTGAACCCAATAATGTTTCTTTACTTGATCCAATGATAATCTCTCCTTACTTGAATGTCTTAAAAGCTGAAAGAGAAAAACTTATTCAGTAAAATAGATACATAACAATAATAAAAAAAACGTTGTCTTTTTCGGGGTGATATAAGATTAAGTTAGCTATCATAAAATATATTTTGTTTTTAACATAAAAACATATAGACAGCATTAACATTTGATATAATACTAAGATTTTAATATAATACTATATATTTGCGATTTACAGTCAAAATTGGCGGGTGTCCAAACTTCTATCTCCTTAGAGGTAGAATATAAAAAATCAGCTCTGGGTGGGTAACTATTTTATAAAAAAGAGCCCGATATAGAAATTTCATTTTTCTTGCTTCAGTAGTTTAGAATCTACGACAATATGTCAATAAGAAGATGTGTTTATATTACAAGTGTTTTTTTTTTTAAATAGGGCATGTCTAAATCTTAAACTGTAAGAGATATATCAAGCTTTAGCTCATTTTACTAGAAAATAAAATGGGAATTATCAAAATTTTGGTCAAGCGTGAACTTTTCGCAAACAGTTACAAAATATGGCAAATTCTTTTTAGGCAAAAGTTAACTTGTGTCGTACGAGGGTCATTATTTATTATAAATAAAATCTGAACAGCGAAAGTTAGTCAAATTCAGTGATAACCTTTTTTTTATACCAATCTTCACACATTAGGGAGTTGATACTGTGATTTTAAGTTTTTAACTCCATGCAATAATAGTCATCAGTTTATAAAATCATGATTACAAAATGGACGATAAACGAACTAATTTAATAATTACGAGTCAGACATTAAAATATTGTTTCTGTTTATGATTGTTAATTATTTTGTCATTTAATGAAGTTTTATCATGCTAGCAGTGCAAATTAGTTAAATGTGTAACTATACTCAAGTCGCAATTGCCAAATTAAATTCACAACATACAGAATTCGTCCATCATATTGATTCCATCCTCTCTCTTCCATAGCAGAACCACTCGCGCTGGTCTACGGAGTCACAGCTTTTCAGGAACTCACATCCCGACTAGGACTAAGAAATTCTTTATTTTTACTTTTGCCGAGTTGTCGGGCTGTGGAATGATCTTCCGGCGAGCGTGTTCCCTTCGTCCTATGATATCGAGTCCTTTAAGCGAAGCGTGAAGAGATATTTGTGCAGGCCGGCATGATCGCGGCGGTTATCATAGTTTTTTGCTGTTGGTAGTAGTTGTCGTTTTTTGGACTGTACGAAGCTTACCATCAGTCGTACTGTGGTCACAGTGCCGTGTCAGGATAAAAAAATAAAAAAAAAGAATGTCGTATTTAACTAATTTGCGCTGCTGACATGATAAATATTCATTAAATGGCAAAAAAAGACAATTATAACTACAACTATATTTTAGTCTTACAAAAATATTATAATACCTAGCTGCTAATTAGGAAAAGAAAAGGTCGCTTATAGTTTTTCTAATTATAATTTTATAAACTGACCACAATTATGGCATTGAGCTAAAGTTACAGTATCTACTAAGCAATATGTAAAATGTGTCCAAAAAATGCACGAAAAAAAAAGAATAGTGAATTTGATTAACTTTCACTGTTCAGATTTTTTTCATGCTATAAAAGATAATACTGATCCTGGTTGTTGATTGTTGGAAATTGAATTCATTTCAGGAAAAAAAAAATGTTTGATAAATGTAACACTTTTTAAAAAGTAGTTCACAATTGAAAAAAAATTAATAATGTCCTTTTTATTTTCAGAAAAAAAAAGAGATCTGAAGTTTCCTAAGACCTTATTTTCATCTTTTAGTTTAGGATTTCCCTATACTGTCCTACTTCAAAATTAAACATACACATATAAACTAAGTTTTGTAACAACTGATTACCACCACAATGTAAACCTTAACTTAGGCAAAATACTTTTTCTTATAAGGTTTTTTTTTATTACATACAGGCTTGCGCTTGACCTCAATCTCCCCTGCTGGAAAGTGATGATGAGGCCGACGATGGAGCGCGCTCACCCAGCAAATACCGATTCACTCGACGTTTGAAGATTCCCATGTCATAAGACGCCGGAAACACTGACGCAGGAAGCGAGTTCCACTCCTTCGCGGTACGCAGCAAAAAGGAGGAGGCAAATCGCTTAGTGCGAGCAGCAGGAATGTCAACCACAAAAGGGTGCAAACCAGCACGGCGTCTCGTCAATTTATGGTAGAAGGGGGAGGGTGGAACTAAATCATACAACTCAGCCGCACACTCTCCAGAGTATAGTCTATAGAAAACCAAAAGGCAAGCCAAGGTTGGATGTGTTTAGATGTTCATAATTAATATTATTGTGATTACCTTGGATATTAAATCTTTTGCTCCTTCAGGTACATGTTGAGGGAACACCAAATCCAATGCAAGTATTCTTGCATATGTCTTGCTTTGATTTTCACTTTCGAAAGGCGGATTGCCTACCAAGAATTCATAGAGTAGAACACCAATACACCAGTGGTCCACTAAGATATTGTACAATTCACGCTTTATCATTTCAGGGGGCAGGTAATCAAGTGTGCCACACATTGTTTTGCGTCTGAAATAAATGAAAAAGCAATTATTTACAGATCTTTTTGGGTGATTAGTTTCTTACAATATATCTCTAATAACATGAAATAGCAATGGTCCTAATTATAACATATATTATTTATTTCTTATCAGGCAAGCAGTTGAAATAGCTGATAAGTTTCTATATCCTGCTATTTCCCTTTTTTTATTTCTTTTTGTGAGTGAGATAGTATTTGTGCAGGTGATTTTTAAATGGATTCCCATTTAGAACTGAGATTACATTTTCTGGAAAATCATTCCAAGCTCAGACTATCCCGTTGCTTAGAAAATGCTTGTATGGATTGTTTAATTGATTGGTGCATAGCTTAAGCTATATTATTAATAATAGAATGTCATGTCCCTTTCCTTGTATTGTCGTTTTTTAAATACTATGGAATACTGTGACGATTTCAGAAGACCTTGGAATAAAGGGGGTTTTACCATATGCATATTCATTATAGTATCGTATTCATGTTAAGGCCTCAGTATAAATAGTTACAATGAATTTTTAAATTGAATATTTACCTTTCAGAAGGTGCATGTACGGACCAGCCAAAGTCAGCCAACTTGAGATTACCATTATAATCAACCAATATATTCTCTGGTTTAATATCTCTGTGCATCACGTGATGTTGGTGGCAATATTCAACTGCATCTGCCACCTGGAACATCATGTGCAATGTGGTCATTACCCAATTTGTGCAATCATCATATCCCCTCAATACAATCAATGTCAGTTATATTTTAGCTCATTTCAAATATATATAGTTCGAGCCTTATAGAAAATACAGTCCAGGTGTCCATATCTTACAATGGGATCTTAAGTTTTGAGATGTAAAAAAAAATTGAAGTGGAAAAAAATGTGTATATATTTTTATAACATCAATACATCACATCAATTGTTATAGCAATAGACCATCAAAAAAGGAAGCTGTTACCATCATAATATAAGCATGAAAACAATAAACATAAGTGACTCCAAATCCATCTGACAGCCAGTTTACACCCATTAAACATGTGATTTGAAAAGTGATTACTAATTGACTAAGAAAAATAGTTATACTGGTTATAAATGCATGTAACTATTTGTAAACTTCATCTCTTTCCTACACATCAGATTGTCATAGTGCTATCTTGGTGTCAGTTCTTGTAATTTTTCCATTATATCTGTTAAACACCAGTAATTTTCAGATTTTCCTATATCTAACCATGACACACAATAAAAAAAAAAAATAGCCTACAACCTTTACCTGATAAATATATTTTGCAGATGTGGCCTCATTAAAACGTCCATAAGGTGCATTTGTAAGATGTTTGTAAAGTTCTCCTTTCCCAGCATATTCTATTACTAGGTATATGCGTTTTTCATCATGGAACCATGTCAACAAGCTCAAAATATTTGGATGGCTGTAATATAAACACATTTATTTAATTATTTTTTTTATGATCTACAGGCAAACAATCACATTTAATTTGGTTTATGTAATTTCTTTACCCAACAAATTTTTATTCATCCTTTTAAATATGGAATAATAGATGCAGGGAGCATATTCCACTTTTTCACAGTGTATATAATGAATGAAGAAACAAGTGGTATAAATGAAGCTATGACCACTACTTGTACTACCTTTGTAGCAAAAGCACAGACAGAGACATTGATGGGCAAAACGTAATCAGATTAATAAAAACAATTACAATTACATTTTACATCATTAACATGACTGCATTTTGCTTGTCTATTTTTTAAGTACTACGTAATCCTCAATTGCATACACATTTAGTTTAATGCTTGAAGGAATTTAATCATGATAACAGAGTAATAAAATTAAAATTACAGACTACATTTTGTAATCATTACTCATTAATCAAATCACATTTTGCCCATCTCTAGACAGATATATAAGAATTCTAAATTTCTGGAGATATAGATAATAGATATTTTTTTCTGTATATGCTCAAATACCAACTTGATTCACAAACTCAATCTGGAAATGATCTACAATTTTCAGTATAGAAATTGTAATTTTAGTGTTCTTTATCAGAAGTTTTTCATTAATGAATCTGACAACATTAACAAAATGTAATTAAGACTACAATTTTACACAGTAACCATCTGTCAAACTGTGAGTGCAACTGAGGATGGTTTTTACTATTATATAGGGTTCACACTGCTTTTTTTTTCAATGTTTGTTTATATGTATGTATCAAAGAGTTTATCTAAGAGTTTTTAGTAAGAGTAAGAGATCAAGATTTCAATAAATGTAGTGGACAGTCTGACAGTCAGAATGTAGTAGTACACGGTGTTAAATCGAACCGCAACTTGACTGCATGAGTTTGAAGGCAACAACACAGAGCATTCTAACAGAACCAACCTGTCGTACTCCTTTGTATTTATAAAAAATATGCTTGTCATGTTTCCTATTGCCATTCTATATATAATAATATGTGTATAATTCTTAGCTAATTAAAACCAAATGTCTTGGTTTTTCGTCTTGTTATTTATCAATTTAATTAGTTGTTAGGATATACAATACAAAATAACACCATAAAGCCAGATAAGGACCGTTTAAGCCCATTAATGAACTTACCAATACCAAAAGATACAGCTTCCTTGAAAAGAGCTCTTGGTATGTTTGCACATTATTCAAAGTGGATAAAGAATTTCTCAGGAAAAATTGGTCCTTTAATTAATGTATCACGCCTACCTTTAGATGATAAGACTAAAGCATGTTTCGAAAGTTTAAAACTAGATATTGCTAAATCTGCTCTAACGGCAATTGATCCTAAAGAAACATTCACTGTTGAAACTGATGCATCAGAATATGCGATTGCCGCTACTCTATCACAAAATAAACACCCTGTCGCATTTTTTTCGCGTACTTTGACTAAATCAGAACTTCGACATTCTTCTATTGAAAAAGAAGCCTGTGCTATTGTAGAATCTTTAAGAAAGTGGCGACATTACTTGATTGGACGACATTTTTTGTTAATCACTGATCAACAATCCGTTGCATTTATGTTTAAGCAATCTAACTCAAGTAAAATTAAAAATGAGAAGATTGAACGATGGCGTTTAGAACTGTCCAGTTACAAATATGACATAATTTATCGTCCTGGTAAGGAAAATATAACAGCTGACGCGTTATCACGTGTTATTGCTAGCACAAATTCGAATAAATTGTATGAATTACATAGCTCCCTCTGTCATCCAGGTGTAGCTAGAATGGCTCACTGGGTACGTGCAAAGAATTTACCTTATTCGATGAATGAAATAAAAGCCATGACCTCTGACTGTTCTATCTGTGCCGAAATAAAACCACGATATTGGAAAAAGCAAGAAACTTTGATAAAAGCTATCGCACCCTTTGAAAGACTTAGTATCGATTTTAAAGGGCCAATTCCATCCAGCTCGAGAAATAAATACTTATTAACTATCATAGACGAATACTCCAGATTTCCATTTGCCTATCCATGTAAAGACTTGTCTTCAGAAACTGTTAAAAAATGTTTAAAAGATGTGTTCTTCACATTTGGCATTCCTCAATATATTCACTCTGATAGAGGAACCTCATTTATATCCAGCGATCTAAAACAATTTCTTCTATCATTTGGTATTGCAACCAGTCGGACTACCCCATATAACCCACAAGGAAACGGTCAAGTAGAAAGATTAAATGGAACTTTATGGAGGACCATTCAACTCTATCTGCGTTCTAATAATTTAGAATTATCCGAATGGGAGCAAGCATTACCTATAGCTCTACATTCAATACGATCTTTATTATGTACTTCTACAAACGCAACTCCTCATGAACGAATGTTCAACCATGCAAGACGATCAGTTTGTGGAGACTCTCTTCCTACTTGGCTTATGACACCTGGTCCAATATTAATGAAAAACAATGTAAAATCTTCTAAATATGATTCCCTGGTTAAAATGGTAGAACTTCTTGAAGCAAATCCTTCTTACTCCTATATAAAATTACCCGATGGTCGAGAAACCACGGTATCAAACAGGCAATTGGCACTGTTTCCTGAATTCGAAGTACATGAACTAATTGATCATGATAAAAATGGCGAAGAAACGTTCGAAGATGCTCTAGAGAATACAGGAAATGATGACTCTGTCGAAAATCAAACTCCAGACAATCATGTAGTAGAGACAGAAAACAATAACCTAAGACAATCCTCACGCGAACGACGTCCCACTTCATATCTTCAAGATTACGTTGTAAAATAAAGAAAGGGGGATGAATGTCGTACTCCTTTGTATTTATAAAAAATATGCTTGTCATGTTTCCTATTGTCATTCTATATATAATAATATGTGTATAATTCTTAGCTAATTAAAACCAAATGTCTTGGTTTTTCGTCTTATTATTTATCACAACCTATGATGGGGTATGATGGGGCTAGAATGTACTTGAGAACAAAAGTTCATAAAAAAAAAGAAAATAAGCAACAATAGAATAAACAGACATAATATACTTACTTTAGGTGAGATTGAATTTCAATTTCTCTCAAAACTTGTTGTTCACAATTTGACTTTGTGATCTGGCTTTTAAACAATGTTTTGATTGCAACTAGGTAGCCCACTTTTTTCATTCTTGCGGCATGTACATGTCCAAACTTCCCCTTTCCTAATCGTGAGCCTAATTCAAAATCTCTAGGTGACCATTTGTAACTAAAAGTAAAAATATAGCAAATACAGAAAGTACTTTTAACAAATCGTTATAATTCAAACCCAAATTAAGGACAACTTTTTAGGAGCATATTACGTTAAGCCCGATAAAAGAAATTTACTCAGTTTACAGGGTTCATAAAATAGGCTTTATTTGGTAACAAATAAATTGTAATACCTCCCTCAACTTACTCTTTGTCATATGCGTCGTGATTGATAATTTTTTGATCCAGCTCTAATGAGTCTTTACTCGTAACTACAGTCATTCTTATATTACACAAAAATTATACAAGTCTCTTCAAAATATATTTTGAGCGTCAGTTTACAATTTATAACGTTTGAAAATTTAAAATTATTTAAATGACAAACATAAATGACAGATTTGAACCAGTATTACCATTTCTTATTTAAAATTTCTACTTACAAGTTACAATATTGTAAATTTAAAAATTCAGACTTATTTAACGCATATAAAAAAGACGCTCATTAGTTTCGTAAGACTTTTATCAACAAATTAAAAAAAAAATGGTTTTAATCAATAATGTTAAATGCCATTGAGAACCATTCAAAACTTAATGTCTACAAAAATCAATTTTTCATAATTTAATCCCATTGCACAACTGTTATAACTCTTTTTATAGAGTGAAAACACTAAATGCTATGGGTGTACTGAAAAGTTCTTGATATGTTTTATTATTGCTTTTAAATAAATTGTTAATAATTGTGAAAGCAATTACAAGTTTACAATTTTAATTAATTATATAAAATTATTAATGATTTAATATTATTAATGTCTAATAAAAAGGTATATTTCTAATACTAATAGCAGATGTCGCTATTTATGACTTATAAGCGCTTAAGTATTACGTTACTATAGGGATGTTCATGTAAAAAATATATCGATATTTTTTCAATTTAATATATCATAATATTATATCGATACTTTGCGATATATCGAACAAATATATTGATATTTTTAAAATAGCGTAAGTAATTACTTGTTTTTAATTAGTCTATAATATTAAATAGGTATCAGGTTAATTATGAGTAAAAACATTTTAGAGAGAAGAAACAAATTAACTTTATTTATAAATCATACGAAAATTAATCCAAGGCCATACGACTCAAAAGCTATATTTAGCATCTGCGCGTAAAGAATTGCAGCTTTTTCTTTTCTACCATACCAATATGAAAGATTTATAAATCCCAGTACTTTTTTTCTAAACCTTGCAAAAACAATTTTTTTTTACCATTTTGGCTTGCAATCTTCTTCTCTGCTGTGTAAGAACCTGTAGGCTTTTGAGAAAAGTCGTTTAGCTGGAACTGAGCTAGCCAAAACAAGTGACCATAGACACCAAAGATTTTTTTTTATTGTAAGAACAAACACAAACTACAAAGAACAAAGGTGTCGTTTGGGTAGTCCCAATACTGTCACCACCATAGATTATAAAAGTTTTGTTACTAGTGATGCCCTCGCGGAGTGTATCTCTTGTCTGCGTTTCATTGTTGCAAAGGCTAGTTTTCAATAATCCGGGATTTTTCGCTTTATTTTTACTCTAATTGACAATGTTGCAGATTTAAAGGAATAAGTAGATAAAAGAAAAAAATTGATTGTGACACGATATTTGGTATATCGGATGAAATATATTGATATTCCATTCGATACTAGATGATTTGATAATATCGGATTGAAGCGATATATCGTGTACATGTATCGATATTTTTTGGAATACTAATATATATCGCCCACTACTACGTTACTATATTTTTTTTTCATTTGACAAAGATGTTCCATGCGAATGGCAAGGTTTTTTTTTTTAAATAGAAGTATAATATTAGGTCATCAGAACCATGGTACTGCCAGAGTTACCGCCGATGTAGTGACCTAAAGACTTAAAGACTTAAAAGTCAAACAGTCGGTTTTTTTCCCCTAATATATAAAAACTAATACTACAAAATCTCGCCCGGTTTAGTTGTGAACATCTCTCCCTACCGCGAACAATTGTCCTGCAAAAAAAAAACTACATCATGTATGATAAAATATTATAGATATTACAAAGAAAACTAAGACGATATCAGTCAGCTTTGTTTATATATATATATATATATATATATATTTATTATAATATAATAATTATGTGTATAGCACAGAATACATAATAATAATTTATACTAGTAGATATAAACTGTCTGAACGCCAACATACTTTGAGGGCTAATTGATGCGCCGTCTTAGAGGATTTGTGTAAATATTTAAACAATCCATTCAAAACAGATTTAGAATTCTCCAGGAAGCGGGGTGCGGTAACCTTTCTGGCATTGCGGCGAACCTGACCGAGTAGTCCTTTGGCTGACGGCCTTGGGGTTGCCAGCTGCCTTGATCATGTCAGCCTGGTTAAAATTCTCTTCACAATTATTTTAAAGGAACGAATATCATGAGAAGAACAGAATATATGGACAGGAACATTCTTTCGCAGCCAAATGAGACTGGAGAGGTAGATATATAAATTGAAAAATGTAAATAATATTATTATTATTGAATATTATTTAATGCTAAATATTTGCTCGAGCTGAGTCATGACCATAATACACAAGTGTAAAGACCGTCACACTGGCCTGTCGCGTTTCGGAATCAGCTTACGTATATCCAGTTACTTATATATCTAGACACATTCAGTCGTGGTATATGTGGGCCGACATGACGACGGAGACTATCAATGGATTTTCATCCTTCGTTTTTGGACTACATTGTACTTACCATCAGGTGCACTGTAGTCACTTTGTCGATCCAGTGTAAATAAAAGCTAGAATACTGATTCTTAGTAAATAAATAAAAGTGTTATATTAAGGTCGTTTTTGTCAAAACACTAGTCCTCTTAGCACATAAGGGTACTTAGTCTGTTGGGGCGAGTTAGGGATTACTAACCCTTTTTTTGTAACCTAGGGGAAATCCCTAACGGACCTCGAGGGGCGGTGAGGGCCGCCTCCCGGTGTGTCGGACTTGCTCCGACTAAAGCCCCCGGGGTGTTCCACCTTCCACCTACCGACATCGAGGGCACGACTGGGATCACATCCGGATGACCGGCAAGGCGTACGGCATCTCGTACATCTATGTTGTAGAGCGGCATGAGGGTACACATCGCGCGTTGCTCGCACCCTTGTTTGACGACACACTCCCTCAAGTGTGTCGCTCGGTAGGGATCACTAACCAACCCCAACCCCTGTAAGTTGAACCCCTGTAGTTATTTAAGATTTACCAGCGACGTATTAGCCGTATAGCAAAAAATAGGAATGCGGGCCTTGTGCACCCGGACCAACTGAGTTTGAGAACAATTGAGCGAGCGAAGCGAGGTTTCTGAGCCAAGTTGGGGGATTTTGCACGTTTTCTGTTTTTCAGACGCCTTATAACTTTTAAACCAAATAAGGTAACGATTCCAAATTAGAATATTATGTAATATTTTGATGTAAAGCCGATAATGATATTTAGTGTAATAAAAAATGAAATTTGAAGGGAGTTTCCATATAGATAAATGACGGCAATTGTTTTTTCGCTTCTATTTTTTTCTACACTGGCTCGACATAGTGACTACAGAGTACCTGATGGTAAGTACAGTGTAGTCCAAAAACGAAAGCGACTATCAAAGGATGAAAATCCATTGATAGTCTACAACGTCATGTCGGCCCACATATACCACGACTGAAGGTCTCTAGGTATATGAGCTACTGGATATACACAAGCTGATCCCGAATCGTGACAAGCCGAAACTGGTCACTGTGACGGGCTTTACACCCATGTACTGTGGTCGCGATCCAGGCGGGCACCGACGGCCTACCACCTCGCTGCTGCTCGTTTAGCACCACCCAGGAGTCACGTGTAGGGAAACTAGGGTGAAGCGACGCGAAGCGGTGAAGGACGCGAGCAGCTTCGACTCCCAAACTTCTAACTCTCTTCTAATTTTATCTGTGCTATTGTTGCAAAGAACGTTTTAAATGGAGCTCAAAACATATTTTTTTTAGTTTTTACTATATCAGTAGCTAACAATTTGGTAACCAGACAACTTTGTCTGCTTACCAAATTACCAACGACCACTTGGTCGCTTTAAGCTTATTTTGTCTAATATTTATTTCGTTTATTAAATTTATAAATATAAAATTATAAATCGTTTATTAACGTAAACTATTTCTTTTATTTCGTTGCTATGTATCTTAAATTTTAGGTAACATTCTGTAATTTAGCAATAAATACTAAAACTATGAAAAGTATATAAGAAAAAATAATGAGCAATACAAGCGAATGATTTTTCTTAGTCAGCGGTTTTAGGAGATATATTTTTAGCATGGGTTTAACTCGAAAGTTTTTTCTTTTATATACAATTTCAGTGATATTTTAAATTTAAATTATAAAAATAAGAAACACAGAACTATCTAATTATCTGTGCAAATACTAATCAATATATTATAGGGGCTATCACTACAGTTAGATTTTTTTACAATAGTTTTTTATTTATTATAATAATAGTTATTACTTTCATAGGTACGCAATTATTATTAACAAATGATTTTTTGCAAGATGAATCTTGTATGTTACTTAACGAAAATTTTCAATTATTGTTTTATATCGGTACTACACTAAACTACGATACTAGTACGATATTTGTCTGATACTTTTCTTAAATATTACCTAAAATACAGGCTAAAATACTATAATATTCAAGATTATATTCAAAAAATGTTTTTAGAGTTCCGGGATTCAAAAGGAAAAAAGAAATCCTTATAACATCTACTTTATTTTCCGTCTATCTGTCCTTCCAAATCTCTTTGCTTAGGAACGTTTAGAAGTGTCGAGTTGAAATTAATGCGAAATACTCAGTCCTTTGTAAGTCTGTTTGTACCTTTGGTACGTGAATTCGATTTTTTAGAATTTCCAAAATTTGGTAATATCGTTTAGTAACGATTTCACTTTTAAGGTGCTAAGTACGAAGTGTTAAGAAAAGGTTCCAAATAGCGACTATCTGTGTCGATATTATCTAGTAATATCGCGAGGTCTCAGTCACAAACGACTACTTATTTAAACTGAATCTTTTTTGGACTTGGTCGAACGATTTGCCTTCTCCAACTTCACCTTTTTACCTCTTTTAACTTAAGAACTTACACGATATCAAGTTTTTTCCTCATTGACTTAATCCGACACTGAGTTTTGCCACTTTACAGCCAAATTATTTCTAAATAAATCTACACATTAGGTATATTGACATGTTCTTAAGATTTCTTTTGCTAATGCATCGTAATAAAAACTTGTGATATAATTTGTTAATCATATAATTGAAATTCAGTTACAAGAAACTAAATTACTTATGTTATGCTAATTTGAAGTAATAACCGAGCTTTAATGCGACGATATGAACATAGATATTAACTATATTTAATCCACGAAAATTAACGATTGGTTATAAAAGATATTTAATTCGAATATACGGTACCTACTTCAAAAACCAATTACGTAAGTACTCTACAGTTCAAGAATGACGATGATTACCGAGAGACGTGAGATCTCTAACAAGTCGCCCTCTTTATGTCGCCCTAAATAGTTCAAATATATAATATTATCTGAGCGAAACATAAAACTTAACCTTGGCGTGGCCACGATAGATTATGTAAACTGGAGATAATGCTTGACCCCTCCGTGAAACATACTGTAATACTATAGAAAGATCAGGTAAAATGGTCTGAACTTCCTCATTACGTTAAGACTATTTTGATAAAATATGTAAGCTTATTGATATTTTATTATTTCGCATTGCTAGTTAGGTTTTGTTAAACAATAGATAAGTCATTGGCAAACCTTCGTTTTTTTTATTATATATTATATGTATATGACGGTATCGACATACACTCAGTTAAAAAACGATCTTTAAATTTAAAAACGCTTCTAGCACATATAAATCTTTTTTTTTTGTTAAAGTAACCAAAATATTAATTATTGGAATAGGAAAAAAAACAATTATACCATCAAATGATAGCATTCAGTTCATAGAAATACAATACATAGGGGTAATAATACATGCACACAAGATGCGCAGTGGAGTGACAAGGAACTAGTTTCCGGAGCATCTCCCGGCCGGCTCGGCGCGGTGGCGGGAAAACTCGGAAAATGTGCGCACTGAGGGTGTCCGTAGGGTCGCTCATTTCGTGCAGAATAGCGCGGCCGCACGCCGCATAATCAATACACCATCGCGCCGGTTCTACACAAAATCCTCAAATATAACCCACAGACACATCAATTTATTAATTTTATCTAACCACACCATTACTGTAATGTTACGCTTTTGTTTTACATGAAGCTAAATGTTGTATTAACATAAGTGTTGACAACTAAGTGCGACGCAAATTCGTTTTATGAGGGAGTAGGTGAGTGTTACAATTATTGGCACCTTATGTTGACCTAGTTATACACGTCTATATGAAATAATATTGTACTGAAGGAGTATGGTATAAGTATGTTACATTTATTGCTTAAACAGTTATTATCGCTTGATTAAGTAGTGGAAATTGCGTTTATAGGACGTTTAACAGCTTAATATAAGCAGATGCTACTGCACTTACATAAAAGGAACAAGCTATTTGTATTATTAAAAAAAAACATATTTTTGGCTTTTTTATTTAAGACTTTAATACAAACGTAATATTGAATTATTTATAAGTTACATTGTTTGAAAGAATTCTTATGTATAATGAATGCTATAGTAACTATATAACATTATATTTATTTATATGATAATTGTTTTAAGACATGTTTTATTAATATTTTTTTTTAAGTTTCGAGACATTATTTTTATAGTTATTTAATTTCAAGTGTTTAAATAACTACCAGGCGATGTGTCAGATACCATCTGTGTATGGTGGAAATTCTTTACACCCGAACTAAAAGTCTCGCTTCTGCATTTTTTTTCATCCTGATTCTGAAAGTAACAGAGAATGTATGATGTATTAGTCCTACCTCGGATGTTAGTTACTGTAAAGCTGTGGCTTTATAAATCCGCCTGCATGGTTCTATTATGGGAGGGAGAGGATGGAACAAGGTTAAATAATTCTTCAGAACACTCGTCGTGATATAGACGGTAGAAAACTTTTAGTGAGGCAATGTCTTTTCGCAACTACATTTATAATACGAGTAGTAAAGGAGTGAAACAGGCTTTTAGCGACCATATCTCCATGTTCTTATGATTCGGGAGCCTTTAACATAAGAGTGAATGGGTATTTGTTGAGCAAATGCGTTTCATTACTATCTGTCACCAGGTGTGATTGAGATCAAGCGTTTGCTTGTAGATAATAAAAAATATATTAAAGGATTATTAATCATAATTGTGTTAAGTAAGTATACTTACCAATATAATAAAGGTATTTTTCTAACTGCATAAAACCTGTCTACTAAATTGTAATTAAAAAAAATCCTATAAATAAGTATAGAAAATGTGAGTGTCATTGATCGTGATCTACAAATTACACCCTGCCTCCAGCATTTCTACACGCGTGCCAAAACACACGCCTTCGTCCTAAGCACGAAATACGCTCATCCAGACATGGCGTGGGGTGCATAATTACTTTTTCAATTTCGTTCATTGTTTAATATACGTTTTATTTTTACGTATTAAATTATTTGGTTAAAATAGTTAAAACATGTGATACTATTATGGAGTCCCTTTTACATAAAACTTATATTAGAAAGTAAGAAATATCTTAGAAAACATTAAATTTTTTTAAGTTATGCTTTACAGTTCGCATAATTGTGGAGAAAAAATTCCAATCCGAATTTATATTTCTTCTGCAGAGTTAGTGAAAAAATGTTAATAATTATTATTATATGAGAGAGAGAGAGGGAGAATGAATTGTGGTCTCTTATGATGTAATACTCTTAGAGACAACACGGATTAGATCTATCTCTAGGACGAAAATCTATGAATATTTAGGTATGTCTGTATGTATGTATGACTTTAGGTGTAGCTGACATGGACGTAAAACAGGTGTTGGAAGAGCGGTTTTTTGGCTGCCTGTCGAAGGTCATAAAAAGTCTTCTAACAGGGGGAAATAAGTTCCAGGCCTTTAACGGCTGGGTTATGCCTTTACTGCTAACATATACGCTTTTGGCATACTCAAATGGATTCAAACTAAATTGGATGCTCTGGATCGAAAATTTCGTACTCTCCTTACGGTATTCAGTATGCATCATCCATATTTATCGGTGACAAGATTTTTATCCTGCGGAAATGCGGGGGCCGCGGATTACTTAAGATTAAGGACCTGTATAACTATGAGATATGCAATCTCAGGAACTATACTTTTTCGTGGGGCCTTGTAGACAACGAGGCACCTTACTATCAATATGTACCTTAGCCAGTTCTCGAAAATGATCATACAATGCTGTACTGGGATCAATCTATTATCACTGATAGGGCTTTTATTGCTAATTAACCAGATATTGTGGTAATATATCGTTCGGCGCGCCAGGCAATACTCATTGATATCTCCATACCACACAATGAGAATTTCGTGAAAACAAGAAATTTAACAAAGCATTTAGACCTTGCACACGAGATTACCAGTATGTGGGGTGTGGATACAACGATTATTGTCCCGAAGGTTGTATTGACCACTGAGCTGATCACATAGAGCCTTAATTACTATCTTAAGAGTCTCTGACTGGATTTTTGGATCAAGGGGCGGATACAGAAAGCAGTGTATTACTCAATACGGCACGCATTGCTTGCAAGTTCCTTAATCTGGGCTCCTAACTACCGGTGGCTTGGGACTTAGGCGCCGCTTCCGTAGATCTATATATTTTATATATGGGCTTCCCCTTTATATTTATTTTCACCTATAGGCAAGTGTAAAATCGTAGTTAACCTAGAAAACCCCAGAGACACGTATAAGGATTGGGATCTGGAACCGTTAGCGAACAAAATTTGTAATTATAAGTAATACTCATCAAGTCGATGTAAAAGTTATCCATAGTCCGCTAAGTTATATGTAATTCAATTGGCAACTTAACTGAATCGTGAAATATCTCGCTTTCACTCTTGTGAAGTTAATTTATTTTACGTATAGAACTGGTTATTATGATAAACAAGGTAGACGAAAGTCAGGGGGCCCTTCGTATCGCTTCGAAAGCTGTTTACTGACACTACCCAGACGATAGTTAAGTGACGTGATGACTAAATGATGGAAGGTTATCTGTAATGTGGCCATAATTCAATACATTAGGAGAATTTTCTATGTGTGAAACTTTGACGAAATTCAAGTTTTATGTACTAAAGTTATTTTATATCTGTAATTAATTGCATTTTACGGTGAGTAATAAGTTGATGAATCAATTTTAATGGCAGTGGTAACTTTCTCATTTTTAATGCAATTTAACGACCTGAGGTAGTATTTACTGAAATATTTCATTTTAGATATGTCATAGTTGTGGATGTATTGTTACCGCAGAGAGTTGAAGTATTCATAATTCTACAAGTTAAAAAAGTTTAAAATTCATAAAATTTCCTGGATTTTTCTTACGTCTTTTGAAATATTTATTCTGTAGTGAGAGTTAATATTAGTTAATACAATATGTTAGCGCAGTGGAAATCCTCCTGGATCGTCAAGGGGCTATGAGGGTCGCCCCCCTGTATGCCAGACTTTTACTGACTAAAACCACTTAGGTGTCCCTTTTACCCGTCTTCCGGGGCCAAGGGGACAGCAGGGCCGCTTCCTCATCACCCAACGACGTTTGTCCTTAAATTAGGCCTATTTTACTGCATAAATGCGGGGAAGTGGGGATGTAAATGACCACACACTTCTCACTCACCTACGTGTCTTGTAGCAGTGCGCGGGAAAACATCGCACATGGCTCACGCTTGAATCAATGGACGGCGCACAGGCACGGGCGACGGCAGACACGGCGCAAGGAGTGCCATCAAGTGAGCTGCCCAAGTCGTCAAGTCCAGCCCCCTTCACTTACTTTAAACATGGGTATATGCTTGTAAAACCTTTACTTTTGCTGACTACGAGGAATAGAACTAAAATGATTCCTTTATGTGCGACATTTAAATTGTTTTCACGAATGGATGATTATGGACCACACAAACCTACATCAAAATTTTGTTTTATCTATTAAAATTTTGTGTTCATTTAAAATAAAAGATTTCTAAATAATAATAACAATATATAATCACGTTATATCCTTTTCTGAGTGAGTAGAGATTAATTATTGGCTGTATCCACTTTGCGCTTATTTGTCGTGCCCAACAAAACCTGTAGCGCAACTGATCGCCGATCGGTCAGGATATTTACACTTTACATTCTTAGAATTCTGATTGCATTTAAAAGCTGCTTAATCATAAATTCACTAGATTTACAATTTCCTAAGAAATAACATTACGTAATTTTCAAATTTGGTGAAATCATCAATCTATAACATTTATGTATCTTCTTAGAATACAACAATGTCAGGAAGATGCGGAGAAGACTTAATTTACTCAATCAACTCTTAATAGTGACTTTAGAACAGATTCTGAGAAATTCAGAATATTACAAGTTGATGTAACTGTTGGTATATAATGATAATTAAATATATAAAATACATGTAATTATATGATTCCTTAAAAATATCTAGAACATTGGCTCCTATATAAGGTATTTCTGCTTTTCTTTTTTACTGTCCTAGAAAGTATTATACGGAAAATACAAATAAAAGTCTTGGTCCATTCCAACTGTGGGTGGCGTACCGTAGTACCGCTAACCGTTCAGAGGCGACACTTTCACTAGCGTCTGTTTGACGTACTCCGATTATTACATCTTTATTGTTCTACAAAACACAAATGACACAATTGTTTTCAAAGTCTATTTGTTTGACGAGTGTTGAAGCGTTTGAATCATGCCTTCACTCTTTTTTGTCGTGGTTAAATTATTATTTCAACTATGGCTATTATTATAAGTTGTAACTGGGTCAAAATCTGTTATTTAAAAAACAAAATAAGATATTTAAAACACGTGTTTTGGTTCAATTATTTGAAGTTTCTAAACAAAAAATAAAAGTTTTTGTGTTTGCGTATAAAAGCATTATAGGAAACTATGATTTCCATGCTTTCTTAGGAAAATTTAATTCCTAAAAAATTAAACTAAACACAAAATTATGTAATGGGTTTATTTTGTTTAGATTATTAATATTATGATATAATCGAAGGTGTTTTAACAAGCATTTTTTTAAATGATTACTAATTATTGTGTATAGTTCCTTCAATAAAAATGCTATGTTTTGACAGTTTGTGTCAATGTGTATCGGTAAAGCAGTGTAGTAGCAGAAGCAATGCTTCTTGTAAACAAACAAAACGAGCAATATAAATAGGTTAGTATGGAGTACGTTGTACCGGGCAGCATTACTGGAAAATAATGTGAAATAACTGGTGATTTAAAAGTGATGAAAGAAATCACTTACACTGAACCCGAGAAAGCACTATGATAGCTCAACGCGCATGAAAGAGATATGTTGTAATTTGTCCCCGGCCTTCAATTTTTTTTACACTGCCTCGACAAAGTGACTACAAAGTACCTGATGGTAATTACAGTGTAATCCAAAAACGAAAGCAACCATCAAAGAATGAAAATCCATTGATAGAGTCTCCGTCGCCATGTCGGCCCACATATACCACGACTGAAGGTCTCTAGGTATACGAGTTACTAGATATACACAAGCTGATCCCGACGCGACAGGCCAAAGCGAGTCATTATGAAGGTCTTTGCACTTGAGTACCGTGGTCATGACCCAGTTCGGGCAATCAACCTACCACCAATAAAACCACGCTGCTCAGCTGCTTTGGTACTCACAATATTCGTATAGGTTCTACCTTTGTTAATACGACTCATACGTCTTTATAGTTGTATATTTGAGAAATGTGTGTCTGAAAGGAGGTGCATATTGAAAGTTATAAGGGTCTTAAAGGTTATTAATTCTGCCTTCTAGACGTATTATCTGGTTAGTCGATTTAATACTGTTATTGGTATCGCTAATGAAAAAACGACGTAGAATTGACAAATAACGTGTCAAGACTGCGGCTATGATCCTTTCGTTGCTGTCTTTGGTGCGTACACTTAGTACTAAATGACCAAGTGCTTTTGAATACTAACAACCTAATTACCATCAAGACCCCAAATAATACAGTAATATGCTATGTATCAGGAGATGGAATAAATTCGTAGCGTTTTTTAAATAAAAAAATAACGATTTATTTGAAAAGAAAATAAAAAATTACATTATTGAAAATACTACCCTTCGCTTGCCATTACTTTTTCCCATCTTTCAGGTAGTAGTAGAATACCCCCTCGAAAAAACTCTTTGTCCTGGAGACGATCCATAAATCGATCCAATTTTGGAAATCTTCATACGATGTTTTATTTTCCACATACCAAACCATAAGCCATTGATCGAAACATACATACATATGTATACATATAGCAAAAATTACAGTTATATTACTAACGTTAATTTGTAGCGGAACTGTTAGCGATGTGCCATTTTGGATACATACAGGTTGTTAAGATGTGGACAAATATATGGAATAATTCATGAGATTCATTTTGATAATATTTTATATTTTTGATAACGTCATATACATTTATTTACATTGACATCTACTTTTTCTGATTTGACTATATTATTAATTACAAAATAGCTTTCCATACTCTCCTTGTATTCAAAACAGATAGATTTGTTATGGATACGTATGTATATAAATATTTTCCATTTAAACTATACTTTCTATACTATCTATACTAATATTATAAAGCTGAAGAGTTTGTTTGTTTGTTTGTTTGAACGCGCTAATCTCAGGAACTACTGGTTCGAATTGAAAAATTATTTTTTAGTTGAATATACCATTTATCAAGGAAGGCTTTAGGCTATATAACATCACGATGCAATTATTAGGAGCGAAGAAATAATGGAAAATGTGAAAAAAACGGGGAAAATTATTCATCCTTGAGGGCTTCCATTGCGTGCGCTGCAAAAACGGTTCAAGATACCAAAAATATATGTAAGAGAGAATTATTCCCCTTGAAATGACCTAAAAATATGTCCATGACAGTATATGTCTATGTTTTAAGATTAAGTCACTAGAACCGTTTTTATGGTAAACAAATTTGGTCGAAATTAATGCATTATTTGTTAAGAGTTGTATCAACGTAATAATATTAATCTTTATCCAAATAAATGTATTGTTGATTAAGAGTATTTAATTGTGAACAAAATTGTCTTAGACATCACTTAATTTCAATGAACATCTTAGAAGATATTACAAAACCTTATATAGCAAAACAACGATTGCCGGATCAGCTAGTTATTAATATAAACAATGGTATAACGAAGTTCCCGGTTAGGTTAACTAAATACTGGATGTTTTAGATCATTCTAGAGCAGAGAAGGCTAAACAGTAGTCCACAAAACAAAGGTAATTGAGAATAAGTTTTAACTTTTGTCTTTTTTATAGTAAACGATGCATTACAACCGGCCTGGCGAAACTTGTTGGATCTGAAATTCAGGTCGTTTAATGTATGACTGACCATTTATATACATACTAGAAACTAGAGCATTTTCGACTAATATAGAAATACGAAATTATTGGATTCATTTATATCATAGACTGTTATGAATATAGATATCATTTTATTCATGATATAATATAATTTTGAGCGCGGATTTAAATAATTATAGCACCTGTATTTTTATATATGTTTAGAGAGGGTTTCATATTTACGTATTTGCAAAAGCTTCAAGCTTCCGTATACTAAGATTAAGGTATTTGAGAGCCTTGTACGTCCTGTTATGGAGTATGGCTCGGTTGTATGGAATCCCAATTACGAGGTCTACAATAAACGCTTAGAGAGTGTGCAACGACGTTTTGTTTACCATCTCTCCTACGGTGATAATGTGGCGCATAAAATCTTGAGCTATCATGATAGGCTGGTTTTTTATAAAATGCAATCTTTAGCTAGTCGCAGGAAAATATCTGACCTAATATTTTTATTTAAAATATTCAATGGATATCTAGATTGTGCAGAACTTATCGATAATCTAAAAATTAATGCTCCATCTCGTTTGCCCCGCAAAACAGCTTTCCATTTTTTTTCTATACCCTTCTTTAAAACGAATCTTGGACAGTTTTCTACCATGCCAAGGATCTGCAGGCAGTACAACGCACTCTCGCGACTCGGTGACTTGGACCTGACTGTTTCTCTTTCAAAATTTAGAACAGCGTGTAGAAAGTGACTGCATTTCTTTTTTCTTTTTTTTTGTGTTACTTTTTGTGTTACTTGGAATCAGTCACAGTTTCGCTTAAAGTTGTTACTTATACATTCTACAATATTATCCTTTTGTGTTGTGTTTATATATGTATGTATATGTTTTTTCTTTTTTTGGAATTTTATTATTACACTTTAATGTAAACTAGCTTTATATATTAATCACTGTGCATGCTGTGGTGCCCTATAATTGTGGGGGCATTTATATGTTCTATTTAAGTACCATGATCCTTTTGTTTTCTTGTCTAATGTTACCCATGTTGGGCACCCTATTATGTAAAATAAAAAATAAATAATGAATTTTGAACTTCTAAAGCAAATTAATACACACATACTTATGCATACTACAATACATGCATATAAGCAGGAGAATATTGAATAGGTCATTACTGTCCGACAATGTCAAGTCTTTATTTATAAGTTTTATGTTGAGGGCCCCAGATATAGAAACCCAGAGATAGAAAATATATAACACTATTATAGCTCCGTTGTCGGGAAGAGCGCAGACCTAAGACCTGACGGTCTGATAGCGCAGTTTGCAGTGACCCTACTTACGACGATAAGGTCCTGGGTTCCAGTCCTGGTAATAGTAAACTTTTTTGTGATGAGTAGATGGGTTTGCCACGAGTCATGACAATATATATGTACTAAAATATGTATATCTTTGTTTAGTACCTACCCATAGTCCAAGCGCAAGCTTAATTTGGGACTAGGTCAATGGGCGTAATCGTTAGTAATTAATTAATGAAAACCAAACTATCGACAGATAAAAAAGATAGATCGTATTATTCCTTATCAGATAGTTTGATCATATTTACGACATGACATACATTTACGAGGAACGTTTTCCTTGGTTTGACACAACATTAATAAAAAACGTAAAAAAACACGAAATATTATTACAACAACAAAGTTATTTATAATCCAAAATTAAGAATATTTATTAGATCGATTGTGTGAATATTCCTCTTTAATGTTTACTATGCTCGTTTAATGGATTGATGCCGTTCGTATCTTGCTACTTTTTTTACGAAGAATATTATTGACCGGGATAAATAATAACTATTTATCTGTTGTAAAACTTCTATATACAAAAAAAATCTTTAACTATTGATAGTTAAATACTTCATCTATGCTTAAATTTATTTAACAGGAAACGTGAAAAACGGTACGCTGAGATATAACAACTATAGCACAAGTGTTTTAATTGCGTTACTAAGTTGAATGTTATTCACCGCCTTTTTGAAGAACCCCATGCCGTAGCTCTAGGGAAAAACTGTACCCGCCAGCCCATCTCACAACTCCAAAGTGCACGATAAACATCTAGAGAATCGTCGCGTTTTCGCGTTTCTGTGAAACAATATTTGTCTGTGATTTACATTACGAGTACAAACATAAAAATAAATATGTACCTACCTATATTACTAAAAGTGTGCAGTGTAATAAAACTAAGTTCTTCTCCTTACTTAGTCCACGTTACTATGACGAAACACTATATTAATATTTTGTTCCATAAGTTATTGGAGACAGCAGAAAATGTATCATTATGAGTCTGATTTGACGTATTAACGAGATGGCCTTATAACGCAGTTTGTAGCGACCCTATTTACGTTGCTAACGTCCTGGATTCGAGTCCTGGTAGTGGTAAACTTTTCTGTGATGAGCAAATGAGTTTGTCACGAGTTATGGTTGTATATGTACATATACAGCCTATATATTATACACGGTGTATCAACTACGTCTCACGAATACTGAAGGACAATGTTAATATACTTAAAGTATAAACAAATAAAAAATATTTTATCTTTGCGACAAGTAGTTTTTGAGTAAATTGATGAACGAGTTTTATGTCCTAATGCACGGCCAGCAATGTATACTGACGTGCAAACACGTCGAGATCTGTTAACGTATTCGATTATTTAATGAAAACTCGAAACTAAGAAATGAATAAAGAAAAACCAAAATACTTGTCGAAAATTTCTAGTAATCACTGTTAACTATAATTGCAAGGTGTAATAATACATTTTAACTTTATACCCACCATGTGCTTACGTTAAGTATGTAACTTATCATGCTATACACGAAGACACAACACAAAAAACACAACACAAAACTAAAATATAAACAAAACGCGGTTATTGTTTTATACCTTCGCAAATTACGTAAGAAATTCCGGAATAGACGCGCGTTAAATCGTAGCGAAATCCAAAGGCGCACTGATCAAATAAAAATTTTGATTACCTATTAATTAGAAATAGTAGGGTGACCATCCTGAGGTCTTAAAATGCTGGAATATCTAGGGTCCAGGATCTATCGGCACTAACGAGATTTAGAAGAATCTTAATAACGAATAATATGATTGTTTCGATATTTAATTGTTATTTTTTAAATTTAATTAATGGAAACCATATAAATATTACTTATTTTAACTGAATATCATTTTGTATTTTATTTTGATACGGTATAGTGATAACACCATAAGCACCGTAAAATTCAGCAAAGCCCGCAAATACACAGCATGCCTTGGAAAAGGGTTATAATATTGAACGCCAAAGTACTTGAAAAAAAAATGTCTGCTGCCAAGATGAGGTGGAGGCGGTGCGTACGTGTTCTGCGCACCACCCGATATGGAGGTCGGATGAGCAGGCCCTTTACACTCTCCAAGAGATAGAGCTTAAAAGGGTATTTGCTTGCCGGTTTGTTGGAGGAATACGGATCCCAGGTCCAGCTATCATTGATTTCGATTTTGATTTCGAGACAACTCGGGAGTTTTTAGTCAGTAGAAGTTTAACCCACTGGCATGACCGCTTTCGAGGTGGCTCTGATGGTCCTATACAGGATTTTCCTCTGGATTACCAAAAAAAAGCTAATAATATGTTTTCTTCTATGTTAGGATATTATGTATGGTTACAAGCGACATTTTCTTTGTACAAATGCAGCGGATCTAAAATTTGTAACGTTTAAATTATTAACATTTTGTACAGTCCGCGGTTGTAATCCTTCTAGACCCTCATCCAAACCTTTTCTAGGAACGGAGCCCTAACACCAGTTAACCATAATCCTTTGATCCCTCAAAATCTTGTTTCACTATTCACATAAGTGTATTTTATTCTCAAAATTTCATTTATAAATCTAACGCAATGTTCTTGTGGATAACAAGCTAGTCCTATATCACTTACCTGAAACGTCATTTCATCGTGTAACTGAAAAGGCTAATTGTGAGCATTACTGTACAGTTAGCAAGTTTTGCTATTTTCATTTAATACAAATCTAGTATATTACTATTTTGTAAAACACTGCTCTAAACTATCAATGAAATAAATAAACTATCGATTGGAAAGATATGCCGCAGAGACATAAACATTTTCCGTAGACAAACACGTAAAAAAAAGAAGTGCTAGATTTAAATCTTATAAAGACGTTATAGTGAATAACACTTAAAACTTTACAGTGCCATGCTGTACCCTTTCAATATGCAATAAAAAGTTATTTCAGGTGCAGTGTACTCACTTTGTTGTAATAAAATAGAGAAAATATGAGGTTAACCGTTTTTTGTAATAAAATATTAATCTGCAAAATTAGGTAGGTAGATTTTTACAAATGAATTTCATAATAGCGTATTTTTCATTTATTTATTTAAAATCGTTGATACTATTTCAAACGATATGATACGAGCTGCTGCCTGGTAATAGAACATTTTTAACGTAGACCTATAATTACTATTTGTTAAAAGACTAATAATTATGTTTGTAAAGCGCTGAGACATTTATTACAGGTTTTGAAGAAAGATTTTATTTTTATTTTAGCTTGTGTTCTTTAATTATTTAATTAAAATAATACCCCGGATTATTTTTTAATTTAGAATAGCTATAAATCAGAAAAGATCACATTTTTAACTAATATGTATAGTCTCGGTACTAGAAATATGATTGTCACCCCATGATTGCCTCGTCCTCGTGACTCCTCTGAGTTACCAGACAGAATAATAAAAATTACACAATTAGACTAATTAAGATTTAAATAAAAATTTCAGTTTTGACTACTAAAAATACAGTAGGTATAATATTTTACAGTAAACAAAAATGCTAGTTTAAAGATTTATGATTATCAATCTGACTCACTCGCTTCTATTTAGTGCAGTAATCGTTTTATAAATTACTGAATTCAAGGCTTCCTTTCGTTTGAAATTGTGACAATTACTTCGTTGACGATGTATGTATGATAATGTATAGAGCATGACATCCTAGAAAAATAATTGATCTTCTATCTTATAGAAAACAAGTGACATTACAAAAGATCTCAATATCTTACCGCTAAAGTTATCCTCAATATTAAATTATACTACTAAAATACGGAGCATTCCATTTTTAATATTATTAAAAATTTTATTTGTATGTTTATTTATCTAAAGAACATTCTTAAAAAATACAGTAAATTGCTGTAATTTCAGTGTAATAGGTCGCATTGAAGGGATTAAACGGAGACACCCGATTGGTCGTTCTAATTAAATCCGATTGGTCGTGCGGTGTTGCGCTTTTTTAAGAAGTCTGCACACAATACTTTATTACAGTGACGGTTATTTCATACAAACATAAAAGCAATGCTTGTCCCACGCTCTAAGAGTATTTAATTCTAATATTATGAATTATAATAAATTAATTTTGGTTTTTTTAAATAACTTGTTTTTACTATATCTATCGATCCATCGAGAAAGTATTACAACAAATCATTCGCATTAAATGTGTAGGTACCAGCGCTACCTACAACCACAACTACCGTGTATCTAGCGGGTTTTATAGGGGTAAAGCAAGCATGCTTTGAACAAAAAAAAAGTAATTTTATGGTTTGTACTAATGAATATCAATTAAATTTTATGTGTAAAATATTAATCAAAAAAAGAAAAGCATTTCATTGCATGTTCCGTAGTCGAACAAATAATGACAGTTCGCCATATAGCGTATTTTTTTAATATTAAGTTTTACGGCCATATTGTGTATATTATCATATCTTAGTTTCAGTGTTTCCACTTTTAGAGATTTTTTCCTCTTTTTAGAAAAAAAAAAACTAATAGTATGTATAGCTTAGAGACATTTTAGGAATTTAGGAAAATTTGGGGTTTCGGAGTTTTTTTTGTAAGTTAGTGAAAGACGTGTTTAGCTTTTTAAATGTTTGATAACAAAATGCAAATAGCAGACAATGAATTAAGAAACCTAGCTCTCATCGAAACCAAGTATTATGGGGTTGAAGTTGAGGAAATAACCTGGAGATTGTGCGGCTGAATTTAATTCACTCCTCCTTATCATACTATAAATTGACAAGACGTCGTGCGCTCCCATTCGCACGAAGGTAATAACCCCTTTTTTATTGTTACGATTTACCAAGGAGTAGTATTCGCTTCCTGTATCTATTTTTCTATCTTCTGATAACATGGGAATCTTCAAACGACGAGTGAATCGGTATTTGTTAGGTGAACGCGTTCCATCATCAACCTCATCATCACTTTGCATCAGGTGAAATTAAAGTCAAGCGCAAGCTTATCTGTAATAAATAAAGGAATGAATAAAATGTCAGCTAAAATTTATGCGAATAAAATATTAAGCTTGAAAGTTATCATGGTAATTTCATGTAATGTAGCAATTTAATCAATACTTCACAGCCTCGCCGTGCCGCGTCCTTGCAAGCACAATCTGGAGAGGCCTTAGCTTACTAGGTTTTACGACAAAGCGCGTCACCACGTTGCATAGACTTTTCGGACGTCACAGCCTATCGTGAACCAACGGGTCGCTAAGACTGATATGCCGGAGTGGTTGCCAGCATCACAACGTCTTATTCTTCGATTTGGATCGGATTAACTAAGTGTTCAAATAATGTCCAGAATCTTTTCATCCGCGGCTTTTTAAACGCAGTGAAAACGTTTTAATCTTCCGATGTTATTGTTTCCTCTTTCTTTCTCGTCGAAAATTACGTCAAATGTAGTCAGATAGTCAAAATGGTTATCATTACAAATTAATTATCTTATGGTCATTTAAATAGCAACCATCCTATGGAATGGGATTTCTCAATCAAAATATTAATTTGTTCTTTTTGACGCGTCTATCTCAGGCGAAAATTCAAGTGAATTGTTAAAACCTACACCGATAAATCGGAAACTATACGAACATAAAACACCAATGCTACAGTCACCAAAACTATTACAAACGGGAATGATGTAATGTTAATACGTTTGCACGGTGTCGTGTACAGGCTCCTTAACATCGCCTTGAACTCGAGCGCACGTTAGCGAGGTTCACGGATATTGAGTAAAATTAGGTCACCCGTCAGCTGTTTTATTTTCGTTACATTGCTGTTTTTCGTATTGTTTGACTAATTTTATTAAATAACTTAGATTTTAGACTATGTAGGTTTTATTTATGGTGTATAGTGGTAATACATGCGAAAAATTAAAAATAATCATCAGTCAATTTTTTATTTTTTTTTCAAAAATTTCAGTCCTACTGTGTTCAGAAGCTTGTTCCGATTCTATATTTTCAGTATTAGGGAGTTAAAAAAAAACACCCTGTATATATTCGGAATCAAAGTTTTTTACCGATTCCAAATATATATATTACTATATCACCAAAAAATGTCGCTTAAACTAAATAGCATTTCACCCATCGATATACAGGGTGAACGGTAATGCGATACATTCCTTGATAGACGTTGTAGTACAGCTTATTTGGAGTCATTTAAGTCATATGACGCCATGTCCGAAACTTGTTAATTTCTGAGATATTCAAGATTTAAGTATTTTTTAAAAAAACTCCAGGTTTTATGTTAAAATGTGCCCTTGTAGTGACGAATACGAAATAATGTTATTGTTTATGCTGTATTCGTATAGCTAAATAATAATAATCTCATTTTGAATTAAAATTTGTAAGAAGGATTCGTAATTACTTAAGTAAAAGCTAAAAAACCAAGTACCATTTTGCAAAAAAATTATGTTTTTGGTAAATTAACGAAGAATTTCCAAGAAAATATGTATGGAATGATTCGTACAAATTACATTATTTTGTTTCTTGATTTATTGGCTATTCAAAAAAGTACAAATGTCATAACAAAATACTAAGAGGTTGATTTGCAACCCTAATAATAGAAGAAGTGACCCGTTTCCTAGAAATCCTCTTCATTATGTTACCTCGCACGTGAGCAGGTTTTGTTCGTTTGATGACACCGCCTTGCACTTGACACTGCTACAACAATAGGACTTATTAATTTAATATGAAGGACAATTTGCTCGTAGAAATTTTAGTTATCTGTTTCAGTTAGTTACAACTATCTTCTGAGTACAGGTCTTTCTTTGCTTTCTAACTACTTCTCTCTTGATTAAAAACTTGAGAAATGGCTGCCTTCCGTAATGAAGAATACGCGGACATTCTGTACGTTTACGAATAATATGACGGCGACGCTGTTGCAGCGCAAAGAGAGTACATGCTGCGTTTTCCTGACCGACGTGTACCAAACGTAAGAGTGTATTCGGGAACGTATCGACGCGTCCGTGAAACAGGGCGTTTCGCAGCGCGAACAAGCGATTCTGGTAGACCTCGAGTTCAACTTCCTTATAAAAAAGAAGAACAACTTGATTTATTTCGCAGAAATCCAACAATCTTCACAAGGATTGCAGCTAGAAGCCTTGGATTATCCCAGTGGATGGTTTGGTTTACCGTACATACAGCAAGATTACATCCTTATCACTACACACCGATCCAAGCTCTAGAAGAAGGTGATCCCGCCCGACGAATAGAATTCTGTCGTTTCATGCTAAATGTCGATATGGAAGATCCTCATTTTCTCGAGAAAATTCTGTGGACTGATGAGTCCAAGTTTGACCGTGACGGAATCACTAATTATCACAATTCACATTATTGGGCACCGAAAAGAAAGAATCCAAGGATGAAAAAAGAAAGGGCACATCAAAGAAGATTATCTGTGAACGTTTAGATGGGAATAATTAATGGCCAACTGATTGGGCCGTTCTTTTTTTCTCAAAATTTGAATGGGGAAACTTATGAACTTTTCCTAAGAAACCAAGTGAATCTTTTATTGGGAGACGTCCCCTTAGCCACGAGAAGAAATCTTATCTACCAACATGATGGCTGTCCAGCTCACTTTCGGCTCAGTGTACGCCATTGGATGAATCAACAACATCCACTTCGTTGGATAGGGCGCGGTGGACCTATTCCTTGGCCAGCCAGAAGCCCGGATCTGACCCCTTGCGATTTTTATTTATGAGGTCATATGAAGGATCTCGTGTATGTAACCCCCTAAAACAACGAGCAAGAGCTTCGTGAGCGCATTCAGAGGGCAGCTCAAAATATCCGGCAAACTTTGACAACAAGAGTCACTAAAACAGAAATGAGAAACAGACTTCGAGCTTGTATTGGAAGATGGGGCTCACATTTTCAGCAGGACTTGAAATAATGTACCCAGATAATTAGCCAATAAATGTATTATTAAAATACTAAGTTTTTCATTTATTAGAGCCCAAAAATACTAGTTGTTTGTGTGTCTTTTTATTTATTCATTTTTTTATTGAAGTATCTACTAGACATATAAAATTCAAACAAAAAAAAAAGTATGTAGTTTTTGTTGACACCTGTACCTTTTTAAATAGCCAATGAATCAAGGAATAGAATTATGTAATTTGTACGAAACATTCCATACATATTTTCTTGGAAATTCTTCGTTTATTTACCTAAAACATTTATTTTTTTGCAAAATGATACTTTGTTTTTAGCTGTTACTTAAGTAATAATGATTCCATCTTGTTAATTTAAATTTAAAATGAGATTATTATTATTTAGCTATACGAATACAGCATAAACAATAACATTATTTAGTATTCGTCACTACAAGGGCACATTTAACATAAACCCTGGAGTTTTTTTAAAACATACTTAAATCTTGAATATCTCAGAAATTATCAAGTTACGGACATGGTGTCATATGACTTAAATGACTCCAAATAAGCTGTACTACAACGTCTATCAAGGAATGTATCGCATTACCGTTCAGCCTGTATATATATATATATATATGTATGTATTGTATTTAGCCGTGGTGGCTGCCGGCAGAATAGAATAGCACCCCCCTCTTCTTGCTGAGGTGTCGTAAAAGGCGACTAAGGTATCTCTTGAACATCGCAATTCAACCAGGTGTTTAGAGAAGGAAAACTCGACCAAACCTGCATCCCGCTCCCTCCCGATCGTACTGGTTCTCCTTACCATCGGGCCTGAGGGAGCTCGGACGAGAGAGTGCTTTTCTGGCTGCGCGTCCAGTTATGCACTTAAATATCTCCTGCGCAATTGACTGTTTCCGAAAACTGGACCTCGAATTTTTTAACCGGTGTTGAAACAGTCGCCGTGGCCAAAACCGGCTAGGACATCTTCATATATGTATATATTTATGTCTTTGTCTAGTACCTATAGTACAAGTGCAAGCTTAATTTGGGACTAGGTTAATGTGTAATAGTTAGTAAATACTATTATATTACGAGCGAAAATCTAAATTGTTGTTATTTATATATGCTCCTTGTATTTATCAACTTAATCTATACGTTGTTTGTTTGTTGTTATGTATATCCGTTAAACCACTTTCATCTGCATTCTTACTTTCATTTAAGTAAGAAAACATATTTTGAATTAACCATAATAATCATCCAAAATTTCACTTTCATCTCAACCCAAAGAATCAGCACTAATTGGCAATTTTTTGCTTCCAGACAATAAACTACCTTCAAATTGATATCAAAACTGAAACAATAGATTGTTAGTGAAATTATATTGGATGAAAGCTAGTGGATTGTGAGGAACCAAGATGACGGCAGCTCCACCAGCGTCCTGTATGAGCACAGAGCATGGCTGTGTCATGTTTGACTGCCTCGTACATATTTGGGAGTGGTAAGCATTTTATGATAACATCATTATGTTACATTTCATTATCATACATTCATATTTTAAATAAAGTCTTTTTTATATTACTAAAAAAATCATATTCATATAATATAATAGAATCTGAAAAGCTTGTACAACGTTCTACGTTCATCTGCAGACAATCTTTTTAATCTCAAAAGGGATACGAATTATATAAACGCCTACCAAAATATCTTGGATGCCAGACATGCGTGCCTTCGGGGTATTCGTTGAGCCAGAGGCGTTATAAAAATGCCAAGAGAATATTTTATCATGTAGACGAACACTGAAGATTACAATGCAGACTTTTTATAAGGTTATTTTTGACACTGTAAAGGGTTTTACTCCATCTGAACGTAAGTACAGTTCAGTCCAATAATGGCGGCGACCACCAAGGGACGAGTTTTCAGTGACAATTGTCATAGTCATGTTGGCCTCCCACGACCGAAAGCCACTGGGTATATGGATAATCTTTACATAAAATGAAGTCGCTACCGCTGTTTGTTCGCTTAGATCTTTTAAACTATTCAATAGATTTTATTAATGCGATTTTCAGCAATAGATATAGTAATTCATGAGAAAGGTTTATATGTATAACATATATTATAATACAGAAAAGCCGAAATGTTCAAAGATTTTTGATGTTATGTCGTAACAAACATATTTTTGTGCGCTTATATCACAAATGCTGGCGAAGCCTTACGAGATAAATCAAATTAATGTACTACGGAATCGTATATCTTCAAAAGATCGATAGCCAAGTCCGCCATGGTATATATTTATCTCTAAAGGATATCTCACAATAACAATTTTTGGCTTTTACATAAAAATATGTCTTATTTCCCAAGCTATTTTATACAATACAGTATTATTCCTTAGCCAATTAAATACATTATCTACGTTGTACATTTCATGAAAATAAAAACTGCCATTTAATTAAAATGGATATCTTATAAAACTGCCTCATAGTTAGTATCAACGATGCACCTGTGTGAAGCCAGGGCGGGTCGCTTGGTCAATATAATCGAGCTGATCCCAATACGAGAAAGAGACAGGTCAATGTGAGAAATTCTGATTTGCAAATGCCTTTGTATACATATAGTTTCTATCCAGTCAGACGTAGACTATACATACCGCCTTATTAAAAACTTTTGAACAACTCAACCCACAGAATTTGTATTCACACCAAGCCATTGTCCTCAGTTTAAAAGTTTTAGGTTATTTAAAGAAAAAAAGAAAAACTTAATCCCTATCTCTACAACTATAAAGTTATTTTATAACTTAGCAGAATAAACAAAATATAGTTATTAAAAAACTGTAGAATTTTCTGCTTTTATTATCTATCTTTAATTTTGATTATTGTTCATAAACATTAGGCATTTACAAAGCAATAGTAAAGGTCAATGTAGACCAGTAACCCTAAATAATTCCTACTCCGCAACCCCAGACAAAGAGGTTGCGGTTTCCGTAGAAACTAGGTTCTGAAAGGTCTTTGTCCTATGTTATCCATCAAGGAATTTTCTTATAAGAATTTGTGTGTGTTATCTTTTTAAGGTTTCGTAGAGCTACTTGAAAAAACATTTACAAAGGGTAGATTATATTTTTCTAATATTAACCATGGGTTCCTACTATATCGAGGGGTGCAAGGCTATTTGGTTTAAGCGACATTTTTTGGTGATATACTAGTATATATTTTCGGAATCAGCGTTTTTTACCGATTCCAAATATATACATATATATTTCTATGTCACTAAAAAATGTCGCTTAAATCAAATAGCCTTCGCTCGATAAGGTTATATATTTTTAGGGTACTGTACCTAAATAAAGGAACTTTTAAAGGATCATTTCGTTGTTTATCCGTTTGTGGCCTTTTTTATTATGAACGCATGCAAATATCAAGAATTTAATATCAAATACTTTAGCTCTGAAAAAGCCAAATTTCTAAGTCAAAGCAACTAAAATATATGGCCGTTTATGCAGCATATTTTACATTTTTTCAAGAGAGTTACTTAATACCTATAACGTACTTCTTATTGTCTAATAATAAAATTTGACCAGAAACAATGTCTTATCTATACTAATATTATAAAGCTGAAGAGTTTGTTTGTTTGTTTGAACGCGCTAATCTCAGGAACTACTGGTTCGAATTGAAAAATTCTTTTTGTGTTAAATAGACTATTTATCGAGGAAGGCTTTAGGCTATATAACATCACGATGCAACTATTAGGAGCGAAGAAATAATGGTAAATGTGAAAAAAAACGGGGAAAATTATTCATCCTTGAGTGCTTCCATTGCGTGCGCTGCGAAAACGGTTCAAGATACGAAAAATATATGTAAGAAAGAATGATTCCTCTTGAAATGATCTAAAAAAATGTCCGTTACAGTATATGTCTATCTTTTAAGATTAACTCACTAGAACCGTTTTTTATGGTAATCAAATTTGGTCGAAATTAATGCATTATTTGTTAAGAGTTGTATCAACGTAATAATATTAATCTTTATCCAAATAAATGTGTCTTTGACATCACTTAATTTCAATGAACATCATAGAAGATATTTTAATAACTTATATAGCAAAACTACGTTTGCCGGATCAGCTATGTCTTGATAAGCGCGAAACTCGAGAACGACTAAACCGATTTGACTAATTTCTTTTTTGTTGTGTTTGTTGAAGTATGGGGAAGGTTATTACGGAGAGAAAAATTAAAAAAATTGTCCGAAAAAGTCTAAAAACAACACTTTTCTATATTCGGTAGTTGCGTTCGGTTGTGTTCGGTTGTGTTCGTTTATGTTCGGTTGTGTTGTGTGTTCGGTTCTGTTCGGTTGTGTTCGGTTGTGTTCGGTTGTGTTCGGATATGTTCGGATGTGTTCGGTTGTGTTCGGTTATGTTTGGTTATGTTCGGTTGTGTTCGGTTGTGTTCGGTTGTGTTCGGTTGTGTTGTGTTGTGTTCGGTTGTGTTGTGTTATGTTGTGTTCGGTTGTGTTCGGTTGTGTTGTGTGTTCGGTTGTGTTCGGTTGTGTTCGGTTGTGTTGTGTGTTGGGTTGTGTTCGGTTGTGTTCGGTTGTGTTGTGTGTTCGGTTGTGTTCGGTTGTATTCGGATATGTTCGGTTGTGTACGGTTCTGTTCGGTTGTGTTCGGATATGTTCGGTTGTGTTCGGTTGTGTTCGGTTGTGTTCGGTTTTGTTCGGTTGTGTTCGGTTGTGGTCGGTTGTGTTCGGTTGTGTTCGGTTGTGTTCGGTTGTGTTCGGTTTTGTTCGGTTGTGTTCGGTTGTGTTCGGATATGTTCGGTTGTGTTCGGTTATGTTCGGTTGTGTTCGGTTGTGTTTGGTTATGTTCGGTTGTGTTGTGTTGTGTTCGGTTGTGTTCGGTTAGGTTAGGTTGTGTTGTGTTGTGTTCGGTTGTATTCGGTTATGTTCGGTTGTGTTGTGTTGTGTTCGGTTGTGTTGTGTTATATTGTGTTCGGTTGTGTTCGTTTATGTTCGGTTGTGTTCGGTTGTGTTCGGTTCTGTTCGGATGTGTTCGGTTGTGTTCGGTTGTGTTTGGTTATGTTCGGTTGTGTTGTGTTGTGTTCGGTTGTGTTGTGTTATGTTGTGTTGTGTTGTGTTCGGTTGTGTTCGGATATGTTCGGTTGTGTTCGGTTGTGTTGTGTTCGGTTGTGTTCGGTTGTGTTCGGATATGTTCGGTTGTGTTCGGTTGTGTTGTGTTCGGTTGTGTTCGGTTGTGTTCGGTTGTGTTAGGATGTGTTCGGATGTGTTCGGTTGTGTTCGGTTGTGTTCGGTTGTGTTCGGTTGTGTTCGGATATGTTCGGTTGTGTTCGGTTGTGTTCGGTTGTGTTTGGTTATGTTCGGTTGTGTTGTGTTGTGTTCGGTTGTGTTGTGTTATGTTGTGTTGTGTTGTGTTCGGTTGTGTTCGGATATGTTCGGTTGTGTTCGGTTGTGTTCGGTTGTGTTCGGTTGTGTTCGTTTATGTTCGGTTGTGTTGTGTGTTCGGTTCTGTTCGGTTGTGTTGTGTGTTCGGTTGTGTTCGGTTGTATTCGGATATGTTCGGTTGTGTACGGTTCTGTTCGGTTGTGTTCGAATATGTTCGGTTGTGTTCGGTTGTGTTCGGATATGTTCGGTTGTGTTCGGTTGTGTTCGGTTGTGTTCGGTTTTGTTCGGTTGTGTTCGGTTGTGGTCGGTTGTGTTCGGTTGTGTTCGGATATGTTCGGTTGTGTTCGGTTATGTTCGGTTGTATTCGGTTGTGTTTGGTTATGTTCGGTTGTGTTGTGTTGTGTTCGGCTGTGTTCGGATGTGTTTGGTTGTGTTCGGTTGTGTTCGGTTATGTTTGGTTGTATTCGGTTGTGTTCGGTTAGGTTCGGTTGTGTTGTGTTGTGTTCGGCTGTGTTCGGATGTGTTTGGTTGTGTTCGGTTGTGTTCGGTTATGTTTGGTTGTATTCGGTTGTGTTCGGTTAGGTTCGGTTGTGTTGTGTTGTGTTCGGTTGTGTTCGGTTGTGTTCGGTTAGGTTCGGTTGTGTTGTGTTGTGTTCGGTTGTGTTCGGTTGTGTTCGGTTATGTTTGGTTATGTTCGGTTGTGTTGTGTTGTGTTCGGTTGTGTTGTGTTATGTTGTGTTCGGTTGTGTTCTGTTGTGTTCGGTTGTGTTCGGTTGTGTTCGGATATGTTCGGATGTGTTCGGTTGTGTTCGGTTATGTTTGGTTATGTTCGGTTGTGTTGTGTTATGTTGTGTTCGGTTATGTTCGGTTGTGTTCGGTTGTGTTCGGTTGTGTTCGGTTGTGTTGTGTTGTGTTCGGTTGTGTTGTGTTATGTTGTGTTCGGTTGTGTTCGGTTGTGTTGTGTGTTCGGTTGTGTTCGGTTGTGTTCGGTTGTGTTGTGTGTTCGGTTGTGTTCGGTTGTGTTGTGTGTTCGGTTCTGTTCGGTTATGTTCGGTTGTGTTCGTTTATGTTCGGTTGTGTTGTGTGTTCGGTTAGGTTCGGTTGTGTTGTGTTCGGTTGTGTTGTGTTGTGTTCGGTTCTGTTCGGTTGTGTTGTGTTGTGTTCGGTTGTGTTGTGTTCGGTTGTATTTGGTTGTGTTCGGTTATGTTGGGTTGTGTTCGGTTGTGTTCGGTTGTGTTCGGTTGTGTTCGGTTGTGTTCGGTTGTGTTGTGTTGTGTTGTGTTTAATTAAAATTATCCAGGCGAGAGCGCTGTGTAACCCCGGGGGTTTTAGTCGGTGCAAGTCCGACAACCAAAAAGCTCCCTGAAGTCCGTCAACAATATCCCCGGGCTATCAAAAAAAAAACCTTATATACGCTTGGAAACAGTCTCGATTCTCAACATCTGTCTACACACGAGGGAGATGTAGAGGGAAATGGATTATGCTGTTGTCAATTCAAAAGTTCTGGCTTATACTTTCGAAGACATGTATCAATCCTGCACCATATTAAAATGGGATCAAATTTAAGATATAATAAACTAGCTGATCCGGCAAACGTTGTTTTGCTATATAAGATTTGGAATATCTTCTAAGATGTTCATTGAAATTAAGTGATGTCAAAGACAATTTTGTTCACTATTAAATACTCTTAATCAACAACACATATCTATACTAATATTATAAAGCTGAAGAGTTTGTTTGTTTGTTTGTTTGAACGCGCTAATCTCAGGAACTACTGGTTCGAATTGAAAAATTCTTTTTGTGTTAAATAGACTATTTATCGAGGAAGGCTATAGGCTATATAACATCACGATGCAAATATTAGGAGCGAAGAAATAATGGAAAATGTGAAAAAAACGGGGAAAATCATTCATCCTTGAAGGCTTCCATTGCGTGCGCTGCGAAAACGGTACAAGATACCAAAAATATATGTATGAAAGAATTATTCCTCTTGAAATGATCTAAAAAAATGTCCCCGACAGTATATGTCTATCTTTTAAGATTAAGTCACTAGAACCGTTTTTATGGTAAACAAATTTGGTCAAAATTAATGCATTATTTGTTAAGAGTTGTATCAACGTAATAATATTAATCTTTATCCAAATAAATGTTTTGTTGATTAAGAGTATTTAATTATGAACAAAATTGTCTTTGACATCACTTAATTTCAATGAACATCATAGAAGATATTACAATAACTTATATAGCAAAACTACGTTTGCCGGATCAGCTATGTCTTGATAAGCGCGAAACTCGAGAACGACTTAACCGATTTGACTGATTTCTTTTTTGTTGTGTTTGTTGAAGTATGGGGAAGGTTATTACGGAGAGAAAAATTAAAAAAATTGTCTGAAAAAGTCTAAAAACAACACTTTTCTATATTCTCATACAAAAAATTCGTAATAATATTTTAAAGTCAATTTGAACTTTAACACCATACCATAAAGTTTAAATGTCAGTGGACGGGTTCCGGGAAGACAAAACAATTGAGTGACGTATAAATATTAATGTCAATTTTTATACATATAGCATTAAGACCAGGTTCTTTCAAACAATTTTCAAAAAAATCTGTCGGGGAAGCTATTAACATTAAAAAAAACAATATGACTTTGTTTTAGAGAAATAGGGCAGAACTAGGTCTGCCGGGACAGCTAGTATTGTAATATATATGATACAGATATGAATGAGTATAGGGAAAAATCCGAAATTCGTAAATTTGTAGATACAATAAAACCTCCTTTAGCAATTACAATCTTTATGCAGTTGGTAAACTTATTTTATCCTATATATGTATGGTGACAATAGTTTTCTAACAGCAAAGTCTGCTGTTGTGTGTGTGTCAAAGCTGAGTTTTTTTTATTAATTGGTGACAAATAAGTTCATCTGACACACACAGCTCATCTGAAGGTTTCTGACTATGAAGGGTGTACAGATAAATTAAAAATTACAGTAATATTAATAGTTTTGCCAACGTGCTGCTGATTTGATTCTAGAACTATCATAGTATATTATCGAGTGGATTTCAAAGCAAAGTGTCTAATTATGTATGGGCTGGTTTTCTATTTCATAACATTGCAAAGCCCAATAACGCTAATTGCGAATATTAGTTAAGAAAACGAAAATGTTATTCGAGGTACAACGTAAATTGCCTAAATTGCTCAATGTAAAACAAAAGAGGGGTCAGTGAAAGTTCATCGATATATACAAAATACATAAGTGTATTCAATACATGGTAATTAAATACATTAGCATCTTATATACAAACAAATCAACAATGTATCCCTTTGTGGAATAGTAAATACCATCCGGTTCATTCTAGTGTACCTGGCTTTAATGCAATTAGTTGAATACGTGTGGAATCGGTTGAAACTAGAATTTTTGAAAATATGTGCCACAACACAACAGGCAGGCTATAATTCGAAATATTTGCAATATCTGCATCCACACCCTTTAAAATTAACATTTCGCGTTTAAAATCCAATAGTTTTTAATTATCGTAAAACTTTCTTAGATGATGATGATTGTAGAAAATTGGTAATAGTTATAAGTACATTGAAAACAGAGGTTTTAAAACGATGGTTATGGTGAGGAAGGAAAAGTTTGTAGGGTCATTATATCTAATAAAAATACTTTCTTTTTATTGTGTAGTGTGTGGAACTTTCTGGAAATACAATAATAATATACAACGATAATTTAGTTTAGGAAACGAAATAAATATATGTAGATATTTGTTTTGTGATAATTTTACAATAAAATAGAAATAATGTTAAGACGTCCAACTTCAATTATACAATAGTAAATTTAGTAAAGTCAAAATTATTCTTATTAGAAGACGGGTCTGCACTTAAATAAAAGTTTAAACAGTGGAAAACCTAGTTATTATAAAATATATTTTATTGCTAATATAAAAAATGGACTAGAATTAGATATAGTATTAAGATATTTAAATAAGAAATAAGTTTAAATCTGTTAAACCTTTGCTTAAATTAAAAACCGTACTCTTATAAAGTCTAAAATAACCTAAAATAAACAATCCACAAATCCTCTCCTTTTATTATTAGCAATTTAAATTGTCAAGTAAACGGTTATCGTTATCAAATTAAGTGGGTTGACTACCTGTGTCAATGCAATAATTGACAAAAGGGTACATAAAATAAAAAAATACATATATACTTTTTTTTATATACGATCACAACAATAATATAGACTTACAACTCTCGACAGTTTTTTAATGCTTTTTTAACAAAATTGAAATTATATATACAAAAATGCAAAATATATAAATGAAAAAAAAAACTTCCGGACGTATAAAGTTTTCTAATTCGGTTTACAACCAAAGTTTGGTCGATACTCTCAGAAAGTACGAAAATCTAAAGGTTCATATAAATCTCTATATTTAGAATGCTTTTTAAAGCAAGACTACAGCCACCGGCCTAATGAGAAGTCTAGACGCATTGTGGGCTCCTCATGTAAAATGTATATAAGATAGTACCCATTCAGAAGAAGAGTTGTTGCATTTGCTTGAATACTCTTTATTACTCCACAAATTGGTTTTTAAAACACTGCATGGTAAGGATACATTGTTTAGTTTTTAAATCCCACACTCAAAGACGTATAAATGAGAAGCAAGTTATACATTATTATAGATATTAAAATATCGCAATTACCTTGTAACTAAAAATTTGAAGATAAAGTTAATGTTATTTACGTTTTTGTAATCGCTGCACCATAAGATAATTTTTGGTGGTAGGGCGATTGCCCGAATTGGGCGATGACCACAGTACATAAGTGTTAAGACCGTCATAGTGACTCGCTTGGGTCTGTCGCGTTTCGGGATCAGCTTGTGTATATCCAGTAACTCATATACAGAGAGACCTTCAGTCGTGGTATATGTGGGCCGACATGACGACGGAGACTATCAATAGATTTTCATTCTTTGATGGTCGCTTTCGTTTTTCGACTACACTATACTTACCATCTGGTACTCTTTAGTCACTATGTCGAGCCAGTGTAAAAAAAATACAATAGTTATTTTAGGTTACAACATAGTTTTGAGTTAGATTTGCTCCTGTGTCATAAATGCGTTGATAAACATTAATTCAATATACATATAATACATAAAAATACTTTTAGATTTGGAACACTACCCATAGGCCAATTATCAATCACATATATTTTTGTACATTTTTAAGATATAAAAATTTGTATATTAATAACTTAGAAACTTTATTTCATGTATTATACAAATAACTAACATAATTAGCTCAGCTTTGAGGCGTGAAAATCTCACAATCACACATTTATCTTGCCAATAAAATAATTAAATTAACTATAATTGTGAAGTTGTGCTGTTTTTGTGTTTATGTGAGGTATATTACTGTAGCGCACGAAATATTTTCACATTACTTTGGTTATTAATAAAATATATTTGAGTAATGTAATTTTTTTACATTGGCACGGCAAATTGATTATGTAGGTATACATAATTAACATTAAAATTAGGTTCAGTAGGTACTGGTACCTACCTAGGTGCAGTGCAATCTAAGATTAGCGTGACCGTCAAGGAGTAATGCTGAGATTTGTAGACGCTGTTTCGATTTTGCTTAGCAAAGTTCACAATATAAATTCGTTTTGACAAAAAACTGAATATATTATATAATAGGAACTTGAGTATAACTATAGTATTCGCAAAGCTATGTCCATGTTGACAAAATCGATGACTTTCCAAAGGCTTTGACATTCATTGGGTAATATAAAATGTAATGTTTTAATGAAGTCTAAGCAAACGTATATTTGCCTCTGTAAATCTTAGCCTAAGGGTCCATTGATAGCCATTACGTCTTTCGGTTTCATACTACGACGAAAGAGCTTTAGGTATTAAATAATATATGGACGTACTTGAGTAAAAATTTAAACCACAGTAAATATAAACATCGTTTCGTCTTAAGGCTCAACAAATTTAGTCCTATCGCAGCACCTTCGACCCGCTTATTTGAACTCCGCTTACTTCGAAGAGAATAATATTAGAATATTTTATATTTCCGTCCGTTTTCCCCGCAAATATATGAAATTGGACTAGCATTTTAAACCAATAACTCTGAATCTTAGAGATGTAGTTAGTTTAACATTAGACGACCATATTGCGGTTTTAAGACATAGTTTATTAAATTAAACTTTTTTTGTACAATCTACTTATTGGCTTGACTTTTCATATAATATTCTAATAGAACATTCTAGAAAAGTGGTTTTAAAATATTTTCTTAATGTTAATTATTGCATTTTTGTTATATGTATCGTATTATTTAAAAAAGTAACTTAGAGAATGCACTGGAGTTCAAGTTCGATAGTGAGTTTTCACAAGACTTATTTCTAAAATTAATTTACGTCAAATAGCATGAATTATATAATGTATGCATGAATTATAATTTCCATACGATCCAGTACAGACACTGACAAACAAACTTCATATAATTTTAACTCTGAAATCGTAAACTTATTCTTAAATCTTATAAAAACTTGCCTGATTCTAGCACTTATACAGTAATTATTTAAAGGAAAATCTATTTTTTACCTTAATATTTATCGATTTCATTATATAACGAGTTATTATTTTAGTATAGATATAAACTGTAAGTTAAACTATATCATAAAAGAGAAATCACCTTTAATTAGTAACTTCAGAACAGACCCAGGCTCCAGAACCATACTTCAATTGTTTTTCGTTACTAATAATATAAGTAAATATAGTATAAAGTTTTTTCAAATGTCAAAAAAAAACCTTAATCTATGACGCATACTGCACGGCGTAACCTACAAAGAAATGATGTATCTTTTATTGATGTATTGGCATGTATGTCGTGTACAATCCATGAAAGGTAATTACTATTCAACGTTTAAATGGGTCATTCGATTTCCCTTTGGTATGATGTTATTCCTATCACGTGATCTCTGACAAAAATTGTACCTTTAGTCACTTCGCTCAAACTTAATATTCATCGCATGGTTTTGATGTTTATCCGGACTTTTGCACGTTCTTAAAGAACGATGAATTTGATATTGGATACAAGAGACATTTAGTTTATGCCACTAGAGTAACCGCCGCTAATGTATCTCTGCTCACTTCGAAAGGGATATAGCGTGAAGATATATTAGTATTATTAAACTTTATTTAAACTATAATATAATTAATTACACATATTATAAACATTTTAAAATAACTAGAACATAAACCATATATATTTTAAGATGTGAAAATCGTATAAATACAAGTGTATTTTTTTCTGGTTATTTGCTGAATTTCTTTGTTATAACAGGATCTTCATTACTGACAAAAAGTTTGAGGTATTTATTATTCATTTTCTTATCAGTTAAAGGCAAGATAATCTTAGAGAATCGGCCCCAGAAAAATATGTAAATGATCTTTTATATATTGTTACGAATAAGTACGTTGATCCACTTTCTTACAGATATTTAATATTTAAAACTTTTTCTCGGTTTGATTTGCATTACATATAAAATTATGTGCTAGATATTATAAAACGGTCATGAACACTAATTTAAAAACCTTGTCAGAAGTAAAACAACATCAGGCAAAAGTTTTATTGCAATGAGACTAATGGTTTAAGAATACTCACGAGATAAACAAACATTAATTTATATGTTTTATTGTATATAGATTCTAGTTTTGACCGAATAAGTAGTATATGATGCGATACAAATTAATTAATATTCGAAATGCAACAGATGTCAAAAAAGTGTGTCACTATGGAGATGATTTTCATTTGTTTGAGGAAATAAAGCCTTCTTGTACGCATGTCTTCGAGAGTTAATTGGTAAAAGTGTAAACTTTGGTACAACTCGCAGTAGATATAAGAAACAGGTTGTTCTGTTCTGAGTCATTAGTGAGTGAAATAGCTACGTAATGAAGGATTTCCGATATGACTGAATGTACTCCAATAGTTTTTACCATTTTTTAAGTATATATAGATCTGATTTATCCAACGGCTCATCGTGACCGTTAGCGCAGACGATATTCAAAATGATGAAATTACTACTACCATAATATTACCCTTCAAACTCATCGTTTAAAAAGCCTTTGATAAAGCCTCCATCTTTTTCACTCAACAGGAATTCGTATTGCCTTTATCACGGCACGCGGTCGACAACAGGTAAAACCGGTATTACATGGTAAAAATTAATAGACTCCCATTAGTGTGTTGTTTCATAATTTCCAAACACAGTTTTCATTAGCTGCTTTATAAAGGTGCTAGTGATGACTTGTGTAGTTATCTCTTTCACACTAGTATGTTACCGTATATATTTGTTTCGTATCCCTCCTCCCACTATGCTGCAGGCTACTACACCGTCGTAGCGAAGCGCAGTACCAATTCACAATCGAGGCGATGGAGAGTGACTGTTAGTGTTGATGAAAACCGTAAACACAAAAGCGGTAGCCTACATTTATTTGAAGATTATTATACTGTAATAATAAAACTGGTATACAAAAATTAATGAAAATAACAATAATATTAAGTAACCCATGTGTGTATTAAAATAAAATAAACAAATTGAAACTTAAAAAAGGTTTAGTGTTTTGTGTGAGTGTACATGGTCCAATAACTTAAAAGTGCGTTAAAATTCGTGAGATACCAGTTAAATGAAGTCCGATATATGTAGAAGAATTGAAGAAAATCAACCCGTTGAATAAGGTATACTAAACCGGATATTTTACTAGTGTTAGATAGTTGCTCGGCCGGCTTTGTGAGTCAAACAACCAAGTATGCTGTATTATGAAAAGAATGATTTTATTAATTAAAATAACAATTAATTTATTTGTACAAGTATACACATGTTAGGTTATTTAAACACGATTTTATACATACTTTTATGTAGAGATATACTTAATCTATTAGCGTCTAAAACTTGCGAGCAATAACGTGTCTCTCAACCAGGTGGGTTGGTGTCAACAGGTGGGTTTTATTAAAGATAGTTTTATTTTTTTATACTACTTGCCTTTAGTTGAAGAACTCACTAAAGAGAGCCGCTAATTTGCTATTAATGACTAGACTTTTAGATAAATCATAGTACATTTTTTAAACATTTAAACATAGATTATAGAATATGAGTCATATCTGTTGTATTCAAAGACCATTTTTTTGAGAACAGTCAAAACTATTTATGTTTAAATAGCTTTTATAGATGCAAAAGTTGAAATCATAGTGATTTCTGTGCGCTAAGTGCCGGAGATTCAATTTTCAAGGGGAACATGTTTGTACAGGTATAGGTATTTTCTAAGGTCTGGGTGTTTGAACATGTGGAGTTCGCTTTTGTAAATATACCGACGATATAGGAATAATGCTTTAAGCTATACTGAAATAATTAGGATAAGGTGCTTTTTCGTAGAGTATATATTATGCATAAATAATACACTAAGAACAGGTTTTTTTTTTTAAATTTGACCCAGTATAGAGGCCATATGAAACGTTGTGAATGGTGTAGTCCAAATCTGTCCAAAGCACGTCTACGACTATCTGGAGTTAAGAAAAACCTAGTAACAACAATAATAATTGTATATCGGATAAAAAAGTAAATTATAAATATATGGTAGGGGAAAAGTGGATAAAAATACCGGGTGTATGCGAAATGGGAGGTCATAATTTTCAAAATTGACACTTTTGTATTTGTGAACCAGAGGACACCCGCATGACATTTAATGAAATTGGTTAACATATCGGCTTGACAATCGATCAGCTGTGTTACTGGTCACGTTGCGTAGTGTATTCCAACGTAAAACTATCATTATTCATATATTAATTTATCTTTACTCCGTGTTCATTTCAAAAAGGATATAGTGTATTTATGTAATATTTGTTTCTTATTTCATTTAAATGTGCGACAGCTAAACATCTATAACATTACACAAAGGATTTGGTATATTATTAGTACAAGTGCAGTCTCGATGGGCCATAAGATCACAAGAACGAATTGGCAAAAAGATACCAATGTTTTTTGCATAGGTTTTTAGTGTATGGTCAATTATTTATTTTATGTCAGGTAAGGTTCTTTAGATTAAAATAGACGTTGAGCAAGTTGAATATAAGATTAAACTTGCGTGAATATTGAACTAAGTTATATGTTAGAACTATAAAATTAACGTAATAATTATGACTAATTGACCAAGGAGTATAATCATTCAAAGTTCAAATGCGTTTATTGGTAAAGTATTCGACAGAGAAAAGTAATCCGGTTTTGCTTTAAAAAACATCGGGGGCAAAGGCATCTGGAGTAATACAATTTTGTATTGTTTTGTTTAAATTTTTTTTCATGACTCACGATATTTACAAGAGTTAAAAATATACAAACTATAAAATAACACGATGGCGCAGGAGTTGTCTCATCGGCATATTTGTATGTAAAATATCAGTCATTAAAGCAGGTAGTCGTAGGCCTTTCGCAAGCAAATATTTTTTGTCTCCATAACGTTGAACCGTACTCTAGTGGGGAGTTTGAATGGTGTCGACTTGTTTAAAACTATGCAGAGATTTGTATGAAAATACCTCTGGCTTTGTTCACCTTTTGTAGAATACTTACGGCTTTTTTTTGCTTTTCAAACAGAAATAAGATGGCGCCAACTGCATATGTACAGTCGCGCTCATTATATCATGTTATATTTTATTATTTAGTTTAACTATATTTATATTATCAATAGATATATTTCATCGAACACAAAGATCATAGTTGCACAGTAAAACTTTTTGTAAACTTTTGTTTTCTTAACAGTAATATGTAATATACTTACATCTATGAAGGTATTGACTTTTGTTTTGTATAATTAAAAAATTAAAACCAAAATTCACGATAATACTAAAAATCACTAGTAAACTGAATTGAAATAACATAAAATTTACGAATAATTTTGCATAGTCAAGATGCAATGGAACGGGAATCAGTTGATATCTGTTACCATGATTTCGCGAATTGTTTCTTTGTTTTTACTCACATTTCATATTTACCTATAATCGCTTTTAAAAATCTCTCAATACCAGTATGGAAATTCTAGTTAGAATATCACCTATTCTATAAAATATATCCAATTACACAACACTCCACACATTAAATATAGCAATATAATATTGTGCTATAATTTTCATTCAGCTACTTAATCTTTTTATTCGGTATTTTGCCATGGTCACATATAAGTAATAATATGCTCCTTCCTGTATGAATAAATAAACTATGAATTCTTGTCTTAAATCATTAAAATCCAATAGGTAATTTTGCTTATTTAAATTTATCTTTTGTACTTTTTTTTTGTAATCTCTACTATGGAAAATAGGAGTGTGAAAAATTAATTCTGAGTAAAAATTATGATTTATAATTATGTCAGTATAATATCTTCATTAATTTCTTTTTTTATTAATTTGTTTCCTTCATTCACTCGTTTATCGTGAAACCATCTAAAATTAAAGATAATATTTTTGTTTTGCTTTTGAATTCTTGAAATGAGGTCTGAACACTGCGGATATCGGAAAAAGTTGTTGCTTCAACAGCCGTTATGGAAGTTCGTTTTAGTCGCTTTTACGTGATTTTAAAGTCATGATCTGTTATTATAATAAGCTAAAGCGATGCTAACATTCTCTGAAAGCAAACATTTCGTTTTATAGTCGTATAATGTTAAAGCAATATGTTCGTCGACATTTAACCGCTGCCGTTTTGCATGGAACATTCACGCTGTGAAAGGAACTGTGGAATGCAGCGGATGTCCCTGTCTTCTTATAAACCTCTTTATCTAGATAAGCCACTTTGTTTGCATCCGATGTGGCAATCGCACTTAATTCAGACCTCAGAGAATTAAAGTTTTATTTTCTAGTATTCTATATTTTAAGTATAGTAGTATTAGTAATATAACAGACCAAAAATTACCATCATACATTTTATAATAGTTCAAAATATAACCAGTTAAAATAATAAAACAAATTTTGTTGTAAGTAGATTTGTAAGTACTATTTTCTGAGATTTTGTGTATATTTCTTGTGGTCTATACTATATGCGAAATCACTTTATCAGTGAGAGTATGAATATAAGAAAATATAAACCAGTAACTCATATACCTAGATACTTTCTGGCGTGGTATATGTGGGCTGACATGAAAACGGAGACTTAACGGATTTTCATCCTTTGATAGTCGCTTTCGTTGTTGGAATACACTGTACTTACCATCACGTGCACTATAGTCACTTTGCCGAGACATTGTAAAATAATATTAGTAAGGATTCCAGGACAGGTAGTTCCATGTAAACATATATATAGGGAAAGCAATAATGACTTCAAACAAATACAGAAAAAGAATTACATGTATATTTTACAATTATAAACGATTTAAGTAATTAGTTAGCTTATGTTATTACATCCTTTCATGAATGTACTTGTATTAACTTAACGGGAGTATACTAGGTTATGTAGTTATGTAGCGGGTCGGTATTGAACGCCGGCTGCGGACGCCGGTTGCGTAACACCTGCATCTCTGAAGGCTCAACGAGCCTTTATCTCCATTGTAAAGTTACCACGTTTGCTCTCACTCATAGATGGGCAAAATGTAATCAGATTAATAAAAATGATTAACGATTACATTTTACGTTTTTTACCATTAATATGGCTGCATTTTGTTCATTTATGTTTTAAAGACTACAAAATCCCAGATTATATACACATTTATCATTTGTTAATGTTTTAAATGGATTTAATCATGATTACAGAGCAAGAAAATTAAAATTACGACTACATTTTGTAATCATTCATCATTAATCAGATTACATTTTGCCTATCTCTGCTCTCACTCATACCCTTCCACGATTCTGTTTACGAACAAATATTACTGGGTTCTGTAGACACGGTTAATGCGTGTATGAAAGGCATACAATACACGTATACATATACAGTTTTAATTCGGTTATAAAAAATTAAACCTGCGATACGAGTATAACGAGTTAAAATTGAAATTAACGTTGTAATGTGTTACAGTTTGCGTTATGGTTATTATAACGCTACATTCTTATTAAAATATTGCTACAAAATTAAAATGTGTGTCCGTATCAGGAAATCCTTAAACTAAACGACATATATATGTACCTATAATCAAAGATGGGCAGAATGTAATCTGATGAATGATTAACGATTACAAAATGTAGTGGTCATTTTAACTTTTTTGCTCTGTAATCATGATTATAAAATCCCTTCAAAACATAAGGAGTCATAAACGTGTATGCAATTAAGAATTCTGTAGTGCTTAAAACATAGCTGTGCAAAATGCAGTCATGTTAATGATGAAAAAAGCAAAACGTAATCGCTTTTCATTAATCAGATTACATTTTGCCCATCTATGCCAATAGGAGAATAATTAGATCATTAAAGTTACAAAATATACCTGTTTAGTGAGGATGTTTATTTCTACTGAGGAGTTAAGGGCAGGCAATTATAAAAAATAATATTTCAGTACAAGTTTACAACAGCATAACAATATTGATCTTACATACCTAACAGTATTTTATTGTTATAAATACTTTTAAAGTCTTACGCGCGATTAACTTACATTAAGTTTATATCCAGTAGCTCATATACCTAGAGACCTTTAGTCGTGGTATATGTGGGCCGACATGACGATGGAGACTATCAATGGATTTTCATCCTTTGATAGTCGCTTTCGTTTTTGGACTACACTGTACTTACCATCAGGAACTCTGTAGCCACTATGTCGAGCCAGTGTAAAAAAAAAAGATCAATCAACTATAACTGTATGCTTAAACAGAATTTTTCGTAAATGAATTTGCAGTGACATTCATTTATTAGAAAGAAAATTCGTGCTGAAAATGTAAAGTGTATGGTTCAATTTAATTTGGCAAAAGTAATGTGTAACAACTGAAATGGATTCTGCTATCGATTCTTAACGAACGTGTTTCAGGAACTTTCTTAATTATTTTACAGGTTGTGTAAGTGGACTTCTCTTGAGGGTCCTATCATTGTAGAATCTAAATTTCGGAACTTCCAAATATTTTACATTGGGTTCTTTTTATGACGTAGGCACCTACGAATGCTGAATTTTTTTATATTTCACCTCTAAAAGGGCGAAAAAGGTTTCCAAAATTGGCCAGTTTTAAAAGTTAATTGCATCTGGGCGAAGCGATGGCCGGATTCGCTAGTATTGTATATATGTATATATATAAAAAAGTAAGCAAACTTTAGAATATCATAAAATAAGCATGGCGACATCATCTCATCATGGCATCATTCGACAGCATCGCAGCCATTAATAAAACTTGATTTCGGCGTTTATATTTATCATAAATGACTATAAGCTTGTGGTAATCTATGAAAGTCAACTGCGTTCATGTCAAGCTACTTAAAAATTCAACGGTATAGTGTTTCGTGGAATAACTCAAGTAGCGCTGCAAGGGTCGCGTTGCTTGTGTTTTAATAACGAGTTCGTCTGAAGCTCGAAGCTTATGGGTTATCTATTATAAGATGGTACTGAAGTGATAACACGGCTGTTAGCACTTTTTATTGCGAACGTGATATACAGATCGTGACGTGTTACGCTTATTTCATCTTAATCGTGACGATACTCTAATGTGCCCTTATCTTTCTTCTAGATTGAAAACAATGGGAGACCTTTGCTTGTTAGCTGTCATACGTTTTCTAGTGAAAACTGTTTCTGTTGTACTCGCTTTCACGTTCAGTTTCGAGGTGGTAGAATGATTAACCGAACTAGATGACAACAGTACATACGTGTAAAGACTGTCTTAGTTACTCATTTCAGTCAGTGTGTAGCACCAGTTGGTCATTTGCCTAGAGAACTATTGTCGTGGTATATGAAGGCTGGCATGACGACGGCAACTCTTACTGGTTACTCATATCTTGGTACTCGTATTCATTCTTGGACTACATTGTATTATCCATCAGTTGCACTGTAGTCTTTGTTAAACTAGTATAAAAAATACATATTACATACTAGGTAGGTCTTAATGAGGAAGGAAATTGAAGTTCAGGTACTTACTGTGACAGGAGTAAATATTTTTTTAACTTTAGTACTATTTTTACTAATAGAAAAGATAGTACATCAAATTTAAAATTTGCAAAGTACCTAAATACATTCACTACTTTAAGTACTCATTACTTAGTTTACTACGCCTTATTTGTCAGATAGGTATTGCGGTCAGACAATCCTTGCTGTGGTCAATTTAGTTGGCATGTTATCAAAATGAGTTAAGCGTTTACTAGTGACCCAAATAATATAGATAGCAAATCAGTATTCTGAGAATCCATTAGTGATTACGGGCACTTTCCTTAAGGCGTCATTTAAAAAACGACAATAATGTTTGTTGAAAAAATTATATATATCTAATTACATCCCTAAAGTAGCACAGCTTTATTTAATGTAGAGCAAATATTGATATTTTTAAAGTACATACTGTCATTTTTTATTATATTAGTGTTAAAATATTAAAAAAAATTACAGATATGTATTTAAATTTTTTCACATAACAATATTTAAGAATTAGAAATATATATCATAGATTAGATACATCAAAATGTCACCGATTTTAACGAAAACGTGCACTATGTCGGTTTCCTTTGCTTAGAAGTTAAATATATTTTTTATAAATGATAATATAATTTAGTTTCGCCCGTTTTTTGTTATAACAACACGTGTTTTAGGATGCTTACCCATATTAACGAGATTTATAGAAATTGAAAAAGCCCTGTCGATTTCTTGGGGCAAACGTAGTAACCGTATTCGCACTCTTTCTACAATTGTCAATTAGTACCTACTATTGAAAAGAGTGGGGCATACCTAGTAAGTACGTACTTTGACAATAACTTTCTTCTCTCACGATTCTGTGTCATTTTGCTAGTGAGTGACGTTGATAATAATCTAAGTGTGCTGGGGTAGGGCGTTTACGCACTGCGTCCGATCTGAATACATAAAATACGATTCGAAGTAGCAATAGAATTATTTTACATAGTGATTTACGCACTACATTCATCATTCGTCATCCGATTTCTATCCGTATTATCCGTTAATTTTCAATTTGTTCTGAATATTATCAATCTGAAATAGCTATAAGTAGTATTATTTTATGAATATTCGTGTACTGCAACGGAATCAAGTCTTCAAATCAAGCTATGCAGAATTATGGTGGTAGGGTGAATGCCCGAACTGGGTTGCAACCACAGTACACAAGTGTAAAGACCGTCATAGCGACTCGCTTTGACCTGTCGCGTTTTGGGATCAGCTCGTGTATATCCAGTAACACATATACCTAGAGACCTTCAGTCGTGGTATATGTGGGCCGACACGACGACGAAGACTATGAATGGATTTTCATTGTTTGATGGACGCTTTCGTTTTTGGACTACACTGTACTTACGATCAGGTGCACTGTAGTCACTATGTCGAGCCAGTGTAAAAAAAAAGAATTTCTTGTCATGTTGACGTAACGCTTTTTAGACATCGTAACGAGCTCCGATTCATATTTCCAGTGATCCGGGTTTAAGACAGTGCGAAATGCAATATCTGAACTAGGTCCTACTTTTCTAAGTTCGTCTTTTCACGTCTCGGATGCAGTACAAAACCGCTGGGACAGTGATGAAACGACTTGCAACGCGATACTGGGTATTATATTCATCGTATTAAATAAGAGTTGCGCTACTGAGTTAAAAATGAGTTAATATTATATTACACAGTTTCTAAATAGTGATCGGTTTAAAACGCTTTTCTATTAGTAGGTAACAGAATTCTTCTAAGATCTGGCTGGCAATAGAGCTGGCTGAGAATAAATTTATTAATCGTAACGCAAAAAACAGACAAATAAGGATGAGAAATTATACTCAAAATATTTCTAATATATTTCAATTAATATGTATGTATATTATTATGATGCTAAATACCTTTTTTAAATCTACAACTTATTAATAACGTGTCTTTACAATTAAAATATTTTTTAGTTAACTCAATCAGCAACATTGAAAAGCGTGAAGATTTTACGAGTGTATTTATGTGTAAATAAGCTGTTGGTTATTACTGTAGTGATTACGGAGTCCTTAGCAATGTTAATCTTTACCCGTATTATTTGTTACTTATTTATACAAACGTATTCTTACATCGATGCATCACTACAAGAGCTAAAGTATTTAGTTAAACTGTTTGCAACCGAACGTTTTCTTCCGGTAAATAAATTTAATTATTTAGTTGTAAGTTTATATGTGTTTTTATTTGAAAATTCATTACTATATTTCCATTGAAATAAATAAGATGTATTATATTCGCAAACAACCAGTTTTAGCGTGACCACTTCTTTTTATAAATTATGAATTTCAGTCTTATGATGCCTTTCCACGGTTCATGATAAAAGAACGTTGTGGGACGAGGGTTTTTGTCGCAGTATTGTGATGTCGCGTAGTACAAACACTTTTTTTTTTGGTACTGGACATTAGTAGGCCACTAATGATAAAAACTAAAACGGTAGTGACTCAAAAGATAAGTGTTTTAAAGAAAGTCCAAGAAGAATGACAGTCGTCACAATTTATTTATATGGTAGTGTGCTGTATGGTCGTGTGAACAGTATCGTTCCAGGTTGCAGTTGATTCTGGCTCGCCTCAGCGTGTGCTCACGCGCTTATAATAAACTATTGTGTGCGGTGCGGCTCTTGACGAAACGTGCCGTGAGATTCCACCATAACATTGCTGCGACGGTCTGGTAGCGCTGACGCGACGTCTGGTTATAAATACAAAAGTTACGGGATGGTTGGTGCCAAAATATTTTGCAATCCGTTTATTTACCTACGTTATAGAAAAAAATCACTCTTTTCTACAATCAGAGAAGTAAGAAAATGCATACAGGGGCGAAGTTTGTGGATGTCGTTACAACTCTTGTATTACCTTAAAGGTCTAGGAGTTGGAAGACTATTCTAGACCATTTGATGTGGACGATAACACACCAATGATAGTTATAATAACATACTGAACGATTTTAATTCAATTGTTATATTGAGTATTGTAAAATAATATTGTCCGAAGTCTGTCAGTCAGCCTTGTATAAGTTTATAGTTTGACATTACGAGGTGCACTTGTTTTAATTAAAAACGTTCAGATATAATTTCTATCATCTAATCATCTCACATTAGTTAAAAAAGGATTATTTATGAAAAATGTCAAAGACGGCGTGAGATTAAAATGTGACTGTACGTACATAAAACATTAAAAGTGAATTAGGCTTCAAGTCTTGTTAAAAGACATAGTAAATTGGTTTTATACAAGCTATAAAAATAGATTAAATAAGACCATACGGCATTACCTTCGTCCATTTTAATGTGTAAAAAGAATGTCCGTTAATGTATATAAAAAAAATTACAGATCTTAGGTTACACTTACAGATTTTATACTAAAGTGGAGATAAAATATAAAGCGATCTTACTTTCTTTAGAAAAAAACTATTGCTGAATTCCTAGAAGCAGGCATTGAGCCAACTAGTATGTGATTCCTCCTTAGTCACACCCACATATTTTTTTATAGATTATTGAGTACATAATTACTATGAAATAGTCGAATGTTTTGTTGTAAAAGTTTGAAACGTGTCTTATCATTAGATATTGACTGCTGTCTACAATTCTACATAGTTATCGATTACGTACATCGTTGCGATATAATAATTGCCTTTGTGTCGATTATTCGAATAGTTTCTTAATTATGATTTATTGTTTCCACATATTTTCTAGTAAAATACAATATAATATTATATATTTGCAAAAGTATTTGTCCGCTAGAGCTTACTTATTTATAATTTCTATTTAAGTACTTGTTCTGAGAATAAATTCTTACATTTTTTACTGCCCTGCATCTAATCCGACTAGTAATTTTGATTTTTAAAAGGAATGACATTCCATTTAATTGCGAAGACACCAATAAGAAGAATGAATAGGCATTTGTTAGGCGGACGCGGTTCATCATCGGACTCATCTTCACCTTCCACCAGGTGTGATTGAGGTCAAGCGTTCGCCTATAAGTTATAAAAAAAAAACAGGCCGTTCCGCGTTGTTATGAATACTACGGATTATCTAACCGCTGTAACTACGTAAGTATTTGTAAATGAATTTCACCAGTATTTGTGTCAAATGCTTTGTGCCGTGGAAATTGGGCTTCTTATCTATTATACTTGCCTATTATTATAGTATGTTTACAAGATAACCGCTAGAATACATCAGCGAAATCAAAACTTGATATTTTTAATCTTATTAAATTCATAATTATAATTATGGTTTAATTTATTATTAGTAGTTATCACATATCCTGGTTTAATTAATATAACGTGATCTGTTCTATTATGAAATACATTATATTGTAATGTCTAACCAGTATAAAGTAGTATTATAAATACAGTTTACAATTAGTCAGGCTAAGCGAAAAATCCTTGAGTTGTCATAATATTATCTTTCCGTGATCGATCTTATTAGAATGGAATTCGAGTTAGTTTTAGCAAACCTCAACCATGCCCGTGGTCGGTCCGCAAGAAAGGCATCCGGTGCCTCTAAGGTATATCCTAAAACAATATATGTTAAATATAGAACAATTTGAAACATTTTGGACTAAATAAAGTGCTTCATCAAGTTATTAACGTTTCGTTCATTTTATTTTATTCTATAACAGATGGAAAAGTTTTATGCTGTTCTGCGAGCATCAACTAAGTAACGAAAATTACATTATAATAATAGTTTTAAGAAATATTCGAAATAAAAGTGCAATTTTTAAATCCTTTTTTTGATTATCTTTTCTATGTAAATTGGGTTAGACGCATGTTGACGCAGCACGTAATTTTTTTTTTGTGTACAAACCTTTATATGATTAATAACATTACATTTTTATTTTCTGTTAGTAGTTATTTTAGACCTTTAGATATTATGAGAATTTTCAAAGTTTGGGTATTTAATATAACTCCTTAACGATTGCTAAAGATGAGTCAATAATCATTGTTTTTAAATCGATTTTAAGTGTAAATATAAGAATTGAGCATGATGTCATGGGGGCTCGGTAGGAATCTCGAATGGTAATTAAGTCACAATGCACACCACCTACACAAGTTCTTAAGGACAGACTATAAGTAAAAATAAACGATAAAAAACTATTTTATAAAGATTCAATCTTGGCTTATTAACATGTTATATTGTATGCTATATTACTTAAAGACCCGATTGTACTAAGCTTTTACGAAGTTACAAGTATCAATTATTATGCACCTTTTTTTGGTAATTCGGGGGAATTCCCTAACGGACCTTCAGGGGGCAGTGAGGGCCGCCCCCCGGTGTGCCTGACTTGCACCGACTAAAACCCCCGGGGTGTTCCTATTTCCGCTGCCGAGTACCAAGGGCAAGGCTGAGCCATCTTCCTTGACATGCGGCGACGTCTGGCCTTCTGCATGCCCAGCCTAATTATTATGCACCCAATATAATACAATAATATCGTTTAAGTAGTTTCAAAGAAAATATAATTGATTAAATTTAATGAAGTTAATCAATGAAAACAATGAATATAATTTAAACTGATTTTTACTATGTACAAGGAAAATATATTGATTTCTACAGACGTTTGCGATAAATGCTGGAGAAGGGGTATAGCCATTTTAGATATATAATTTATTCTTGGTGCTCGAACTTAATAGCTACAAGTTTCCAAATACAATGGTTATTTGCAATATTGGAATGATGCTACCTTACCGTTACATATAAGAAGGTAATATCGAAATATTTCGGTTATTATTAAAAAAAACAGTTATTTATGTGTTATTTCAATGTATTGTTTTATTTTTGTTTAGCATTTTTTTATTATCATATAAAAATAATGAGTTTATAAGAAAATGCAGAAGAAAAAGCTTTCGTACTGGTGATATTGTGGATAAAATTAGCAGTTTTAGGAACCAACGGAAATGAATGACGGACTTTACTGATGTGGTGGAAGACAAACCGATATTTAAGAAATAAGAGATAAATAAAAATTATACTTTCTGTTTGCTTTCAGACATAAACATAGCTATTGTAGAGTGTTAATTGAAAACAATTTTAGTATTTAAGTGCAGTCTAAAAATAGGAATAACCAAGCAAGGCCAACAGCAAATGGGGAATTTAATTTGATCGTTAGGCAAATTAACTCAAAATGCTACACTATCTGGTCTACCTTTGTGTTTGTACTAATCATAATATTTCAAAGGTTTTGTATTCGGTGTTATATTTTATATCGCTTGGCCATACACACACACACTTGCTTGGCTTGGTGATACACATTGATACCAATTTGGCTATAAATTAGTTATTGTTTTTCAATATTTTTTCTAACGGTTAAAATTATTTAATGTACGTGAGTAATCGGGACTGTAGAATAACCATGACAGTACTTGAACAGACTTACAAACCAGTTTCCCGAGTGTAGGCAAGTCTGGTATGTTAATAGTTATTGATAAACTCAACGTCGTCGCGTCGGCAAATGTCTACTTCATTAACAGAACAATAATGTTTTTATATCAGAAGCAATCGCAGCGCATTTCGGTTGATTTGATTAAGTAATTGTTAAATTAAATTTTATTACACACGTTACAATATGTTCCTTTAAAATGCGACATACAAATGCATTTGTAGATATATATACATACACCAACACTAACAAACATACATAAATATATATATATATATATATATATTTAAACATTTAATAAATGACTCGTCTGAACTGAAGGCTGAAAGGAAGTGAATTTTTTGACGATGCGAAATTGATTTAGTAAGAGAAAGGCTCAGAAACACCAATTGACGATTATATGCGTATCACGCCAAAAAAAACTAAACTGTTTAGTAAAATGTTCTTTTAACCTTTGGTTTGTTAGGTACTTTTTGCGCTTTGTTTGTTTTTCGTGGGCACAGAATGTTATCAAAGAATTACAGATAAGGCTGAGCTTATATTTAAGTGTACGTTAAGTCGGGACTTAGAACCGTTTAGTATTCGCTGAGTATTCTGTTCTCACTGCGTATTGTATAGTATGTACAATGAGGAGTGTTTTAAAGAATTGCTTGATCTGGTGTCTTCCTCACGATTCAATAGCTCACAATCACAGCACGATGTTCTAGAACCTTCTTGTTGCACACTTTAAAGTTGTGGAATAGGCTTCCAGGCCCAATATTCCACTGAATTACATAGAACATTAATGAACATAGAGCTCTTAAAAATGGAGTAAATAACGGTCTTTAATATCGACAACGCTATGATGCTGTTTGTTGTGTTGCAGTTGTCCAAAGCGTCAGTAACTGTTTACCATCAGAGGGACTGTTCGCCTGTTTGCTTTTCTATTACAAATCAAATGCTAATAATGATACCCTGTTTGTAGTAAGAAGACATTTAGGTGCTTGTTCAATATACTGTAAAATATTTATATCTGCCGATATAAATGCTTACTTAATCACCTCTTAACCTAATGCAGTATTCATTAAGTACCGTTGTGTTTATTCACAGCTTCTGCGTAATGAGGGTTAAATAAAACCCTCCTGCTATTCTGATTTAAATAGCACAATGTACTTCTTGTTACTTAAATTTAATAAATACTTTTGTTGTAGTTTTCTTTTTAGTTGTACAGAGTTTTGGGAATTCCCATTGCTATGATATACAAAATAAATGGTTAACTTAGGTAAAAGCAATACTAAGAATTCTTTGTAAAGATTTCTTAAGGTAAAATGAAGTAAAAAAGGTTAGTATAGGGAAAAAAATACAGTGAATAGACATTGTAAATATTGAAAGAAACGTGGTATGTTTCTAGTTTCTTCCTACTTCAATAAAGGCTTTGTCAGCGACGTACAAAGGATATTTGGACAAGGTAGGCAGAATTCGCGTAATTGTTTTGAATATTATATTATGATACTAAATATTATATTGCTTTCATAGGAAATATAGATGGCGTAAATATAGAATAGATATGAATATAAATGGTTCCTTTTTTGTTTAACTTTAAGTAAATTATTCCAGACTTATTTATCGTAAGGGCATGCAATGCTTTTATGCATCTATGAAATGAACGCTACTGGGCTTTGTATATTCTAAATCTAGCATAAAATGTTACAATTTAACAAATATACAATATTCGATCTACTAGGATACCACAGTTTTGGTTATATTTTGCTAAATGAAATGTCTATGAAATTAATTAAGACTTTAGTAGTGAATACTTCAAAAAATTCTAAGACTCAGGTATACTTTTGATGCCTACTAAAAAAATTGCAATTTTTGAAGCCTATCGAGCATACGTGGGATTTGCTCGACAAAATAACGTTTGAAGAGCTGTCTCAAAATTTATGCACAGAACAAAGTCTTTTCTCGTATCTCTCGCGAGTTTGGAGCAGGATTCCTCAGGCTACTCTAGACAGTCAGATATTAACTTTTAAGCATGCGGAGGCGATGTTTAGCCTTAGTCAATATATTAGGAGGCTTTACTGATAGTAATCAATACTAAAACTAGTGATAATATCAATAATAAATATAATAATAAAATATAAATAATACTGATATTAGATGACATTCAGAAGAATTTCCGTTATTTTTTCCGTTATTTATTCTTTATTTTCTCTTACTTTATACACTACTTTGTTTTTTTTTTTTTAATAAATACTATTTATTGTTCCCTTGACTACAATTTTATTTTAAATTATAAACAACCATAAAATTACGCTTTAAGTCGTATAACATTGTTTATTTCAAAATTTTAATTTTTTAGGCGTAAAAAGTTTACCTGAGTTTTAAACTTTGTTGATGAGTTTATTTATTGTCATGTTATGATTTTTTAACATATTTTTATGGCTTGTAACGCATAATTTAAAACAGAAGAGAGCTTTAGACAAGAGTAGATGTTTATTGTAAACAAAACAATTAAACACATAAACTTTTCATGGTCTGCCGGGTTACAAAGTGCTGTATCAAATTATTTAATTGCAACATTTTAGCCGCCATGTTAATGACAAGTTACGAATTAATTATCATCTTATTTAAATAAGAATAAATGAAAGATTTACATAACGTAGGACGCATTATGTTTATATATTTGTTTTTTCTGCTAGACACCTACACGTTTTAGTGAATATAATTATTACGTCCAATATAAAATAAAAACATAACGCTATTTCTGTTCTTGCTGACTAGTATATGATAAAAGTAATAAAAAAGATTATTATATAATTATATATATCCATTATTAAAAAAATCGACTGCAATAAGTAAAAAATAATCCTATATCAACCAGTCGTTAAATCAAATAACTTAAAAGTGACTTATGTTGGAATCTTGTTATAACTTTGTAATTTTTGAAGTCAGTACCGTGTAATATTTTGAGTAACTAGACACTAACTTTAAAAATTACAAAGTAATATTAATATAACATAACCCATATAAGTTATTTAATTTACTGATTGATTTATTTAGAATTTTTCTTTTTGTAGACTTTTATAAATATGTTTTATTTTACTATTTTTATGTTGCCACTCCATCAAGTAATGTCCAGTTATTATATTCATTACAAAATCCTAATTAAAATGAGCCCAAACACGATATATCTGCTGTCTGTCTACTTGACCTTGAATCATCATCAGGTCTGCTCCAAATTTACTTAACGTAACCCTGAAAGTATCTCATCTAAATACTTGTTAAAGGCAATAGATTTTATTAATCAAAAATGATTTTCTGTTATCAGTTAAGGAATTCCACTAAATATCAAAGAAGATCTTCATCAAAACTTAACCATATTAAATCTAAAATAACCTTGGTTTATTATTATTAATACTGAACAGAAAAAAAGAATTATTAAGATCGGTCCACGCACGACGCAATTGTAAGGGGAAAACGATAGATTTTTTGCTGTCGTTTACTTAAGACTTCCGGCCTATATCTCCGAAAACCTTTATCAGGTCTGCACAATATTAAAACGCCATCAACTTTATAATGTATCCTATAGTTAAAAAAAAGAATTATCCAAATCGGTCCATAGATGGTGGAGTAATCAGTGAACACAGATAAAAAATTCACATAACGTCATTCTTTTTGAAGTCGGTTAATGAACGTTTTTTCTAATTATGATTTAATTTTCTACTTCGTTAATTAAAGTTCCCATTAAACAATTTTATTTTATTTTTAATTCGTTTTTTTAAATAACTTTTTAAACTTTTTCACTTTATTATAATTATCTATTCGTATTTAGGAACTATCTAGGTATAAATTATTATTTGTTGTAAATCAAAGAAAGCATTAATTAAATATGACAAGAAAATTTATGGGCTTATATTTTAAGTTTCTTAAGTGTACACACAACATTCATAAATAATTAAGTATTAACAATACATATAAATGTACAAAAATTTGAAGAAGATATATTTATGAATATTTTTTATTACACTATAATTAACATTCTTCGACTTACAGAGACTTATGTATGTAGAATATAGATAAACATCTGTTACTTTACAATCTATACCTAGTTGTAGGTAAAGGAATGGCACAATTTAGTTCTTGTATAGTATTCTCAAGGTGACACATATGTTATTCTTGTAAATACTACACTCAGGTTACAGTTTACCGCCGTCATGTGAATTATCTAAATACGTCGAGCCCTGTGCCTCGCGATCAGAGTTGCCTTTTGTATAAACAAAAAAACTGGTTAAACATTTTATAAACTTGCTTTGTGAGATAAAAAATATAGGATTGTATGAATCATCGAATCCGAAATAACATGCGATAAATGTCCCGAACCTGGGATGAAAAGCGCTGATTTTTTTGGTGAGGAGGCTTTATGTTGGCTTAATATTTATGATTCATTTTTTTTATCGCGCGTGATCTAGGTCAAAATATGTACACCTGTGTTTGCATGAAAAGTTAAGTTCTTTAGATACCTTCTTATAACATCCGTGATCTACTTAGTTTAAGACAAATATAGAGTATATCTAAAAAAAAACTTTTTTACCTTAATATTTTTCTCTGTATGTTATTGTTAAAAGTATTGGTTTAATTTACTGTAAAAAAAAAAGTTTTCTTTAGTTCATATATTAGTGTCTGTGACGGATATGGCAAATGGATTAAAATGAGACCTTTAATAAGTAGTTACGTTAAAAACCGGATGAGCTGGGTGTACATAAAGCAAGCCTGGTTTGAGCAGTGATGTTAAGAAAGGATCAACCTCTTCTGGGGTATTTTAATCTGGAAAAGGAGATCTTTGATAGAAAGAATGTTTGAGAGTATAATAAAAGAGAAAAAATTCACGATTTCATGCATATTATGTTCGATCATTTTACTACTTATTAACTTGTCGAGTACATTATATATATATATATACTGATGTATATATATATGATGGATAATAAATAATGATTCCAATTCTGTTTGACTGCGTGTTTTAAACAACATCTCTTTTGAATTCTTACATGATCTATTTTTTTAGCAAACTAAATTTAGTATAAATTTGACAAAATATATATAAATTTACATTTGATTTTATGACTTACGTTTTCTTTTTTCTTTTGCAAGTGTCATTTGACTTTAGTACCTTCATTATTTTAAGAAGTTTTTCAGCAAGGCAAAAGAAACATTTGTTTGGTATAAAATACACAATACGAAAGGATATATAAACACAATAGTAGACAGCAATATTACTATATTAAATAGTGATATACCTTGCAATTTACTACATAATACATTGTGTTGATACGCCAAAGGTTCGCTGACTGAGCACCGTATGTACTCAGGGCGAGTACTTACGGTGAGTACTTACTCAAGCCCGGTGAAGTTGCTGCGGCCGTTTCCCCAATCCACAAAAAAATCCCAGTTAAAAAAAAACCGCCAAAGGGTGGTCAGGTTAATATTTACGTGATATTTCAGTTATACCACATAGCCTTAATTTTCTGCTAACACCGAATTCACACATCAACGCGTAGATAACATCGAAAAAGGAAATTATAATAAATAAGCAGAGAGCCTTTGGAGAGTTTTAAATGATTTTAGGGTGATTTTTGTCCAGGGCTAGCAACCTTGCTTTGAGGCTGTGTAGAAAGGAGTACGCGAGTCCAAGGACGACGACGTACCCGTCGGTTATTAACCTCGACAGCAAGAATGCGCGGGAACACCGCAGGAACCGATCGCTTGCGGTGCCGGATCGCGCTCACCGCCTCTACATTCGACATTGGACACTTTGCATTCCACCGTAGTGAATCGGCACTTTGGGACAGCGATTCATAAACTACGCGGAGCTTTTGTGGTCGCCTAGGAGTTGGTAGACAACTAAAAGATCTCAAAGTAAAAAAAAAACTATTAGAACCTTATTTTGTCTCACCGTTAAGACACCGGTACGAAAGCTTTGCTAAAGGATAATAAAACTTGTCAAACTATGTACAAAAAATATTAAAATTTTAAAAGTCATAGATCTAATTTGTAGAATAACTGGGAAAATCTATAAAGTAGAACGACGCGTTTACTAATATTTATTTTGTATGCTATCTCCTTCAAATAATTATACCGCATCTCACGGTTCGCACAGTGTACTCTAAAAAAGACGCCCTGCAAATAATGCTAAAAGTTCTAATAAAAACAAGTGTTATTTTTTATTTAACGGGTCCATGAACATCATCTGCTTTGGGATATGTTAATATAAAAGGTTGGGAATCCCTGTCTTAGGTAACACTTTAGCTTTTGTTCTAATGCATAGATAACGCTGATTATCTCGATTTTAAATAACACACTGCGTTTTTAACTACTTGTGAGTTTGACTCATTGTCAGAATATTTTTACTTAATTTGTGTACTTTATTAGTTCTTGTTTAGCAATAATACATTTGAAATTTAAGCAGATGATTAAGAGGTGTTTTAAATTTATAAAAATACGCGTTCAAAACTCGTTTTATACATTAGACCGGTTTATTTCTGAGCCATTCTATGAAAATTTTACGTAACAGGTTTAAGTACTTTGACACTTAATTAAAAGAAATTAGAAAATTTAATGACAATTTTCTTATAACGATTTCAGTTTGGATTTGAACAATTGTATGCAAATTATGGAACTAAACTTCGCCATGGTTAACATGAAAATAAAAGAGAATTACAATTTACATTCCCTGGAGTCAACAAAACAAGAGTCGCTATTATGCCAAAATACTCGTAACCACAATTCAACAAAAATATCAGTGTAATTAGACTATAATTTGGCAATGAGTGAGTTGCTTTTATTTCATTATCGTTTGCCAATACATTTTTTTCTTATTTATTACAATAGTTTATTACAGGAAAAACACTATATAAATATTAATTTGAAATAGACTTTAAAGATTTTTTCATGATCACCTCGGCCCCATTTGTTGATTTTACTTATTGTTACATCTTGTACACGGATACAAAATTACTTAACGACAGTAAAATACTTTAAAATCGATTTAGTTTGATACAATAATAGCTCGTTTAAAAATTGTGTTAAATTTGACTTTAAGGTCATACATGAACCATACATTTTAATTGAAGTAATATCGGGAACAAATCAAGAGGATAAAATCGTTTTTTTTTTTCAGTTACTGTCAATTTTGTCGTAACATTCACTATTGATTTTATCGACCTTCATTGTTTTATTATATTTTTTTAATAAATTGACATAATAATTTACATTGCTACACAAATTCAATATTATTGCTTAAATATTTCACTGATAGTTGAATAAAATTATAAAGACTTCAAAAATAATTTCTTCTTTCAAAACATTTAGATCTGAACTTAAAACAACAATAATAACTAAGATTATAAGCTATTTTTTAGCAATAATGCGATCTGCGAAGTACTTACGATAATATTAATTCGATAGGACAATATTTTGATTAAGACTTAAGTCAGCTCTGTTTGTCTTTCTTTGTTGAATCTTTGTACACGCTTCTTGTTGAAACTATTGAAGGGATTTTGATAAAAGACAAAGAGAGAATGTATATACTGGACTGAATATTAGGATGTTTTTTATTTTGAGAAAATAAGAGGTTCTGCGCGAAAGTGAGTGAAATTTTTATGGGAGTTTCATCATTATTGAAGCTGGATACTTACAACTTTGCACTTAGATATTTTGGTAGCGTACCAATGAAGTGTCTTTAGTAAATTGTATTTGGGGAAAGTCAGGCTGTATTGGCTAATATACGGCCTCCGCTTTCCGGTAAAGTTATGCGTGTTAGTCTCTAACTGTAGTACACGTGTCATTGACAAGCTGTCGTCCAACTTGTACTAATTTAATCGGCTAACAATCCTCCGTGTCAGGGCATGCGATGTAGATAGATCAATGACGCTCTCATAAAACCCGTCTTTCTACAACATAGATCCGGTTAAAGTTCGCCGCAGTTAACAGTTAAAGTACTCCATTTGACATGCTCTTGTATTACATTCACGTTATCAAGACATAACGCTACTATATTAATACTTTTTATATTTAGTTTATTATTTGTCTTGCTGCGTGGGGTTGAATTTTAGTGAAACGTAAACCAAAATTTAATTTAACTTACATTCAATTAGGCGTTGTTTGATGAATAGTTAAAGGTAACTATTAACATTTCGACAGGCTGTTTACTAGTAATTATTTTTACTAAATATTTTACTCTTATGTGTTTACTCAGTTTTTTAAATTATTTACAATCTAACGCTTGATCCTAATACCGTATGATAGGTGAAGTTAAGGCCTACAGTGCTCCACATTTACCCAACAAATAGCTATTCACTTTTCTTTTAAAGGTTTCCAGATCTTAAGATTGTGGGGAATCCGTCGCAGGGAGCGTATTCAATTCCTGTGCTGTTTGCATTATGAAGGATGCATCTAACTTTTTAGTACGGTATGGGAAATATCGACAGCCTAAGGACAATATACTTTACGGTGTGTAGTGGGTTTGTGATGAAAAGGGGATGGTGAATCAGAGAATAAAGCTTTTGAGCACACTGTCCAGAGGGAAGTCGGTAAAAAACTGCAAGGCAGCCAACTTTACGTTGATGCTCCATAGGCTGCATTTTCACCTCAGTTAAAGAGTTGTTACTTAAGTCTGCGAGCCTAAGGTTGATTGAGCCCAAATTGGTTATTTGATATTTTACGGACCCATTCCAAAGTGGCAGCAATATTACACATCCGACCGCACCTGCGCCTCGTTAAGAAGCTGCGACGGTGTCAAGTATCGGCTAACCTTAAAAAAAAACTTCAATTTTTAGTGATTGTTTTAGTTCTGAACTAATCGACCACCAAAGTTCAGATTAGAAGTTAGCTACAAACCGAGGAGCTCGAGACCATTTGTCACCGGTAAGGAAATATCCTGGAAACTAGGAGCTTGATGGAAGGGACTCTGATTTGTCGAAAAAATACGTCAACGTTTAGTGTCCGTGTAATTAACCAGATTCGCGTCACTTCAAATCAGATATCAATCCAAGAGACGATAATTAGTAGAGTCGGTAATATAATTCGTGAAACGAAAAAAAAAGCTTTTTAATTTGTCAATTTAACAAAAAAAAAAACAAACTTTTAGCTTCATAACTATTATAAAAACAACGCGGCCTTAAAAGAGAATACTCTCCTACGTTACCATTAGGTAAAAAAACTTAGCTTTGATGTTGATGCGTAGCAAAACAGTTAATAGGTGACGCTTAAGGGGTAGTTAAAAGTAGATCAACAGCGACTATTACGGTTCGACGCTAGAGGACACATAAATATTCTAATTCTTAAAGAAAACAAGTTTTGGTCTTTCAAAAACATCAGTTTGAGAAATAATGTGACGGAAGAATTTATAGACCCTTTTTGCAAACTCTGAGATGTCAAAAATTGTAAAGATATTAATAGAATATTCTAAAAATAATAGTAACGCAGTTTTCTTTGAAAACATCAATAATTAAATACTGTTCAAAAGGATATTTGATTAAATTAACTTTTCTCTCGCATGTAACAGATAAATAGCTTAATTGAAATACTAGTTTAGCAAATAAAGAAGAAATATTATATTACAAAATAAAACAAAATTCTTATATGTAATTGAAATTATATGAAACTTTCTATTAATTTTAAGCAATTTAACATACAAGATTTAGTTTATATTACGGAATCGAAACTTGTCTAGAGTTACAAAAAATTGTCGTTCTTGTTTATAATAAAATATAGTAGTTGGTAATTGCCTTTTCTAACGGGTCAAGTAAGATATACTTGTAAATACTAAGTTACTAAGAAAAACTAAGGATTGTTTCTAGTTTAGTTCAATGTCATTTAACTTGTGGATGTGGTTGTATATTAGCTTTGTTAGGACTAAGTATATGAATAAAAAAATGTTAGATATAGCCTATAGGAAATGGGAGAGCTTTCCGGATATTTTTTGAAATTATATTTTGTGCACTGTCTTTGAGTAAATGAAAAAATATAACTTGTTTTAAAACTAATAGCGTTATGTTTATTACTGTTACAGCCCATAAAAGCAACTTTTTCTTTTATGCAGATGGAATCTCTCTTTGGATTGTCGGTCAACTATATATTCTGCATTTTGATTAAGCATTTCGCCTGCTTTTAACATCATTAACATTGTTATCACGAACTGTTCAAACTACTATATCCGTGTTTTTGGCTTTGCTTTACTAGTTTAAATGTATTAAATACATTTTATAGGTTCTTTCAATTCATTTCACATGTACGCTATCTAGGTTAATCATCGAATTAGCGGATATCCTTCGAAAATAAAGGCCCGAAAATTGAACTACTTTACTGATGATGTAATTTAGTAAGCCAGTCGTGACTCAAAGATGAAAAAGTTATTTTTATTTTGACTCTGTGCGATGACTGAACTTTAGCTGATAGATTGTATAGGGTAATCCGAATACCGACTTCTACTAACGAGAGACAACCATTTGCCGATAGACGCCATCATCATGCCAGCTGATACAAATATCTCTTGACACTTCGCTTAAAGAACCCAATATCAAAGGACAAAGGGAACGCCCATTGACCCAACTAAGGTAATATAAGGTAATTATTTTAACACAACAATAAAATATGCATTCCAGATAAAGCCTCAGAAAATGCCTTCTTCTCTGTAAGATGATGACAATAGATGAATCAATTAATTTTACACTGTCATAAAAATATTGGCTTTTCTCATAATAATTTCTCGTCGCTGGGACCGTCCCTATTCCAATTAAACGTATAATTAGTGTAAAAATTCACTTAAATATAAATTATGTAACTTAAAATTTTGTTATCCTAATATAATATTGGTTGTGCTTTTTATTCACCTGCAATTGCGTTACGTAAATTATTGGTAATCTGATGAAGCGTCGGCTATCGATTGCACTTTCGAATACAAGGTCCAGTATCGAGATTCCACTTTTTTTTATAAATACTTTTTAGTGCAAAGTCGTTAAATTGTATTTTAACTGTTACATCACGATTTTTAACGAGATTAATTGTGGAACATTGAATATTTTAGTTCAACAGATGTGTACTTTGTTTAGCAGTTTAAGTTTCTTTAAGTAAATTGTTTCCATTTCTTAATAATTAGATGCTGTGTTTTGTTTACTGCAATTTGCATATAATAATAAGATGGGGTCACAATGTTGACTTATTGATCAATTAATTATATTGTTGAGTATGGGATATCATTTTAATCTAGGATCAACTAGATTATTTAGAAGTGTACGTAAACAAAACTTGTCTATTGTACTTTTATTATAATATATTTGGGATTACTACGCTATAGAATTGCTGTTGTTAATTGCGTTCCCTTGTCAACAGTTTCTAAAGCGTAAGTACTTTTTAGCAAAAATGCAATAGTCAATCTTTCACGGTACCCAATTGTTTTGTGCAAAAATTGCTATGAGAATGTACCGCCAATGAACCTGCGTGTACAGTTATACACCTATGGGGTTAGGCTCAAGCCGTGAAAAGAGAAACTGAGTACAGTACGTTCCAGGCTAGCATCGTGTCCACACTCAACTGTATCCAAGTTTCATTGAACACGAGATCAATACCGAATGATATGATCACTCCCAAAGAAGTTTTCTTTGTTGGTTTTTGTAGAAAGAGACGCCGTTTATATTGTAGATAGAGTATCGATACTAGGTGCCTAACTGTACTATACAAACTCATTTAGGTGGAATGTTGTTTTTTGATTTATAAATTGACTACGCCGCACCTGATGGATAGTAAAGTGTAGACCAAGAATTGTAGCAACCACCTAGAGACAGGAGTCTATTGATAGAAGCTTTCGTCATGTCGACTTACATACTCTACGACTCAAGGTCTCTAAGCTTATGAATAATTGAATGTACACAAGTTGATCTCTAAAAGTGGCAAGCTAAAGTGAGGCACTACGACGATGTTTACTCTAGCTTCCGGTCTTTTTCTTCCGACATTTTTCTCAATAGATAGTGAAAGAAAAACATAATTGGATGGATTAAATACTGGCTTTTTAACCCGATTTTTTTTGTTAAATATTCATAAAATAAAGTAAAAAAAATGATAATGTCGAATGGAACCAGCTATTTTGTAATTTTTAGCTAGAGTAAAAAAAATCACTTTAAATAGACTATTTTATATTGAACTAGCATCTTGTTAAAGTGTAATATAAACAAGCAAAAATAAACACACTCAGTAGACTTTCGTAAAGGTTACGTGATTTAGGCGACAACCACGTTGTTTAGTCTATGTCATAAATGTAATGGGCTCAATAGTGTAAGCATTGCGGTGCGAGCTCCCAACTCGAGAGTTGGTGGTCCACTTGGCTTGCTGCCAAGCTATACCGAGCTGCGTTCAAACCGTGAGATTCGTACGAATGATCTGTCGTTCAATGTCACTCTCACTCTAGATTGACCTACAAAACATGAAATGCTCCTATTTTCTCTGCCAATAGATTTTTATACCAAAGGAATTGCTAGTAAGTGGCTACTGCTGTTTGTAAACGATTGAAACACTATCGTAGCATCGATCTAAAAGGAAATAGACAATAGACATGCTGATCCTAAAATACGACTGGCCGCATCAAATCACTATAAAGTGCTTTGTCAATGTGTATTATGATTAACTTAATATAATATTTAAAGCACAAAAACGACAATTTTTCCACAGATTTTATTTGCAACTAGCGATGCCCGCGATTTCGTTCGCATGGATGTAGTATTTTTGTTATGATAATTATTATTTCAAGTCGAAATCTTTGTATAAATAATATAAATATCATCGATTGTTTCTTATATGTATTATTACAACTAAATAGAGAACTCAATTAGTACTGATGACTTATTATACAATACTCGACAAAAAGATGTCGTTAGTGTTTCGTACAGTTTTTAAACTTAAAGTAGATTATACTTACGCGTATAGACATGTGTATATTGATTAACGATTCCGATACATTTTTACAATAGTTTTAATAAATACCAAATTAATGATACTATCTCCTATAAATGTTTTAAATTATTCCATTAAAGTTCACCTTACTTTTGTTTTTAAAAACTTTATAATAATAAAGTTTAAGTTTTAATTTAGTTAATAAATGATGATGATAATCAATATATGTAATTTTATATTCACTCAGTGTATTATACGCGTGTGCTGGTTAAAACTATTTTTGAAATTTAAAATAACCTACGTCGCGCACGCGACAGTTTACTTGGTTTGGTATATACATATATTCCTTTTGGCATTGCTGAACGTTAATTATTTACATCTAGCAGGCATCTAGGTGGCAGAGCAATAGATTTATGATATGTTGATAAAGTAGAGATAATTGTTGTTGATAGAGATTGATTGATTAAATAAGATTTAAGAAAGTTAATTGTCATTTTGTCAGACGTTACAAGGGCATTTATAAAATAGAAAACAATACAGACGATGGTCTTTAAGCGTTATTAATCTTTTCATTGTAAGAGTCAAGTGAAATAACTGTAAAGTAAATTTAAATTAAGCATAAAACTACTTCGAATTCCGCTCTATGCAATTGTCATTAAATATATTGCACAAAAAAGGATTACTTATAAAGCGACAGCCTACTTTTAACCCCATTTTATGACAAATATTACAATTCAGTTTAACTGATGCATACGACTCCAGTTTCTTTAGTACTATTACAATGTGTTACAAAATTGGATGTCCTTGCCATGAAGTTGTTAAGCTGTTTTATTGCAGCGACGTGATATGTAAATCGACCTCGGCAAACATTTTGCGATCTTCAAATTACAATTAAATAAATCTCGAAATATCCTCACGCCATTAATGCTATAGTAATATTGCGAAGGTCTATGTATAGATTTAAACAAAAATTGTATTCATTAAGTGTTTATACCTCAGAGTTTCATAGAAGTGAAATGTAATATTTTTAAATTCTTGTCGGTGTTAAAGTACATACACATATATTATACACGTATATTATGACCCGGCAGTAGACTTGAGGGAGTCTGCTACCCGGATGAGAGGGAAGTGGTGCACAGTGTCCGGCGCGCCGCCTGAGAGATAGGTTTCGAAGGGGTGGGCTCTTTACTCTTAACCTTCCCAGAGAGGCAACCTCAACAAGGCATTTCGCATCCCGGGCGTCTGGATGAATTTGGTTTCCCAGGCTCGGGTGGAGCGATTAGATGGACACCCCGGGGGTTTTAGTCAGTAGGAGTCTGACCAAAAAAAAAATATGACGCTGTTTCCCTTTAGGGGTGAGAAAAGACAAGTTTTTGTCATGCCAAAGTTGTTCGTCGCATATTGTTTTATCATTAAATAAAACAAATTTATTGAAGCTTTATTCATATGTTTCACGATTATTTTTATAAATTAATTGTGCTGTCATTATACTTATAATTTAATCGCGATATGTGATTAGCACAACGAGAATCGTCAAAGTAAATCATGTTAATCTTGTAAAGCTAATGATTGATATAAGTGACCGTAGAAGTATCTTCGTTATTCGATGTTGCTTCCGGTCATTAGTCAACTCTAACTCTCACGCATGTCTTGCTTGCCGGAAACTTGTTGTGAAATGACAGTATATTCACTTTTAGAATACTAATAGGAAAGTATATGAAAAAAATAAATAAATTAGTTATATTATGTTATAGGTATATTTAATGACAATAGTTTTTACTATTAAATAAAACGTGTAATTAAAATTTTATTATATTGTGGTGACGATATATTTATAAAAGTAAGTTGTTTTTAATACTACTACTTTGAAAGGTACTAACCTACATAAACACGTGTGCTGTCTATGTTGAATATATTATTTTTTTTATAAAAATAATTGATATAGTAGTGAATTGCAATAATGGTAATAAATTCATACTATTTAATTTATCTTCTTTTTTTTTTAAATTAGTTCATACTATGATTGTTATTTGGATATTTTTGATACGATAAATCTATTCTTTAGGAAAAGGAACAATCGTTTTCAAAAATATTGAATAAAATTAGGGCATATTATTATCGGCTTAGCATGATCAATAAAGATAATGTAAATGAGGTCAACGACAATCGACTTAAAGTTTCTTATAAATTTATATTTACATCTACAGAAACATAGATATTATCTAACATAATTAATTTGTGCATCAGTATAACTACAACATATATATAATTCTCATATGTTTTATAAATTTTCGAGTTAGCAAAATTTTGTTGAAATAATGTTAATTTGGTAATAAAAGTCTAGGGGAACAGATTAATGTGGGAATACGTGTTTGAAATTAATTTTAAGTATTTTATATTATAAAATTTACTAAATACTATATAAAATACGATCTGTTGTCAGAAATGGAATTGGCAGGCGACATGGCGTCTGAAAATGATTTCAGTTATTCGTTTTAAGCTCTTCACTGGCCTTTTCCAGCATTCTTATTCGATCTGAATGTATCTAGATAAAAAGTAAATATGTAGTTGTTTTAACAACTTTGAATAAAATATCAACTATATTTACGTGATATTTTGCTATGATGGTTCTAACGTTATAGCGTTTTTATACAAACACACGCGTGCCTTATCACATCGTTTGCGATAACGCTTTTTCCTTTAACTTACTCAAATTGAATGGTCTCAATCATTGATATGCTATCGAGTATGCAAATGAATTGATCTTATTACACAGTATGCCAATAGTACTATATGCTACGTTTTTAGGGTTAATTTCATCAGAGAAAAATCTATCATGTAATATTATATATAACGGTAACAATAAGCGAAATATACAAGGATACAGGTAACTAACGAAAAACCTATAAGGGTGACTTTGGTATATCAAGATTGACAACTTCTGTTTTACGACTTTTTCTAATTCAATCTTGTTTTTCCCCATACAAAAAATAAATAAATCAAATTTACAGTTTTGATCTTCTTAACACTTTGAAAGGCGGCGCGATGCAATTGGGGTAGAGGATTTCGTAGCATCAGCTGATTGAATTTTAAACATAGAGCTAATGGCTCATAGAAATCCCCACCAAAACTAAAAAAATATATAGCTTAAGATGTGTTAGGTTTTGGAAAAAGTCATAGAACAAAAGTTGTTAGTCTTAACGTACCTAAGTTACCTTTAAGTGGTTAGGCGTTAGCTACCAGTAACTTTTTATATATAATCTAGATTATTTTACAGTTGTCTTATAGCATAATTATTTAGAATCCATTGGCGAATAATTTGTTCCTCTATATTATTTGAAGTGAATATTTTTTAAATATTTTATTTATATTTTCAGGCTAGACCCACCGACACCACAGACTCAATTCGAAATGGATAATAAGAAAACAACGCCTGCAACCCAACAACCTCTAACTCAAAAGCATATTATGGCTCATCATGTCCACGCAGATCAAATATATTCCCAACAACAGCCTCAAATACATGCACATCACACATCCATGCAAACAGGACAAATTCAAACAAACGGCGTTATGCATCAATTATTACAGAGTCAATATCAATCTAATATGAACGCACGATCACCACTTCTTGAAAATAGACATGATTTATACAGTACTGGGTATAGCCACGAATATGCTAGACATTATGGCGCTAATGATAACTACAATTATCCGCAATCACCTCCAAGAGTAGAAAGGACTGAAATACATACAGACCACAATGTTAATCAAGAATTACTACATAATATCCCGAAGGGATACAACGCCGAAGTTTATCAAGATTATTTAAAACGCAACCCACCGAAAGATACCAATCAAATATACCAAAATCATCATCCTATGTATAGGCCTAATGTTAATCAATACGGTTCGAAACCATATATTCCATATTCAAATAGGATAGGACCGCAAAGTAATACAGAATTATTGCGTCGACAATATAATGAAATTCAGCAATTGAAACTACAACAGCAATTACATTATCAGAATCAAGCACAAATGCATCAACAACAAAAGTTTGCAGAACGCCAATTGTTGCTACAGCAAATGCATGGCGTCCAACCACCTCCCAATTTTCAAAATAGCATATACTCTGATGGATCGTATAGAGATGTAGATAGATATAGTAGCAAAAATGATTTTAAAGATTACAGCAGCCCAGAGTCACAAAAAGATAGCTATCCTATAAATACTGACTCCCGCGATAGTGAAATACAAAATCTTCAATACCAAGATGCTCAGTGGCAAACAAATCAAAGAAGTGACTTTAGAGGGATTGAATCACAAAGAAGACCACCAGAAGAAGGTACTAGGAAAGGACTTCCTAAGGATTCAAATACTCAACCTCAGAATGCGAATGTCGGTGTTATCTCTCCAATGAAATCAAGTGAATCTAGTACTCCTAGTGTTAAATCGCCGTCATCTGATGGCCGAAGAAGTAGTGGAGGAACGCAAGCTTTGAGATCCCCTACAGCTCAACGAATACCATCAGCACCAGTTACTATGTCTGGTATACTGTATAAACAAGGTTCTGATGGACTGAGAGTCTGGAGAAAAAGGTGGTTCGTTTTATCCGAATTCTGTTTATTTTATTACAAAAGTAAGTAAATCACAGTCATTACGATATTTTACTTTTTGCTTTAGATATATTGGTAATTATTTTTACGATAACGTTACAGGCCAAGATGAAGAAAAATTATTGGGCTCGGTGCTTTTACCTTCGTATATAGTTTCTGCATGTACTCCAGAAGACAAAGTTCTTCGTAAGTTTTCCTTCAAACTGGAGCATGCCAATATGAGAACTTATATTCTGGCTGCACCAGACCAAGAGGCCATGATGAACTGGGTAAAGGTCTTAACAATGGCCGCACTAATGCAGAATCCTGGGTAAGTTATATGTTTTTATATATACACAATACATAGTGTGAGTTATTTTTTTTACAATATTGTGTGTTATGTCATATTTGTAACGAAATAAATATGGTGGACATTTTTTGTTAGTTCTCAATTGAATAAATCTAATTATAAGCCAGTCGTCAATGATATAGCTATCTATTTTTTTAAATTCGTTTTATATTTTTCAGTGATCAACAGCGAAACCAGAACGAGCGGACAGCTGCTAAAACTGAGGTGTGTATTATCGTGCACGCGACCGTGTACCGACAGTTAAGTTGTCAGAGCGGAACCAAGGACAGGGTTTATGTCGCTGTCCATAACTGCACATTATGGTGGTTTTGCCCTTGCAAAATTTACTTTAATAATTACTCTAAAACAAAGATTTTTTATAGCTTTCGTCTTATTTTATAGTTAGTGTTTAAAATTGTGTACTATATATTCCAGTGGGTTTAGAATAAACCCGTCTTTTTAGTGTTATTATTTATGATTTTACTTGAGCAGACATATTCTATGCTTCAAGTTAAGTTTTTTTAATATTACTAATATTAAAACTGTTAATAAACGAAATTACAGGACGGGGATGAAATTCCTTTGTATGTGAACGCACCACCAAAACCACGACGTTCAAATGAAGGGTACAATTCACCAAGTCCAGATATGTAAGTTTTTCGATAAATGATATCACTTAGTTCATAATACTGATTATAAATTAGTACGATATTAACCGAAATAATTTTAGTATTATTACCGAATTTAAAAAATAACTACTACTAGTGTACCGTATTTGAAGAACTAGTTTAAAACTTAAAACTAACTTTGAAGAACTAGTTTAAAAAAGTTTAAAACTAATAAATACCATTCAACCATATGGAATGTTAATGTACAATACAAATACATATTACAGGTATGATCCTAACTACGATCTACTCAAAAAACCATCATCTCACTACAACCAAGACCAAAATAACATTAAATACTCGGATATCACAAACTATCCTAACAGTTCGAATCAAGAATCTATCTACACTCGAAGCCCGCAGTCACCACCACCACAGCAAAATCAATACCAAAAACGACAATATGATACACATAACCTTTCTCTACCACTGAATAACGCAAATAACAAACTCGACATAAATCAGCCAAGCACGTCAGGAATGAGTGTGTCTAATTCTCGATCACCTTACTTTGATAGGGCTAGGATAGAACAACATCAAGCAGCTCAAGATAACAGCCAGCAGTTATATGAACGTCAAACTAAAATAAATCCATTCCTTCAAGATACACATCAAATGGAAAGCCAACTAAGAGAGCTTGAATTACAAAATAAAAACTCGCATCATAATATGGAGCATGATCGAGTTCAAACAGGACAAACGTCGTGTCCTGATTCAAAGCTAACTCACCAAGCTTCAGATCTTGGTAATAGAGATATATATGGTGAAATGAATACGAAGTCTATTCGTAGTGGTAGTAATGTCAACGACCGATTAATTGAACGTCGAACACCGGATACATACGGTCGCTCAATAATGATGTCTTCCCACAGTAAAGAAAAACTAGGAGACTATGAAGATGTTTATGGCATGTATGGGGCTGACCATGAGTATGGAAAAACAAACACAAAAACAGCAAATATAACGCAAGCAAGAGATAATGTTAGTATTTCAAGTCACCAACTACAGAGAAACACACCTGCAAATTATGTAAGTACTATTCGGTTTGAGTTTCTGGGAAAGTTGTTAGTGAGTTTGAGAATAAATATGGGAATTGTATTTTAACGATAAATTTTATTGAAATTATCCTAATAGACTGTTCATGGAATTATCCATCTGCTTATAGGGATTTAACAAGAATTATTTTTCTTCTCTGTTGGTTTTAATTTAACTTTAATGTGTTACAAATAATGAACTTATCTCCGAAATAATTTTAGACTCAAGAAAAGACATTTACTGGGCCATCTGTCTTAAGAAGAAAAAAAATGCAGTCTAGTGGAATTCAACCACCGGCACCTAGACCTCACAGCGCTGATTTTCTAGAATATGAATCGAAAAATGAAATACTTAATAAATCTGCTACAGACCCAATTGCACCCAATCCACCACGACAACCACAAAGACCTAAATCTAGTCTTGATATAAATTCACCTTACGACCCTAGTTCAGATAAGTATTATTCTGAAGAAAGTTATGCGGAAAAAATGCGTCAGTCTGTTCAATATTTACAACCAGGTTTAGCTACTAAAAATATGGAAATTCCTCTAGCGAAATATGCCAGCGGTCTAGCTCAGAAACAACTAAGTTCTGCTTATTCTCATATCACCAATAATAATTATGAAACTGAATTCAATCTAAATCATAAGAACCGTGACAATGTTAGCTATAATTCTAAATGCGATATTGAAAGCTTGAATTCCAATTGGACATTGAAAGAGAAGATTACAGAGAACCAAAAAGAATTTCTAAATAGAAGTGGCAGTGTTATGAGTGATGGGTCAAATGCCAGTGGATTTATTAAAGATGTTAATAAAACAGACCATAATTCTGATATATTTATGAGATCAGCTAGTGCACGATTGCCAACCACACATGAAAAAGATGGCGAAAAGAAAGTTCAACAGGTACTTTTTTATAATATATGATATACAATTTTTTCACCATACAAGCTTTACTTTAAGTAATATCTTATAATATAATAATATTCTTTTAGCGAGAAGAATCAATGAAACGCTTGTTAGAATGGAAACAAAGGATGTTGCAGTCACCATTAACTAGAAAAAGCACTCCTGCAACTATATCACTTGCTCGATCATTAAACCAGAATCGACAATCTTTACGCTCAGATCAATATAAATCTAAAACTTATACTAATACTTCATATAATAGCTACTCATCAGACGATGAAGGTATGTGTCATTTAATCTTTTTTTTTTGTTAAAATATTATTTACAATAGCATGTAAAGACTTTGTTGTTCAGTATATGCATATTGTTAAACAACATATTAAAAATAGCATGAAAGAAATTAAAGTTTTGCATGTAAAAATTAAAGTACTGATAAAAAATGCTATTTAGATTGATTATAATTTTATATACACATAAATACACAAATTTGATCCAGTATTTGAATTATTGATTTATACTATGATTTACATTATCATATAGCTTACGTATTAATTTATTATTTAAGATTTTTGTATAAATTGTTATCTTATAAATATCTATCATTTTGCGAAATTATAAATGACATAACTTAATGCATTTCATATATTTCATTTAATTCATTATTTCAATGTATAATATTACATAATATGATTATAATGTCATTGAACACATAAAGTACTCGTAGCAATATAATGACTTAGCTTTGCGGAGAGGTACCTTCCTGCCTGTGGGGATACTGTACCACTAACATAATAGAATTAATGGTTTAATATCGGTGGTGGGTCAGTATTTTTTATTTTCAAATCGTATATTGTGCTAGTTTTATTTATCTAACTCCTAAAGTGTACTAACATGAAGTGGTGGTAATTAGAAAATACTTATATTGATTATTATGTATTGAGCAGTCTTATTCGAGATCGTAATTATCGGTTTAACTTTTGCACCTCAGAGGAATCATCGGGCACTGAACTGCAAAAATCTAAAGAAATACAGGCAGGAAGGTCTCACACAATGAACCTAAACAATAAAAATACTATGCAACTCACTACCCCGACCGCGGTCTGTGTCTCTCAAATTACTGACTTAAATAATAGTATTATTAAAGATGAAGATATTCAAATAGATCTGCCTGAAAATACATATGAAAATATATTTTGTTCAATAACTATAGCTAAAGTTAATTTAGAAAATAATTATGAAGATCCGTCTAGAAAAATTGAACAGCCGGAATATACAGATGGCATTAAAACTGAAGCAACACATGAAGATGGGTATGAAACTCATGAAAGTGAAGCTGAATCTGAAGGACATGTTGAGTATTCCGATAATGATTTAGATGAAGTTTTATTAAGCTCAGACATTGAAATTCAAAGTTCAACACAATCTAATATAAACTGTAATAAAAAAGTTAGCGAAGAGATCGAGTTTCAAACGGATATTAAAGAAAATATAAATGTAGCATCAACTCCTCCGTCAGGCGTTGTAGGTGAAAATCATTATTTGCCTATGAGTCCTCGCAAGGTTTCTACAATTGAGATGGCTCACAAAAATATTCTTCTTAATTTATGTATACAAAGTTCGCCAAAAGCGGAAAGATATGACGATAATCCATATGTAGAAATGGGTATGAACAATGAAGAAGAAGATACCCAAACGTACGAAGTAGTTTGTATTAATAATGGTAAAGTGGAACCTCTGTATATGGAACTTAGTAATGCTGTAGAAATTGAAAATAACTCTGATAGTACATCTTTGAAATCAAGGTTATCAGAAGATGCTGCATCCAACTTTGCTGATACGAAGGAACAAACTTTAAAAAGAGCTTCAAAAAGTGAAAAAAATAGCAAAGACAAATATGATTGTTCCGACGCTGATGATGAAGCTTCAAAGGATATTTCTCTTGAATCTCCTTTTAGTAGATTTAGTATATCTGATACTTTTCGTCCTGCCTCATATTATTTAGGTAGTAGTAGCAAGATCATGGATACCCATGACAGTTTTGACAATAAAATTATCTCGCCCCCTCCTGTTCCTAGTTCATCACCTCCATGTGATAATTTATCTGATGAAGCTTTGTCTCAATATATTCTAGATAAATTGGATCAATCTGATATGTCTCATGATAATTCCATATTAAAAATGTTAACCAGTGAAAATAAGAAAATGAACACAGTCAGAAAAAAAACTACATCATTGATGATTTATGGAAGTCCAACTTCTATACATGATACACTTTCACGAGGCGAAAAAGTACGTAATAGCAGAGCGAGCCAGCGAGCGAATGAAAGAAGAAATAATAAAGAAAACTCAATTGCTTTCTTAAATAACAATGCTCTTGAAGGGCTTAATCAATCTAGCGGTGCCGAGACAGATTCAATGAGAAGTTATAATGCAGATAGAGGTTCATCCAGGATGTCTTTGGAATCAGATGTTAGCAGTAAATTTGATATGGTACCATCAAATATTGCCTCAGAAGTTACAAGCTTAAATGAAAGTGACATCGCAATAGATTTAAGACATTCTACTGGATTTCAAGATTTAGAAATGATGACCAAAAGGAGACCATTGTCTGACGATTCATTTTTCGAACTAGTAGATAGTGAGTTTGCGCCACTCAATACGATTGTCAGTAATATTGATCTAGATAGCTATTTAGATAATTTGCAACCTGTTATAATTAACAAAGACGCTAGTACTGTTAAAAGTGATTTGCATACTTCTAGGACTGAAATTTCTTTTAGCGAAGAATATCCTATGCACGTACCAAAAATTATGAGTACTCATGTGCGATGTTCAAGTACTCCTGTAAATTGTGGAAGTATACGAAATAGTGCTGGAAATAAAAACTACACAGGGACCGAGTTTATAAATATTAATGACCAGGCTTCTGGCTACAGACAATCACAAAATTTATGTAGTTCTAATAACATTATACCAAAATCACAAATATCATATTACTGTAAAAGCTATGACGAGGAAAAGAACAAAAATCTAAATCAAAATGGTTTGGCTGACAAAATTAAAGAATTTGAAAGCGAGAAAGTAGCACTAAGAACTGTAAATGATACAAACACTTCATCTACCTCTACAGGTTTCCATAGTAGAGATAGTTCTACTGAGCATAGCGCACCATACTATTATTCTGATTTATCTTCTCAAGAGCACATTAATGTTTTACCAACATCTCATTATTTAAAAAATACTAATCTTCATCGCAAGCTAAATAATCAAAGACGCAAGGGTCCACTGCACAAGAAAAATGAAATTTCTCACATTCACAACCCTATCAAAAATAACCAGATTATGATATCAGAACAATCTTTCGATTTAGCTGCATCGGCTAGAAGTGTTTCTGTAGAATTTCTAAGTGCTGCTGATAAAGACCCAGAAATCGATATGAAAAATATTTACGAGTCTTCGGGTGGAAAAATGTCTAAAATATCGGAATCAATGAACTTAACAGGTCTCGGTTGTAAAAGAAATTCGAGTAGTAATTCTAATGTGGAAAATACTTCAGCTGATGATAATGCTACAAACATGAATTCATTAATTAAGTTGTCATCAACAAGCATGTCATCACATTGTAGTGGAAATTCATCAAACACTGTTTACTATGATGCAGAAGCAGACACAACTACATACGAAAATGTTATGTACCATGGTGAAAAACATTGGGATGAAGATGCGTTATGGATAGATAATTTGAGACGAGTGTCACATAGAAACGCACGGTCAATGGACAATTTAGATTCAATGGCTACTAACAATTCTATTCCAAATAATATTAGTTCACAAGGGACTTCTTACGAAGTAAACAGTATTAAAAGAATTAAGAAAAATTCTGCAAAAATTCGGAGAAATGTGACTTATGTTAATTGTGATTTGCAAGGCCGAGGTTTAAGAAGTGAAGACTATAGTTCTAGATTAGCTACTGATGCTGTTTGTGAAGAAATGGCTTTAGATGATAATGATGTTTATGTAAGTTTGGCGGAGAATACGGATATGCACTTAAAGCAATCAGATGAGGGTGTCTACGAACAACTGTCTATGTTAAATGGTATTGATAAGAAATCACCAATTGGTTATGATATGCACAAACAAAATAAAAAAATGTTTGAAATCGATAGAGAAAAGCTTCGGCAATGGGATTTAATGTCCAGTGGTTTGATAAAAGAGTCAAGATCACGCGTTCGGGGTGTGGGCTTTTGTGAGGGTGCGGGAGATACCGGTACCTGTAATATGGATACTGGAACTGACAATGCAAGCAATGAAGGTATCCTCTAACATACTAAGGTCCCGTAAGGTACATACACTATGTAAGTTATATTTTGTTTAGATATTCTGCAAAGCAAAGTCATTGTTGCAATATTTGTAAATATTTTGGCATTTTATATTTTTTTAGATTACGATAATAATATGGTTATATGTTATAGATGGGCTTAAACAAGATAAGGTGTTATATTTATAAAGCATGCAAATATAACATTATATATTGTACATAATTCATTATAGACAGTAATATTTTTCGCGGAGACACTTTATCATGTTTTGCCAAATAATTTTGTTTGGATGCAGAGATTTTTTTTAAATTATCTTATAGTAAAAAATAAAATAAATTTAGAAGCCATCTGACTTTTACAGCTTCTATGACTATGCAAGGTACTAACATGGAATCCGCTACAAATAATAATTCAACAAACCAACAAGTTTTGTCAAAGAAAGCTTTTCTTGGAAGTAATACATCTATTGGAAGAAATAATAGAGACGTTAATATACCAGTACGTGCAGTAAGTCCAAGAGTTAGATGGGTGGAGGATAAACCAAATAGCGATCATTATGTCACACAACAGATTTCGGCTTCTCAGCATAATGTAAGTTATCGTTCATTTAAATTACCTATAGTATAAAAAGACCAGAAAGTAAGAATGTAATTCGTACTTCACTACATATTATAAAACAAAATCCTCTGCCCCCTCCATCTGTCTATCCGCAATAAACTCAAATACTACTGAACTACATTTCTGCACTTATCAGCAATAAATAAAGTGATTCATGAAGTAAGTTTTATTATATAATCCATTAATGTTTTATGTAAATTGAGGGGAATGTGAGGATGATTGTGGAAAATGTCGGAAAAAGTCAAGCCACCTGGGAGCTTTAATCAAAAACGCTGCCTTTGAGATGTAATAAAATGACATATGGTGGCATTATTCCTCTTTTATAGGGCTACATAAATTCCTGGATGACGTATACCTGTCTTTTTAGGATAATTTACTATATCTGTTCTAACTTTTAACAAATAGTCGCGTATAATGCGGAAATTTAAGAGCAATTTAGTAGGATATAATGTTATTATAACCTTATCGACTGAAATACGTTAGTTACCTTAAGCATTTTATATATCTTATGAAAATTCATTACATTATACAAATTAAATGGATAACTTAGAAGTTATTTTAAATAAAAATGTACTAACATTAATTCTAGCGCGGTTCTTACTCCGTAAGTAATATACATATAAATAGAAATAAATGAGTTTGTTAATATTTTGGAAAGGGTAGGGAATATAAGTAATAGAAGGGGAGGCGTTAGTAAGAGTGGAGGGAAGAGGAGAAGAGGAAGGTGAGAAGGGAGTAGGTTTAGCTAAAAGTTAACACGATATTTATGGAAGTACGAAGTCCGCTGGATGAGCTCCCTTGGGTTGATGAGGTCAAATATTCTACAAAGGTGTCACTCTCGATAAGAGATTGAATTTTAGATTACATATCAAGATCGTCAGCAATCGCGCCACTTTTATTGTGGGTAGACTCCATGTTAGCATGTTGTCCATGGGTAGCATCCCTTAGTGTGAACAAGAAGTAAAATGTCGTTAGGAGTAACTTGAAACGTTAAAAACCGTTGCCAGACCGGTAATGACTTACTATACCGTAGTATTCGCCTACACCTCTAAAGCAACTCAGTAGGTGCCCCTTTGTATATGCGCATCGTAGATCTACATGACGACCTCCAACTAGAAACAGTCGCCAGCTTTGCCTTCCGAGAGGTAGTTCCACTCTGACACAGCTTTGAATTTCTTTCGGCGTTTCTTTTTAAGGTAGTTTTTTCCGAAACGCTATTATATAACCTTATGTTCTTCCCCTGATTGACCACCCAAGTGAAGGTTCGTATTCACGACTCCCTTGTGTTGCCACCTAACCCACAAACTCGCTGGCCGAACACCTAAGCGCTAGTTCTTCTAGCCCGGTGAAGATGCAAAGACCTTTCCCGGTCAACAGTATTGTGCCCTGCCGAAACAAAGCCTGATTAGCTAGTTATGTACATATTTCAGTTGAATGCCTTAAATGAGGTTGAAGATTCATGGGCTATGGCCAGGTCACCGTCAAGGATATCACAGCAACCAATAAGAGCAGTCAGCCCAAGAGTTCGTAGAAATATTGAAAATGAGGAATTGGTATGAACATTGAATATTGTTAAGAGTTCTTCATTTTTCATGGTTTTTTCGATATTAAGTTTTTGAATAGAACCATTTAGTTTTATTAGTTTGGTATAAATCATTTTAGATTTTAATATGTGTCTGATTTATTTTATTTTGTGTGTGTTTATTACGCTTATCATGTGCTATATTTTGCGTGTATATTATTGTCGTGAATAGCAAAGAGTGAATCAGCAGCACGGTCAAAATGAACAAATGGGGGATATTCCAAGCGCTGGAGAACTTCTTGGGCGCACTTATGAAGAGCTGGTGCTTCTTCTCATACAGTTGAGGAGGCGTCATGCGGCTACCCATCGAGCTATTGAACACTGCTGTGCCCAGATCAGTAGCATTGAGGTGGCTGTATTTGCATTTTAAATAATCAGGTTCTTTTAAATAAGCTACTTCTGGCAATAGGATATCAAATCTCCTATGTCTATGTTGAATTAAATATGTTATTTCAATCCATAAGAAATATATTGAGACGGGTATTAAAAGTTGTTTATAAAAACACTTTGTATAATGCCTTCATAACAAAAAAGATTTATTTGGCGACATACAATGGCAGGGTTAATATAACGTGTATCTATAAAGCGACTGATATTTCCCTAAAAAAATAATGTATACCAAGAAAGTGCATACGAGTATTGAGGAAATGTTTTAATTTGTGCTTTTTTGTATTTTTGCTAGTAATATGTTGAAAGATTAAAATTTTGTCGTCAAAATTTTATAAAGCTCTGTTCTATCTATTACTTATTGCCTTTAATTTATTTAATACAGGACGGCATAAGTTCAATGAAAGTTATAGAGCGAGAAGAGAGCCTAAAACGTCTGGAACTACTTAAAATGCAGTTGATAGAATTGGAGCATCAGTATGAGAAGAGCAAGCCGTTGGTGCAGCTGGTAGATAACATGGTTAAACTGGGTTCACTTTACAATAAACCAGGGTCTACTATTGAACGATTAGAAAGGAACCAACGTTTGAGGCAGAAGGTCTTAGCAGAGCATGCTTTAGAACAGCAGAGGTGAGCGTGAAATAATCACTATTACTCTCCACAAGTTTTTCCATATTCCATTATGTTTGGCTGATAGACATATATACAGAAAAAGTGCAGATTACTCTATGCTAAATTGCTTACAAATAACTATTAACTATGTACTTATTTCTGGAGCATGACGGTAATTGTATCTCCTAAATGAGAGTACTGCTTACACAAAACAAAGTTTAGAACCGCTTATAAAATAATGTTTCCTATAAATCAATGTTTTATGTGGAATCACTGGTTATAATCACGGTTACACTTTTGACGAAGATACTAATTAAATTACGTGTCTTTAAATTTTTTTATAGGTGGTTAGAGAGCGTTGCTGCAGGAAAATCTTTGGAAACTGAAGCGGCAAGAGCAAGAGTAGCTGAATTGTGGTCTTTAGAACAGGAGCTGGCTGATGAAGCCGCCATACTCCAAGGACTTAAGTCGGACAAAGACACCATTGATTCTTTGCTCTCAGGTATAAGATGTTTTATTACATCATTTTGTCTTTTGTAAGTTTATGTAGAGTGTGCATCTCAATTAATTTTGATAGTGTCTGTAATACTGTATGAAAGTAAACACCGTCATTGTTATTATTATGCAAAGTTGTTCTGTTATAGACCACGGGTAGTCGTTTTGAGCAATTGTTATTATATTTTGAATTATTATTAAGTCGATACCTACTCTAATGTATCTCTGCTGTCTCCGAAAGGGATATGGCATTATGTTATTATTATTAGTTTATACATAAGCGCAATAATAAGCAAATTAAATATCGAATAAAAAACATCTCGATTTATTGCGTTTTTTTATTATAACTTCTGTAAACATATTTTAAACTTTTGAACTGAGTATTTCTCTTCATAATTTTTACAACTTTTGTTCGTTAGGTTCAGAATAAAGTTTATTTGTATGCAAATATTAAGGTTGTTAAGGCAACTGGTGTGTTTAAAATATATATAGAAAATGCTTTTTTTTTAATAGGAGTCCGAAGAAAAGTAGAAAGTGTTCACAAAAATGACTTGTTCAGTGATTGTATCGGTCAAATGGATCGAGAAAGACCTTTCAACAGTGCGACAGGAGGGAGCTTAGAAGCGGAGCTGGCGCGTGTGCACGCCATGTTGGCTCACAATTCTAAGGTTTATAAGGTTTTCGTCTATATTCATGCACTTATATTTTTATCCTTCCTTTTGCCACATAATAACCAGACTGTCTATGATTTCCTATTATCTGTAAACCTTACTTTTATCTAAATAATGTTATATAATAATTTTAGTAAACATATTTTTTGAATTTCTTATGTGTATATACATCAGCATTTTAAAATTAAGATTATTCAAATATATACATTGACATATTATTATAAAATTAAAAAAATAAATGTAACTAAATGCAGTTAATTAAATATAAAAGCAATATAAAGCTTTTATGTTATCAAGGATTTTCGAAATTGTGTTGCGAAAGTAACCGCTTATTATTATTTTACGTAAAAGACAGTAACATTATATTATTTGATAAACAGAAATTAGAGCAGACAGTGGCAGATAATGCTCGATTGGAGCGTGAATTACAGCAGTTGAGACGAGCTCTGCAGGCGAGACGTGCTACCGGACCCGCCCACCCTACTGCCATGCTTGAAGACGGTAAATATTTAACATTACTATCCAATATTCCTCGTTCGCCTAATGTTTCAAATGGGATATTAATTACGTCAGTGTAATGGCATTAGGGAAACTGATCGTTTGAGAAAGACTTTTATGAAATCTATTTATTTATCTCTGCTACATCGCATCGTATGCACCGGTCCTTAGATTTTCATTATAAACATTTTAGTAGATTTTATTAAAATTGGCAGTTAGTTGTTTGTATTTTAACTATATAATCTAGCTTATATTCAATGTACGTCTAGCCGTCTTATAACCGCGACGGGGCTGCGGCGAATTGATTACAGGTCCCGCGGTCCCCGTCAATGCGCAGAAGAAGTCACCTTGGGGTTTTTAGTCGGTACAAGTCCGACACACCTCGGTTTCGCGCAACCCCCCAGTGCGACCGAGACGGTCCCATGAGGATTTTCCCCAACTAAAAAAAAAAAAAAGAAAAAAAAAGCCGTCTTATAACTAGTGACGTAATTACCTCAATATTTGTTTTGAGTAATGATTAATTCAGTAACTTTTATGTTATTATCGAAAATAGGTATATCAGGGTCATTGTACCTGGGTCATATTATGCTGCGCCGGGGCTTTCTAAAAATCATTTACAGGACCTTCAGTCCCCACCAATGTGCAGAAGTATTCTCCTTCGGGTATTTAGCGGATACAAGCCCAGATTATTTCAGTTGCCATCCCCTTTATATGCGACAAGATCGGTTATATGAGGATTTTCTTCAACTAAAAAAGAGATCATATTAAGCTAAATTATACAAAGAAATGGGAAATACGTTTACGACGGTATTCTTTTAATAGTAGACGGAAATAAAATTGAACCGTGTATTTTTGTTATTTGCAGAAGTAACGCGAGTGCAGCAGTTGGTGACGGCGTTGCAGCGACAGAGGCAGGAACTCAGTCGCGCCGTCAGACATCTCACGCAGCAGTCACACGCTCTGCAGACTACCCACGATTCCATACCAGGTCTGTTAATTAAGTAAAAATATATAAACATGTATAATGTATAGTACGTGGTAAATCCTATTTGATTGAGCAAGAGATGTAAATCTTTAGAAAACAGCTATTAACACGTTGAGCCCTAGGAACAGTAAACTTTCCGTTTGGCCCTTAGTATCTAAGTATTTCTATAGTTTGCCTGCCATTATACATATCTAAGTGAATACTGCAATCTCGAAAGGAAGTCCCACCATATTAAGTAGATCTCGTTTATTATATATTAGCAGGTTTGAATATTCCCGATTGTTCGGACGTTGCTGGCTAAGCGGAAAGTGCAGCATCTGTTAAAACAGCAAATCTTTCGTTTACCAAAATCTTTAAATCATTGATGGTGCTATAAAATATTTAATTTAAGTAAACCGTAATAGAGGCAATGAGGCAAAAAGAGGAAACAATCTTAAAAACATTTATTCCAGAAGTCATTTTGTGTCCAAAACACATCTTAAGGCTTACTTTTCAGTGACGATAATTATGGCATTACTTATTTATTTAGAATTTGAAGATTTATGGAGATATTTTGAGTGAAATGGTGACAGTTATTTATCCAAATATTTATTTTGAACACGCCTATAGTATCCAGTCTAATTTACGTCAAAAAAGGGTAGTTGATTGAATGTTGCACACTTTTTCATCATCCTTATTCTTGTCTACTATTACTAAAAACAATGAAATATTATTATATATTCTGGTGTTATTAATATCAATAGCGAATAATTATTTTTAGCTATGACGATTACACTCAGTAGTCCATCAGCTTACATAAGTTAGTCTGTGCTATGAGCACAGTACAATAGGACTTAAAGTTACAGAGTTTCTTGTGCTAACCCTCGTCTAGTCTTCTATATGTTTACTAAATAAATACTCTATAAAACGGAGTTTTATACAAAGGAAGAACCAGAATACAAATGTTTGAGTTGGTCTATGGTTTAGTTACGTTATATCATTATAAATTTTATTATAGGTAAACGTCGTCCCATATCGTCGTGGCAAGAAACTAATCTAGATACAGGCCATACTATCGATCACGGGAATTCGGAATATGAATGCGACGCCTTTCCACTTGTTCCTCCGGGACATTATGAACGTACAAATGTGGAGACACCTTTGTACGTGGACACAAGACCAGCTATTGACATTACATCACCGCTTACCAGCGAAGACAATCCACATGGCATGTTCGGTAAGTTACTCTAATCAGTCTTTATAAAAAATAGGTATCTACTTGAATTTTCACTCTATTCTAAAGAATAACTAAGTTGTATAAAATTCATTGACAACATAGTGAACTGCCAAAGTGTACATGTAGTCTAAAATCATGCACTAATTTATTGCGTTATGCGTGCATATTTTTATAAACAAAAAAATACAAAACTAATTATCTTTTGTTCAGAAGACTGTAAATAGTTGATTTCAATAAGTTGTTTGAATATGTTGAGATGCGTAACTGGCATTGTAGTTGTTATTTATTTCATCCTGTTAGGAGTGTATAATAACAGACATACATCTAAAATAAATTGCTAATTAAAACTTAGACTGTCGATGAATCTTTATAAATTATACATTTTGGTTCTAATTTTCGCAGGAAACCTTTCGAATGTCGAAAAGCAAGAGATTAAAACCGTACGGATAGTAAAACGTGAGAGCGAAAGACGACAGCGAGACAGAGAGCGCTCGCTGCAGCCAATGTCCGACTGGCCGGCAAACAACATCACAGCCAACCTCGACCAATTCCTAGAAGAAGAGCTCATCCAATCCACGAACTATCGAGCCTCTTCGCTACCCAGAACTGATTCCAAATATGACTATAAAATGCATCAAAATCAGAACTATGGCATGAATGACAAAACCATGGAACTGAGCCCAAAATACGTATCAAGCCCATCTCTATCTAACTACGACTACACGCAGGATGTCTCTTCAATGAACAGTAGTTTTAACAAAAGCTACGATAAGTCCAGCTATGAAAGAGCTATGTCATCTTCTACCCAATATTTGAATAGTCCCACTGACAGCTCTAGAACGTTGACTAACGATCCGATTTCGAAAACCAGTAGCATTGTTAGCTTGACACGGTCGAATGTGGAATTATCTCCCATTTTTAAAAGCGAAGCAGCTAAGCAAATTATTACTGAGATGTCTGGAGATAGCACTAATAAGGGATCTTTGCATCGGAGGCAGGTTCCAAAGGAGAAACGACGACATTACACTACACCACATCATCTAAGCGCCAAAACTCTTCACGAAATGAATACGGATTCGTACATTCAAGAAGTAAGTTGAAATATCCTTTACACACTTTTTCTACAGCTTAAAAAAAAAATATCATCATACAGTACTTTTAATAATCCCCAGTAATTGTTTATCTATTCAGGGTATAGAGGGCAAAGATGATAATACCATAGATCATCAAACTTTTTTTTTATTTATTGAAAAATTAAAAAAAAAATCCAAGACTGTTTTTTTAATAAAGTAAAAAGGTGAGGTAATCAAAGCTCTTTAATTATCGTGGAAAAAGAAAATATGTTTTATTTTATGTAATTGGAAGAAGTAGAAAGAGATAACGAAAATACATCTTTATCTAGAAAATGCGTCGGTCTCTGGACGATGCAGATATGGAGCGAGCGTTGCGGGGCGCGCCGACGCCTGACGTAGTACGGTCTGCATTGCCGCCGCAAGTGTTGCGTCTTGCCGACAACACCATTGATCAACTCCTTGCTGCTCCGCAGAAAATTGTGATACCTGAGCGATATATACCTGAAAAGGTTAGTTGTATAACATTTAAAGTTATTAGTAAGAATGCTCTCATAGTCTATATTTATGTGTATAAAATTATTTCAGTATAAACACTGTTAAAGTTATTATAGATCGGATTTTATTCACATTAAGTGTTTCACAATATAATTCTAATTTTTAACTTTTTTGCTATTTTTTATTATTTTGGTTCTCGAATTATTTTTAAGGCAAAATTCGATGGACATTTGAAAGATATTTTTCATAAAATTAACATTAAAACGGTAAAATATTTTCATAGCCTCCAGAATTATCCCCAGAAGAACAACAGAAGAGACTTGAGAAAGTAGAATCTATAAAGAAAATGCTGAGTGGATCTTCGGCAGATCCTGTCAAGGTTGGTTGGAATAGTATTCATCTGAATTTACGAAATAGTAATACGTAAAAATTTTAAAATACAAAAAAAAACATACACAAAAGAATAAAATACAAAAACACATAAACATGGAGAAATAGGCTCTCCGTCAGCTTAATGCCACAGATGATGTCTGCAGCGCTGGTTTTCGTGAAGGGCCCCGGTCGTGTTACATCTTATCAAAATAATTAATAAACAAAAATATAATTAAAAAAAAGCATATAGCTTAAAACAAAATTACATTTGATCGTGATATCTGTTATTCGCTTGAGGAGACATAAATGCGATTTACATTGTATATCATGAAAGTTATGAGCTGTTTCTTTCCGCATTAGCGTTGTTTATTTATAAACCGGAATTATTCATTGTTCACACATAACAGTTTTCGAATGTTATTTGATATTTCATATTACAAATACTTAACGTTTTCTTAATACATTTATCTCTTAAACTGGTAACCGCATTAATCAATGTATATTCATGTAAATCTATGTACATGCGTGTAATTATTATGTACAATGTTGATAATTTATTTTGCATTTTATGACATTGTTTTCATTGTTGTTGTGAATGTTTTTCATTTTGCATGCCCTAATTATATTTTTAATAGACATAATATTAATATACAGTATCATTTGTGTGTAACTGTGTAGCTACGCGCAGATTTTAGATCAAACTCGGCTATTTTCATTGATATATTCGTTACATAGATGAAGAAAAAGCTTAGACTAATAAACTATCGCAAGATAATAAAGTTGAGATGCAATATTATATCCTTTCAGTTTAATCGCACAAGTGTGTGCACTCATTATCGCTTAAACAGAAAAGTTTGATTGCATAAGTCTGCGCGGAGCGTAATATAAAGTTAGATTAGGATTATTATGTATAATAAAAATGTTTGCGGGTAAAACCATACATTGATCAATATGAAATTGTTTTATCTATATTATGTAATGAAAAAAAAAAACAAGATATTCATAAACAGTGCACGTGAACAAACCATTTTAAAAAGGCATTAAAATATTGACAGTGACTCAAAACCGCGAACCAGCTCGTGGTTATTAATATTCAGTTAATTGTCAATGATAATGGTGATCACATCTGTTAGGTCATGAGAAAAACTAGGGAACGAGCTTTCCACATATAATCTCATATGAGGAGGCTCGTTTCAAAACTCACTATAACATTTTTTTTTCAAATCCCATAAATTTATAAAAAATTATAGCTTTAAAAAAGAAAAAAATCATACATAATATTTGCTTTGATAAAAACATTTCAAATATCATTAGGACTATTAAGTAATTTTGTATGAAAAATCGTTTCAGCGGGTTTTAAAATTAGACGCCTCATATATAGATCTTTGCATCATTATAAGGAGGCGTATATCCTTTTTTTGGTGACCCGGGGAAAAATCCTGCATAGGATCATCAAGGCCACTGTGAGGGCAGCGACCCCGGTGTGTCAGACTCCTACTGACTAAAAACGCCCGGGCTGTTCTTCTAATCACTCCATCCGGGCCAGGAGATCCAGATTCTTCCAATCGCCCGGGGAGCGACCAGCCTGTTTCGGCTTCATCTCTGGGAGGGGTAAAGAGCCCACCGTTCTAAACTTTTCTCATGGGCGACGCACCGGATAGTGCACGCCGCCTCCCTCTCATCCGAGCAGCAGACTGCTTCAAATCTACTGCCTGGCTAGAGGCGTTATATCTTGCAGTAGGTACCTATGATTAGGCTGATAATGATGGTCCTAGTAATATGTTACAATTAAAGATAGACCTTAATTTTTTGGTAGGGTTTAATTTGCCCTATCACTAATTAAATATCTAGCAATGTTTAGGCATAATTCAAATTATTGGGGCTCTAAAACAGGTGGGAAATTTTTAGCAATAATTTTCTTTTTTGCCTACTATCCGTAGGAGCGTATTAAGCATAAATAGTACAATATAACCTGAATCAAGCTTTGAAATGCAATATAGTTTTACCCACAAACATGACTGAAGCTTGAATAGCCGCTTCGAATGTTGGCTGTAAAGTAAACCAGCACAGTCATACATGTGTCTGCTTGTTGTGATGACCGCTAGAGTCCGGACGGAGGCGACAAGAGGCAGCGGGAGCACCTGCTTCAGATGAACCAGTTACTCGCCAAACAAGTCACCGAGATGAGTAAAATTATCGCCGGTAAGGAAATTGCTTTCACTTTCATTTGCAAGGTTTCTATTTATAATATTGAAGTAAGGTTACAGAAACGCTCTTTAAAAAAGAAGATATCATATACATACAAATGATTGTACCAACGAATATTTCGTTAAAATCGGTTTAGCTTTTATTGTCTTTTTTTATAATTTCCATAAAACAGATAATTTTTTAAAATATTCAAATAGATCGAGATTTAAAACTTGCAAAATTGACTATGTATCTATTAGTACTGGTATACTGACAAAAAAATGGCTCAGATAACTTTTTGGCGCCTATTCTTTGTGCTCCTATCCCTATAACTTATATTTGTTACTTTTTGCTTTGGCAAATCGTTAAAAATGGTTACCGTGTCATTTAATTGTATCACCTATATAAAAATTAATCGTCTATATCAAATATTTAGTTATGTACTCATACTTGACAATATTAAAATAACCATCCCATGCAATAAAAAATGTGACTTTCACTACGGAGTTGTAACTTCACAGTTCGTTTTTTTTTTGTTTTTGTAAAAACATTTCTCCGGACTGTTCGTGAAGTAAAAAGGTTTTGAGGGAATTTTTTAACGATTTAAAGTAAAATAAATATTATACTGAGAATACATTATTCTCAGATTCTCTATCTCTATGTTGAACGATGGTTTTTAAGGAGCGCTATTGTAAATATGTTTGAGTGTTGTTTTTCCACTTTAAAATTAGACACTCGAAATATTAAAGGTGAAAAATAAGTTTTGCATTGAAATTCTTCACTTTGTTTTGGTTTTAATAGTACATTAACCCTATTGCAAGTTGAAAGAACTTATTAGTCATCACGATGACTAGTGTTTAACTTTTGATTCACAACTCATTGTCAGCGTCATGTAACCACAGAACTTTTGCAGGCTTTTAATATACCATTGTCTTGATTCAAGTTTGCTCAATGAACATAAAGTAACATCACTAAATACTGCAGCATTATTGATTTTATTGCAATTGCTTTTACGATTGTCGACTGTTTTGAGTTTAGTGCATTTTAATTAGTATTTTTATTAACACTATTAGAATTGTCAGAAACGCACGTACATTTTAAAGGTTTTTTCTGATTTTTTCCATGATTCTTACAATTCTAATATTATTGATGTAACTAATATACACGTGTGTTCACGCATGTAACAATATTATGCTTGATGTCGTTTGTCCCTTTTTCTACAGGAACCAACACAGACCAAGGACCGTCTACCTCCAACCACTAATAATTGGCCATAAACTTACAAACCTTTTAAATATTACTATAGTTTATTTATTGCAAAATTGTTTATCTTTTTCCAAAATTTTTATAGTAAGTGTATTGCCTAAAATGGACGGTCTGTAGAAGATGATGTCCTGTATTGAAGCATGGTTTTGTTTTGCGCATTCTGTTGTAAGTAGCATAAATATTATTTTAATATGTATGGAGTAGTACTTATTAGAATTGTATTTTGTTTGTTATAATTGCACATATTTCTTTATTATGTACAATTTAAATATATATTTTTAATAATTATTAGTGAAAGCACTGGAAGAACTGCCTCAAAAGGATAATGCTGATGAATTAGAAGACCTTTCACCAGATATCGAACTACCAATATATCAACAAAGAGACAATTTCTTCACGTAAACGTCACAATTAACCAAGTATAAGTTACTGTAGTAAACAAATCTTATATCATACTTCTAACAACGGTTGTTGACCTACCTACGCTTATTGCTTACATATTATTAAAGATCACCACTGCTGGTTACATAGACTCCAAATTACCCGAACATTATAATATAACCTTGTAACTGGATTAAACTTTATAGTACTTAAATTGTTTAGCAACTTTAGTTTAAAAAAGACAAAATTAATCTGAGTTTAAAAAAAAATTAACCTGAATTTATGTAAACTTATATGTACCTACGTATATTTAAATATAATTTATGTGGACTCTGGCCTACATAAAATTATTAGCATTATAGTATTTTTTCGACAAACTTATTAAAATATTTTTTTTAGTTTATTGATATAAAATCTCAAACTTTGTATTTAGTAATAACGTTGCAATGATATTAATTTTGCTATAACCATTAATGTTTCTTTAATTTTGTGATATACTCTCGTGACATTTGCTTTTCATAAACATACTATACACCTATATCTAATGTAACGTTATATGTAACACTATGCCGTCCGGCTATACCACAGTGGTGACGTGCGCAAACTTTCGGTCTTCGAAATTTCATGAAAGTAGGGGAACAGGGTTGAGACCTTATGAGAACTAATAATGAGATTCATAAATTTAACAATTTATAATCTTCCGATAATGTCAAGAATGGCCGGCGACAAGTCAAGTGACCAGAATTAGATCTGCCGACGCCAAGCGAATAAATATTAACGAATCGTGCGGATGGCAAAGTGTTAAGATAGGTTTATCCTTTAGGGGATATACAGATATTTCAGTAGCCATCGTATCTGCTCAATTATTCACTACATTCCTACAATAATTTTATTGTAGACATGCTTTAATATAACAATTTTATTTAACTCGTTGGCCAATTTATCTGATATTTAGTAAAAAATCTTTTATGTAAAAGTTCCTGTATTGTATTATAAAAAGTAAAAAAATATACAAATAGATTGTTACAATATTGCAATGTGAATATGATCTTACATTTTGATTTTGAAATACTTTCTTAGTGACATAATTTTAATAGATTTCTCTTAGTGTTTAACTTGAAAAAAATGTCCAGGTAATAAAGTTTTTATGTAAAACTTATTCATATATTTATGTCAATTATTTTTTAAAAACATTAAGCAATCTTATGAAAAAATCGTAACGTTTTTATATATTTTACATCTCATGGTAGGTTTCGTTATGTAAAGTAATAATAAAACCAAGAGTAACTTCAATCCTTTGTGGTATAGAATGTTATAATAGATACCCCATGCTTATGAGTAATGTATTGTCGTAGAAGATAGTGTAATATCTATTTTATTGTAAAGCTTTAAATCTTGTATAGAAATTTTCTTACCTTATCAGTTCGACATTCGGATTGTAATAAATTAAAATGGTTATTTAATTTTATCCATCGAAGCATTTTACTTGTTGAATTAATATGTTATTTGTACAACCTTTATTTTATAGGTTTTAAATCGGAACATCACTGATTGTGAATTTACTCATTATTGTTTAATGTGTGCCATTAGTACAAGTTAATTTAATGTATCATTAGTTTTTGTATTTAGTTTGAAATATTACAATAAATAATTTTAAAATGTACATTTTTTTATAATTAATAGTTTGCCTCAAAACATTTACATATTAAAATAGGTAGAAAGTATAGACTGACTTAATTTGCCTTGTATATTCTTAAAACTTTTGATTAATTTATTTCTATAGTCAATTAAATGTCTATTAGATAAACATTTTGAATTTAATGTTTAATGTATGTACCATGATGTGTATGTATTGTATGTAGTTATATGAAGCTTTCAATATAACATTATCAATTTTATTATAATGTGTAATTCTTAGACATAAATATTATACATTTCTAACTACTTAGATAATGCGGTTTTCAACTAAAAAAATTAGAAGTCTGACAATTAGAAGTTTGTTACCACTTTCAGTAACAGACACCTATAAGTATATATACCTATATGTTTTCAAATAAACTTTATATTTTTCATGTACTTAACTGTAAAAATATTATTATTGTTTCTAAATTCATTACATAAACTCTCATTTTATAGTAATATTGTTAGTTTTGAAATTGTATTCAATAGGAACAATTAATTTTATATTTACTATTATAAGAACTGACTATATTTTCTCATTCACATATTTATTTTAGATTAATTACTTGTATAGTCTTCAATACTGACCATTTTTTTTGCAACCCGGGGGAATCTCTAACGGACCGGGGGGGGCGGTGAGGGCTGCCCCCTGGTGTGTCGAACTTGCACTGACTAAACCCCCGCGGTGTTCCTCCTTCTCATCTGCCGGGGCTAAGGGCACAGCATTGGCCACTTCCTCGGCCTTCAATATAGACCTGTTATAATGATCACTCATGAATGCGTTTTTATAACTTACTCAAATTCGCACTTTCCATTTTTAATCAACTGATTCCGCTTTCGGAGTTTATCGTGAAATAAACTACATGAAACAGGGTCTTCCTTATGATACTATATTCAATTTGTATTCTTCTGGTCAATTAAACCTGTTTATATTCGTCAGTTGATTGTTTGTATGACCAAATTATAAGTTTCATCGATATATCTGATCGTTCTACCAATTTGTCAGGCATTATAATATTAAAACTAAATCACGAATGTAGCCGTCAATTCTTGTAGCTGACGTTTTTATAGTGTTGTATAAAATTATTTTTTTTAACTAGACTCTGTCTTTACAAATTATTTTTAAAAGTGGTCAAGCTGTTCCTTTTTTTTACTTATAACTGCATAATAATATTAATCATACTACTAAACCTTGACTTTTCTTCACAAAGTATTTTATATTATATCATAAAATGTTAATAATATTTTCTCTCAATTCTGTTGGCCTGTACCTCAAATAAGTTTTTAAATACAGGGAATCATGTATATTATTTTATATTATAATTATCTTATTACATAAATACTCTTGTAACAATGTTATTTTCATGTGAAAATAAACTCTATGCTATTACAATTTTCTTTTATTTTCTACTGAAATGTAGTTTTTAAGGCTGATATTTATAGACGCTACTTTGACTTTGCGTTTTTTTACATTATCTCGACAGTGAATACAGTGCACCTGATTGTAAGTACAGTGCAGTCCAAAAACGAAAGCGACCATGAAAGGGTGGAAATCCATTCATATTCTCCGTCGTCATGTTGACCCGCATATACCACGACTGGAGGTCTCCAGGTATATGAGTTACTGGATATACACAAGCTGATCTCGAAACGCGACAGGCCACAGCGAGTCACTATGACGGTCTTTACGGTGTACTGTGGTCATGACCTAGTTCGGGAAATCGCTGTACCACCAAAAATTTCACCCAAACCTTACACATAATATTTAATGAATACCAAAGCGTATAGTAAGTTACCTTTAAGTTGGATTTAATTGTGTGAATACTTGGGCCATATATATTCAAGTTTCTATAATAAATATATTGAGTTCTTTCTCAAAGATGAACTTATTGGATAAGCAAAATCGTAGTAACGTCTATAAATCTTAGACTAAGTCTACCGATATTATACGTACTGCACTAAGGCTGAGATTTAGGGCGACTTGCACTAACAAATTAAATCTAGCTTAGGCCTGTATAAAATGCTAATCTATGAAGCGGTTTAATTCAATCTTAATGCTGGTTTCAGTTTAAGAGTTGTTAGAGCTGGATTTTGATTCAGTGGAAGACAATAAGTACGTTTCAGCGCTAAATAGCATTTTATGTAAGTCTAAACTAGATTTAATTTGCTAGTGCAAGCCGCCCTTATAGACGCAACTTTAAGTTTGCTTAGACTTTACTAAAACTCATATGACTCAATTATGTCAAAGAATTTGATAAGTCACCGATTTTGTCAATATGGACTTAGTTCTGCGAATGCTATGGCTATACTCAAGTATCTATGATATATTCAGTTTTTGTCAAAACGAATTTATTTTTGAGAATTTTGCTAAACAAAGTCGAAATAGCGTCAATAAATGTCCGCTTTAGTTCCTTTGTGTTGCGACTGATGAACTTATTGTAATTCAGAACGTTTATTCAGAGCTACGTGAATATAGCACAATGTCGATCGAACTTCCTTCCTTTATACCATTGCAATTTTATAGGCCAATTTATCCCCACACGGCCTGGCGATTCTGTTGTTTCTGATTAAATATGCTTCCAGATGAAGAGTCATTTCATCCTCTGTCAGTATTTTTTGACCATTGATTTATTAAAATATTCATATACAGGTTCTTACGTAGCTATAAAATTTTTAAACCAAAACATTCAGCTTGATTGTAACCATAGATGGGCAAAATGTAATCAGATTAATGAAAATGATTAACGATTACATTTTACGTTTTTTACCATTAATATGACATTTTAATATGGCATTTTGCTCATTTACGTTTTAAACACTACAAAATCCCAGATTGTATACACATTTATGATTATTTAATGTTTTAAATGGATTTAATCATGATTACAGAGCAAGAAAATTAAAATTACGACTACATTTTGTAATCGTTAATCGTTAATCAGATTACATTTTGCCCATCTCTGATTGTAACACAGTTTATAAACTTACCGTAACTACGGTCTGCCCAGATGTAGAGATGGATTTCCTATTCCGAAGAGGATAGAACCTACGATAATTGCGGCATCGCGGCTAATAATGCAAACTGGTATTAATATCACTTCGTACTCCTTCATCGTACACTCTTGGCAGAGTGGTCGTGATCTCATGCTGCATTTCCTTTAGATTATGCTGTCTTATCTATCACGATTTTCAGCGGCATGGAATTATTTCACTGAGGATATTTCTGTCGCATCTTTTATCGAGTCTGTCCAGCGTGAATATCACTAACTAATGCACATGCACAGGATTTGTGGGCTGGAATACTACAGGATTTGTGGAATACTATTCCTTAGATTGGTGACATGGAAGAAAAATTGACAATAGGTAATTTTTATTATTGTATATTTATGGACCAGTTCGCGTGGTTCTGCTGTAGAAGGGAAAATTAGAAAAAAAGGTTAAACAACTCTTAGATCTTTTTCCGTGATGCAGACGGGAGAACACGATAAATGAGACAATTTTCTTAAGGCAACTGTAGCAATTCTAAATATTTTGACACGTCTGCATCAACAGGCCTGTTGCTATATAGGTATATATATATATATATGTATTTTTTATGGCTATAACTTATTCAGGGTGCCCAGGGAGTATAAAAATATCCAGCATGTTTGTGAAATATCGTACATGTGGGCTTACAAAGTATTCAAACAATCACATTGTCACAATGCGGGCGGCAGAACAGTTGGCATGAGTTGCTGTGTTAAAATCTACATAAGTAATAAGTGGGCCATTTAATGTAAAAACATAAAGTAGTTCAACCTGAGGTATTAAAAAACAATACAATTGACTTTGGGAGTGGCAGACGATTGTAACAGTAAAGACAAAGATTGCCGTGAAATGTTAGTATGTCAATATTAAAACATCTATGTACCTACTAGTGGATATTTATAGCAGATTATGCTAAGCACTATCTGTGGAGTTCAAATAAGAGCTAAAGGGGAAATCTTCTAAGTAAAAGCCAAATAAAATATTATAAGCTATCGTTTAAAAAAAAAGTGTACAAAAAGTAAAAATAAATTTTAAAACTTGTCAATATTTTTAAATTTATCGGGTCATAACTGATAAGCGTTTACGAGTTTCTGATAGTAAAAAGTAAAATTATCCAAAACTACAGTTATATTATCCACTTTATACAAAAAATACTTATCCTAATAAAATACCAAGTGAAGCGATGACCGTAAATTGGAAAATTTTAAATAAAATTAAATTGCATTATTTACCATATTATAACGGTATGTAATTTCAAATTACATTTACGTAAGTATATTTATAAGATAACAAAATCAAAAATAAATATTCGGTAGGCTATTTGAATTCTTCCTAGACATTTTTAATTTATCATTTTGAAAATGCAAGCAGATTTTAAATTGTTTGATTGTACTGAGCTTTAATATTTTAAATCAGTAAAAATAAACCAAATGTATAAATAAAAATCTCTCAAAGTATTGACCATTAGGAATTGTTTCGCATAATTTCACATACAGCTAACTTTGTAGATAAGTAGGTAATCATAACAAGCGTGTCGTCGAAAAGGGAAAGCTTATGGGCGAAACAAGATGCGTGTCAAAGCTAGCTATACTACCTGCGTGGAGAGTCTTAAATATCAAACGGGAGAAATAGACGTCTCTATACTTAATGACTTCATTCTCGAGATAGTAACGAAGGCGGTTTTACTAGAAAGTACCAATAGTATCAAAGTTGATTGTATACTGTAATCTGTTAGAAGAAATTGCAGAATTCTAAACACTGAGTTTCCTCCTTTTAAATACCTGTTTAATAATATAATAAAGACGCCTATAAGTCAGATGTATTATTATTTTCCGTTACTTTTTAGCGTACTCTCCACACTGGATAGTGACCAGCAATTTTGTTAACCAATGTTTTCACCACGATAGTTGGCCTTGCGCTCATCGACTGGAAAGAAGAATGTCGTTTTAGTTGTTTTAGCAGATTTTCATTGTCACAACGTTGGTTTTAATTGAAGATTCTTAAAAACGGACTTTTAAATTTTGCTCCTTTGTCCATTGTTCTTGTAACTTTAGTCAATAATTTTAATTTTAAAGGGTAGCTATTGCATTATATACGCGGATGAGTTCTAAGTTTAACTTTTAAGATATTCCTTATTCCAAAATCATACTAGTTGAACACTTCTTATTTAACTCCAAAGCTTTTCAAAGAATAGCAATAGAAAATAATTTACCACAACTTAAAAATTACACACAACAAATTCATTCCGAATTCGTATAATTGCAGTATATTTAAGAAATGATTACACTGTTATCTTATTAGCAATTTGCCGAAGATTTTATGCGAGTTGAGATGAAATTCGGGAGTGGAACAGAACGGGACATTTGACCATTGGCTTAAATTAAAAGTAATAAGGTATATATGCTTAAAGCTTTTTCCCGCATACTGGTTATTGAACCGTTGTCCGACCCCGAGCACCCACCATTGATCTCATTGTTTGATACATTGCAGTTTGGGGAGTGTTGTTCTTTTCGCAGTATCATTTATCAGATTATATACATGCTGTTTCTTTTTTAGACTTCGATCAACAAATTATCAATTTGCGGTTTAATATATTAGGAGTACAAATAAGTTTCTGCCGTTTTATTATAGATGGCACGGAGTTTCGGTTAGCTTTCGCAGATGATAACCGGCTCAAAAAATAGTTTGGACATTCAAGAACAACATAACCTATTAATATCATTGATTTTATATTGGTAAAATATAATTTTTGTAAGTTGAAAATGTCAAAATTTGAGCCAAGTAAGCGTCATTTGCGGGAAATATTAGTTTACTTCTTTAATTTAAAGAAATCTGCTGCTGAGGCGCATCAATTGCTCGTAGAAGCATATGGTGAGGGTGCTTTAAGTGAGAGAACGTGTCGAGAGTGGTTTCAAAAGTTTAAAAACGGTGATTTCGACGTAGAAGACAAAGATCGCAGTGGAAGGCCAAAAATTTACGAGGATGCAGAATTGGAGAAATTATTGGAGGAAGATTCATCTCAAACACAAAAAGAACTTGCTCTAACATTAGAAGTCACTCATCAAGCAGTCTTACATCGTTTAAAATCATTAGGAATGATTCATAAACAAGGAAATTGGGTTCCGTACGAATTAAAGCCGAGAGATATTGAACGCCGATTATGCTTAAGTGAAATGCTGCTAGCTAGACATAAAAAAAGGGTTTTTTACATCGTATCGTAACTGGTGATGAGAAGTGGATACATTATGACAATCCAAAAAGAAGAAAATCATGGGGATTACCTGGCCACGCGTCAACATCAACAGCAAAACCGAATTTTCACGGAAAAAAACTTATGCTGTGTATTTGGTGAGATCAGCTAGGTGTAGCGTATTATGAGTTGCTTAATCCGAGCGAAACAATTACTGGAGCCCTCCATCGAACACAATTGATGAGATTGAGCCGAGCTCTGAAGGAAAAACGCCCTCAATACTATTCTAGACACGAAAAAATTATTCTTCTGCATGACAATGCTCGTCCACATGTTGCGGCTCCCGTGAAAAAGTACTTGGAAACACTTGATTGGGAAGTGTTACCCCACCCGCCGTATTCACCAGACATTGCACCGTCCGATTATCACCTGTTCCGGTCCATGGCACATGCTCTGACGGCGCAGAGGTTCACATCTTATGAGGTTACCAAAAATTGGGTTGATTCGTGGATAGCCTCAAAAGACAAGGAGTTCTTCAGACGTGGGATTCGAATGCTGCCTGAGAGATGGGAAAAAGTGGTTGCAAGTGATGGGCAATTTTTTAAATAAATTTATATTACCGTTCTTCTATAATAAATATTTAATTTGTGTTAAAAACGGCGGAAACTTATTTGTACTCCTAATAGTTAAAAGTTAGTTAGTTGCCAGTTTACTTTGTAGCTGAGGTGGCCTAGTGAATAATGGACTGGTTTCCATGTGCCGCAATGCAAATGGTCGTAAGCTCGAATCTCAACACGTTTCGACACTTTTTGGATTTTACTAGATCACGTACGGATTAAGGCACCACGTGCTCATCCGTCAAGGAAAGCATCGCGAGGAAACCCGCATTGCATTTAATAGAAATATAATCTGTGAGTGCCCTAAATACGGTGATCAGGTGGTCACGTTGGATACGACGTGAATACAGCAACTAATGTGTCTCTGCTCACCTCTAGCTAGGGATATAGCGTGACGATATTATTATTATAGTTTAATGAAGATATGTAAATAAGAATTGTATGAGTTGTACTTACTTGTATTGTACGGAAAATAGCATTTCGTTAACCAAGATTAAGTAAACTTTATACTTTTGAAATTCTGTAATGAATCCTATTCTTCTTTTTCTGGTCTTTAATGACTCAACTATAGCGTAGATGTACATCGTTTTCTTTTTAACAATAGGGTTTACAATTATTAAATAGTATAGTCGTTTTTTTAGCGTAGACCATTACATGTAAAAATAACTCGATGTTCTATAGAAAATGCGACTTATGATTATTATAGTAACATTTATACATATGTATATACATTTCAGTGTTTATCTTTAGTACATTTTTTGTTACTGAATATTGCAACAGTAATTCCAATATAAAGTATAATTAATTACCTTTCTAAGCTATAGTTTTTTTACTTTACGAAACTTACGTTGCTTTTTATTCCTGGTAAAATGAATCTCTTAATTTTAGTCTCCTTTACAATGCAATGGTTAAAACAATCGCGTAAAAGTACTTTACTAAAAAGACCTTATAAAATTAACATATAATTATAGACAATATTGATACCAAATCATTCTAGTGTCGCTATCATGAGGTTATACGAAATATAGTATGAGTGGAAATATGATGCATTATTTTATAATGAAACATGAATCAAAACTTGAATATAGTTTTGTACATTTTTTTAACAAAACAGGAAAAATGTTATTCTGGTCACATTTATCGCGCACCCTTTGTTTTGTGAGCCGGCTGGTGTGCAGGCGCATAAAACCGTGGTGCAACGTTCGTCGCGTCACAATCGCACGCTAGCTGTCGTCGGCACACCGCAACGTGAGTAGATAGTTTTTTTTTACACGCGTATAAACAAACGCAGCGTGAACATTCATAAATGTAACGAAGTTTCCGGGATTTTTTAAGGAAAAAGTTAAATAAAATTGACAGTTCTTAGCACGTATTTTAGTTGTTTGTTTTATGTAAACTTACAGGAATCAAGTGAGTAAAAACCTTTAGTATATGTTGTAATGAAATATTCAAATAAAATATTTGACAAAGGACAAAAAAAATAGTTTGTTGTTTTTCAAGAAAGAACGGATTATTTTTGGATATTCATAAAATCAATTATGCTAATAAATTCTCATTTGAAAAATATTTACTACGTTCTAAAGCAATTACTGACAATAGGATAAGTAAATTGTTTTTAATAACATAATTTCATAGTACAAAAATTATATATCAATGTAAAGTAATTTATTTCCCTTTATTTAATATATTTAAGCATAAATTTCAAGTTCGTATTCTTAAATAAAAAAATATCTAAAGAAATCTTTCCTAGTAGTATATTTTATGATATTATTTAAAATTGTTATTTATTTTTTATATATTTTCTTGGTTTTATTATGTAGTATTTTTGTTCTGCATCTTAAATGTTTGGGGTATTTCACGCGAAGCGACAGTAAAAAGCGGGTGGGGTTCTGGAATTAATTCATCTTCGAGTTGTTTGTATTTCTAGGGTGTAAGAATGTGTTCGAATATATTTTTTACTTGAATAAGGTTTAATTCTCAATTTATAGATCTTGAAAGAAGTTCTGTAATATGGTTTCAGATTATTTGGAGGTTAATTCGATTTAAAAAATCATAAAGAATATATTACATAAACAAAACATAAACAAATTGATTTAAACAGAAAATTTGCTGTTATTTTTTATTATGAAGTACATTGGAAAGAAACTTCATTTTGATGTTCAAAACCGGAAGCAAACTATTTCAATGGCCTTTTTTAATTTCTTTTTAAAATGCTTTTATTTTCTTATTTTATATTATAAAAATAGTTTAAATGATCTATAATAGCTTATAGTTGTCTATAATTATATATCCAAAGCACTATAATGCCTAGAACTCAGGTTTTGGAGATATATGGCTTAAAGTTCACATATGTCACACTAGACGCAGTACTTGGCACAAGCTTAGATCCTCTTGTTTGTGTGAAAAAGAATACACTTAATGAAACTGCTTCCTTGTCACATATGTAGGGCATAAAGACTTTAAATTTCAAAATAATGTTATTTATATATTTAAATCTTAAATAGTAATCTTTTATTAAATGAAACAAAATATGAATACAAAAATATTTTTCATTTTATAAAGTGTACGGAAGATGAGACAACATTTGACTGAAATGAAAGGAAATCATAATAAATGTAATTTATTTCATTATAAATTTATACAATTTTACAAAGAACATCAACATTAGAAATTTTTGTTTTTGATGTTCTGTGTAAAATTGTACAATTTTTAGATGATATTTTTTTATTAAAAATATCCAAAAATTGATAACACCGTTTATTTCAAGGTTGATAACTTAATTAAACCTTAAACAAATTAAAAAATATATACAAACATATTTATACATCCTAGAAAAAACAACAATTGAAATATGAACCAATTTCAGAATTTCACTATTTTTCCGTTGCCCGTTTTACGTGAATTACCCCATTTGCAAATAATGTAAACCGTTATTTAGTGAAAGTGTTATCGCTTCTGATTCAACTATGCTAATATTGTTGACTTTCGAAGTGATTTATTTTTAAGCTAACGTTAAGAAAAAAATAAGTGGAATTCAGAAACTAGCACAGACAGCTGTAAAATTTAAATAAATAAAAGCGATAAGACTTTTGAATATATAGGTAAATATTTTAACAAAAACGAGCTATTTTCTAACGGTTTCTATATATAATTAAGAATAACAGTAAGCTTTACAGGATTAGGTCACGACCTAAAAGTTTTACCTTTGTTATTGAGTTTAAAAAATCATATAGATATATATTTTTAAAAGTCTTAGTATTTTGGATAATTTTGAGTTTTTCTATGAACGATTGCTAAATAATCGAAGATTTATGCTTAATAAATACAAATATATTTATTATACAGTAAAATAAATTTTATTCCAATGCATCGGTGTGTATCATTTTACTGCCGTCAGTTATTGACCGCGATACGTGATGCATTCGAATTAGCATGCTTCGGTTAGCATTGGATGTACGTGACCAATGATCGTCCTCTTATTTATATACCCATCGGAAAGGGTAGAAACAACAAGGAATTTAAAGACAAAACAAGTGCTTTGGACATTAGCAAAATGTCTATAGTTATTATTGTACATTTTCGACATTGCATTCGAAGATTTTCACTTCAATACTTAACTCTCTCTGTAGAGCCAAATAAGTAAGAGTGTAGTTGTGGTTAGGCTAGTTTATTATAATAATTAATTTAATAATGAACTAATATTTTGATTTTACAATAACATCAAAATAGGAAATATATTTTTTGCGTAGGCCATATCTATTGCAATGTTTTTAGGATTTGTTAAATTATATATTTGAAATAACATTTTAAACTATTTATTTTGTATTTCAAATAGTATAATATACATTTGCTTAATATAAATTCGAAACGGATAAAATGTTACGATCAGTAGCTAAAGAATTTGAATAAAATTGAAGTGTATTGAACCCACTATATTTTATATCTCCGGTCAGAGAACTGTCCATATAAAAAAGTAGTACTTATATAAATACGACATATTATATGATGTGGAATATTTTATATACGTAAAATGAAATAAGATTTTCATTTATGTAATATCAAACCCAGTTGCACTGAACTGAACCTGAAAATGATATCCAATGCAATATTCGAACTACAGATATATAGTCTCAGATTTATTTCATTCTCTTTAATATTATGAGAAGCTTATATATATGTTTGAAAGAAATATATGAAGTTTCTTTAATTTTGATATTTATTTATAGATGACATTAAAGCTTAAGGTTAGGTTATATAAGAGTTTTAGATTAGAAGTCAGGTTTTTAAATAAAACGTGATGTGTGTGTTAATGAATATTTTTATAAATTAATATCGTTACTTCAGGAGCTAAGTTGTATTTGTATAAGAAAAGAAATCAATAGAAGCACGTTGTTTGCAATTATCTATTATTTAATTACTTGCAGTAGACTTGAGGGAGTCTGCTGCCCGGATGAGAGGGAGGCAGTGCACGGTGTTCAGCACGCCGCCTGAGAAAGAGGTTTTGGAGGGGTGGATTTTTACTCTCACCCCTCCCCCAGAGAAGTAGCCTCAATAAGGCCTTTTGTTCTCTGGGCGTCTGGACGAATTTGGCTTGCCAGGCCCGGGTGGAGCAATCCGATGGACACCCCGGGGGTTTTTAGTCAGTAAGAGTCTGAGACACCGGGGTCGCTGCCTTCACAGCGTCCCTGATGGTCCTATGTAGAATTTTCCCCCGGGATACAAAAACAAAAAGATTTAATTCGTTGAACAAAACATTATTATTTGAATTAAATATTTCTTATATTGTATAAAAATATTTTTCAATATAAAAAATATATATTTGTTTCCAATATTGTAACACATAAAATAATAATTCTTTCGAATAATAAAAAAAACTTTGGTAACGTGCAGTCTGTTACAAAACATAGAATAAAGAAATAATAAATTGTTATTGTAATTAATTTCTACCTTTACTTGTCCTCAGCAAAGCTAATAGGTTAGACACAGACATTGCAATACTATACAACTGGCATTACCTTTCTTAAGCTATTGTATAAAAACTATTAACACAATAAAAATATTAGTTAAACTAGATATTTAATTCATATTTAATAGATTTGGAAAAACTGGTTTATGTCGGATTAATGGTTTTATATAAATAATAATAATTGTTAATGATCGCTATATAATTCATAGACTACTAAATAGCGGGCTGGGAAATGTTGTAAATGCGAAGGTTCAAACAAGTTGACATGTAGAAAATCGCGTTTAGAAATCATGAATAAATGATTATAATCATGATTATTATCTTGTTGACTGAGTTTACTTGCACATGTAGAACTAATTATATAAAACACATAGCTAACAATAACTTAGTAAATAAAAAAACAAACGGCATAATTGATAGAAAAAAATATAAATGAATCACAACTTCTACGTTTAGATTTTTGCGACATTATTTTTTTGTTTATCAAGATACTCGTATTTCTTATTTATATTTTTTGATGATGTAACCATAAACTAGTCATATATAAATCTAGTTCCTGAAGTTATCTTTAAATTTGAAAGAGTTATTTAAACACGAATTAATACCATATTTGCAAGATATTCCAGATAAATTATTCTTAAATCTTCTCTAAATTCGCAATTTGCTAGAGCGTTCCTGCATCTAGACCTTACAGAGATATTTGTACAATTCAAAGCAATAAAAAATTTTGCTCTTTCTGCTTATTAATTATCCAGTACAGACACGGTACGATGATAATTAATATATTTTTTCTGATTTTGATTAAGCGTTACATTAATGAGGATGTTTAGGTATCAAACATTTTGAAACATGTTTTTTTTTTAATGTAAATTTGCATAATAAATTAGAAGCCTGATCATTTATATAAAAACAAGTAAAAACACGATTTTCAAAATATTTTGATAAGTAATGATAAAAGGAATACACAAAGAAAATCAGCAATAAATTTATGGTGCTTTATTTATTTTGCATAATTCATGAAAATATGGTGTTAACGCTGATTGAAGTTGTTTCTAATAGAAGCTTTCGTTGAGGTACGAAGTGCGTACGAATGTGACGAAATAAATGGTCACATGATTATATTGATAAAAAAAAAACCCTTACAACTTAACAACGTACGACTTTCAGCGGGTAATGGGTTAATAATTTGTATTTGATACGTCATTTCGATTATTCATTAGTTGTGGCAAAACTTTTTAAACGACAGTACATTTGCCGTGCCAGTGAGTCAGGATGTGATTCGTTTTCACATTTGCAATTCTGATCGCACCGCTCTTTGAACTTGTTTGAGAGTCCAACCGGTTTTTGATCCTACCGAATTAGAATAAATAACATTCTAAATAAATAAACCTAGGGAAATTTGCATTGATATACTTGGTAAAATATTTACGACTATCGAATGAATGATTTTTGTTCAAATTAAAAAAATGAATTATCGAATTATTTAATGTCTTGATCTCAGGAACATATCGATAATTGTTGATCTCGTTTATGGAGAGATGGGTAAAATATAATCTGATTAATGATAAACGATTACAAAATGTAGTCGTAACTTTGAATTTTGTTGCTCTGTAATCATGATTAAATCCCTATAAAACTTTAGGAGTTATAAATGTGTATTCAATTAAGGATTCCGTAGTGTTTAAAACATAGATGAGCAAAATGCCGTTATAGTAATGATGAAAAACGCAAAATGTAATCGTTTTTCATTAATCTGGTTACATTTTGCCCATCTACGCCTTTATGTTAGTTACGAGCAGATTCATAATTAAAAATCATGGTATTATCACTCTCTATCCCTTTCGGGGTGAACGGCGACATATTAATTAATCACTACTTTAACAACAAACGAAAAAATAAAACGACACATAAATAAAAACCGGTCAAAAGTGAATCCAAATCATGTCCTAGGCTTCCTTAATAATTTGACTATAAAAGCATCGAATATTGCTTTAACTGAAAGAAAGATTTAATTTAGGGACATACTCAAAAAATGCTGTTGCAAAACTGTTTTCCTTTTACATCGACATCAGTCAATTAAATCATGGTCAGTTTACAAGTGAAAATATATGTATGTGTAATCGCAAAAAAGACTTTTTAATGTAATAATAATACAAATTTACGATTTTTAGGTTTTTTCTAGTAGTAGTGACATAACCACATTGGTTCTTTCCAAATATCCTTTTTTTTGGTCTACGAAAATAATCGTACAAGTCTTGGTTCTCTTCGACAAAAGTATATACACGTGGAATTAACTTTTGCGTTCTTGTGATAAAGTCTTCACAGACAAACGGCATAGCGAAGCGATCCTAAAAGAGTTTCTTTTTTCCAGGCCCAGGGCCTTAAATATACAAAAATCATCAAGTCTTTACATTAATCTTTATTATAGTAATTAATAAAATTTAGATTACTTTATTATGCTTTGGTGTTTTGCAGTTAGTAAGGCCAGTCGATACTAAAAAACTTTCCGGTTAGGTATTTTACCAAATGCTTTTTATACTAAATGCTTTTTTTCTTTGTAATGTTTTAATGTACAGGAAAGTCAGTATAAAAAAATATTCGGAAGCATTTTTGCTTGTGTTTTATGAATAAATTAATTACTTATCAAGCTCCTTTATTGAACTCTTGTCTTCGATAATTATAAATAATATTACTAGCTTTTGTTTGAGACTGCACTTACGTTGTCAAGGATAAAATAGTCCAGTTTTAGACCAATTAGTTGAATTCTAAGATATTATAGAATTTTAATATTAAGGAGGATTTAATAATACTTTACTTGACCTCCCTAGTATTTGCAATATTATAGTTATTAAAGGTAAAACTATATTTTTGATTGTAGAATAATTATAACCAAATATATCGATGATTTTAAATTGAAAAAGTTTCCTCAAAATCGTGTATTAATTAGTGCTTGCATTCACTTGAATAAATAATAATTTCCGATTTTTTTAAAAGCATTTGATATTATATTTAAATCTATATAAACACGGCATTACATTTAATCGATAACTAAAGCTAAGACTACGCTATGCATGAACAGAATAAGGACGCTACATAGCAGTGCATAATACGATCCAATGTTGTTCAGGGACGTGGCACGGGAGTACTTACGTACCATAAAATAATGCTTGTACAGAAGTCAAGTGTCAAGTAGCGAACAAGCCAAGCTATTAAACATTAAAACATTAAAAATAGTATAGTTTTTGGTACTGAATGTGTACCTAAAATATATAACTATAGGTAAATACATATCTCAGTGGTGTGTTGTAAACTGATAATGAAACAAAACTGTGTCCTGGTGCGAGTCCCTCCGCGATACATATTTTTAAGATAAGGACGTATTTATTTATTTATTTATAACACGGTAGAAAATATACCTAGAGACCTTCAGTCGTGGTATATGTGGGCCGACATGACGATGTAGACTATCAATGGATTTTCATCCTTTGATAGTCGCTTTCGTATTTGGACTACACTGTACTTACCATCAGGTACTCTGTAGTCACTATATCGAGACAGTGTAAAAAAAACGTACTACGCGACAAAGAAACTGCAAGGCAAAGCTGACAGCTGATCAATTGCGTTGCGTTGTGTTGCGTCTCGTTATTCCATTGTATTATAGAGTGGTCCAAGTTTAATCCGTAAATTACAACACAAGTATAAACAATCTTAACTTTTTTAAAGCCCGTAAAGCCGTTTACGTGAAGTCGTAAAAAGAGTCCAGTGAAAAGAACGAATTACTATGTAAAACGTGATGAATATAGAGACGATTTCAGTCAAAGGCTAAGTTTAAAAGAACTTGGGCCATAATTTTTTAAAGCTGTCTTCTTTTAGTGCTTTTTAAAGATGCTATTTGCTCTCGTCTTATTTTTATTATTCCATGTCTATGTTTAAATGAATATCTTTTATGACGACCGATGAACCATTATTATTTTTAGACCTTGCATGAAATTAATGGATATTCTGTAAAGATTTTTCTTTCTTTTAAGGCTACAAAAACAAGGCTTTATTAAATGAAAGCAATACGAATAAAGATTTTATTATAATTTATATACATACACATTATAAAGATGAAAGATTGAGCCCAGGAAAAAATGTTACAGATATGTTAATACATGTCACATAATGTTTACCAACTAAATACAGGTTTATTTAAAATGACAACGCCATGTAGCTTTATAACAAGCACTTTGTAAAGCAAATAGACATGAAATATATAAACAATTTATTAACATATATTTCCGAAGTCTAATTTGAATACCAAAAAATGGTTTGGGTAGTAAAAACAGATGCTTCTCCTCTTTTTCAAGACGCTACAAAAATCCTGTTTGTTTGTTTAACTCTCTAGGGCATTTATAAAGATTTAGATTTAGGGTTTTTATTAACAAAATTTTGCAATTTTAAATGTGGATATCTAAAATTTTTACGTCACTATGTTTTGTATATAATTTTTTGAGATATGTAAATATAATATTTGATTCAAATTATTCAATGAATGAATCCATCCAAAAACATAATAATTTTGTGTTTGTAAGATCCGATATAGGATTTGTTATAACCGGTATTAATTTACTTTAAGTTTTTATATTACTTTTTCTAAATAATATCTAACGAAAAAGTAAACAAATAAGTAGACAGATACGTTTCGTTTTTAATGATAACAATTAGAACATATTGTATTGTGTTACTATGAAATAATTATTGTGTTCTGAGCTATTTGGGTAATAATTAAACATGATATAGTACCATTTAACATTTAATATGTCCATAGATATGTATGGATTCATTTAAAAAAAAATAAAAAAAAGCGGTTTGCTTGTCAGTTATTTTGGGTAGATCCTGTTTTAGATCCGAACTGGTGGTAAATTCATTTTCGTTTCGAAATTAGATTATATTGGACCTTTTCATAAATTTCACCCAGAGATTGGCAAAATATAATGTAACTAATGATTAAAGATTACAAAATGTAGTCGTAATTTTAATTTTGTTGCTCTGTAATCATGATTAAATCCCTTCAAAACATTAAGGAGTCATAAATGTGTTTGCAATTAAGGATTCCATAGTTTTTAAAACATAGATGAGCAAAATGCAGTCATATTAATAAAGAAAAACGCAAAATGTAATCGTTTTTCGTTAATCTGATTACAATTTCCCCATCTATGATTTCACCTAATGCGTGCTTAAAATTGTGTTATAGGTGTTGTGGTATATTGTTAGAACAATATAACTTAGAATACAGAAAGTTCAACAGTGAAAATGTTAAAAATGGTAGTAATGAGTCTATTTAAACAATGTAGTTATAACTTTGAGTTTAATTGTAGTAAACATAAAACAAGTGAACCAGGGCCAGTGGGCTGGATGTATGAAGTGACACATCTGGAGCAAGTCATCCCGTTAAGCCGATGCCGTTACAAATCTCAATGCGACGCGACATGCTCATCTCACGTCACTGTCTGACATTCATTAGTACTTGTCATCTGCCGTACTTGTGCCATTTTTTCAGCTAACCATTGTTATTTTTTGTAGGCAGGTCTATTATACTTCTTTATAAAGGTAAATATTAAAAATGTTAGTACTACAACCACCATCGTCACAGGCTTGCTCTGTGGCATACAGTTGAAAAAAAGGCCATTTAGTTATCTTTGATATTTATTTCGTATACTTTCTTCCTTTTTGTATTTTTATTTTTATTGTGCCAAAATCAACTTGTTTCCGTTCCTCCGTTTCTTAATTACTGTATTCTATACAAAAGTAGCTCATTTAAAGTAGTAGTAAGAAAATAAGGTTTGCATTATTTAAAAAAAAAATAGCATTTTGCAGTCCTTTATATAAGCATGTCAAATTTTATACTCCTTCGTCCGCGCAATTTTCATAAAAAGGGGTACAAAGTTTTTGCTTCACATATAAATACATAAATAAAATGAGAGAGCTTATCAGTAAGATATAATTCAATAAGCTATAATTTTGTATTGTTTCTTATAATCAACCATTAATTTAAATCAAAACAATCAAAAGAAGAGTGAATAGGCATTTATTGAGCAAACGTATTCCTTCATATGCCTAACCCTCCTCACCATTCCCCAGGTGGGACTAAAATTAAACATTTGCATATAAACCAGTAAAAAATATTTCAATTACAAATAGCTAAGCGTGAATTGTATAAATTAAATCAATTTTAAATACTCGCGGAAACTTTATGTTGACTCTGTTGTTAATGTTAATTTGTTTATTTGTTCTATCTTGGTTTTCCTCGACGACTCCCTTTGTTCTTATCGCCTTAAAACTGTTTAATATTCATTTCAGGTTCGAAATGCGGCAGACACTTGCGACGCTGGCCGTCCTGACGGTCTTCCTGACCACGGTGCAATGTAAGTTTATCCATTGTTAAACATTACGAAGCCATGTATGAGCTTATCAGCAAGAAGACAAATCAAATCGCAATAATCTTACAAAGTACTCTTAACATCTTAACTTTTATTAATTGCATCGTAAAGCCTTTCTTATTGTCGATACAAAGACATCGATACTTATAAAGTCGGCATTCGAATGCCACCTTTTTGGTCAAAAGAGCCTGAGATATGGTTTACTCTAGTAGTGGGGCAGATTACCAACTCAGGAATTACGAGCGACGCCACTAAATTCAATCACGTCGGGGTCACCAATGTAGAGGTGAGGTTCGCACCACCAGGAAGATGGTCCGCAAAATTAGAATTATAATGAGAAGACTTGAGATGATAATAAATATATTAATACTACAGTTTTTCTTATTAATACTACAGAGCGCACCGTATTCTAAAAAACCTTTTTCTCTAAAACGTCACTCAATTAACTTCTAATTTATTTTTACATATTGACAGATTATTAAAAAGTATAACTTAAATAAAAAAGGTAGCCTAGAACTATTATAACTATTTTTCTTAGTTGTTGATCATCTAAAAGGCTGGTTGCGGCTTTTGCGAGGCGTTTCCATTTCTCTCAGTTCGTGGCACTGCATTTATATAATATAAGGGAATATTTAATAAAGTCTATCTATCTTGTAATTTCATGTGTCCCAAAGAGCTTACGATAAGGATCATATATCCAAAAATGTTAAAGTTTCGTGATTACATAATCAACAATAACTTTTGTTTGAATCGAAGCTCTTTGAGAATAATAAAGTTTATATGATTCCAGTCCAGTTTCACATTCGAGTAATTGTGTTTTTTTCCTGATATATTAAGAACTGTTTTACGGCTGACATGGTCAATAGATTCTCGTTTTTTTTGCGGTTGCTGTTGTCTTTGGACTGCATATTTGACACCACAAGTAATGTAGTCATAAGACTATATAAAAAAACTTTTCCGACAGAAACCTTTTTAATTAATTTCCCTACCTAACTCTCGACTTTTATTTCCTTTTATATTTAAGTTGTACAATATATCTTTTCCAAACTTATCTTTTTTGTTTTTTTAAGTACAAACTTAAATTTGTAGAATCAGTTCATACTTTTAATTTCTTTTATCACTTATTGTCAATTTAAATATTATTGAATATGATTTTTTATTGGAAATAATGGACATTAAATGATTATTACTTAAATCACAGAAGTTCTTGTTTGGTTATACAATTTTATTTATTTATTCAACATTTTTTGGAACACTCCAAGTGAGATAGTTAAATTTTTAATACTTAAACATAAAATAATAAAATCCACAATGCGGGCTCACTGCATATTCATGTTTAATATTTAATATGGATCTAGATTCAGATTAGCAATATCTTCCAAGCTACATAGACCCGCATAATAGAATAATTTAAAATTCTCTACATTTCATTCTTGAACACATATAATGCCGCACAACCACATGTCAGACATTTTCTAAAAACCGACACGACTCCATTGTGACTTTTATTCCAGTGGAGCTGTGTCAGTTACATATAACTGACACCTTTTTTTACCATTATAACATATAGAATTAAATAAAAAAAAAATAGTAGTAATTAGGTATTTTGTGTATATATTTTTTGAAAATGAAAGGTTACATTTAGTTTATTTCTGACAGCAGCGTTATGTGTTCATATACTGTACCTACATACATTTTTCATATTCTCTCTTCGCATTATCCTTTCAGATTATGCACAGGCATTCGCAATAACACAGGCTTATTTGAATTGTTCTTTACATAGTGTTTCCTAGCTTTAATACTAAGATTTAGCTATACCTTTTGCTGTGTAAAGAGGCTGGAAACAAGCGATTAGTTTTTACTGTAAGCAAGCGAAAAAGCCTTTAATAATTTTTGACCTATAATTTTTTTCCTACGGTTGTTTTAAGAACTGGAGACATCAATTCGTTGTTCAACTACGAAAAAAAAAGAAGACAAATTAATTTAAATGAAGACATATTTCCTACAAGCAACCTACATGGCAATGATTAACGAAACATAAAAGTATTTTACAAGGTTATTGACTGAGCAAAGCAAAGTCTCTAAGTCTACTTAGGGATTCGAATCGTATGATCGTCTTTCAGAGGTCTATAACTTCTAAATTAAGTACGATGACGACATGTAGAAGTAAACTTATGTAAACTTTTGGTCAGGAGCCAAAAATGTTATTTAAAATGTATACATTAACTAACAAACAATTTTACGTCCACGTGACATTTTTTTTTAAAGAAAAATAAATCATTTAATGTTTATGCTTGGTTTAACAGCGGATAGCAGAGCGCGCATAGTATGTTACTTCAGTAATTGGGCGGTGTACCGACCGGGTGTAGGCCGATACGGCATCGAGGATATTCCTGTAGAAAAATGCACCCACATCATCTACTCTTTCATTGGCGTCACGGAAAAGACCAACGAAGTTCTTATCATTGATCCTGAGGTAAGTCACAATAATTATAACAAATATTTCATGGCGCATTGCTAGTTTTCGCGCTGGGTGTTGGTGCTTGCGAAATAGTTCCTTATATACTCAACACGGCAACGGTTTCTTTCCGTTTTGAATAGTATAACTAGAGTTATATTTTATTGTTTATCAATTGTAAACAATAAGTTACTTTTATTACCATTTCTTACGTATGTACAGGCGCCCAAAACGAAGGACATAGAAGAAATAATATACAAAATACGCAAATTCGAAACAATAGATATCCTCCAATCATAATGCAACACAGCATACACCTATAACTATATTGAATGGTCGTGCAAATTGTCATTTGATTTAATTACTTTTGACTTTAAAGACACATCTTCGCCTTCTACCAGGTGTGTTTGAGGTCAAGCGTACGCCTGTAAATCATAAAAATACACATTTTTTTAAATCATTTATTCGTTTGTATTTGTTTTATTAGAGAGATATTTTTTTTAACTGTTTATTATTTAAAACTTTTATATTTCTTAATATCAGTCTGCTTTAGTAGCCAATACCTGCAATTAATATCTTTATCATTGGTAAGGTATGTTATTTGCTTCATATAGAGAAAATAATTGTTTGTAGTTTATCTTTCGTCCCTTACTCCTGCAGTTGCCCAGTCCATGTCCATTTAACGTGATTTATACTATACTATATATATACTATACTATACTATATTATACTATACTATAACTACGCTAGTGCGCTACTGGTCCTGTTATCCACGACACACAAGGATATATTATATACAACCACTAGTGTTTCACTGCTCACCTTGAAAGGCTATAGCGTAATGATTGATATATTATTATCTATTAAACACAGAATGTGATGGCACTATCAATGTGAAGGCATTATCAATGAAGCATAGTGGTAGTAGTTTTCTAAAATTTTGTTGTGACCTCAATTAAACTCGTAGCTCGTTTAGTTTTCACTACATATACAATGTACATATATTGAGACACATCAGTCATTGTTTTGAAAGTTATGCAACCTTAGCTTTATTTCCCCTACCATTACAAATACATGTTATGTCCACAATGTTCTTTTTTTTATTTTGCCATAACAAATAAAATAATTCTACATTAAAGCCGTATTGCTTTCATTTTTTATTTATTTTTAAATTATATAATAATTGAAGCCTGAGCATTAATCTTAACGATTTTTTTAAGGTTGTATTGAAATATAATTTAATTTCATATATTTTTGTTCGTAAGCTGGATGTAGATCAGAATGGCTTCCGTAACTTTACATCGCTACGTTCGAAACATCCCAATGTGAAGTTCATGGTAGCAGTTGGTGGTTGGGCAGAGGGTGGCTCTAAATATTCGCACATGGTTGCCCAGAAGAGCACTCGTATGACCTTCGTTAGAAGTGTCGTGGGTAAGTGAAGATAAATTTTATAATCAAACTTTTATTGTTTACATTATAGTCTACGTTAGATGACAAATATGTCGAATAGTTTTGCTTCTAAAAAAATATGATAAATTACAAGTATTTATAATTTATCCCTGCTCTTACGATTCATTCTTGTTATGATAAACTTTGAACTTCCAGAATAATTCTGAATTCTAAGATTGAGCTAATAAGATATTTCTAACTGTGTTTATACGACAAATCTCTATATGAATAAGCATACAATTCGTAATATAATATGAATAATATAAACAATAATAAAAATAAATAATATTGTGAATTGTTTTTATACAAATATCAATGTCAGGATGTAGAGCGTTGCTTTTATTTACGGGTCCCTTGTAGATTTATCTATACTAATATTATAAAGCTGAAGAGTTTGTTTGTTTGTTTGTTTGAACGCGCTAATCTCAGGAACTACTGGTTCGAATTGAAAAATTCTTTTTGAGTGGAATAGACCATTTATCGAGGAAGGCTTTAGGCTATATAACATCACGATGCAATTATGAGGAGCGAAGAAATAATGGAAAATGTGAAAAAAACGGGCAAAATTATTCATCCTTGAGGGCTTCCATTGCGTGCGCTGCAAAAACGGTTCAAGATACCAAAAATATATGTATGAAGGAATTATTCCTCTTGAAATTATCTAAAAAAATGTCCGCTACAGTATATGTCTATCTTTTAAGATTAAGTCACTAGAACCGTTTTTATGGTAAACAAATTTGGTCGAAATTAATGCATTATTTGTTAAGAGTTGTATCAACGTAATAATATTAATCTTTATCCAAATAAATGTGTTGTTGATTAAGAGTATTTAATTGTGAACAAAATTTTCTTTGATATCACTTAATTTCAATGAACATCTTAGAAGATATTACAAAATCTTACATAGCAAAACAACGTTTGCCGGATCAGCTATAGTGTCTTGATAACCGCGAAACTCGAGAACGGCTGAACCGATTTGACTGATTTCTTTTTTGTTGTGTTTGTGGAAGTCTGGGGAAGGTTATAAAAGAGAGAAGATTTTAAAAAATTATCTGAAAAAGTCTAAAAACAACACTTTTCTATATTCTCATACAAAAGATTTGTTATAAGTCAATTTGAACTTTAACACCATAGCATAAAGTTTAAATGTTAGTGGACGGGTTCCGAGAAGGCAAAACAATTATTGAGTGACGTATAAATATTAATGACAATATTTGTCAATTTTTATACATATAGCATTAAGGCCAGGTTCCTTCAAACAATTTTCAAAAAACAGCCGACAGGCCAATAGCTATTAACATTAAAAAAAACAATGTGACTTTGTTTTAGAGAAATAGGGCAGAACAAGGTCTGCCGGGACAGCTAGTGTATTATACAAATCGCATGAGTTTATTTTTATTAGTGGTAAGGCGATTGCCCCATGTGCACAGTACACGAGTTTAAATACCGTCATAGTGACTCGCTTTGGCTTGTCGCGTTTCGGGATTAGCTTTTGTATATTTAGTGACTCATATACCTAGAGACCTACAGTCGTAGTATATGTGGGCCGACATGACGACGGAGACTGTCAACGGACTTTCATTTTTTGATGGTCGCTTTCGTTTTTGGACTACAATATGCATAACATCAAGTGCACTGTAGTTATTTTGTCGAGCTACTGTAAAAACAAGTTTATTCACAGCTCTAGAATAAGTCGGTCTAGTATTATATTATAAAACTGTTATAATGTAATGTGAGCTCCGGAAATAGTTACGTCGGCCATTACTGGAGGAAATAGCACGTTTCTTTATTTTCCGCATGTAGGCAAAGACGCGTAGTTGTGGCTATGCGGAACTGTCAGTCTGCCAACAAATTGTGAGGAGGGGTTGGCCATATTATTTAACAATAACGAACATTAGCATTTAGGGACGCAATAATTCAAATTTTTCGAATTATATTTAATTATTGGCAGTAATTTTTAAGTTTCATTATAGTAAACTGATACGTACGATTACCTGGTTTGTATACACAAATAAAATTTCATAAAACACAGGTTCAAGTAATCTGATATCCTTTTGAGTTTTATATTATTGTTGGCCGTTAGTCGAATAAAGTGGTTGGTCTGGATACATTTTAAACATCATTATGTTTTTCCTATATATCTATTAAAAAATTGGATATTTTATTAAGGATTTTTAAATAAACTGTTCATTTGTCACATAATTTAAATTTAATAGAAAATGTATATTTTTAAATTAAATTTTATTAATATTTGATTAAGTGCAGTACGAATCTTAGGAATAAATTTAGAGGACCTTAATTAAGATATCATTACCCAATCTGGATCTTAACAACAAAAATTATTATTTGACAAGTAGATATTACAGGTAAACGAAAACTTTACATTCGAAAGTCTAAAGTATATTTGGCTATATGTTTTATTAAAAATAACAAGGTAACAAAACTGTAACAAGGGACACGGAATTCAATCTATTTTTCAATTTTCGCGTTACACTCCTGAAAATATTCTAGGGCCGGCAAATTTTCGCCTATTGCGAGAATCACACCTATATTCAGTTATAAAATTACTGTTTTCTAGCAGAAAGTTTTCCTTATTTTATCTCAATTTCTCGAGCACTGTGAAATTCAACAGTACTGAGACTAAAAACAGAGTACCAAACAATTCGTTCGATTTTTGCTTTATTATTTTTATGTTGAACTGAAAATTATTATATTATAGAAAATATTCATTCCCGAGATATATTTTTAACCATTTCTCGTTCACTTGGTACAAACTTATATTTAGTTTTGCTTTTAGACATACCACTTTGATTGAAAGAGTTACAATGAAAGATAAAATAAACAACAAATATTCTGTTCCATTGTAGCTTTGGTTGTAGAAGTATTTAGAAATGTGTACCTGCTATTGTTTTAAATTGTTATACAAGCTTTCTTTCGTTATCGCCACTAGGGAATTATTTTACGGCTTTAAGGTTTCTTGCTCTGAATCTGCGAATTATTGCCCTAGTTATTTTTAAAAGATATATCATCTCTTCACCCGCCTTAACTATATTATTATACCCTTTCTATCCCATAATAGGTTTTATAAATTTTATTGCGGTTGAAAATGTTTTATTATGGAATAAAACTATCCTATTGTACTAATTGTTGCTTTTTCGTATAATTTATTTCTAGTTTGTTATTTTCAAAAATATATTTCGTTGTAGTCTTTTTGGAAAATATTGTTAAATAGTACATTTTTTTAGATTTCATAAATAAATACGATTTCGATGGATTGGATTTGGATTGGGAGTATCCTGGAGCGGCTGATAGAGGTGGATCGTTCTCCGATAAGGACAAGTTCCTGTACTTCGTTCAGGAGTTGAGACGGGCCTTTATACGTGCTGGCAAGGGTTGGGAACTGACTGCTGCTGTACCGCTGGCTAACTTCAGATTGATGGAAGGTTATCATGTACCTGAGCTTTGTCAGTGAGTATTTATGAATTGTTAAAGTGAATGTATAATACTTTTTTTGATTATTTACACGGTTATGGGCAAAAATTGGGTACGAGCGGTACAGATACCCTTCTGGTATTATGAGAGAGAGCCTTACGAATAAACTGATGATGAGGATAACTTTATGGTGCCTTCATACTTCGCCTTAAAATCGAGTTCTTGGCATCTATCTAATGGAATGCGTAAACACGCGGTAAGATGAATTAAACACTCTCCATTTCGATCCAGGTTTTCAAAACATAGTTTGGAAAAGATGTAGGAAATTGATTATAATCAGCTCTGGAAATAAATACTATCACGTCGTCATAGAGTTTCTCTTTAGCTTGTCGTGTTTCGGGATCAGCTTATATATTATGTCCCGTTATTTATAGACCTTCAGTCGTGGTAAATGTGAGCAGGCAAGGCGACAGAGTCGTTTAAATCAATTTTCGTTCCTTAGTTGTCGCTTCCGTTCATGGACAACGCTGTAGCTAATCTAATATAATAAGAAAACGTAAATACCAAAATCTAAACATTATTTATTAACTTTAATATTGCGGCGTTGATCGTATTTGTTTTATATGAATATTCCATATAATTTATTTATTTTATTGCAATTTTTAATTAATGATACATGATGAGGTAAGACGTGACAAAGCATGATAAGAAGATCTTATATCATGCATAGGGCGCAACAGATTAATGACAATGATTGATAGATGTGATAAATATTACAATTTTTGTTAACACAGAGAACTAGACGCAATCCATGTGATGTCCTATGATCTCCGCGGCAACTGGGCTGGCTTTGCTGACGTGCACTCGCCTCTATACAAGCGTCCTCATGACCAATGGGCTTACGAGAAACTCAATGTGGTAAGATAACAATGCATAATGAAGATTACCTTCTCTGCCATACTAAAACCAAAAGATTTTACTTCAAAGTTTCAAACATAATGCATACTTAATATAGTATATTTTTTAGAAGATTATTGCGACCAATAATTAATATAATAATACTAGTATATTAAGTAAACATTTCATTTACTAGGGGAAAAAGAAAAACAATGGTTATTCGTTTACCATTGTAAATGCGACTATGGTAGCTTAGTGGTTAAGAAACTTGTATCCATGCACTATAACATGTGAGATCATAGGTTCGTATTATCCTCATATCTCTGGTTTTTCCAGATTAAGTAGGTACAGATTCAGGTACCATATACTCACCGGTGAAAACATAGTCATGACGAAAGCTCCTGCATGATAATCTAATAGAAATGTCGTGTGTAAAAGCCCTGAGAACAGCGATCAGTTGCGTTATCGGTTACGTTGGACATGACATATGAGCGCAAATTGGATACAGCTACTAAAGTTTATCTGCTAACCCCAAAGGGATATAGCGTGTAATATTATTCATTTACCTGTTTATTTTTTATGGTTATATTTTATATTAATTTTGATTATAACATTTTTTTTAATATATGGGATACAACATAGAATTTACATAGTGTTTAAAATTAAATTATATTGAACGCTGAATAAATTATTATTACAATTATGTAAGAATATTTTCACTGTATTTGTATACGTCTATATTCAATTTTGTATTTCTTCAAATATTTTATTTATTCATAAATATTTATTTTTTGGTCTTATTATGCTTAACTGTTTAACGTTTTACTTTTAAAGATTGAATTAAAAATTGATGGCTTTTCAGAACGACGGACTCCACTTATGGGAAGAAAAGGGATGTCCCGCAAATAAGCTGGTTGTCGGAATACCGTTTTACGGTCGATCCTTCACTCTATCTTCTGGTAACAATAACTATGGACTTGGAACTTTTATCAATAAAGAAGCTGGCGGTGGAGATCCTGCTCCTTACACCAACGCAACTGGTTTTTGGGCTTACTATGAAGTAATTTTATTTATAATACTATCTTTAGCTTTAAGTAGCTACACTTTATACAACGTAGCAACGATTCGTTTAAATGTTATAATAATAATAATAAAAACTGTATTGGGACCGAACCATCATCACAGATAAAACAGTACATCACAATAGACCGGACACTTTACATGACAAAATAAACGAAGTAGTTTATCTCATAGACATAGCAATACCAAACACACCCAACATCACATCAACTCACGTTAATAAAATAGCCAAATATACAGATCTTTCCATCGAGTTGAAAACCCAATGGAAGATCCGAAAAGTGATAATTGTCCCAAGCATAGTATCAACCACAGGCATAATACCATACACCCTACACACAAGCCTCAGTTAGTCAGGAATAAATCCTCTGACATATACCACCATACAGAAAGCTGTAAATCTTAATACTTGCCGACTCACCAGGAAATTTCTTAGCATATAATGAACCTTCTTGCCGTTTGGCCAAAAGCCCGCGGTAAGAAGTAGAATTACCCCAGAAATGGGAGAAGATATCTTTCGAACATAATAATGATAAACAAGCATTTATGTTACGATGGGTTATGTTTCTTACGATGATGGATCTAATTAAGCCTGCAATATATAGTCGCTTCATTAGTTGTATTCGATTAATATGATGCCAGAAAGATTTGGGTTATATTTGTTGTCTTTCTTATGAGTAGTCTATGATTCCGGCTAAATGATACAGTGCCTACAAAATACATATTATCGACGAGCGTCAAGACACGAGAATCGGTTGAAAGTAATTGTGGGTATACTTGCCTAAATATATAACGAAGGAAATCCTCTAGGTATAGATAATTGGATATGCACGAAAGTTTTGTCTGGAATACGACAGACTAAGACACATTAATATAGTTGGCTATGCACCCATGAACTCTAGCATAGCTCCAATAAGGGCTTTAATATTTGACTATTGTCTTTCATATTGGTGCAAAATTTGTCATTGGCAATATCTTACTCAATTTTTCACGACATTTAGTAGTTCTAACAGCTACTTTCTTTCAAAATTCAACATATAGCCATTTGAGATTTACGATCTAAAACTTAGAGAACACTTAGCTTAATATTGTAATGTTTGAAACAAAATAAGTTAACATTTGACCTTACTTATTTGCCCTCACGAGCAATAATATTGACGAAAACTTTTACGACAACAGCTACGAAAAGTTTATCCAAATTGATAGATTTTATAGCTAATATTTGTTAAGAAATAAATGTTCTTTGAATCAAAAATAATATTTTTAACAATATTTTCATATTCTGTACAGATATTTACAAGGTACCATAACCTCAAACGGAAAGCACTGGAGTCCTTTTAATATTTATTTCTTACATGAAACAAACTTGTTTTTAGATCTGTACGGAAGTTGACGTAGAAGGCTCAGAGTGGACGAAGAAATGGGATGACCACGGCAAATGCCCTTACGCCTACAAAGGCACGCAGTGGGTGGGTTACGAAGATCCACGTAGTGTTGAGATCAAAATGAACTGGATCAAGGAAAAAGGCTACTTAGGCGCGATGACCTGGGCAATTGATATGGACGACTTCAAAGGCTTGTGTGGGGAAGTGAACCCGTTGATCAACTTGCTTCACAAGCATATGAGTTCCTACACAGTCCCGCCTCCATGTACTGAAAATACTACACCAACGGTGAGTTTTATTCTTACATTCCACACAAGCATGCAATTTCTTGTTTATTTATAAAAGTCGCTCGGCTCTGGAGCCACGTTTTTATTATTTCTAATCTAAATGCATTATAGTTACTTTAAATCACCCAGAAAATAGTTCCTAAATAATTGTCAAATTCACTTTAAGATTCGTTGTAGAGTTTAAAGGAAAAGAAGATACAGGCAAAGAGACTGAATTAGTAACTTCAATTTATATTATGTATCAATAGTTCAGATAACGGATTCATTACATTATATCATAAAATAAGAGTTTTTTAGAATTACTTTTATAATAGTAAGAAATACACATAGAATATTCTTGTTACACTCTTTGGCGTTGTGAAATACGCTACTGTGTACAGTATTTTCCCACGGCTACAACAAGAATCTCATAAGATTCTTCAAGAAGGCATTAAATAACGTCAATTTTCGTCGGCAACGCTGCAACAACGCTTCTTGTTCAAGTCTAAAATAACATGAAATTACCTGTTCTTTAACAACAAATAATGTGAAACAAAACTGTTATGACTGAAACGGCAGAATGACCAAACTATGCGTGCCTGAGATAAAACAAACATATTACCCCCTGTATAGTAGTTATAACATCTCTACATTGCTTATGTTGTAGTTTCCCATAAATAGCGGTAACCATTTGCAATCAATTGGACCGTCTACAAATTTGCCTAAAAGATTTAAAAAAAAAACTTATGATTAAATAAATTAAAATTGAATGTTTTAACGGAATATGTTGTAGAGTAAATATCTTGTTTTCAGCTAAACTTGAAAACCTCGCTCTAATGTATTTGAGTGATAGAACATGAATTGGAAAGTTTTAGCAATTAACAGGATGACTTTGATTTTAAGAGTTCTACTACACAAGCTTTCCGCAAACTCAAGTTTTAAATACCAAAACTCTGTACTCTGTGTCAATATAGCAAACATCCGTGTCGCGATGACTCGTGTATTTGTTTACATAATGTTAGCTGATATTGTTCAAGAGGAAAATGTTATATAGATGATAACTTAAAAAAAAGTTTTATTTGAAATTCTAGTATAACATCAGATTGTTAAACAAAAAAAGCTAGGTTTACCACTGTAACCTCGAGTTCTCGCGGCGCTGAAATAAAATCAGTGCAGAATTCTTCCATTTCATTGATTTATTTATAGGTCACTAGCCATTAAAGTCAAATACGATTAAAATATATTTTTAATAAACGTCATATTTTACAATGGTATATCATTTTGAAATAGTGGATGTGTTAAAACTTAAATTGAACGTTTAAGGTTTATTAAAATTTTGAAACGAAAATTTTAACAAATAACTTAAAAGTAACATTTTTGCTTATTTACATTTTAATAGAACTCACTCATTTAGGTCTTGTAAATAGTTTGGATAGCAAAACAATGAAATTAATAAGACTTTATAGCGAAAAGCAATCCACAACTTGTAAAGCAAATATAATCACTAAAGTAGTCCATTACTCATGTTGATAATGATCTTTAGCCGGAATGGGCCCGGCCGCCATCTACACCGTCTGACCCCTCGGAAGGCGATCCGATACCGACTACGAAGAAACCTACCACCACTAAAACGACTACCACCTCTAAACCTACCACAAAGGCGCCTGTTGCAACGAAGCCTCCTACCACGAAACCGTCTACCACGGAACCTCCTACCACGAAACCAGAACATGAGCACAGCTCGACGGAAGAAGGCAACGATATTCTTGTAAGGCCAGAAGCTCCAGAACCACCCGCGGTAAATAATTTTTAAAACTAAATGTATGTAAGATAGTTCAGAAACGTATGCTACCGTAACTTCAAGTGACTGCTAAAACCAGATGTAGCCATTATCATATTAAAAGAATAAAAAAAATAGCAACTAAACTGTAACTGTTTGTGTCTTGGACTTACCACTATTGAAATTAAAAAAAAAAACTATTAAAACTAAATTGCTAAAAAGAGATATTATTCCATGAATGACTATTTGATTGATAAAAGTGCGTAGTCTTAATATATGCAATCTTTCTTGCGGGGAATTCAATCCTTTATATATTATACTTATTATTATTATGTTAAAAGGAGCAACTACCGGAGTTTCTTGCCGGCTATTCTCGGTAGATTCTGCTTTCTGAACCGGTGGTAGTTTCGCTTTCCTTTTTTTTGACGATTCAAAAGAGTTTGGAAGGAGGCCTATTTGAATAAAGTTATATTTCATTCATTCATTTATAAAAATTAGTTTTTTACTATAAAAAAAGTTTTTTTCTTATCCTGACTGAATACAGTGACCGTACCACACCTGACAATAAGCTCGGTGCAGTCCAAAAAACTCCAACCACTATCGACAGTTAGGCAAAACCCACCGATTGTCGCAGCGATCATGCCTGCACAAATATCTCTTCACGTTTATGATTAATCTGATGTTGCTTATTACGGATTTACAAAATTATTTCAAGATATCTCATAGAATTTACAGTAGCAAAGCGGCAGTCAGCCTCAAGAAATGAAACTCTGCCTGCAAATAAGTTAACTACAAATATGGTGGTGAAAGTCATAGCCTTGTGATTGATCAAATATAAAGTTTTTTTTTATTACAAATTTTTATAAGATGTTCTGATAACACTTTCAATATTACAGGAAAATGAAATCGACAACTCAGACATATGTAATTCTGGGGAAGATTATCTCCCTGATAAAAAGGATTGTAGCAAGGTAAAAAAATAAACATATTTTTTTCAATGATTCTCAATGTATTTTTAAATAATAGAAGTTAAATATAGAAATTAGAATAAAATCACTAAGAATAGATAAACATAAAAAAGATAAAACGATGTATGTAATTCTTTAATATTTTTCTGTTAAAATTACCGAATTATGCATTTATTATAAAGCGCCCGTGATGGTTTTGGTTATAAAAGCTATCCAATTAAAATATCGTAATTTGTCTGTTGCAGTATTGGCGATGTGTCAACGGGGAGCCCATGCAGTTCTCGTGTCAATCCGGAACGATATTCAATGTCAGACTGAACGTATGCGACTGGCCTGCAAACTCCAATCGCCCTGAGTGCAAGGAATAAATGAACACGGATTTCACAGCACTGTTCAATACACAAAGATTGCTCAATTATTAGTTAGACGAAAGTAAATTAAATTAATTGTACCCGTAGCTACAAGTTTTAATTAGGCATATGGCTTAATTACTAGATGGAATCTGTTAATATTATAAGATTTATAATATTGTCGTATTTTGTTCCATCTGAAACTTAATACGCCAATGTTTGTTACTAACTAGACTTAATAAGAGATGTTACATTATGCATTTTTTACTCTATAAAATAAGATCATATGATACACAGTACACTGGATATTTCGATTGGAAACAGTACGTAGATAGGTAGGTACCGTAAGCTAAAGAAGGTACATAAGTATTCTAAATTGAAGAGGGAGGAATTTAAATTGTATTCATTATGCTTGCTGCAGGGAGATTTTCCAATCAGTTTGATCAAACGTCTGTATTAGAAAAATAAGATATGCTACTTTGGTAAAAAAATATATTCTTGAGCTTTACAAGTTTCTAGTTATTGCATTTCCAGTAGAAAATGATTTGAATTTAAAGAAAACTAGGGTTGGTACTCGCATTAATGGTACTGCCTAAGCTATTGAAACTTGAAACATAAGGCTTTTTACCTGGAGTTTTTTTTTCTGACGTAGACACCCGCTAAGTGTGGATTTTTTTATTTTCCTTCCCTAAGAGGAGAAATAGGGTTTGAAAATTTGTTTAGAATTCTGCAAGCTAAGAGTATATATGGCATCTGGGCGATAACGCACAACTCTACAACGCGTTACCCTCCTGCATTAGAAACGCTGGCTCGCTCGGCATATACAGAACTAAATTACTACAATATATTAAAGATAAATACTAACAAATATGGTTCTGTGTTTGCCAAGTGAGCTCTTAGTATTTTACTGTTCTTGATAGTTTTTAAACAAAATGTTCTCATGTAAGTGTTTTTGTATCTTAATGAGAATAAACTGTTTGAACTGATATCAGTCGCGTCCGCTATTATGAATCTTTTTAAGGCTGCCTACTTAACAATCTTTATAATAGTGTCCTTATAGTAGAAGTAAATACGTTTTATTTCCTTGCTTTAAATTAAAACGATTTTAAATTGATTGAATTAAAGTTAATTAGGTTTCTGAATTGCTCCTTTTAGTTTTAAGAATTTATTTTATTGAAGGACTGTTGATGTAGTCATTCATGCTGCCGATGAAAGCAAAATTCTATTTATTCCGTGGAAAAATTTGTTTCGAGTCGCGAGCCAATTAAATGGCTCTTGCCTTCTCGGGAATTTAAATGAATTTCCTCCCTCAACACAAGTGGTTTTTGGTTTATAATTTTAATTGAATTAACTTATTTTTATCATGTAAGTGAATAAATTTATAAAATTCAGGAAAGTCTTTTTATTTCATATTTTTAATGTTAATGCTATTTTGACATTAACTTATTATGTTAATGTTAATTTTAGGTTACCTCGTCATCCTTTTGTATCGTAAAATGAATATATTACATAATACTTACTGGTTATTGACATGACACATAGTTTTCTACAAGTCATACTCATAACATGGTTTTTTTATGGACTTTTCTTAAAGATCTTGTTGAAAACGTGATTATTTTAATCTTTCAGATTTTGTTATGAACTATGATTATTTAAAAAAAACATACATTTCACAAATTATTTAAATAATGTAGCTATAGACAATAATAGTACAACATTGGCTGACCAATAATATTATAATATAAAAATAACTTTTTTTAAATATAATAAGAAATATTTGAGAATCATTATAAAGTTGTAGCAAGTATCAATATAATAAGGAAATACTCTTGAAACATCAAAGTATATATGTTTCCTCTATAGGTGTCTTGGAGATGAATCTTATTGTAATATTATATGTAGTTCGTTTTGAGTTAGCCTATATCACATGTCTCAATTGTAAGTAACAAACGCCCTTTTCTTATAATTAAATAATAATATGTCCTAATACTATACCCACTTTTAATTGGTATATACCTATATATACCTTTTTAGGGTAAGCAGAGATCACATTAGTGGCTGTGTCCACTTTGCACTTATACACCGCGTCCAACGTGACCTGTAGCGCAGTTGATCGCTATTCGTTTATACAAAAATGTTTACCAAATGGTAACAATTTCGCACTGTGCATATTTTGACGTTATAGAGAGTTGTCGTTAAATGGAGAGATGAAAAATCTGTATTAGAAAAAGCTTATTTCAGACTAGTGTTAGTAATTCTTATAAACAATTCTTATCTGATCGCTATTGAGTATAACCTATTATTTTTGTCTGACGTCTTTTGCTGCACAAGTGATTTTGTTGTATTTTTTTAAATTATTTTGATCATATCTTGCGATATTGAGGTATCTTGGTGATGTTCGGTATGTGTAATGCCGACAGTCGAGTTTATTACGGGCTACGATAACAAAACGACAAAAGAACGCACACAGCTGCGCAGTTTTTACTAGTTTCAGCAACTTAAAAAGTATTTATATTATTAAATTGCTGACGTTATTGAGAGTGGGTGTAGTGTTATATAGAGTGTATCATTGTATGGAAAACAGGCTAAACCAACCAATGCCGCGTGATATCGACGTTTTAGGGAGTTTGTCGTTAAATCGAGTGACGTTATATGGAGTGTACACTGTATTTATTATCAAGTCTAAAAACTAATCGGCTTGTCATTTAGAACTAGCACACATTACATCTTATGGCATTAAAAATCGACTTGGACTGTCACAACTTATATTATTATTAATTTACCTTGATTCGGTTGAAATTTGCTCCTATTATATCACACACCACAAATACACACGCATATACATACATATATACACACACGCGACTACAGTACACACGCAAATATACATCTACACGGCCTGATACTGCTATTAATGTATATCTGCTCACCCTGAAAAAGATATAGAGTGACAACATCTTCTTATGTTTTTTTTATTATATTAGCCTTCTGTTTGCGTTGAAGGCGATGATTAAAATAATTTAACGTGTTTTTATATATTTTACACTTTTTTATTGTAATTGACAACTAAAAAATTTAAACTATTCTTCTAAATTTTAAAAATTACTATAATATTATAAAGCTGAAGAGTTTGTTTATTTGTTTGAACGCGCTAATCTCAGGAACTACTGGTTCGAATTGAAAAACTCTTTTTGTGTTGAATAGACCATTTATCGAGGAAGGCTTTAGGCTATATAACATCACGATGCAATTTTTAGGAACGAAGAAATAATGGAAAATGTGAATAAAACGGGGAAAATTATTCATCCTTGAGGGCTTCCATTGCGTGCGCTGCAAAAACGGTTCAAGATACCAAAAATATATGTAAGAAAGAATTATTCCTCTTGAAATGATCTAAAAAAATGTCAGTATATGTCTATCTTTTAAGATTAAGTCACTAGAACCGTTTATATGGTAAACAAATTTGGTCGAAATTAATGCATTATTTGTTAAGAGTTGTATCAACGTAATAATTTTACTCTTTATCCAAATAAATTACGCGGGCCGGGATAAGGTTAGGACTTATGCCGTTGCACAAAATGCACCCTCGTAGGCGGGATAATTTATAATAAAGTTATTTGCGATAATTTGAGACAATGATATGAAGTACTTACCGAGCAGCGGTATTCCAGGCACTTTATAACCACTCACTATGTATGTATCTTAATGCGAATGTGGAGTATGGTTATTGAGCTGTTGTGTTGTGTGTTGCGAGTGTGAAAGGATTAATATGCGATTATAATGGAGACGGATGCGATGCGATGTTTTAGTTTAAAAAGAATGCGATGCGGAGTTTTGTTTAAATGCGAGAACGTTAAGAAAGTAAGAATGAATGTATGTTCGCCAGGTGGCGTTGGGGATTCAGTGCGTTTACCTTTTTATTAATTTTAATGCTCTGGGGTTACGCCGTTTGGCGTGACTATACCGCCGGCTTTGAAAGGATCCCCTTTCGAAATAATAGAAAAAATAAGTAAATTTAAAAGAATAAAAGCGAATATTGCGTTTGTGACATAAAACTAGCGTAATGTAAAATTATAAAATTAAAGCTAAAATTAAAAGAAACTAAAATAAAAGAAATGTTGTACGTTACTGTGTCGGTAGCGAGCACAGTCTTATGATCGATCTTGAGTAAAGACCGTATGCGGTTTTGATAGTTGCAATGCGTATAGCTCCATCGCGACCAAGATGACATTCAATAATTACACCTAGGTGCCACTGCAATGGCGGGTGTTTATCCTGCATGATCACCACTTCAGTATCAGTCTTAGTGGAAGCTGTCAAGATGTTCCACCTTTCACGGTCTTGTAAAGTGGACAAACTTTCTATGGACCACCGGTTCTCAATAGATTGAGCAATCTTATTGAGTAATTGATATCGCTCTAAGCGATGAGTTGGTTGGTCTTCAGCGTTCGATGCAGCGGGTAAATATTTTAATGGCGTCAGCGTTCCAAAATGTGAGGCAGTGAGAAGTATAGGCTCACGCGGATCTTGACTTAGAGTCATACAAAGCGGGCGCAAATTCACAATATTCTCTATTTGACAGAGAACAGTGTTCATCTCCTCATATATGAGGCTTTGTGATCCTATCACTCTATATAAATGTGATTTGATCAATTTAATTATAATGTATTGCGGATACTTGGCCCACGAAGAAATTTGTTGAGCGATTTTATATAATAGCAGGATGTAATCTACTGTTATAGTGACGGAGGCGCGATAAATTTTAATTTTGGAAATTTTAAATGCGAGATTTTCTTTATAGTGCGTTATGGGCCAGTCCTTCTCGTCCAGGGCTGTCCAAAAAGGGCTGGTAACCAAAAGCGGCTTATCACTTAATCCAGAGGGCAGTGATTTACGAGATAAACGTTCTAATAAATTTATAATATCAGGGATGTGATAGAATAGTTTTGTATGCAACAAACATATTGGTGAGATGTGGTTGGCAACAAAATTTTGAAGGTGATGCGGGGATGTGGCTATCCAGTGAAGGGCCATAGCGGTATTAGGAAATGCGATAATTTTTATTTTAAGGCGCGGAGTGAACTTTTTCACAGACATTTGACGAATATCTGTGATACAATCGACGTTGAAAAGTCTAATAGTGTTTAATAAATAATTAAATGCGGGTGTCGTGAATGACGTATCGTTGTTGTTATATCGATATTTAAAATCAGATTCTTTCTGAAGCGTGCGTTCTACGTGAGAAAAATACTGGCGAGCTTTGTGCAAAGAATGGCCTAATAAGGTAGGGATTTCTTTGGAAGGTAATGCGACGACACTAAAACGACCTGAATGAATGCGATTAATAACTGAGTTACATAAATTCTCAGATATATTGTTTTGCGAATATATGACATAAATAATTTTTATAGCTTCTAATTCGGAAGATTTACTCAACTCTTCATGGTGAGTTTGATCAATGGTTGCGTGATGCGAAAATGTTGTATCGATTTCACTATCGATATTCATATCGATATGTTCGTTGCCCATCACTACGTACCCTATTGTGGTTCGGAACGTAGGCAGGTCCGATTCAGCGATGATTTTTCTAGGAAGTAAAGATTGAGTAAATAGTTCAGCACTCAGAAGAAACTCTATCTTTGACAGTGTAAAGAAGTCTTCATCGGCAAGCGGTATTATATCCTTTAGATAATTAAGCGAGTTGGTTTCGTTTGGAGCGGTAGGCATATAGCCTGTTATGTGGTCTAAAACCAATAAATCAGTCGTGTAAGAGTAGTTTTGATCAATGCAGCTTGAGAATATTATTTTAACTTTTTCTTTGGCGATATTTGAGTGGTCATTGGGACCTTTAACTATAATTTTGCGATTTTGTTGGTTAATATTTAATCTTAATTTCCAGCAAGACGCGGCGGTCATAAGATTATGCTGCGATCCTGGATCTATAATGCATCTACAAGGAATAAGCTTATTTCTGCGATCTAAAGCGTTATTTACTGCGATACCCAATATAATATTATTTTTCGACTGAATAATTTGTTTATCAGCGCACGAATAATTATTATAAGATTCTGTACAATTAGATGATATACAAGCTACAGCGCTGTGAACGTCCGTAGCTGTCGTGGCGACATGCTGAGTGGAAGCGGGAGCGCTAAGGTCTTGTTGTGCGAGCAGGACCGAGCGGGAATTATTGCAAGCGCTGTGAACCGGCTGCAGCGCTTGCACTGGATCGGCACGGAACGAAACTGTCTTATTATCATCTATAGACGAACACGTTGGCTTCGACGTAGAATTTAAATTTTTTAAATGAATGAGCGAGTGATGACGCTCGCCACACGTTTTACAGACCTTATTACTTTTGCAAGCATTTAGTTTATGTTGAAAACTTAAACAATTTGTGCAGTAATTATTTTTCTTAATAAATTTATATCTTTGAAGCGGTGAAAAGTTTAAAAATTGTTTACAAAGATACATTTGAGTATGCGATTCATTGCATAATGAGCATGTGGAATTAATATTTTCAGAGATTACAGGAACGCTGGGGTTTAAATAAGTATGCGAAGTTTTTGGAATGGGATATGATTTTGTGGGAATATTTGATTTAGGCGCGGGTATTAAATTTAAATGCTTAATTGATCCCTCGTTAGTACGTATGACAATGTTTTCTTGACTTTCATCGTCGTTGAAATCAGGAATATTTTTTTGTGGTAGTTTGGCTATTAAAATAGCTGGTGATGCAATAATTTGGTTGATTTGCGAGTTAGAGGGTAGAAATCTTTTCTTAATGCGACGTACTTTGC